>CM022297.1:324398726-325000068 GCA_011799875.1 Thinopyrum elongatum | reverse complement strand
CTATGCATCAGAATAGGTAAAGCAGCAGCAGCAGCAATTCTAATGCAAGCATGAGAAATAGAATGGGCGATATCGGGATGATCAAAAGGGGGGGCTTGCCTGGTTGCTCGGCGGCAAGGGCAAGGTTGTCAATGGTGTCTTCGGGCTCCGGAGCTGCGTCGGCCTCGGGGACGACGTCGGTGTCGGGGTCTAACGAGGGAGAAGAGGGGGAGGAAACAATATAAATATAGAGCAAACATGAGCAACACAAAGTACGGCATGACAATATGCAATGCCGGGTGTGTCCTAACATATGGTTGCACGTCACCGAGGAAGGGGGAATCCATCCGGGAATGTTTTCCCGGTTCCGGGCATTTGTCAAACAGATGACCGGAGGGGAATGGTTGCATGTTCGGATAGTTAGGGACGTGTGATGACCAAACGGACCGCGCAGCCGAATTCGTCTCGTCGTTCTGAGTAATTTTCATGTATAAAGTTTTTCGATCTGAGTTACGGATTATTTTATATGATTTTCTAAAGTTTTTATTAATTTCTGGAATTTATTTATTTTATTAAATCAACATTATCCAGAACAGTGCATGCTGATGTCAGCATGACATCATGCTGACGTCAGCATAATCTGACAGGTGGGGCCCGCTGTCATTGACTAAGACTAATTAATCACGATTAATTAGTTAACTAAGTGATTATGTTAATTAATCCAAATTAATTAAGTTAATTAACTACTTTATTTATTTATTTATTTTTATTTATTTATTTATTTAAATCATTTTCGTTCTGGGGTGGACCCCACTTGCCATAGGGTCAGGACGCTTAGCGGGTGAGTGGGCAGGCGGGTAGCGGGCGCAACCGCACGGGGCCGAGCCCGCCCGAGGGGGGAGCGGGGCGAGGTCGGCTGCCTGAGGCGACAGGGGCGAGGCCACGGCGAGGCGGGCTCGCCAGACCGGAGGTGGGGGAACGGGGCGACGCGCGGGAGCAGGCGAGCGGCGGCGCAGCAGCTCGGCCAGCGGGGCGCGGTGAGCATCGCGAGCAGGGGGCGCGCGCGGCGCGACGCGGGGAGGAAAGCAACAGCAACAGGGCAGGCTGGAGCGGGCGGCGACGCGAGGGCGGCCAGTGGGGCGGCTCAGCCAGGCGCGGGCTGGCGCGGGAGCAGAGGGGCGATGGGGCGCGGTCCAGCCGTGGCGAGCAGGGGGGCCGCGAGCTGGTGCCGTGGTGAGCACGGCGTGGGCATGCAGGGGAGGCGCAGAGGAGGCGACCGAGCGCGGCCAGGGCGCGCGCGGGCGCGGTCGGGGCGCGGCCCGGCGCGGCGTCCGCGGCGAGGGGGCGAGGGGCAAGGGGAGATGTGGCTCACGAGGAGGGGGCTCGAGGAGGCGGTGGCCGGCGAGGAAACGAGGTCGGGAGGAGCAGGCGGTGACGGAGCGGGGCGGCGCCGGCGCGAGGTGGTGCTGGGGAGGGGCGCCGGCGTCGGGGGGGCGTGGGGCCGCGGCGACGGCGACGGGCGCCGGGGCGGTGGCGTGCGGCGACGGCCCGATCCCGATCCAGTTTTGGATCGGGTGAGGGAGAGAGAAAGAGTAGCGTGGGGGGGGGTGGGCGTGGGTTAGGGTTACGGTGGGGGGGGGAGTGGTTAGTAGGCAGGGGGTGGGCCGGCCTGGGGTTGGCCTGGTGGCCCAGTTGGGGGAGGGGGGTTTCTTTCTCTTTTTTTTTCTGTTTCGTTTTCTTTTACCTTTTTCTTTTATTTATTTTCTTTTCTCAGTTTAGCAAATTGTTAGGCCACATATTGAATTTTGTAAAACATGGCAATTGCTCCAATAAATACTAGGCATTACCTGCTACTACCAAAAACTAGTTTGGAGACAATTTGAGTTCACACAATTTTTATAATAATTAAAATGCATTATTCCTTACTATTTTAATTATGTTAGTGCCACCTAATTAATTTATTAATTGTTGGTTCCAATTTTAGAATGGTCTCTGTATTATTTGTTATTGATTGAACATTTTAGTTTCTATGTTAGACAACTTTTATTTTCCACTTTCATTTTAATTTGAATTTTGACTTAGGAGTTGAAATGCAATATGATGCTAATGATGATCATGCACTGTTAAACATGATGACATGGCATTATCAAAAGGGGATTACTGTAGTTAACCACCGGGGGTGTTACATTATTTTAGTACGAACTCTTGATAGATCGATCGGAAAGAATAACTTGGTGTTATTTTAGTACGAACTCTTGGATGGATCGATCGGAAAGAATAGCTGCAAACAATTTCTTCTTATGTTCTCCGCTAGATAGGAACTTTGGAGTGATTCTTCATCGCACTTTGAGGGATGGTTATATGATCCAATTAGATTAGCATTGTTGAGAGATTGCACTAGCGAAAGTACGGACCCTAGGCCTCATTTTCAAGCATTACAATACCGTTTGTGCTCCGTTTTATCAATTGCTACCTTGTTGTTTTTTATTGTTCATATTGCAAAAATCAATATCTACTATCATTACTACGCTTGTATCACCATATCTTCGCCGAACTAGTGCACCTATACAAATTACCATTGTATTTGGTGTGTTGGGGACACAAGAGACTTTTTATTATTTGGTTGCAGGGTTGTTTGAGAGAGACCATCTTCATCCTACGCCTCCCACGGATTGATAAACCTTAGGTCATCCACTTGAGGGAAATTTGCTACTGTCCTATAAAACTCTGCGCTTGGAGGCCCAACACGAGTCTACAAGAACAAGTTGTGTAGTAGACATCACTTGCGTCCACGAAGGACTAGCCTCACTCGGGTAGATCTTCACGAAGTAGGCGATCTCCTTGCCCTTACAAACTCCTTGGTTCAACTCCACATGATCTTGAAGGCTCCCAAGTGACACCTAACCAATCTAGGGGACACCACTCTCCAAAAGGTAATAGATGTTCTGTTGGTGATGAACTCCTTGCTCTTGTGCTTCAAATGATAGTCTCCTCAACACTCAGTAGGAAAAAAGAGGGTGAGGAAGGAATCTGTCTAAGTGACTTTCAAGCCAACCTCCATGAGGAGAGATGACATGCCTGATCCAGCAGCTAACCCACCTCCAGCCAAGCAGCAAAAGCTCATGGCTGATGCTATGAAGACTGCCACCTCCTCCAAGCCCAAGGGCAAGACCATTAGAAAAATCTCTGCTGCAGAGAAAAACAAGGCCCCAATGCCTGAGAGAGAAGAAGAAGAGGAGGAGGATGACGCCCCAGTGCTAATGAAGCTTAGACCAGGATTGCCTGAGCACAATGACACACATCTAGTTGTTGAGAACATGAAGAAGAGGAAGGATAAATGATTGAGAAAGTGGAGAGAGAGTCAGAATCCCTACTCCATCAGAAGGAGAACTGTTGTAGACTACCGCTTTCACACCAAATAACAGCAGGATTTTTATGAGACTGTGTTGCTTGACAAGAAGCCCATAGTCAGTGATATGAACTGGGTTGACTGGAAGTACATTGATCAGCATGAAGATAACTTTTCCCACATTCATGAGGATTTGAGTACAGTTGATGTTGATGAGTTCATTGGGAGGAAGCTGACTGCATGGAACGATGAGATAATCATGCAATTTTACTCGACAACTCAATTCTATCCCAATGGAAGGATAGTTTGGATGACCGAAGGAGTCAAATACCAGTCTAGCGTACTTGAATGGGCCACATTGCTTGGTGTGCCTGAAGCTGATGAGAACGACATTTATGTGTATGCTAAGCCGAAGATGGACCACAATTCCATGGCTAACACGTACGTGGAAATTCCTGAGAAGTACAAGGACTCTCACAAGCTTGGCTTAGTATATCACTTGTTGGCAGGACTTGCTACCTCCAACACCATCATGAGGCACACTTTGATGCCCAAGTCAGACGATGAGAGGATGATTCGTGGTCACTCCATCAACATGCTGCATCACATTGACCAACATGAGAAATTCAAGGTCATGGATCTCATATTAGAAACCATCAAGAGGACATCTGTTGATCAGAAGAAATCTTGTGGTTTTGCCCCACATATTCAGATGCTTATCATCTCGAAGGGTGCAAACAAGTCTTTTCTGCTGGATCATGAGCATTTGCCGCTTAGGCCTGAGTTTGAGGATAACACCATGACAATGGATCCATCCCATCCTACCTCGGCCACAACACAAGCAAGCGCAGAGGATGCAAGGACTTCAGGACCTAGTGCTCCCTCAGCTCCAGTGCTCAAAACCAAGACCGACCAGATGTAATATCTCATTCAAGCTACTCGGAGGATCGAGCGGAATTTGGCCAACCTCGCAAAGAACTAGAAGAGTCTTGAGAGGATTATAGAGACTAAGATTCATGATCTGTATGTCAAGCAGGGCCGTCTCCAGGAATTCGGGGCCCCGGTGCGAAATGTGACACGGGGCCCAAAAGTTTGCGAAAAAATTGTATAACTAATATAACTAGACATAATTTCACTTAATTGTATAGCTTTGAATATGTGTTATTTCGTATAATATTTAGAAATATATCATATAGTAATGCCAAAGAATAAACATAGTACTAAAAATATTGCGAATTATACTGAAATAGTAAACTGACATTATGTTGTACCGAAAAGCATCATCCGTCTAGTATTTCTTGAAACAAATCTTTAAATTCATCGAGTCTATTCTCACAAAAGAAAAATTGATGGAGTGTTTCATGTAATGAAATATACTAGTAATGTATCAGAAGAGCCGACGACGAAGAATTAGTGCTAGAATTAAAAATTAGATCACGGATAATGTGTTAACCATATTATTTTTGATTAAAATTGAGTACATGCCTAATCCAGCAGCACTGTTGTACTAGTAGGGATTGCAGACTATATGATATGACAACAACAAAAGAGAACTAGAATTTATGTAAAAAAAGAGATTACCCAACCCTCAAAAAAAGAGAGATTACCCTAACTAGTTTTTCGTCCGGCTTACGGCTTACCTAGGAATATATTCAGGGATGACCAAATGAGGCTCCCGCAGCAGGGAAACATATCCAACGACGACGGGCAGTACAGCGGACTCGCCGTGGCCTTCCGCCATCCATCGGCGGCTCGTCCCTTCCTAGAAGTAGGTAAATGGGGCCTCCCAATGCGTGAAGTTGTTTTTTTTTTCAAGAGAGAGAGAGAGAGAGAAACAGATCTATTTGATCTCGTGCATCCGGCTGGGCCCTATTGGCTGCGATTAGTGGAACGATTATATTGACTAGGGGCCTCACCGTAACGAGCGTCCGCTTCTGGTGCATCCGTCTGCAGTTTTGTTGCGATAGGATCAGACGAGCCAGCTAAAAAGCCAGCCATCCAGCGCATGAACCGGATCGTATCAGGTTTTTTTCATCGATCGGGGCCCCTACGATTTTGGGGGCCCTGTGCGATTGCACCGCTCGCACACCCTCCTCGACGGGCCTGATGTCAAGGTGACATAGGTTCAGACCACTGTTGAGAGCCTGAAGCGTGAAGTGGACGAAGCCAGAGCACGACCGTCTAGTGATGATGAGGAACACCCAGGTGATGGCATTCCCACGGCTACTCAGTTTCGGACTATGCCTAGATCACCTGCAGTACCAATCACTTCCAGAGCCACAGTTTCAGCTCTAGCTGCTACACCTTTGGTTCCCCCCTCAGTGCCTCCTGCTGTCTCCACTCCTCCAGTTCAGCAGCCGCTTCTTCTGGGGTATTTGCAGATGCACTTCTCTCTACTCCAACATCGACGCACACCGGCGCTGCAAGTTCGAGGACTTCACCACCAGGAGCTTCCGGAGATCAAGCCTAGAGCGACGTTTAGCTTTGTACTTGTTTGAACTTTTTGGTACTTGTTGCCAAAGGGGGAGAATAGTATAGATCATTAGGCTTCAGGAGAGTGCTTTGCCTTTTGTTCGTTTGGTTTTTCCTTGAGAGATTCTTGCTACTTTGAGTTACTTTTGCTTGATGCATGTATGAGACTACTTTATTGTGTGCTTGATCATACCGTACCTTAATGCTATGCTTGCTTGAATATCCATTCATATGCTCTTTGTATTATCCTTCACTTGTTTGTTTCGTGATGAGTGCTTACCTTGTTGCAATCATATAATTTTGAGCGCTCCACCAAGATGTATGTGACATGGAAGAGTAACCCATGATCCTAATCGATTGTGCATTTGCATTCAAACACAAATTTTTGATAATGCACAAATTTAGGGGGAGCTCATGCTTATCACATACTTCTCAAAGCGACGATGCATTTCATTCATTATATCATTTGTCGAAGCTTTGATCTATATGATGTCATCAATTACCAAAAAAAGGGAGATTGAAAGTGCAACTAACCCCCGGGTGGTTTTGGTAATTAATAACAACATATCATCATTGATCTAATATTCATTGCAAATATATTTCAGAAAAGATCAATGATTGGCATGGCAAGGACTGATGGATGTGAACCCCTCAAAATGTCAAGGACAAGATTTGGCTACTCCAAGACTCTACATTTTTGGTTCAGTGATCCAAGATCACATTGAGTCCCTTAGGGAAGCCAATATTATTAAAAGGGGATGAGGTATTATTGATGAGGTTGTTGCTCAAAGTGCTTAGTGACATACTCTAAAAACCCTCGGTCATTTTCTCAAACACATCTGTCCAAACCCTAAATCTTCATTTCAGTCCCACCGACATCACCTACTCCGGACCCATCGAGATGACCATTCCATTGCCACAACCAAAACCCTAGCAATTCAGTTTGACCGAAATGGATCTCGGTCCCACCGAGATGGCCTGACCAAGTTTCTGTGATGACATGTTTCACTTCGGAATCACCGAGTTGAAACAATCGGAATTTCCGAGACTAGGTCTTGCCCTAGCCATTGCACTCTGGTCCCACCGAGTTGTTCCACTTCGGTCCCATCGAAAAGCCCAACGTTCATATCTTTTACACTAATCGGTCTCACCGAGTTTTACATTCGGTCTCACCGATTTGAGTCAAAAGTGTGTAACAGTTGGATTTTGGGTGAAGGCTATTTATACCCCTCCACCCCCACCTACTCTCTAGGAGAGCCATCAGAATGAAACACTACTTCCACCATTCATTTTCCGAGAGAGAACCACCTACTCGTGTGTTGAGATCAAGAGATTCCAATCCTACCATTTGAACCTTGAATTCTAGCCTCTTCAAGTTGCTTTCCACTCCAATCCTTCTCCTACCCAAGCCAAATCCGTGTGAGAGAGATTGAGTATTAAGGAGACTATCATTTGAAGCACAAGAGCAAGGAGTTCATCACCAACACAACATCTATTACCTTTTGGAGAGTGGTGTCTCCTAGATTGGTTAGGTGTTACTTGGGAGCCTCCAAGATCATGTGAAGTTGAACCAAGGAGTTTGTAAGGGCAAGGAGATTGCCTACTTCGTGAAGATCTACCCAAGTGAGGCTAGTCCTTCGTGGACGTAAACCATGATGGAATAGACAATGTTGCTTCTTAGCGGACCCTTTGTGGGTGGAGCCCTCTGTGGACTCGTGCAACCGTTACCCTCCGTGGGTTGAAGTCTCCATCAACGTGGACGTACGATAGCACCACCTATCGGAACCACGCCAAAAATCAATGTGTCTTTATTGCGTTTGAAATCTTCAAACCCCTGCTTTACTCACATGTGCAATGTTTTACTTTCCGCTGCTATACTTTTAGAATTGCATGTGTAGGGTGATACTAGACTTGGTAGAATTGTTAAAATCCGCTCACAACTAAAATTGGGAAAATGATAGTTTTTATTTGATCAAGTGGTCTAATCACCCCCCTCTAGACATACTTCCGATCCTACAAGTGGTACCAGAGCATTTGGAGTTGTGGAGAATATCTATATCTACTGTAGCTTTTTCAGGTCCAGAATTCCAGCTGCTGGCAATCTCTCTCTTCATGTGAATCTTGTAAAATAAGAGAGAAAAAGACATTAGAATTGCATCATAAAGTGAAATGACAACCCAAAACATAATAAATACCAGTAAGAAAATATGATGCAAAATTGACGTATCACCGTCCAGTCACGAGAGCCTGGTGAAAGAGCATGATGCCCCCATGTTTGGTTTTGGTAATTGATGATAATCTCTATGGACTAATGGTTGCATTGAGTTATATTTGAACGGTTTGTCCATAGAGATTACTTGAAGACCATTTATTGGTTTCAAGGTTATAAGAAGGAGATTATGTGTTGACCAAGGTGCTATTTAAGGACTTATCCAAAGATTGGTCATGTGAGTGTTGAGCCTATTGCAAGCATGTATTCAAGAAGAACATTCCATGAACATTCATATTTACCTTCAAGACATCATCTTTATGAAGAGAGAAGATTGGATACAAGGTTGATCAGGACTAAGTACAGAAAGTAGATTCAAGTTGATCAACACACAAAAGGGTAGAACATGTATCGAGTGGGATAAATGATCCCATGGTATGATAAACATTGCCCATTACACTTTGTGTACTAACCCATGGTGTTCTGTTGTTTGAAACTTTTTTGAAATATGTCATTTGAATGTTCCAGAAATCTATCATCTTCTGGGCCCTGGACGGTGTCTCACAGTTCATAGGCTCGGTTTATTTGGTCTTTTACTTTTGCTTTTGCAGCTTTTTCATTTTGACAAAAAAACCAAAGAAGCTTCTAAATATATGTTTTTTCTTCAGCTTTTGGCTTATACCATCATATAAAAGCCAAAAAACTCGTAAATAGGTGTTTCTTGCTTCAGATTTTGGCTTATACCACCATATAATAATATTGATTCATAAGCCAAAAGCCGAGAAAAAACCACTATTTAGGAGTTTTTGTGGTTTTTTTTGTCAAAACAAAAATACTGCAAAAGCAGGAAAAACATAGAAAAAAGTATAGTTTTCCCCCACAAATGTGGCTAATCGGATCAAATACCTCCCAAACTCTAAAACCGGTTATTTAACCCCCTCAAATCTGGAATACCGGATAAATCTCCCCCTAAGTGGTTTTGGGGAGGATTTTAGATGGTTTTGCCTTTGACATTGTGCTGACGTGGCAGTGCACACCAAAAAATCCTTTTTTTTAAGCTCACCAAAAATTCCTAATTTGCTGGCGCTCGATTGCAGGCCGCTGCCGTCCGTGATGTCCGCCACGGGCCGCCTCCCTGCGTCCCCACCTTCGGCCGAGCTTCGCCCCTCGCGTCCGACTGCATCACGTTCTCCACCAGACGGTCCCGTAGCCGCCGTGAGCAGCACAACCGTCACCGGCCGCGCGTGCGCACCAATCGAGTCCATGACCGACCGACCTCTTCGATCTGTTGTCGTCGAGTTCTCCGCTGACGTTTCTAGATCGGTGGTGATTGCCGGCGAGAGCGTAAGCCGGTGTCAAGAACGGAGCATGTTGGCCGGATGTACTTTCCGGCAAGCTACCTACTTGTGCTTTTCCGGCCGGATGTGTCCGAGAGATGCTCACGTACACAACAGACAAGCAGGCAGGCAGATGGATCGATTCGCACGTGAAGCTAGCTATAACTATAGGTACGTATTCCGGCGAGAGCGCCCGGACGAACGACGCTAGCTGCCTCTTGCAAGATCGGCGGCGACCCAATCCGGCCAGATGATTTGGACGAAGGTCCGATCGGGGCGAGGCCAAGAAAGGGCAGCCTCCCGAGCGGGGATGCACGATGTTCTATCCACCGGCGTCGCCGGCAATCACGACGGCGGCCGTGTCGTGCCACTCCATGTCGCCCGAGCCATCGATGCCGTACGAGTTCGTCCCGGCCGTGCGCGACCTCGCCGCCAGCAGCGACGTGCTGCTGCTCTCATGCGCGCTGACGGATGAGACGAAGCACCTGGTGAACCAGGAAGAGATGGAGGCGCTGGGGAAGAACGGCATGCTGGTCAACGTCGGCCGCCGCGGGAGCTCGTCAGGTGCAGGAGGGCATCATCGGCGGCATCGCCGCACTGGACGTGTTCGAGAGCAAGCCTGACGTGCCGCTGGAGCCCTTCTGATGGACAACGTCGTCCTGTCGGCCCATAGGGCGGTTGCAACCTTGACGCCGCTGTCCATCCGCGACATGATCGAGCTCGTCGTCGGCAACCTTACGTCTGGGAAGTGTTCACTCAGCAACCTTTAGTCAAAACCGCCTAAAATCCTTGCCAAAACCACTCTAGGGGGAGATTTATCGGGTATTCCAGATTTAAGGGGGTTAAATAACCGGTTTTAGAGTTTGGGGGGTATTTGATCCGATTGACCGCATTTGAGGGGAAAACTATACTTTTCTCAAAAACATAAGCACAAGCCCAAACAAAGTGCCATAGTTCGTGAACATAAATGGCCACTTGGCCCGGTTGGCTGCGCAATCCATCACCCCACCTGTCGCGCTACATCGGCGTTTCCTGATTTCGCTGACCTCTTTTTCCCCACCAGAGCTCGACAGAACACCGCTCGCCACCGCCTTCGCCTTCGCCCCTGCTCTCGCAGCCTCGCGCTCGTGCTCGTGCTCGCAGCGGCAAACCCAGGGCGCCGACGCCCGCTCTTCGCCGTCCGCGAGATGATCCCCTTCAATTCCGCCGTCGCCGACGAGGTCCGCTCCCTCGTCCAGGGCGCCGACGACTCTACCGTCGACTCCATCTACCGCGAGCTCTGCCAGGTTACGAGATGCCCCCGTCTCCTCTCCTCCCTCCCCGAAGCGGCTTCGTTTCTCCCGACCCATGCCTCCTGGTGATCGATTCATGTTCTGCTCGTCTGGATCCAAGGATCCGCCCCGTGATGGATTCGTGCTTAGGAACGCTTCTATCTCAGGACCAATCTAGGGTTTTGCGGATTTAGCTGTCTTACGCTCGTACTTTTGCACGATTTTAACCTAAAATTTGGTTGGGATAACGTGAACACTCTTGATCGGTTCCATCAGAGCTTTGCTACACCTACGGACCACATCTTACAGAATTTAAGTTACGGACATGTGTGGTAGTTTTTGGTTGGATGGGAAATCAGAAGCAGGGCCCACAGTTGAATTCAAGGGGAGGAGATATTGGTTAGTGGGAGGGGTCCGTAAGGTGATTGCGTAACCAGTCCGTAAGTCTAGCATTTTTGGTTCCATCAGGGTGCATAAGTTTCCAAAATATGTGGCGAAATTCACTCGTATGCGCCATTTAATCTTTAGGATAGATGTATAGTGAACAAATTCTTCTTAGTCCTTTCCTCAATTTTTTTGCTTCTTAGTCCGTTCTTTTAGATTTGGTGTTTACAGTGCATATTATGATGAAGGGCACATTCGGTTTTTGTTAACACAAAGAGCCCCTTAAGAAGAATATAAAAGGTTTTCACATGGGGCTTGTTGTTAAGTTGCATGTGTTTGCGGCCATTTGCATCTTTTTCCTTGGAATTGCTTCAGAGACGAGCTAGTTGAACTGTGCATTTTACAACCAATCGTTGGAAGAATACTTTCAAATATCTTTGCTTATATTTCAATATAAGAATAAGATCTTGTGAGATGTATTCTACACTCTTTACTGTTTACACTACTGGTGCAGTGATGCAATACTGCATCATCTATGTGACTGCAGCATTCAGCAACTTCCTGATTGAATCTTGAAAGATGTGCTGCCTTAGTAATTTCCTTACATTCATCTGATCCCAGCAATTTTTACTTTGTCTGAACTTATGGATTATAGCCATCCTAATATCTTTTTTTGTTTCACTTTTGCTGTGTTTCAGCTAGCTGACTGCAGTCCTGATGGTTGCATTTTACTGCTTCAAGTTTGTTTGGATGAGGTGCTGCTGAATGCCGGGGTGGCAAAATACTCTCAATCGAAACAAGATCTTTTATCCACCGTTTTCAGATATTGTCTGGATAAACCATACTTCAGCACCTGTTTTTGTGAAGCACTGAGGACTTTATCTGTCAGTGATGTTTTCCTTGAAACGTTGTCAAATGAACTTGATCTATCCAGAGCTGAGAGGGTTGGTATTGGACTTGCCCTGTCAGATGCCGAGAATATAGGCTTGAATCTGAAGGGTAAGTGTCCTGGAAAACAGAATTTGTTGGTCTGATCAGTTTTTATAGGTACTTATTTGCACCTTATTTATTTGTTTTGCAGGCCAAAGATTTTCAATTGCTCAAATCGAGGAGTTATGTAAAAATCCTGCACAGTCTATATCGAATGACCAAATTCATGATATTGTTGTGTTTCTTCACCAGACTGATGGCCTCTCAAAGCATATGGATTCTTTTACTAACATTATCTCCCTATTCAAAGTCAAAGAGATGCCATTCCATGTCCCTGTCCTTGTTCAGGACAATAATGTTCGGCCAGCTTCAAGGTTTTCAGAATTTTTCCAACTTGTGTTTTAGTATATCTTCTGTGATGCTCTATTCATGTATACATGTCCTTGCTTTTTTGCGTCTTACAGCCACATGGAGATGTACATCGGTAGTTTTGATGATGATTTTGATTCCATTTTATCTGAAATCGGGAAGGAGATAAGCATGGCTGACATCATTACTGAATTGGGTTATGGATGTACTGCTGATATTGCACATTGTAAAGATACATTATCACTTTTTGAGCCTCTCGATGATTTGGGAATATCTAAGTTGCTTGGGGCTGTTGTTACTACTGCCGCTGGTCTTGGTGAGGCTCATAACACATATTCAACATTCATTTCGGCTTTTGGCAACAGCCAAACAAATGACTCATTTCAGTCAACGGCATGGGATATCAATGTTCTCGTGGACTCAATCAATGAAATTGTGAGTTCCTTTTTGTTATATTTGCCTGTTGTTTCCGTTCTTCCTTTTAATGATCCAATAACCTGTTTATGGTTGCAAACTTAGGCCCCACGAACAAATTGGACAAGTGTAATGGAAAACCTGGACCACGAGGGTTTCAGTATCCCTGATGAAGGGGCTTTCCGTCTATTGATGTCTATATATTCTCGGGCTTGCAAGGTATGTACATGCGTTATAGTTCCTGGAACTGAATTAAGTGAATTCCTGAGCGTGTAATTGACTAGTTCATTGAACCATACAGGATCCATTTCCGCTTCATGCCATCTGTGGGTCACTGTGGAAGAATTTAGAAGGGCAATTATCATTCTTGAAACATGCAGTGGCTGCCCCAGCAGATACATTTACATTTAAACATTCTTCCAGGAAGCTGGTATTTTCTATATCCTGTCAGCTTGTCTTACTCGCAGTAAACATCTTTTTTTTGGGGTCAAACGTAGTAAGCATCTTGTATTCCACATACTTCTAACCTTCTTTTAAAATCTTCCTTAGGTATTTCTAGACTTGGCTAATCATATCCAAGGCAATCAGGCTTGGTACTGCCTAGACCTTTTGGAGGTGTTATGCCAGCTTGCTGACCTTGGCTATGCAACATTAGTGCGACCGCTGTTGGACTACCCACTCAGTCATTGTCCAGACGTCTTACTTCTTGGCGTTAGCCAAATCAATGTATATTTTCTGTTCCTAGAACTGCAGAACTTTTTTCTCCAAATACTGCATATTTCTCACTTACCTGGAAATTTATTCCTTGTTTGCAGACTGCATATAATCTCCTCCAGTATGAAGTATTGTCATGTGTATTCCCTGCTTTATTGAAGGACACTAAAAATAGCAGTCTAATGAACTATCTCTGGCATCTCAACCCTTCCCTTACTCTCCGAGGATTTGTTGATGCTCATTCTGATATAATTTGTCTTTTGAGAACTGTTGATATATGTCAAGACCTAAAGGTAACACAATTACGCCTATCTGATGCAATGACTTTTGAGTTGCAACTGAGCAACATTATTGTATTTTTGTATCTTTGAATTTAAATACCTGCTGTTGAGTTGCATGTATTTTCAATCAATCCATGCTAGGTAAATAGATTTGTATTGTGTACTTAATAATATGTTCTGGGTTTTATTGGACAGCATACTGAAATTGCAACCTAAATAAAGATTAGTGATTTTTTAGAAGTTATTAGTGGCTGCTAAGCTACTTTAATGCTTAGAAAGGCAAACTCAGCTGACTAAAGCGATGAATTCTTAAGTTTGAACTAGGAAGCACAAACTGGATTATGTCTTTACCACAATTAATGGTCTGATTGCATACTTCTTTCTTTGTGGTGCCAGTAATGGATTATAATTGTTGAAACTTAGCCAGTCTTGTGTTGAAGCGAATATCTTTGTCTATGGACCAATCTGCAATAGACCAATCTGCAAAGCTTAATATTCAATGGAAGCAGGCACTATCTGCCGTTGATTTTCTGCTAATACAATAAATGGATTTTATTCATGGGGCTGTATTTCAACTTCTACTTTGACATCAGTTGAATATGTTTATATCATTATATCGCTTTCATGCTTATAATGAACATGCCATTCTGGTATTAATGGGCTTAGTGCTTGCTTCATCACCCTTTCACTTCTTATGAAACAGATCCTATCCGCTGTCCTTGATTCCACTCCCTTAGCATTTAGCATCAAACTTGCCACAGTTTCGTTTCGAAACGATCATAGCAATCTAGAGAAATGGATGACCGAGAAGTTCAGTGCACACAGAGAGGCTTTTATTGAGGTAATATACATGACTTTCCCTACACCACTACATGATCATGCAGATTGTACTTCTAAGTACTTTCACTTTAGTTCGGTGTTGTGCTCTTAACTTGCATGCTAACATTTTGCACTCCCAGGAATGTGTTAAATTCTTGAAAGAAAGCGTGGTCAACACAACTCATGATGCTGCAGAGGGTGTCATCCAACAACCTCAAGCTACTATCACGAATATTTGCTGGGAATCATGTCCTTTATTTATAAAGGTTCTGACTACGCCCTGTTCATTCTGTGCCTGTTGTACATTATGGTGGTACCTTCTTTGCATGGATGTAAATATATGTACAAATGGCGTGTCATTGGCAGGTTCTTCAGTCTCACTCTGGACAGCTGTTGACTAACCAACTGGTGGATGAACTAAATAGAGTTGAAGCAGCGTATGAATCAAGGACTCAAGGTTCTCTTGGAAGGGACATTCCTACTTCCGAGGGAGGTTCTGATGACATTGAAGCACAGGCAAATATATATTTTCACCAGATGTTTTCTGAACAGATAAGCATTGATGCTATGATACAAATGCTTGCACGCTTCAAAGAGTCTACAAACAAGAGGTGCTTTCCATACTACTAGTTATGATCTACTCTCTGCTTAATCTGTTACCTGATCGACTCGTCTTGATAAAGTCTCAAGATGTGATAGGAAGAAACAATAGTAGGCACGACTTATATCTGCGCCATCTGTTCTTTTCTTTCTCCTCTGGCCTAACTTGTTCATCTTGCCTAGATCCCTTTTTTCTTTTCGAGATGTGACCCTGTATGTTGTGTTGACCAATGTGCTATTGCAATTCCGCTCTTGTCACTGAGTTCTCTAACTGCATTCAGCTTCCCACCTATCTGTAAGGGAGCCTGTGTCAGAAACAAAAGTACCCCTTGTTATTATAATTGCTATAAATAATACCTTTCATTCACATATGATACGAGGCAATCCTGTAAATTAGCTGGCTGAATTCCTTCTCAGTACAACCCCTCATTAGCATCTTTTGTACCTTCATTTTTTTTGTGATGCCTTTAGAATTTGAGTTGTCTGTACTCTGTTTCTTCACCTACTTATCTTTGGATTCTTAATGCTATCAATGACCAGGGAGCTAGCAATTTTCAATTGCATGATCTCAAACTTGTTCGAAGAGTACAAGTTCTTCCCAAAGTATCCAGATACACAGCTTAAGCTAGCTGCTGTTCTTATGGGTAAGTGATCACTTTGCTTTGCTGAAGTTACCCAGATTCCAGATGCTGTGGGCATTACTTTGTTGTAATCAACTCACAGTTTTCCAATATGTTGACTGGTGAACTTATATGCACATAACACTATTAAATTGTTTGTCAGATATCTTCTGGTTCGAATTTGTGGATGGTTTTTATTGGAAGTGTTCATTGTTCTCTATGACCGCTACTTCCAAAGTTATGTAGTACTCCCTCCGTCCCAAAATAAGTGACTCAACTTTGTACTACTAAAACTAGTACAAAGTTGAGTCACTTATTTTGGGACGGAGGGAGTATATAGGAAGGCGGGACTGTAGTTATGAGTGGTAATTAAGATAGAGGATTCCAGTTTTTTGTTCTGTTGTGGAATCTACTGAGTTTGATTTTGAAGTATAATATTTTTAATATTTTTACAAGTATGCATTTGCTTGTTTTGCTGGGCAGTCTAAATGGGTGATTTTTCTATTTTTGCTGACTTGTGTGTATTTCACTCACTCATTTTTGAAAGTAATGGAAGATACTGTTGTATTTAAGTACTACACAATTGTATAGCAGGGCTTAAAATTTTGTTCTACCAAATTGAGGCATGATATACTGCCGATTTGTTGTAATTTTGTTTGCTTTTCTGCTTAATGCAAAGCTTTTGTATCTTCCCTAAAAAGAAGTTATGATTTACTGTGATATATTAGTTTTGATGTAGTTTCATGTTTGAAATAGGCTCTCTTATTAAACATCAACTTGTGGCTCACCTGGGACTTGGAGTTGCTCTACGTAGTGTTCTTGATGCCCTGCGTAAATCTATTGATTCAAAGGTTAGCTGTTATTACTTGAATCTTTATGTTGTCTCCATTATGTCAGTCAACTTTTATGTAACTTCTGAATTGTTGGTTGCTTGATGGTTGCAGATGTTTATGTTCGGCACGACAGCGCTCGAGCAGTTTATGGATCGTGTAATAGAGTGGCCGCAATACTGCAACCACATATTGCAGATCTCACATCTTCGTGGAACACATGCCGAATTAGTCTCTGCAATTGAGCAGGCACTTGCCAAGATATCATCAAGTCAAAACGAACCAAATATTGCCAACATATTTTCTGTGGATCCGCATGGTTCTGGTTCACCATCTATCGGAAACACAGAGGTATACTTACATTGCATTTCAAGAAGTAAAGTCATGCTGGAAATCTTGTAATTGCTTGGATCATGAACTGACTTTGCGACATATTTGACATTCTTAAATACAATAATTTGTTTGGCATGCTAATTTGTGTACTAGCACCGACTTCCCTTATATGAAAGAGACGTCTGGCTTATGTAGGTTTCTGACGCATCATGGCAGTTCACCAATCCGACTCCAACACAGCTTGAACGGTCACCTTCTTCTTTTCCACTGCAACAGAGGTACCAGGGTTTTCTTGGGGAGAGGTCCAAAGGTTCTACAAACAGCGTCCAAGCTAAGAACATTCTATCTATCAGTCAACCTACTGCTTCAACACCTGGTGATTTGTCTATGGCTCCGAAGGTATTAGGATCAAATTAACTTTCTTCATCTTTTGACGGTTGGCAGATGTTGTAAATTTTCCATTTACGTCTTGTATATCAAGTTTATCACAATGTGTCTTTAATCTCTTGCAAATTTTGATCAATTGTAGGTTACCGCACCACCATCCTTACAAGCTTCTCCTCATCATTCTGCCACTATTTCAGCCTCTTCACAAGCCACTAATTTTCTGAGGCCTAGAAGTTCAGCTCCTTCAGGTTACTTCTGGCTTACATATTAAAGTTTGATATTAACCAGAAATATGTTAGTAACTGTAGTAGTGATGGTTCATTGCTTATAGCATGACTATAGTTCTATGATATTATTTTGTTAGGCACTCGATCTCCATACACTACAGGATTTGGAGCTGCTTTAAATATTGAAACTCTTGTTGCTGCAGCAGAACGAAGAGATACGTCAGTTGAGGTTTGTCTAGTCTTCCAAAGTGAACTTTACCACATTTATACTCTAGGCTAAAGTTTTAGTGTGAGAACTGAAATGGTATAGTAGGCGAGGTTTTTTTAGGTGTCTAGTGTAGTTCTACCACTTTATTTGAATATAGTCTCGGTTAGTTAACAACTGAATTTAATTGTTTCTACCTCACATAGGCCCCTCCATCTGAAGTTCAAGACAAGATTTTCTTCATGATCAACAATATTTCCAATTCTAATTTGGATGCTAAGGCAAGGGAATTTAATGAGGTTTCTCAGGATCAGTATTATCCTTGGTTTGCGCAATACATGGTCATGAAAAGGTACTCCTGATGACCAACATACTTTTTTTATGCAACAACTTTCTACTTGTCAGATCCCAAAAGCATATGCAAAATTTTACAGGGCAAGCATCGAACCGAATTTTCATGACTTGTATTTGAAGTTCTTCGACAAAGTTAACTCAAAAACGTTGAATAAGGAAATGGTGAAAGCTACATATGAGAACTGCAAGGTCTTGCATTACTTACTTATGTATTCCTTGTGTTTTTTTTTTGAGGAATGTCTTCCCTTCTTGTTCTGCCAATCTATAGTTAAAAATTTGAAATTGTTTTTCTGCAGGCTTTGTTGCAATCGGATCTTATCAAATCAAGTTCCGAAGAGCGTTCGTTGCTAAAAAATCTGGGTAGTTGGCTAGGAAAGCTCACCATAGGAAGGAATCAAACGTTACGAGCGAAGGAAATTGATCCCAAAATTCTTATAGTTGAGGTAGTACTTTGAAATTAGCCCATTTGAGTCTGTTCTTTATCGTAATGTTGTCTCATACCCAAACCAGAGAGATACAGCAGTATCGTTTTTGAACTTCTGTTTGTTCATTACTGCAACTAATATTGAAACCTCTGGATTTTCTGTTACTTTTAACAGAACAGTACTTGTTGCTATACTTTTGTTTTGGGTGCTGAATTTGGCATTGTATGAGTTGTATGTATTGGTGAAATAATTCTATGTTGCAGTGTTGCCATTTTGACTTTTATCTTGTGTCTGAGGCGTGTAGACTTGTGCGGCACGTTTTGAGTTGCATAAGGTTTCAGTCAAGCATTATATATATATTTGGGATGCTAGTAGCCCGTGAGGTACTAGCATCCCAAAACGTTTCTTCTTGTGCTTACATTTTTCATTCTGATTTTTTTTTGAAGGCATATGAAAGGGGGCTGATGATCGCAGTCATTCCGTTCACTTCAAAGGTTCTGTTGTTTATGTTAATCTGATTTAAAAGAATCCTTTGTTTTGTGGTGATTGTCGTTATGACCAGATGGTGCTTTACAGATTCTTGAACCTTGCCATTCAAGTATAGCATATCGTCCTCCAAATCCATGGACAATGGGTATTCTTAGCCTACTTGCTGAGATCTATAATCTACCTAATCTCAAGATGAACCTGAAGTTTGACATTGAGGTTCTTGCTATTCTTTATTCTATTTTTTTGGTGCTGTCAACATATCTGGCTTAGAATTGCGCAAGCTAATTGTGGTTATTTGAGGTTGTAGGTCTTGTTTAAGAACCTCAGTGTGGACATGAAAGATGTAAAACCATCTTCTCTTCTTAAAGATCGTACTCGTCAACTTGAAGGAAATCCGGATTTTTCTAATAAAGATGTCACTGCATCTCAAACACCAGTCGTTGCAGAGGTTTCCTCTGGTATGATCCCAGCAAAAAATGTTGTTGAAGTGCAACCAGAGTTAACTAGTACCTCACGGGCTACTAGCATCCCAAATATGTTAAACCAGGTTGATTTTGTGTGCACATAACTAATTAGTACTTATGACGTGGAAACCTTTTTGTTCTCTACTCATTTGGATACCTTTATTCTGCAGTATGCACCACCTCTTCGTCTTCCTCCAAACAGCATGGTTGAAGATGATAAGGTTGCTTTAATAATGCCTGATCAGGTTTCACCATCTCAAACGCCATCTCCATTACCGGCTTTGTTTACTCTTAGTCAGGTTTGCCCTTGTTTTTTTTAATTTTCCAACTTTGCTTTTTCTGTACTCGACATTGTTTTCTTATATGTTTTTTTTACAGCTTATGGCAGCAATACCTCGCGCGGATATATATTTTAGAATTAATGAAAAGCTTAGTTCTCTTGGCTCACTGCAATATAGCAAGTATGTCTTTTACAAGACAAGTTTAGCTGACATTTCAGTTTATTTTACTGACGGTCTACTAACGCTCTTGATCATCATAGAATCATGGATGTTGCTTTGGATAAGGCTATTAAAGAAATTATAGGCCCTGTTATTCAAAGAAGTGTTACAATAGCTACCCGAACTACTAAGGAGCTTATTCTTAAGGTGAACGCCTAGACTATTTCCCTAGCTGTACATGTTCATTAGCCATTTGTCTTGCTGTAGTCGAACGTTTATGACATGCTGGCATATTTTTCCTGCAGGATTTAGCAATGGAATCTGATGATAGTGCGGTATCTCGCGCTGCACATTTGATGGTTGGCACGCTAGCTGGGAGTCTAGCTCATGTAACTTCCAAGGTATTTTTGCATAAGGCTCTTAGATGTAGTTTCCAGGTGTAGTTACAGTCCCAGCGCGTTGATTAGTAGATTCATTTAGGTTTAGATTTGATGTATGATGCCATATTCAATTGTCCTGTCTTCTGCTGGCAGGAGCCTCTTCGTGTTGCTTTGTCTTCTCATCTTCGAAGTCTCATTCAGAACCTGAACAATAACAGTGAAACCACTGAGCAGATTGTTCATATTCTGATCAATGATAATCTAGATCTTGGATGTGCGCTAATAGAGACTGTTGCAACACGCAAGGTATCTCTTCATGTTTTATTAATTTTGCTTACATACCTTGTAATCGTTGGCATTTCTATTTCTATTTTTTGCTTCCGTAAATGTGATGATAAGTAGCCATTGGTATAGTGTTGCTTCACTTACTATGCTATCAGCCATTTTTGGACCTTTTAACTTTTGCTACCAAAGGTATACGCTCAGCAGTATAGCAGAAAATATGGAATGTTCTGTTACAGCATCACAACATCAACGAGAATCTTGCAGGCTGTTGAGATGATCGATGGAGAAATCAAGCAGCCTTTTTCACAGCTAAGGAGGCAAAAGGAGTTGCTTGGTTCTGGATATTATGATGCTTTTCCTTACACTCAAGGTCTTGCACGTGTCCCGGATGCACTTCGTCCAAAGCCTACTGGCCATTTATGTGCTACCCAACAACGAGTGTATGAGGTGAAGTGGCTGAGCGTGAATTTCTCTTTGTTCTACAATCTTTTTGGTTCCTAGCACAATTGACTGTTTAAATCATGGTTAACTGTTGAATTCAGGACTTCATTACTGTATGGCACAGCCAGAGTAGTCAAAATGCTGGAGCTACCACTTCTGCTACAGCCGTGACTGCTGCTCCAGGCAATTCCAGTATACCTCGACTTTATAGCCCAAATTTGGTACAACCAGCAGATCTGGTTCCTGAAGAGTCAGATCATGGTACCACACAACTTTTAAGGTAACAACACATACATCCATTTTTGTCTGCTCTTATTGGAGCATCTTGTTCTGATGCATTACATATCTTCTGTCTTCTGCAGTGTTTCCACACAAATTGGTACAAGTGACACCTTTGCCCAAGCCGGTGGAACTACTAACATTGCATCTGTTTTCCCCCCTATGTCATCTAATGACATTCCAGTGGGTGAACCAACAGCTGGAACTAAAGTCAGTGATTCCACACTTTCCTTTTGCATTAATAAAGTACAGTGACGAATTGGAAGTTAATTTCCTAACTTGTAAAACCCTGCTACCAGGATCTTGGCTGTATGGTGCCTCTTTCACCTACGACTGCTGTTGACCGTATGGAATCTGTTTTCGCTGAACCTTTGAGTACTGACAACGGATTAGACAGATACCATCAAGTTGCACAGAAGGTAACGCTCATTGTTATATTTGAACCCAACTGCTGTACCATGGAGGAATGTCATGATCTATGGTAGCATGTTACTACCTAAAGTGAACCTAGAAATTATGATTTCTTGCTGCATTGTTCAGGAAGTCCCTGCTAACTACAAAACTTTGCATGTCAATTACTAAGCGGGGTTTATTGTCATTGATATATGCAGAGTCTTTACCCTGAATGCTGTCACTGAGCTTACTTTATTCTACCTTACTTTCAGCTTGAAGCCTTGATTGCCAATGATGGTAAAGATGTAGAAATTCAGGTCAGCTATACTGCTATGTCAGCATTTCCTTTAATGATTCATTTTTTGGTTTCCTTTTCCTTTTTATATATTGTTAGACTGGATTTTTAATTAAGTAATTGTGCTTTTTCTTGACACAATGTGACCTTTATGTTGGGTTATTGTTCTGTTCAGTCTGTTATTGCAGAAGTTCCTGATATTTTACACAGATGTGTTAAGCGGGATGAAGCTGCATTATTGATTGCACAAAAGGTTTGTCATCCGTTTCTCCTTCGTAATTATGTATTTATTCCTCTACTAGCAAAAGAGCCCGTGCGTTGCAACGGGAGAAAAAAATACCACACACCCCTAACACAATAACCATGACTCAAGACCCCAATAGGTCCACGTTCTTTATTTCAACATGGCATCTTATCAGTCTTGCCATTTATCCTTCTTCCCACTCTCGCCGGCGGAAATGCATGGTTATAGATGGTTTCTTTCGTCTCCAATTTGTTTTTGTTGAGGTGTTCATTTTCAATTTGAATCGGCACCGGTACGAAAGAAAGACGGGACGTGCACTACTGATTAACGTTGCATCCTAAAGAGCATTTAAAAAATTATTAACATGTGAAACAACATCATATTCAGATTCTATACATTTTCTAATCAATTTTCATACATAACATGTTAAAATTGGAGTTAGGGTTTAATAGATATGAATAATTTTTTAAAGCATTTGAATCTGTCCCTAAACAGCATTTAAAAATGGTTAACGGATAAAATTAACACCATATCCATATTCTACACATTTTTCTAATCAATTTTCATATATACTTACTTACTAAGCCTTTTGTCCCAAACAAGTTGGGGTAGGCTAGATATGAAACCCTTTCACGAGGACTTCCCAGGAGGTCACCCATCCTAGTACTACTCTCGCCCAAATGGGTTTCATACCCAAAGGACTGGCTAGTTTTTACGTTGGCTCGCCAAGCCTATCACAACCCTTAGATATGAAACCCTTTCACGAGAACTTCCCAGGAGGTCACCCATCCTAGCACTACTCGCTCAAATGGGTTTCATACCCATGGGACTGGCTAGTTTTTACGTTGGCTCGCCAAGCCTATCACAACCCTCCTCCTTTACCCGGGCTTGGGACCGGCTATGCCTAGAAGACATAGGCGGAGTTAATCAATTTTCATATATAACATGTTAAAATTGGAGTTACAGTTTAAAAGTTATGAATATTTAAAAAAAAATAAAAAAACATTTGAATCTATATAAAAAACGTTATTTTCTAGACGGACTGCGGGTTTATTAACTGAAATTTCAGGCGTTTTTCTGCAAAAAGCAAAACGTTTTCTATTCTCACTTAAAATAGGACCGCGGGTTGATTAACCAAAACCTCAGAGGGTTTTCTGCAAAACCTGAAACGTCTTCTGTTCTCACTTAAATCGGGACCGCGGGTTGATTTCACGGAAGTGCGGGGACTTTTCTGCAAAATTGCTGACGACGTAAGGGGTACTTTATTATTAGGTAAATATTCCTCTAGTTCTCAATTTCTTTTGTACCTGGTTATGTTTGTTCCAGGTTTTCAGAAGTTTGTATGAAAATGCATCAAAGAGTACTTATGTCACATGGCTTCTGGCAACTTTAGCTGCAATACGTGATGTTTGCAAACTTATCGTTAAAGAGATAACAAGCTGGGTATGTTTCTTCAGTCTTTACAGTAGCATCTGTTTTTATTATAATATTTGGCAGAAGCTGCTTCTTTTAGCTCCTCTGTAAGATCTGATTCTGTTGATAAGAAGCACCTTTACCTCGTTTGTTCTTCTGTTTTATGGTATATCCTGTATGCGCATTGTATTTAAATTCAATGAAGTTTTTTGTGTTGCACCTTTACATTGTTTGTTCTTCTGTTTTATGGACATTTTTGTTATGCTAAATTTCCTATTTATACTTCTAGTACTGTTTGATTCTTGACTGGGCTGTTTAAGTTAATTAAATAGGCAGCGCTCCTGCCAGTTTTCTCGGGGGAAAAGTGTGGTATATATGGTGTTAAACGATGAAACTGGGATCCTTAAATGGGTGATATATGTGACCACAACCACCTTGTCAGTATTTCACAGCTGCTTGATTACTTCAAGCTAACTAAAAGAACAAAAATGTTCACGTCAATATGCTGATCAAGTGCAGATTCCAACTGCTGTCAACCGATGCTGTGTCTACTTAGATATTTTTTTTGTTAATGGCATAATTTTGGTATGATTTTTTTTTGCGGGAGGTATGACTAATTTATGACTAATTTATGAGGCACACATATTTTATTAACTTAATTAAACATTTTTTTGCAGGTAATTTATTCTGAGGAAGAAAATAAGTTTAACCTCTACATAGTTACTGGACTAATTCGTTCTGGGATTCTTAATCTTGGGGATTATGATGTTCATCTAGCAAAGATCATTGATAGTGGAAGAAACAGTAAGTTGAAACATATATTTCTGTATTTGAATATTTAAGGAAAAAAAACTAGACAAATTTCCTTGGTCAACCTAGACAATGTGGAATGGCCCCTAAATTAAATCTAGCTATCACCTAAGCAGTAAGGACAAGCATTGTTTATAAGGCGTCCCGCCTTGGACGCTTAAGCGGCAAGGCACCCTGGCAGCGCCTTGCAATTATGCCCGCTTTAGGCGTCAAGGCGGTTGGTGCTTGCCTTAGGTCACCTTACCGCCTTATAAACAATGAGCACAAGCTTATGTCCCTTTTAAATGAAATATTTGTATGCTATCCTGTACATCACTTTGTGTGATGCCATGATTATTGCTATGTAATGTTGGTGGTGGTATGTTGTCTTACTGAAGTTAACAGAAGGAAAGAAAGTAAATAAACTATCACAATTTGACCTTTTTCAATCAATAATTTGTCTGCTGGATTATTCAACATTGGTTGCTTTGGTTGGTGTATGACTAGACTGCCTTTGTAGAATAATAATTTCAGTTAAAAAAGAACAGTAATTGTTACATATGAGTTTACCCATGTGATTTCACCAGCTCAAGTATGATTTGTTCAACAAATTGCTCAAGGAAGTGTAATACATGCTTTTAAATGGGCATGCCAAAAGTATTAAAAAAGGATAATGTATTTCTACCCACACCCATGGTAAAGATGGAAGGATTAAATCATGAAACTCTAATCACTTGCCTAATTGTCATTTGCCCTTGTTACAAAGAACTTTTTGCTGCAGCATAGGTATTACCATGACAGCTTATAACGTAGTAGAAGGCACTGTCAATTCTGTCAATTGATTAAGGATGTATGCAGAAATATAAAAGCAAAATGTAGAAAAAAAAAGCCGCCGCAATACCAAACATGTAAGCCATATTACATGTTTAGGCATTCAGGAGTCTAATCTAATCTTTAAGCAATGCTATCCGCTACTTTGTAACTTTGGAGTAACATCATCAAGTATTCATGTGCTCGCCTCCATCCACCAAATCTTCAGAGACTGCAACAGAGTTCGCTATATCACTTGTCCAGACATTGATTACCCAAGAACCCAGTGGCGTTTCTGAGCTTTGTAATGTTGTTGATGCATTATCGAAGGTAGGCCATTTTTTTTGCAAATGTTGTATACTTTGGTCTAATCACCATCTATTTTGCTTATTCGTAAGTGGTAATACGTTCTGTGTTACAGCTTGCAATCAGGCCTGGTTCACCTGAATCATTGCAGCAGTTGATTGAGATTGCAAGGAGTAATTTCAAGAATGCTGCTAGCTTTGCTGCCATGAAGGATGAAAAGGTTAGGCATGCAAGGGATAACAAGGTTTGGATGTTTATGCATGGTCAAGTTTCTCTGTTCCTATAGGTATATGTTTTTTGACTTGATGATTAATTTCTGTCATTCGATTACAGGTTTTATCTGGTCGTCCTTCAATATATAAAGAAGAAAATGATTCTGCTTTTGCGGATGCTGTTAGTTTTCAAGACCAGGTAGGAAGCACGACATCCTATTTTGTTGTACACCATGCATCATACATTTCACACAAGAATTTTATTATGAGGGTGTATTGACGATAAACATTAATGATACTGTTTCTTCGTTTATCTGCGTATATTTAGTATTAATAACTCTTTTTTCATTCCATTTTCCATACTTTGCGTGGCAAAATTTCTGTTGTGTTATTTTACCATTGTACTGTTCAGTATAGTAATGATGCCATCTATCTAAGTGTGTGCAAAAACATATATGCACTCAACACAATAACATTCCTATTTTCCACGCTGACATCAGTTGTTATCGCCAGAAGAGTGCAACAAATGCAACTTACAGTATCACCTTTCACATATAAATAAATATGTTGATGACTTGATTGTTTTATCCAATCATGCAGTCGTAATGCAAACCAAGTGTCTCTACGCATTTAATTTAATTTGCATCAGCGCATTATTTTTGTCTCTTCCCAGTATATAGTTGATTTGAATATGCTCCAGTAATTTGTCTTTATTGATGTATTGGAGTTTGAACATTGTAGAAAGCTAATTTGGTATTTGGTTGATGTACAGGTTGCAGTTTTATTCTCGGACTGGTGTCACATATGTGATCATCCAACTATGGGTGATTCAGCATATAGTCATTACATTGTGCAGTTGCAACAACATGGCTTGCTTAAGGGAGATGATTTGACTGACCGCTTCTTCCATACTCTCACGGTGATTCTTCTACCCAGTATCAAGTTTATACTGATCTCCGTGATATGTGAGGTCTAATACTTAAAATAATGCAGGAACTTGCCATCACACATGCTGTTGTCTCTGAGCAAGTTATTGCTCCTGGTGGGATGTCTCAGCAGCCGGCCCAGCAACTCCAGATTTCATATTTCTCAATTGATTCATATTCGAAGCTTGTGACTTTAATGTTCAAGGTATATTTAATGTTTTTCTTCCAAGGAGGGCTTGTTTTATTGCATTAATCATGCAAAAATTGATGCATAGTATTTCCTTGAACTCCTATTATCTCTTGTCAATAATCAACTTTAGGCCTTGCCAAGGCTTTGTGCGAGTCCTTTCGCTACTGCCAGGTTCATCGCAGTCGCAATGCTTGCCTAAGGAGGGCAATGTTTAGACAAGCTAAACTGCTTGTTTGTTTATTAACATAGCGAGCACTTTCAGTCAAGATAATTCTGCTGCTTCCCAGTTCCAACTAGTATTGGGAAAGCTGCAAGTAAACTTTTGATCCTTATTCAAGACATGTCAACAATTCAACATAAAGGGAAATGTTAACATACTATGTGGCCAAGTGTCGATGTAGTACCTGTTGATTGCACACCCAAGATATTTTTGGTACATCGGCTGATAGCTTGTTACAGTAACTTTACTTACTGTTCTTTTTACAATCTTCAGTATGGCGTGGATTTAGGACCAAACAAAGGCAGCCTTCTTCTGAAGGTCAGTGTTTACCCTTTAGCTCTTAGGGAATTTGGGCCTACTAAGGTGCCTATTCGCTAAAAAGTTTTAACTTTTTACTGGCTCTGCAGATTCTCTCCATAACCACTAGGATCATTCAGAAAGATGCTGAAGAAAAGAAAGTTTCTTTCAATCCTCGGCCATATTTTAGATTATTTATAAATTTGCTAAGTGAGCTTAGCACTGCTGACCTTCATGATGGTGCTAGTTTTCAGGTATATGCTATGTATATTTAACTTGTTTGCATAAATTATATATGTTTAACATAATATCAGATTTGCATGGCTTGCTTGCACTATTTTTTTGCTGACAATGGTTTTATGCATCAGGTTTTGACTGCATTTGCAAATGCTTTTCATGTGCTTCAACCCTTGAGAGTTCCTGCATGGAGGTTTGCCATCTCGTGAATTTTCTTAATATTTGTGATTGCCTTCTATGTTTTTTATTTCGTGCTTCATGGGCACAAAATAGTGTTCTCCTTCCAATACCTAGTGTTGCAACTGAAACTCTCAAATGTATAATTCAAAAACCATGTATGAATGCTCTCTCCCACAAATTGATAAATATCCATGCTTGCTGAAAACAATGAGTTGTTATGTGTCAAGGTGGGTCTTGTCCTAGAATCATCTGATCCTTATTCGAAACACCTTATTATTTTGTTTTGACATATATATGAATTTGACCATCACCGTGCCATTCAAACTTCCCCATGGTCTCAATTCGATTAGAGTATGAGTAATCAGCCCCTTGCAACAATTTTTTTGAGGGACCAACAATCCTATTAAGGCGATTAACGACAGGCATTAAATTGATTCAAGCTCTGCAAAATTGTGTAAGAAAAAAAATAGAAGTTATCACAATAAAATGATAGAATGTTCAAATTCGTTGTTATATGTATGATAAGCTTTCTCTCCCTAAGTCTGAATCCCATCACTGTATTTTTTTTTTAATATTGAAGTTATGAAATTAGCCTGTTTGGTGTTTTTTTTAAATAATTTAAGTACTCCCTCCGATCCATATTAATTTTCGCTGATTAACAAAAGTACATATTGTTTTTTACTAAATCAGCGACAATTAATATAGATCAGAGGGAGTAGTGAAATTACCATGTACTTTTGTTAGTTGCCAACTAAATGCCTTTTCCACTGTAGTTTTGCTTGGCTTGAATTGGTAAGCCATAGAAGCTTCATGCCAAAGTTATTGCTGTGCAATTCACAAAAGGGCTGGCCATTCTTCCAGAGGCTGCTTGGTGATTTGTTCAAATTTATGGAACCATATCTAAGAAACGCGGAGCTGGGACAGCCCGTAAGTTCTATCCCTGCACCTTCGTTTGCAGCTGTCTTATATACAGTATGTGTTGCACTTTCATGTACTTTGTACCTTTTCCTTTTGTAGATTCAGCTTTTATACAAAGGAACTTTGAGAGTGCTGCTTGTTCTACTCCATGACTTTCCTGAGTTCCTCTGTGACTACCACTTCAGTTTCTGTGATGTGATTCCCTCAAGCTGCATTCAAATGCGTAATGTTATTCTTAGTGCTTTTCCACGCAATATGAGACTTCCTGATCCCTCTACTCCTAATTTGAAGGTATTTACCGACTGCTAGTACATGCTACCTACAAACTCCCCCTGGGTTTTGTATGTTTAATGAGCTCCAGCTGTTTCTTGTAATACACAGATTGACCTGCTAGCTGAAATTTCAGTAGCTCCAAGAATCATGTCTGATGTGGAAGGTGCTTTGAAGGCAAAGCAAATGAAGACCCAGGTTGACGAGTACCTCAAGGTAAATCATGTCTGCATTCTCTAATGTAACGGCAGCTTGCAGTCTAGACAATTCTTTAAGCTGGTCCGAGTTATTCATTGAGTATATTGTTGAAACCTTAAAAAGAAATGGTATACATAATGTTTGTTCTTTCTCTCATTTGTGTTCTTGCAGAGACCAGAAGGTTCATCCTTTTTAACTGATTTAAAGCAGAAGTTAGTGCTGCCTCCAAATGAAGCGAATGTTGCTGGGACTCGTTATAATGTTCCCTTAATTAATTCACTGGTCGTCTATGTTGGCATCCAGGTCAGTTTCTATATGTTTGCGTGCGATTGTTTTTTACATTACAATGGTAGAAATGCTTTTTATACCCCAATATTGCGTCCAAATAGCCAAGTGAAGAAGATATTATCATTTTTTATCAGCAATTTTTCATAGTATTTCAGCATTGGTTAACATAGGTTTGGACTGTATTTAGTCTTCTGTTTGTGTGTTTTCTGACAGATAGCAAGTTTATGACTGGTTTGGTTTGTGCCCAAATTTAGGATCTGAAAACCAGCCAAATTAGCTGGCCATGTTTCTTTTGTTAAGTTTGCCTTCAGAAATACGTAGTTACAAAAACTTCTTTCCAAACTTTTCTCGCTGAACCAAACAGCAGCCAATTTTTTCCAAAGTGACCAAACTTTGGCTCTCAGTGGCATTAAACCAAACAGCCATGTCATGTTTTGAATCTGCATCGACCCTATGGGTCTCTACAGTTACAGTATGAAGTACCTTTACCTCTACCTTCTTTGCTTGTTTTTGATCACTTTTCTTGGCATGCATGAACACTCTATAACGGTGTCGAAATTGTAAATGCAGGCTGTGCAACAGTTGCAGCATAACAAGGCGAATGCATCAGCATCAGCGCAGCAAATGAACCAAAGTCCTCAGGTGGATGTTTTTCAGATTGAAACAGCCACTGAGGTCTTCAGAAATCTTATAGTGAATATGGATACCGAAGGCCGTTACCTCCTCCTGAACGCGATTGCTAACCAGCTACGCTATCCAAACAATCACACTCACTACTTCTCCTTCATCATTTTGTACTTGTTTGCTGAGGCAACACAGGTAACTTGATGAGTTCCCACTTTTTGGGTTTCAGGGTTTTGGTGTGATACCCATATGCATCTATGAAATACCTCCTCCTGCCATTGTCCAATTGAAACTTGAAACTTGCAGGATGTCGTACAGGAGCAGATAACTAGAGTTCTTTTAGAGCGCCTAATAGTTAATCGTCCTCATCCCTGGGGATTACTTATTACTTTCATTGAGCTCATAAAGGTATGCTACCATGACCACTTGAAAGAATTTTTTGGATAGGAATAGGTCTAATACAGGGTTGCCTTCTGTAGAATCCACGCTATAGCTTTTGGGCTCGATCCTTTACACGCTGTGCACCGGAGATTGAGAGGCTGTTTGAGTCTGTTGCAAGGTCTTGTGGAGGTAAAGCTGCGGAAGAGGGAGTTCTCGCTGATGGTGGTCATTAGAGAATGTTTTATGCGTACTGTGAGCTGTTTGTGTTATGAGTGTTGAGGATTCTTTGGGACAGTCTGTTTCTTTTTAGTTTTGCTGTAAATTTTCGTGAGCTCTTGCTCTTGTCATGTCGAGCACTTCAGGTTAATCTAGCGGTACAATGCATGTCAGATGATCTATAATGCTGTCCTGAAGGCTGACCATTCCCAGTGAGATAATTGAGACTCACAAAGGTTTTTATTGGAGACATCCGGTCTGGTACTTGAACTTCTTGAGTTCCATGAATATGTGGGGTGTTCAGGATGCCAGAGCATGCCGTCCGGCCAGATCCAAAACGAAGCGTACCAGGACTAAGAGGTGAAGGAAATGGCATCCCAAACCCAAAATGTCGGGTGCATGCCATTGGCCTTACCTAGACGAGGCTCCCACCCGAAACGGCACAGGCAGATCGGAACCAACCGACTCAGCTAGAGCATACGTGTGCTCTACACTCGACCATGTCAATGTAGACAAAGGGGAACCAACCAAGCTGATCAGACTATCCAAGCGTGATCAGAGAGCACGTGCAAGCAAACACGCACACAAAACATGTTTGGCTGGCCTTTGGATCTCTCGACCTCTAAAGGTCGGGCAAGTGTTCCAAAAAAAGCCAGACGCTCTAGCTCCATGGCGAGAAGAAGCTTGGTAGGTGAGGCCCCTGCCCGTTGAACCTTCGCCACGTGCAACGGGTTGCTCTACCTAGGCTGGTAGCGAAAAACCGTCTGGCTAGGGACCAGCCGCATCCGAACAATGTCAACAGGTGGAGGCATTCCACCAGAGCCAAAGCACGCCAGCCGTCCAGGGTTCGTGATATCAATATTCCGGGCAGTCAAAGCCCTTCGTACTCGAGCAAGACCAGCGGGTAGAGGGTGAAAGGGCGCATAACGCCCCCATCACACCCGGGTTCGCGTGTGAGCTATTCTGCCCAAAGGAGGGTTGATGGCGAGCTTGGTAAGGTGCATCCAATGTAGTTTCCCTGAGGTTGGATTGCTTCCTTCCTACCTTTATCCGGCTCGTGCCCAGACGTGGTTCTGGCCGTTTTGTCTTACTCTACCCGGACGGTAGAAGGTTCCTGTCCGATACTTTTCCAGTAAAGGGTGGGAGCTTGTCAAGTCACCAGATTTCACCGAGTGATGTTTGCTCTGTGATATATGAGCACAAGCGCTCGTACCGGACAAGAAGGAACCTAGCCTTCGGACCAGTGCATATTCGCTCATGATTCCCTATGATTTGACTTGGTGCATCCTTCGCCGATACATCCAAACCTTGTGGAAGCACTTTCTGTTTTTCCCCTACACATAAACTACTTATCTTCCTCAAAACAGTTATCATACCTATCTATCATGGCATTTTTATAGCCATTTCAAAATGTATTGTCATGCAACTTATATCATTATTTATTACATGACTAGAGATATTTATTGTCATACAACCTTGCATGATCGTAAGATAGCTAGCATGATATTTGAATCATCCTTTTAATATCTTTGTTGCGCTAAATCATTGCACATACTGGTACACAACTAGAGGCATTCATTAGAGTTAAGCCTAGCTACATCAAACGAAACTTAGAAGTTTCTTCTCCGGGCCTTTGCCTGCCAAGCTGGAGTAGAAAAACGCCCATAGAAGTTCCTCGGCCTCATTCATAGCAAGAGGCGGCAACAGCGGGGCATCGGTCGCAGGATCTAGCCCTTGCTCCCCCATAATAGGCATTGGTTACTCGGCTCCAAGGGTGTACTGATAGGAAAAGGCTCCAGTGATGTTGTGCAGGCCAGGTTGGGTAGTTTTGTTCGTGATACGTCCATTTTGCATCATGTTTTCCTACTGTTATTTATAATGTTTTTGGTCATTATTTCACTTTATGATGCAATTCTAATGGCTTTTCTCTCTTAATTTGCAAGATCTACATGAATAGGGAAATTACCGGCAACTGGAATTCTGGACCTAAAAGAGCTACAACAGAGATAGCTATTCTGCGGAGCTCCAAATGACCTGAAACTTCACGGAGATTTTTTATTGAATATATAAAAAATACTGGCCACCTGCTGCTCAGAAGCAAACAAGGCATGCCTATCCCCCAGGGCGCACCCTGATGCCTTGTGGGGCCCACAACAGCCCTCTGGTGCCATCCTTCTGCTATATGAGGCCTTTTGCCCTAGAAAAAAAGTAAGGAGAAGATTTTCAGGATGAAGCGCCACCGTCTCGAGGCGGAACCTGGGCAGGAGCACTTTTGCTCTTCGGCGGAGTGATTCCACCGGGGATACTTCCCTTCGGAAGGGGGAAATCGAAGCCATCGACATCACCAACGATTCTCTCATCATGGGAGGACCAATATTCATCAACATCTTCACCAACACCATCTCCTCTCAAACCCTAGTTCATCTCTTGTATTCAATCTTTGTCTCAAAACCTCAGATTGGTACGTGTGGGTTACTAGTAGTGTTGATTACACCTTGTAGTTGATGTTAGTTGGTTTATTTGGTGGAAGATTATATGTTTAGATCCTTAATCATATACAATACCCATCTGATCTTGAACATGAATATGATTTGTGAGTAGTTACTTTTGTTCTTGAGGACATGGGAGAAGTCTTGTTATAAGTAATCATGTGAAGTTGGTATTCATTCAATATTTTTGATGATATGTATGTTGTTTTTCCTCTAGTGGCGTCATGTGAATGTCGACTACATGACACTTCACCATAATTGGGCCCAGGAGAAGGCATTGGGGAGTAATAAATACATGATGGGTTGCGAGAGTGAGAAGCTTGAACCCTAGTTTATGCGTTACTCCGTAAGGGGCTGATTTGGATCCATATGTTTCATGCTATGGTCATCTTAATTTTTATTTCGTAGTTGTGGATGCTTGCGAGGGCGTAATCATAAGAAGGTTGCTTGTTCAAGTAAGAACAACACCCTAGCACCGGTCCACCCACATATCAAATTATCAAAGTAGTGAACGCGAATCAACTGAACATGATGAACATGACTAGACGAGAATTCCCATGTGTCCTCGAGAATGCTTTGCTTAATATAAGAGAACTTTCTGGCTTGTCCTTTGCTATAAAAATGATCGGGCCACCTTGCTGCACCTTTGTTACTTGTTACTTGTTACGAATCACCTTGCTACAAAACTATCTGTTATCACTGCTTACAACACTTGTAGAGAATACCATGCTGAAAATCGCTTGCCATTTCCTTCTGCTCCTCGTTGGGTTCGACACTCTTACTTATCGAAAGGACTACAATTGATCCCCTATACTTGTGGGTCATCAGTTCGCGTGTTCCGAGCATGCGCGAGGGACGGCTAAGACCAAGGCAGTTCATGACTGATGTCTAGGATTGGCTGGATAGAGGTTCTTGTCCTTGTCAGGGCTGGGAGACCATGTCTGACGACCCATTGGGGGAAATCGTAAGTCACTCTGACTTCCTCACCACCTCAGCGGTTCCTGTTGCTTAGTCCATTTCTTAATTTCTCCATTGCCCACCGTTGCACACATAGTAATGAGGACTTCGTGCCGAACAAGCACACCACTCGGTAGTGAAGGGCCTTGCAGAAGATCTGATTAGGGAAGGAGAAACAACTGACTGATGACAGAGATGGTGATGGTGGCCATGATGCAGAGGATCAAGCACATGGATATCCTCGTGAAAAGGGTGTGCTATTGATTTTCGTCAAGGTATCCGACCAGAATGAGGGAATTCGCAGTCAGGAGGTCAATGATATAGCTCCGACTACGCCTCGATATCTTAACTAGTCTGAGATGCCCTCTACCTTTGAGCGAACAGATCACCCAACTATAATGGTCCTATAATCATGCTAGTTCAAGAACTATAAGGTAGGTTTGTTAACCTGAACCACATTATTCGGTGAATGTTCTTTCAATTGCATGATATACCTCGCGACATGCATAAATGGTACATGAGACAACTTTGGTTGTAGCACAACTGGATCAGCGCTGCTTTCTACTAGCCTTGACCATTGGGTGTGTACTCCACGTCGATGTCGATGATATTAAATCTATGGCCTCGTACCCACGCCTTACATTCTCTTATCCATCGGTTGATGCGGCTATGGCAATTGGTGTACACGGTGTGGATGGTGTACCATGACATGGGCTTCGACGTTGTGTTCCTCGGCGAACAGTGTGTCAAGCGGTGCCTCTACTCCATCTACTCCTCGGGGTAGTAGATCATGAAGCTGCATTTTGGGAGAGGGTGGGTTTGAGAGAGAAGAATCGAAAGAGCATGTGATGGTCATTTACTATGAGGTGGTGGTTTGCCAACCGTTGTTCGAGGAGGTGGGCGATAAGGAGGAAGTAGATGAGAAGGCAAGTGAAGCAGGGGCCATCGTACATTGATCTAGGGGCGTCTAATTTTTCGAGACAAACGAGTAGGCATTCGATACAGGCGCCTTCTGGCGGTGATCTACCGGTGTATGGTGTTTCGGGGTAGACGAGGAGGTCAAGGAATCACACAAAGCAGTGTCCATACATCATCGATTGACCGCCCATGCCTTAAATTCATGACGCTATTTAAAAATGAAAGCAAAGAGCCATCACGGAAAGGAGATTCACTTTCTTCCTCCTCGCGCCACGCTAGGGCATTAAATCTGCATAACCGCCGGCACAACGTCGATAGATGCCCCATTTGACCGGATCCAACCGGCTGCCGGGCTCCTTTGCGACCACCTACTTAATGGCACCCTTGGTGGCCTATAAATAGAGCCCTCAGTGGGGCACATATTGTTGGGAAACGTAGTAGAAAAAAATTCGGCCTATGAACGCCCAGGAACAATATGAAGGTGCATTAGAGGATTAGATCATTATCGTTACCAACTCCAAGTAGTAGCAGAGCATCCAGTGACTCAATTATAAATTGAGTACTTGATCGTTCAAAACGTTTATGTAGTCCAGGATCCATGCAAGTCAACATGAGGCACTGGAATGACTCATAATCATCATTACGAGCAGTGAAAGCATCTACAACTTCTTGTGGTGCATCCTTTGTAGGTGGATCACCCAGGGGCGATCCAACACATACTCCTTCTTAGCACTCCTGAGAACAAATCTCAGGTTCTGGATCCAATCTGCATAGTTTCCACCATTTGCAGCCAACTTTTCTTTCTCTAACATAGGGGCTAAGTTGAACATATTGCGAGCCATTGATCTACAACGATAAACACAAGATTCACTTTAGACATTGTTCATAATTATGTTGCACTAGTGTTTAAACAAATTTTAATATAAAGTGCACTCCCACTCAAATCAATATCTCTCATAATTGGAAGTGAGTGATTCAAGAACCTAATCTTGTTCACCATCATTGATGTGGACATCACTGATGACATGAATTTTGACCGCTAGGCAATCTTTTGCCAATCATATCCCCATATGATTCTCTTTCGATGCTTCATGCTCCGAGCTCAGAACGATTCTACCAGAACTTCAAGACACCGAGTCATATCTGCTTGCTTGGTCTGACCTCGCCCGCCTTACACTTCACGATCCGTTTGTACTCATGTTATAGACAGTAGCAACACTGGGAAGAGCACCTTTTAATTTGATATTTTCAGCGAGAGATCACCCTAATAATTGACTACTGCGCAATCAAAGGGTGTAAACAATAAAAGGGATAAACATCACAGGAAATTCATAATAGCATGATGTGATATAGCCCTTGTGACGGTGTCTTGGACTAAGGGGTACCAACCTAGTTGGCCCATCGTCCATGGGCCGAGCTTATGGCCCATCGATCTCACAAGGAAGGACTATGGAAGCCTGAACTCAGGCGTGATCAAGACGAACTCAGCCGAAGACTTGGCGTGTACTTCAAGGACTACTTCATCTATCGGCATGTTTATCCCTAGTTGACAACCGACCATGTGTAACCCTAGATACCCCTAGTGCCTATATAAGCTGGAGGGTTTAGTCCGTAGAGACACAATCACAATTACTAGCCTTAGGGTTTAGAACACAACATACGAGATCTCGAGGTAGATCAACTTCTACTCGATACTCCATCATCAATATAATCAAGCATGACGTAGGGTTTTACCTCTTCGAGAGGGCCTGAACCTGGGTAAATATCATGCCCTTTGTCTCCTGTTAACTATCTATCTAAGATCCACAACTCGGGAGCCCCTACCTGAGATCTGCCGGTTTTATTACCGACATTGGTGCTTTCATTGAGAGTTCTGTTGTGCGGTCGAAAAAAGGATCACATCGGCTGCAGTGACATCTTTGTCCCCGGCCAACTCTTCGCTTTCGGCAGCGTCGTCCTGCATGCCAACTCGACTGGCCATCTTGACCGCATCGAAAGCTTCGGCTCGAGAACTCTTCGGGCACCACGGCCTTAACCCCGGGGCTAGCCTCTGACCCGAACCTCGGATCGGATCTCACATCAGACTTGACCCTGAGTATGGACTTGATCACCCGTGCATCATCTAACTCAGACCTAGCCACCATCTCATCGAATCTCGACCTCGAGTTGAGACCGAGCTTGGAGCTAGCGTTAAGCCCAGATCCGATATCTTTGCTAGTTAGCCAAGGATCAACCCAGGCTGACCCAAGCTCCACATCAAGTGACCCGCAGAACATACTTCAAATCAGCCTGGCTTACAGTCAGGCCATGGACACCGAGGATCTTCTGCACATAAACGAGATGCTAGATCGCATCCAAAGAATCTCTATCTTAGACGATCAGACCTCAGTTTACGAGAAGATCGGATGTAAAGCCGATGATAGGGAAATTTCTGTCCCACCCACCTAGTCGCTATGGTCGACGACTTAACCGACATACTGAACTACGACTCCGATGAGGCGACCGACATGGATGAAGATGTCGGCGACACATCGCGAGCGCCTTCACTTGTGGCCATACCATGTACTGGCCTCCACTTATGATGTCTACATGGTCGACACCCCTAAGGATGTGTCGAAACCTAAGGGTGATGAGGAGAAGAAAAAAGATTCCTCGAAACGCCGACGTCCTCGGAGGCTACCCAAGGGTGCCGACAGAGGCAAGGAGAGCCAGACCAACAATACGGATGCCACCAATAATGCCACGGCCACGGGAAACACTAAGGACCAGGGCAACGACAATAACTCCATGCCTGGCCAGCCTAACGGACCTACAGGGATGTCTGATAACGAGGACCTTGATAATCCCGAGGATGGGGAGGATAGTAACTACCTCCCCGAGTCAGAGGAGGATGTTAGCCTCGTACCCAAGGATTTTATCGTCCCCGAGGACCCCTACAAGCAAGAGAGGTTCAGGCGACGGCTCATCGCGACGGCCTGTAACATGAAAAAGAAACAGACACAACTCAAAGCTGACCAAAATACTCTCAACGACAAATGGGTAAAGGTTCTTAAAATCGAACATGACATGGAGCTTCGGCGTGAAGCCCAAGCCAAGTCCTACCCATCTCGGCGTCTACTCCTAGAGTTCTTTGAAGAAGTCACCGAACAGGTGCCTGATGTCTACTACGCAACTTTATTCTTGTAGACTCGTGTTGGGCCTCCAAGCGCAGAGTTTTGTAGGACAGTAGCAATTTTCCCTCAAGTGGATGACCTAAGGTTTATCAATCCGTGGGAGGCGTAGGATGAAGATAGTCTCTCTCAAACAACCCTGCAACCAAATACAAGAAATCTCTTGTGTCCCCAACACACCCAATACAATGGCAAATTGTATAGGTGCACTAGTTCGGCGAAGAGATGGTGATAAAAGTGTAATGTGGATGGTAGAAATATATTTTTATAATCTGAATAAATAAAAACAGCAAGGTAGCAATTGATAAAATGGAGCACAAACGGTATTGCAATGCTTGAAAATAAGGCCTAGGGTCCGTACTTTCGCTAGTGCAATCTCTCAACAATGCTAATCTAATTGGATCATATAACCATCCCTCAAGGTGCGATGAAGAATCACTCCAAAGTTCTTATCTAGCGGAGAACATAAGAATAAATTGTTTGTAGGGTACGAAACCACCTCAAAGCTATTCTTTCCGATCGATCTATCCAAGAGTTCGTACTAAAATAACACCAAAGCAAATTCAGATTCGTAATACTCAATCCAACACAAAGAACCTCAAAGAGTGCCCCAAGATTTCTACCGAAGAAACAAAGACAAGAACGTGCATCAACCCCTATGCATAGATTACCCCAATGTCACCTCGGGAATCCGCGAGTTGAGTGCCAAAACATATATCAAGTGAATCAATATAATACCCCATTGTCACCACGGGTATCCATATGCAAGACATATATGAAGTGCTCTCAATTCCATAAAAGTATTCAATCCGATAAAACAAAATCTCAAAGGGAAAACTCAATTCATCACAACAAGATAGAGAGGGGAAAACACCATATGATCCAACTATATTAACAAAGCCCGCGATACATCAAGATTGTGCATCTCAAGAACACGAGAGAGAGAGAGAGAGAGAGGTTAAACACATAGCTACTGGTACAAACCCTCAGCCCTGAGGGTGGACTACTCCCTCCTCATCGTGGTGGTCGCCGGGATGATGAAGATGGCCACCGGTGATGATCTCCCCCTCCGGCAGGGTGCCGGAACGGGGTCTAGATTGGATCTTGTGGATACAGAGGCCTTGCGGCGGCGGAACTTCTGATCTAGGGTCTCCGCGAGGGTTTTGCAATATTTGGCAATTTATAGGGCGAAGAGGCGGTGCGGGAGGCCACCGAGGTGGGCACAACCCACCGCGCCTGGGGGCCCAGGCGCACCCTGGTGGGTTGTGCCCCCCTCGGGGCACCCCCAGGTGCTGCTCTGGCCCATTGGATGTCTTCTGGTCCATAAAAAATCCACAAAAAGTTTCGCTGCGTTTGGACTCCGTTTGGTATTGATTTTCTGCGATGTAAAAAAGCAAGCAAAAAACAGCAACTGGCACTGGGCACTATGTCAATAAGTTAGTCCCAAACAATGATATAAAGTTGCTATAAAATGATTGTAAAACATCCAAGAATGATAATATAGCAGCATGAATACTTCATAAATTATAGATACGTTGGAGACGTATCAGCATCCCCAAGCTTAATTCCTACTCGTCCTCGAATAGGTAAATGATAAAAGAAATGATTTATGAAGTGTGAATGCTAGCAAAGTGCATAAGTTTGATCAATAGTAATTTCAATCACTTTTCCTAGCATCATAACAACAACTCTTTCTCATAAAACTCATCATGTTAAAGTAGCAACCAATTCACATGTTAAGGTTCAAACAATGAATTCTCTTGAAACTCAACAACCTATATTCTTAGTCACCAAACAATTGCAATTCAACTTGTTCAACAGAGTCTAAGTAAGAGCTCCACATACTCAACCATCATATAGTCTTCTATGATTGCTAACACTCACCGCATACACATGAGCAAAATGTTTCAACCGGACACATAGAAAGATAGGGGCTTATAATTTCGCCTCCCAACGTATTCACCTCAAGGGTGATGTCAACAATAATAACTCATGCTACCCATATCCAACTGGATATATGTGCCTAGATATTTCCTCACCACATGATGCTTGCCAAAAGAGAAAAATAAAAAGGAATAGAGAGAAAAACTTTGACTCTTGCATGAAAGTAAATACATAAAAGTAAAAGGTAGGCCCTTCGCAGAGGGAAGAAGAGGTTGCCATACGCTTTTTGTTTGTATGCTCAATCCCTTAGTGCAAAAGAACGTCACGTTATATTGCCCCTTATGATAGCAACCTTTATTATGCAGTCTGTCGCTTTTATTCTTTGCCATCACAAGTTCATACAATGCTCAATTTTCTCTTACACTAAATGATCTAACACTTTTAGAAGCAATTTTTATTGCCTTATTGCACCGATGACAACTTACTTGAAGGATCTTACTCAATCCTTAGGTAGGTATGGTGGACTCTTGAAAATAAGATTTGGGTTTAAGGGTTTTTGGATGCACAAGTAGTATCTCTACTTGGTGCAGAATTTTTGGCTAGCAAAGATGGGGGGCAAGCACCACATGTTGAAGGATCTATGACAATATAACTTCTATGTGAATATGAACAAACATAAATCATTACGTTGTCTTCCTTGTCCAACGTCAACAATTTTGGCATATAATATTTTGATGGGGGCTCACAATCACAAAAGATTTCCAAGATAGTGTATTTGCATGTGAAAGTTCTCTTCTTTATAGTAATCATTCATGAATTACTTGTATGACCAATATTGTGATTGTCAAGCTTCAAAAGATTTCACTTTCTAAACCCAATGTGAAGCTACCACTAGGCATGATATGAACATATAATTTCAACTTCATGATATTCAATTCATTCAACAATTTACTCATAGGATATAAGTGAAGCACAAGAGTGAATGACAAACTACTCCAAAAAGATATAAGTGAAGATCAAGCGAGTAGTTAAGTAAAGGGGTAGCTAATTGAGGACTCTCTCTTATTTAAAAACCTTCAAATCTAAGTATTTTATTAAAACAGCAATTAAAACAAAAAAAATGACATTCCAAGAATAGCACAACTCAAGTGAAGAAGCAAAAACTTAGACTCAACCGATACTAACCGATAATTGTTGATGAAGAAAGGTGGGATGCCTACCGGGGCATCCCCAAGCTTAGATGCTTGAGACTTCTTGAAATATTATCTTGGGGTGCCTTGGGCATCCCCAAGCTTGAGCTTTTGCGTCTCCTTAATTCCTTTTATATCACGGTTTCCCTAAATCTTAAAAACTTCATACACATAAAACTCAACAAGAACTCGTGAGATAAGTTAGTATAAACCAATGCAAAAACCTTATCATTATCTACTGTATCAAATCACAAAAATTATTATTCAACATTGCATACTAAATGCCTCTGCATATTTAATACTCCTATCCTCAAATAGAATCATTAAACAAGCAAACATATGCAAACATAACAGCAATCTGCCAAAACAGTACAGTCTGTAAAGAATGCAAGAGTATCAATACTTCTTTAACTCCAAAAATTATGAAAATTTACCACACTGTATAAAATTTATCAGAGCTTATTTTGAATTTTTTTTAACATTTTATCACATTTTTAATTTTCTCGGGAATTTTTGCAACATTGATAAACTTTCTGTTTTGAAACAGCAACTCATATACTTGCAAAATAAGCATGGTAAAGCCTATCCTTGACATTTTTATTGAAAATAAAGATGCAAAAAATTATTCTCAATAACAGCAAGCAAATCCTAACAAGAAAATGATGCTCCAAGCAAAACACATATCATGTGACGAATAAAAATGTAGCTCCAAGTGAGGTTACTGATAATGTTGGAGACGAAAGAGGGGATGCCTTCCGGGGCATCCCCAAGCTTAGTTGCTTGGATCTTCCTTGAATATTACATTGGGGTGCCTTGGGAATCCCCAAGCTTAGGGTCTTGTCACTCCTTATTCTCCTTATATCAACATCTCACCCAAAACTTGAAAACTTCAATCACACAAAACTTAACGGAACTTCGTGAGATAGGTTAGTATGATAAAGAGCAAACCATTTCACTTTGGTACTGTCAAAGACAAGATTCATAATTGTTTCCACACAATGCCTACTGTAGCATATCATTTCCACAATTTATATTGAGCAATATAAGCCATAGAAACTAAAAAACAAGCAAACTATGCATTGAAAACAGAATCTGTCAAAAACAGAACAGTCTGTAATAATCTGTACTCCCACCATACTTATGCTACTCCAAAAATTCTGAAAAATTAGGAAAACGTAGAGAATTTGTATATATATCACATTTAAAAAATTCAGATCAAAATTACGTTCCAGTAAATTTTCAAAATTCCTGGACCGAGCGCAAAAGTTTCTGTTTTTGCACAGATTTAAGTCAACTATCATCCACACTATCCCAAAGGCTTTACTTGGCACTTTATTGAAACAAAAGCAATAAAACATGATTACTACAGTAGCATAATCATGTGAACAAATAAAAACAGTAGGGGTAAATGTTGGGTTGCCTCCCAGCAAGCGCTTTTATTTAATGCCTTTTAGCTAGGCATGATGATTTCAATGATGCTCGCATAAAAGATAAGCATTGAAATATAAAGAGAGAATCATGAAACATATGACTAGCACATTTAAGCCTAACCCACTTCCTATGCATAGGGATTTTGTGAGCAAACAATTTATGGGATCAAGAATCAACTAGCATAGGAAGGCAAAACAAGTAAAACTTCAAGATTTTCAACACATAGAGAGGAAACTTGATATTATTGCAATACCTACAAGCATATGTTCCTCTCTCATAATAATTTTCAGTAGCATCATGAATGAATTCAACAATATAACCATCACATAAAGTATTCTTTTCATGATCCACAAGCATATAAATTTTATTACTCTCCACATAAGCAAATTTATTCTCATCATTAGTAGTGGGAGCAAACTCAACAAAATAACTATCATGTGATTGAAAGTTAAAATAATGATGACAAGTTTCATGGTTATGATTATTCTTTATAGCACACATGTCATCACCATAATCATCATAGATAGCAACTTTGTGGTCATAATCAATTGAAACCTCTTCCAAAATAGTGGATTCATCACTAAATAAAGTCATGACCTCTCCAAATCCACTTTCATAATTATCACAATAAGATTCAACACCCTCCAAAATAGTGGGATCATTAGTACCTAGAGTTGACACTCTTCCAAACCCACTTTCATCAATATAATCGTCATAAATAGGAGGCATGCTACCATTACAACAGATTTGCACATCAAAACTTGGGGGACTAAAAATATCATCTTCATCAAACATAGCATCCCCAAGCTTGTTGCTTTGCATATCATTAGCATCATGGATATTCAAAGAATTCATACCAACAACATTGCAATCATGCTCATCATTCAAAGATTTTTTGTCAAACATTTTATAGAATTCTTCTTCTATCAATTGAGCACAATTTTCCTTTCCATCATTTTCACGAAAGACATTATAGAGATGAATAATATGATGCAACCTCAATTCCATTTTTTTTGTAGTTTTCTTTTATGAACCAAACTAGTGATAAAACAAGAAACAAAAAGATTCAATTGCAAGATCTAAAGATATACCTTCAAGCACTCACCTCCCCGGCAACGGCGCCAGAAAAGAGCTTGATGTCTACTACGCGACTTTATTCTTGTAGACTCGTGTTGGGCCTCCAAGCGCAGAGTTTTGTAGGACAGTAGCAATTTTCCCTCAAGTGGATGACCTAAGGTATATCAATCTGTGGGAGGCATAGGATGAAGATAGTCTCTCTCAAACAACCCTGCAACCAAATACAAGAAATCTCTTGTGTCCCCAACACACCCAATACAATGGCAAATTGTATAGGTGCACTAGTTCGGCGAAGAGATGGTGATAAAAGTGTAATATGGATGGTAGAAATATATTTTTATAATCTGAATAAATAAAAACAGCAAGGTAGCAATTGATAAAACGGAGCACAAACGGTATTGCAATGCTTGAAAATGAGGCCTAGGGTCCGTACTTTCGCTAGTGCAATCTCTCAACAATGCTAATCTAATTCGATCATATAACCATCCCTCAAGGTGCGATGAAGAATCACTCCAAAGTTCTTATCTAGCGGAGAACATAAGAATAAATTGTTTGTAGGGTACGAAACCACCTCAAAGCTATTCTTTCCGATCGATCTATCCAAGAGTTCGTACTAAAATAACACCAAAGCAAATTCAAATTCGTAATACTCAATCCAACACAAAGAACTTCAAAGAGTGCCCCAAGATTTCTACCGGAGAAACAAAGTCAAGAACGTGCATCAACCCCTATGCATAGATTACCCCAATGTCACCTCGGGAATCCGCGAGTTGAGTGCCAAAACATATATCAAGTGAATCAATATAATACCCCATTGTCACCATGGGTATCCATATGCAAGACATATATCAAGTGCTCTCAAATCCATAAAAGTATTCAATCTGATAAAACGAAATCTCAAAGGGAAAACTCAATTCATCACAACAAGATAGAGAGGGGAAAACACCATATGATCCAACTATATTAACAAAGCCCACGATACATCAAGATTGTGCATCTCAAGAACACGAGAGAGAGAGAGAGATATATATTAAACACATAGCTACTGGTACAAACCCTCAGCCCCGAGGGTGGACTACTCCCTCCTCATCGTGGTGGTCGCCGGGATGATGAAGATGGCCACCGGTGATGATCTCCCCATCCGGCAGGGTGCCGGAACGGGGTCTAGATTGGATCTCATGGATACAGAGGCCTTGCGGCGGCGGAACTTCTGATCTAGGGTCTCCGCGAGGGTTTTTGGAATATTTGGCAATTTATAGGGTGAAGAGGCGGTGCGGGAGGCCACCGAGGTGGGCACAACCCACCGGGGCGCGCCTGGGGGCCCAGGCGCGCCCTGGTGGGTTGTGCCCCCCTCGGGGCACCCCCCAGGTGCTACTCTGGCCCATTGGATGTCTTCTGGTCCATAAATAATCCACAAAAAGTCTCGCTGCGTTTGGACTCCATTTGGTATTGATTTTCTGCGATGTAAAAAACAAGCAAAAAACAACAACTGGCACTGGGCACTATGTCAATAAGTTAGTCCCAAAATATGATATAAAGTTGCTATAAAATGATTGTAAAACATCCAAGAATGATAATATAGCAGCATGAATACTTCATAAATTATAGATACGTTGGAGACGTATCAGTGCCATTCAGGCACGACCGAGCTGATCAACCTGACCGCCGTCCTCGGGGTCACGATAGGCCAGCGGCCTAATACGTCTCCATCGTATCTACTTTTCCAAACTCTTTTGCCCTTGTTTTGGACTTTAATTTGCATGATTTGAATGGAACTAACCCGGACTGACGCTGTTTTCAGCAGAATTGCCTTGGTGTTATTTTTGTGCAGAAATAAAAGTTATCGGAATGACCTGAAAATTTACGGAGAATATTTTTGGAATATATAAAAAAGACTGGCGCAAGAATTATCCAGAGGGGGGCCACCCAGAGGCCACAAGCCCTGGGAGCGTGCCCTGCAGGCTTGTGGGCCCCCTGGAGCCCCTCCGACCTCAAATCCAACTCCATATAACCCTATTCGGGGAGAAAAAAAATCAGAGAGAAGGATTCATCACGTTTTATGATACGGAGCCGCCGCCGCCTCCCGTTCTTCATCGAAAGGACTGATCTGGAGTCCGTTCGGGGCTCCAGAGAGGGTGATTCATCGCCATCATCATCACCAACCTTCCTCCATCACCAGTTTCATGATGCTCACCACCGTGCATGAGTAATTCCATCGTAGGCTTGCTGTACGGTGATGGGTTGGATGAGATTTATCATGTAATCGAGTTAGTTTTGTTAGGGTTTGATCCCTAGTATCCACTATGTTCTGAGATTGATGTTGCTATGACTCTGCTATGCTTAATGCTTGTCACTAGGGCCCGAGTGCCATGATTTCAGATATGAACCTATTATGTTTTCATGAATATATTTTTGTTCTTGATCCTATCTTGCAAGTTGTAGACACCTATTATGAGTAATGATCCGCATACCCTAAGGTGACAATAATTGGGATTCTTTCCTGTGATTACCGTAGTTTGAGGAGTTCATGTATTCACTAAGTGCTAATGCTTTGGTCCAGTTCTCTATTAAAAGGAGGCCTTAATATCCCTTAGTTTCCATTAGGACCCGCTGCCACGGGAGGGTAGGACAAAAGATGTCATGCAAGTTCTTTTCCATAAGCACGTATGACTATATACGGAATACATGCCTACATTATATTGATGAATTGGAGCTAGTTCTGTGTCACCCTAGGTTATGACTGCTACATGATGAATATCATCCGACACAATTATCATTGCCGATCCATTGCCTACGAGCTTTTCACATATTGATCTTTGCTAAGTTACTTTCGCTTTGCCACTGTTACAATCACTACAAAACTGCTACTGTTACTTTTGCCACCGTTACCCTTACTTCCATATTACTTTGCTACTAAATACTTTGCTACAGATATTAAGTCTTTTAGGTGTGGTTGAATTGACAACTCAGCTGCTAATACTTGAGAATATTCTTTGGCCCCCCTTGTGTCGAATCAATAAATTTGGGTTGAACACTCTACCCTCGAAAACTATTGCGATCCCCTATACTTGTGGGTTATCAAGACCTTTTTCTGGCGCCGTTGCCGGGGAGCATAGCTCTATTCTCTGAGTCACTTGGGATTTATATCTGTTGATCATGATGAGGAATTTAAAAGATACTAGAACCAAGATTTTTCCCTCTACTACGAGGGGAGGTAAGGAACTGCCATCTAGCTCTGCACTTGATTCATCTTCTGTTTTGAGTAAGCTTGCGACACCTACACCTGCTACCGATTTCGATATGTCGCATGTTATTGATGATGCTACTTCTTCTATGAATGATGCTTATGATGCTACTACTTTGCTTGATAAAACTGTGCCACTTGGTGAATTACTTGATGAACACCTTGCTAGAGCTAGAACCTTTGATTCTGCTGAGGATGATGATATTTCTGAAACTGATGAAATTATTGAAACTGAACACTTTGAAACACCTGTTAGACCTAGCTCTCCTAGATATGAATTGCCTGTTATGCCTGAGGGTTATGTTATGGATGGAGAGGTAGCTAGGGACTTTCTTGCTTGTAAGGATAGAGACGATCTTAAGAAATTATTATGCAAGTGGAAAGAAAAATATTTGAGTGCTAGAATGCAATATGATCCTAAGTTTGCTACTTCACCTATATTTGTTACTGATAAGGATTATGAATTCTCTGTCGATCCTGAGTTGATTACTTTGGTTGAATCTGATCCTTTCCATGGTTATGAATCTGAAACTGTTGTGGCACATCTTACTAAATTGAATGATATAGCCACCTTATTTGCTCATGAGGAAAAAATTCGCTATTATTATATTCTTAAGTTGTTTCCTTTCTCATTAAAGGGTGATGTTAAGATACGGTTTAATTCTCTTGCTCCTGGTGTGCGTAGTCCCCAGGATATGATTTACTACTTCTCTGAAAAGTATTTTCCTGCTCATAAGAAACAAGCTGCCTTACAGGAAATATTTAACTTTGTGCAAATTGAAGAAGAGAGTCTCCCACAAGCTTGGGGGAGGATTCTCCGATTACTTAATGCTTTGCCTGATCATCCTCTCAAGAAAAATGAAATACTTGATATCTTTTATAATGGACTAACCGATGCTTCTAGGGACCACCTAGATAGTTGTGCCGGTTGTGTTTTCAGGGAACGAACTGTTGAGCAAGCTGAAGTGCTATTGAATAATATATTGAGAAATGATAATGATTGGACTCTTCCCGAACCACCACCTAAGCCAACTCCGAAGAAAAGAGGTATTCTATTTCTCAGTCCTGAAGATATGCAAGAGGCAAAGAAATCTATGAAAGAAATAGGTATTAAAGTTGAAGATGTTAAGAATTTACCACCTATTGAAGAAATACATGGTCTTGATAACCCGACACAGGTAGTAGAGGTAAACTCTCTCTATAGATTTGATGAAGGTGACATTCCTCATAATAAGTCTGCTAGTCAATGCTTGGATGAGTTTGATAACTTTATTGTTAAACAAGAAAATTTCAATGCTTATGTTAGTAGACAATTGAAACATAATGCTTATATGCTTGACTGCTTGGGTGATTATATGAGTAGAACTGTTAATGATCTTAAGATTATTAGTAAGCATGCTTCCATGGTGAAAACTCAAGTAGAACAAGTTCTCAAGGCACAAAATAATTTGTTGAATGAGTTGAATAGTAAGAACAATGATAATGCTATTAGGGTTATGACTAGAGGAGGTAAAATGACTCAGGAACCTTTGTATCCTGCGGGCCATCCTAGGAGAGTTGAGCAAGATTCTCAGAGAATTAATATTGATGCACCTAGTCCTTGTAGTAATAAAAAGAAAACCGATAGGACTTTGCATGCTTCTAGTGAACCTGTTGCAGACACACCTGAGAATCCAAATGATATTTCTATTTCTGATGCTGAGACACAATCTAGTGATGAACATGAACCTCGTGATAATATTAATGATGATGTTCATGTTGATGCTCAACCTAGTAATGATAATGATGTGGAGTTGAACCTGCTGTTGATCTTGATAACCCACAACCTAAGGATCAATGTTATGATAAGAGAGACTTCATTGCTAGGAAACATGGTAAAGAAAGAGAACCATGGGTTCAGAAACCCATGCCCTTTCCTCCTAAACCATCCAAGAAAAAGGATGATGAGGATTTTGAATGCTTTGTTGAAATGCTTAGACCCGTCTTTTTGTGTATGCGTTTGACTGATATTCTGAAAATGTCTCCTTATGCTAAGTATATGAAAGATATTGTTACAAATAAAAGAAAGATACCAGAAGCTGAAATTTCCACCATGCTTGCTAATTATACTTTTAAGGGTGGAATACCAAAGAAATTAGGAGATCCAGGGATACCTACTATACCATGCTCCATTAAAAGAAACTATGTTAAAACTGCTTTATGTGATCTTGGAGCCGGTGTTAGTGTTATGCCTTTCTCTTTATATCGTAGACTTGAATTGAATAAGTTGACACCAACTAAAATCTCTTTGCAAATGGCTGATAAATCAACTGCTATACCCATCGGTATTTGTGAGGATGTACCTGTCGTAGTTGCAAACGTTACTATCTTAACGGACTTTGTTATTCTGGATATTCCCGAGGATGACAGTATGTCGATCATCCTTGGTAGACCTTTTTTGAATACTGCAGGGGCTGTTATTGATTGCAACAAGGGCAATCTCACTTTTCATGTTAATGGTAATGAGCATACGGTACACTTTCCGAAGAAACAACCTCAAGTTAATAGCATCAATTCTATTGGAAGAATTTCAACTATTGCTATTGGAAGTTTTGAATTCCCTATTCCTACTATCAAAAAGAAATATGATATTCTTATTGTTGGGGACATGCATATCCCCATTGAGGTAACCTAGTGTTATTCAAAAATTCTCCGGTTTCATGTCATTCGGAAGAAGTTTGTTAATAAGACTTGATCAACCTTGTTAATGGATTCCTTTTGATGGGCAAGAGATGGATGAATTTAGAAAGCACAACTTTCTGTACCCACTTTTTACTTTCTGTTATTTAGAATAAATAAAGCAAAAATACTATTGTTTGTCTGTTTTCTGAATTATCCGTGCAATAAAAAATGTCTCAAAAATAAAAGTTATCCAAATGCCCTGAAAATTTAGTATGATTTTTTATAGAATATTTGAGAATTTTGGGCACTAAGAACACACCAGGGGGCTGCACCAGTGGGCCACAAACCCTGGGCGTGCGCCCACCCCCCTGGGCGCGCCCTGGTGGTGTGTGGGTCCCATGTGGGTCCCCCTCACTTAGTCCAGCACCCATTCACTTCGTCTTCCTCCAGAAAAAATCCCACCATTGCTCAAACCCGTGTTCTAGCTCATTTTGCTGCCATTTTTGATCTCCTAGCTCAAAGCTCCATTCGCAAAACTATTTTGGGGAATTGTTCATCGGTATGTGACTCCTCCAATGGTCCAATTAGTTTTTGTTCTAGTGCTTTATATATTGCAAATTTTTGCTGCTGTGGTGACCTTGTTCTTGAGCTTGCATGTCAAATTTATATGGTCCAAAGTAGTTTTGATGCATGATATAGCCTCTAGACACTTGTAGGAGTAGTTGCTATCAATCTTGTTGAGTTTCGTTCACTTTTATTTTGAGTCACTAAAAATTTCAGAATATCTTCAGAGAAAAGGAAAGAAATAATGAAGAGATGGTTAAGGGGTTCTTCAAGACGGAATACAAATGAAAATGAAAATGAGGAGAAGATTAAGCCCAAGTACAACCTTCCTCGCACCGCGGAGGTTCGGCCGTGTGAATGGCCAAGTGATGCATTCTTGAGGGCGGCCGGAATTTATGATGATTTCTATTATTTGGCGGAGAATGCCAGCCTCACCGCTTTCCTCCAAGATAAGTGTGAACAATACCTTCTGCTCACTAACACCTTCATGCAAAATTTTCATTTCTATCCTAGGAAATCACCACCCTCGGTAGAATTTCACTTGTATGATGTGCCTAAGCAAATGACACTTTATGATTTTTGCAATGTTTGCAAATTACCTTATGAGGGCAGCGTCAATGAACCACGTCCTAGGGATGTGGAGGACTTTATTGCTGAAACTACTGTAGGGGAAGAGAGAGGGGTGTCGGAAGCGAGAGTGGCTAGCTTACATTTTCCCATTTTACGCTATTATTCATTATTTTCTGGGAGATGTTTGATAGGTCATGGGGAGAGCGGAGGCCTTAGTGCCCCGGACCTTGCTATTTTGTGCCATGCTTTATATTGTGATAGAACTTTTAGTTTGGGCGCTATTGTTGCTCGTCGGTTAAACACAAACCGCACGAAGGGTCCCATCTTTGGAGGTATATATGCCTCTCGCCTTGCTAGACGCTTTGAGATTCCCATTAGGCATGATGAGGAGGAAGAGATGTTGCTACCCACTAAATATTTAGACTACGCTAGTATGGTAGCACATGATTTTATTAAGAAGGACAACGATAAACGACTCCTCTACAACTTAGTATTTAGCCAGGATACTTGTGAGACTATTACGCTGCCTGCTTCTTCTTTGTTCGATATTCGTTCAGGCAGGTATACTATTATGCCCGAGGACATCTACAGATTTTGGGGTCTTCCACAACCCTCAGTACCTGAGCCAGCACCAGTTCCTGATCCATATCAGGAGCCCGTTTTTTCAGTGGGAGCCACAGGAGCTCGCCAACCAGTGGAACCCTCAGGACCCTCCGGAGTATTGAGGAGAGGGTTATTTCGAGCTGTGGCCATAGACCAACTTAGGCCAAAAGCCTAAGCTTGGGGGAGTACGTATTTCTCACCGACATTACATTCATGTTCACACACTCATTCCAGTTGTCGGTGTTCATACTTTTTCATTGTAATATCCATGTTAGTTTATTTCTTTTTCTTACTTTCTTCTTGTGTGTTTGAAAAACTTTGAGAAAATCCCAAAAAAATTAGTTCTCGCCTCTTTATAGTTTTTCTTTCCAGTTTAATTTAGTAGTAGTGTTAAAGAAAACCCAAAAAGATTTCTTGTTCTTCTTTTGCTTGTTGGGAGCTTTCCCGTGTAAATAGTTTTTCTCGTTCTTATTTTACTTTCTTCAGAAAAACAAAAACTCCAAAAAATATTTCAGTGTGTTTCTTTGAAATTCTTTTCTTTTTCTTTGGGTCGTAAGGAGAAGACCATGATGAAAATGTTGAGTGGCTCTCATATTCATTATTGTTGATTTAACAAAGAGCCCATATTACCTTGTCTTCTCCTTCGAATAAATGTTTGCAGATTCCAGCTTAGTCCAATGCATGTGCACTCTTATTATTATTCACACCGTTCGGTCGTGCAAGTGAAAGGCAATAATGATGATATATGATGAAATGATTGAGATGAGGAAAAGCTGGTATGAACTCGACTTATTTTGTTTTTGTAAATATGATTAGTTCATTGTTCTTGATTCAGCCCATTATGAATGAAACATGTTTGCAATGACAATTAGAGATTATAGTTACTCATGCCATGCTTAATTAGCTAGGAGTTGATAATGATTTACCTTGCGTGCCAACATGCTTTTAAAATGGTTGTGATGTAGTATGATAGGATGGTATCCTCCTTTGAATGATTCGAGTGGCTTGACTTGGCACATGTTCATGCATGTAGTTGAAACAAAATCAACATAGCCTCCACGATGTTTATGTTCATGGTGATTTATATCCTACTCATGCTTGCACTCAATGTTGGTTAATCTCAATGCATGTTTATGACCGTTGTCGCTCTCTAGTTGGTCGCTCCTCAATCTTTTTCTAGCCTTCACTTGTACTAAGCGGGAATACTGCTTGTGCATCCACTTCCATAAACCCAAAGTTGTTCCATATGAGTCCACCATACCTACCTATATGCGGTATTTACCTGCCGTTCCAAGTAAATTTGCATGTGCCAAACTCTAAACCTTCAAATAATATTCTGTTTTGTATGCCTGAATCGCTCATGTAGCGACTGGGGGCTGTCAGTATCTTCCATGCTAGGTGGGTTATTCTCACGATGAGTGTTGATTCACTTGTCATTCACGAGAAAGTGGCTGGTAATCGGGATGCCCAGTTCCATGCTCAAAATCAAATCAAAATATAACTTCAAACAAAACTCCCCCAGGACTGTTGTTGGTATGAATGGTACCCGTTGTTTTGGACCAGCCGTGGAGTGTGATTGTTGGTGGAGGGGGAGTAAAAACTTTACCATTCTGTTTGGGAACCGCCTATAATGTGTCTAGCATGGAAGATAGTGAGATCTCTCGGTTGTTATGTTGACAAGGAAAGCATACTGCTCAAAATTATATTCATCGCTGTTTCAAAAGCTCGAGCTCTGGCACCTCTGCAAATCCCTGCTTCCCTCTACAAAGGGCCTATCTATTTACTTTTATTTCTGAGTCATCATCTTCTTATAAAAAGCACCAGTTAGAGAGCACCACTATCATTTGTATGCTTTGTTATTAATTGATATTGAGTATGAGTGTGACTGGATCTCTTTTGCCATGAATTACAATGTCTAGTCAGTCCTTAATCTTCAGGGGTGCTCTGCATTTATGTTTTGCGCTCTCAGAAAGGGCTAGCGAGATACCATTTTGTCATATCATATCATGATTGTTTTGAAAAAAGTGTTGTCATCCGAGATTTATTATTATTGCTCGCTAGTTGATTATGCCATTGATATGAGTAAATGTGAGACCTAAATGTTATTGTGAATATGGTTAGTTCATAATCTTTGCTGAAAACCTGAATATTGGCTAGACATATTTGCAACAACAAGATCAAACAGAGTTTGTAGAAGTTTTTCTTTGTCACTTTCAGCTTGTCAACTGAATTGCTTGAGGACAAGCAATGGGTTAATCTTGGGGGAGTTGATACGTCTCCATCGTATCTACTTTTCCAAACTCTTTTGCCCTTGTTTTGGACTCTAATTTGCATGATTTGAATGGAACTAACCCGGACTGACGCTGTTTTCAGTAGAATTGCCTTGGTGTTATTTTTGTGCAGAAATAAAAGTTCTCGGAATGGCCTGAAAATTTACGGAGAATATTTTTGGAATATATAAAAAATACTGGCGCAAGAATTATCCAGAGGGGGGCCACCCAGAGGCCACAAGCCCTAGGGGCGCGTCCTGCAGGCTTGTGGGCCCCCTGGAGCCCCTCCGACCTCAACTCCAACTCCATATAACCCTATTCGGGGAGAAAAAAACTAGAGAGAAGGATTCATCGTGTTTTACGATACGGAGCCGCCGCCGCCTCCCGTTCTTCATCGGGAGAGCTGATCTGGAGTCTGTTCGGGGCTCTGGAGAGGGGGATTCGTCGCTATCATCATCACCAACCTTCCTCCATCACCAATTTCATGATGCTCACCGCCGTGCGTGAGTAATTCCCTCGTAGGCTTGCTGGACGGTGATGGGTTGGATGAGATTTATCATGTAATCGAGTTAGTTTTGTTAGGGTTTGATCCCTAGTATCCACTATGTTCTGAGATTGATGTTGCTATGACTCTGCTATGCTTAATGCTTGTCACTAGGGCCCGAGTGCCATGATTTCAGATCTGAACCTATTATGTTTTTATGAATATATTTGTGTTCTTGATCCTATCTTGCAAGTTGTAGACACCTATTATGAGTTATGACCCGCATACCCCAAGGTGACAATAATTGGGATTCTTTTCGGTGATTACCGTAGTTTGAGGAGTTCATGTATTCACTAAGTGCTAATGCTTTGGTCCGGTTCTCTATTAAAAGGAGGCCTTAATATCCCTTAGTTTCCATTAGGACCCCGCTGCCACGGGAGGGTAGGACAAAAGATGTCATGCAAGTTCTTTTCCATAAGCACATATGACTATATACGGAATACATGCCACATTATATTGATGAATTGGAGCTAGTTCTGTGTCACCCTAGGTTATGACTGCTACATGATGAATATCATTCGACACAATTATCATTGTTGATCCATTGCCTACGAGCTTTTCACATATTGATCTTTGCTGAGTTACTTTCGCTTTGCCACTGTTACAATCACTACAAAACTGCTACTGTTACTTTTGCCACCGTTACTGTTACTTCCATATTACTTTCCTACTAAATACTTTGCTGCAGATATTAAGTCTTTTAGGTGTGGTTGAATTGACAACTCAGCTGCTAATACTTGAGAATATTCTTTGGCTCCCCTTGTGTCGAATCAATAAATTTGGGTTGAATACTCTACCCTCGAAAACTATTGCGATCCCCTATACTTGTGGGTTATCACGGCCGAAAATAGAATTCCCCCCATACCTCATCATGAAGGAAAGGAACCACTCCACTACCCCGAGCCGTACAATTTGGGAACGCGATTAAACGCAAACGCGGTCCCAGCAAGATCCATCTATTGATCCCGAGGACACGCGCTCGCTGGTCAGATCAGCTACGAAGCCTGATTAGACAAGCATGGAAGGGCTTGGGAGCAAGCGTATCCTTGGATGCCAATCGATATCAGGCATGACGCGGCTCGTTTTTGAGGGCCCACACATCCAATATGCTTTACAGACGAGGTCATGGAACATCAATTCCCTGAAGGATTCAAACTCGTAAACATCGAAGCTTACGATGGAACTACTCACCTGGCTGTGTGGATTGAGGGTTTCCTTCTCCACATTCATAAGGCACGGGGAGATGATCTCCACGCCATCAAATACCTACCACTGAAGCTCAAAAGATCAGCTAGGCATTGGCTGAACAGCCTGCCCGAGGGCTCCATCGGGAGTTGGGAGCAACTTGAAGACGCCTTCAGGGGAAACTTCCAGGGCACGTATGTCCGACCTCTGGACGCCGATGACCTCAGCCACATAATTCAGCAGCCTGGCGAGTCTGGCAGGAAATTTTGGAATCAATTCTTAACTAAAAAGAACCATATGGTAGACTATCCTGACGCAGAAGCAATCGCTGCTTTCCGGTATAGTATTCGGGATGAGTGGCTGGTGTGACAGCTCGGACAAAATAAGCCGAGAACCATGGCGATCCTTACCTCTCTTATGACCCGCTTTTGCGCGGGCAAGGACATCTGGCTCGCTTGTAGCACTCACGGTAACAAAGCCAGCACCTTGATTGCTTGTATCTGCGTTGGTAATTCCCCGAAGAGGAGAGGATGATGTAGCACAACAAAGGTAAGTATTTCCCTCAGTTATGAAACCAAGGTTATCAATCCAGTAGGAGAACCAAGCAACACTATGTAAACAACACCTGCACACAAACAACAAATACTTGCAACCCAACGTGCAAGAGGGGTTGTCAATCCCTCAACAGTATTGAGATAGATTAAATTGTATGAGAATTGATAAATAGATCTAACTAAAACACAAAATAAAATAAATAAAGAAAAAGTGCAGCAAGGTATTTTTAGATTTAATATGATAGGGAATAGACCCGGGGGCCGTAGTTTTCACTAGAGGCTTCTCTCAAGAAAATAGCATATGGTGGGTAAACAAATTACTGTTGGGCAATTTATAGAAAAGCGAATAATCATGACGATATCCAAGGCAATGATCATGTATATAGGCATCACGTCCAAGATTAGTAGACCGAAACAATTCTGCATCTACTACTATTACTCCACACATCGACCACTATCCAACATGCATCTAGTGTATTAATCATGGAAAAACGGAGTAATGCAATAAGAACGATGACATGATGTAGACGAAACAAACTCACGTATGAATAAACCCCATCTTGTTACCCTTAATAGCAACGATACATGCGTGTCATGTCTCTTTTTGTCACTGAGATTGAGCACCGCAAGATCGAACCCATCACAAAGCACCTCTTCCCATGGCAAGAAAAATCAATCTAGTTGGCCAAACCAAACCAAAATTTCGGAGAAGAAATACAAGGCTATAACAATCATGCATATAAGAGTTCAACAAAGACTCAAATGATATTCATGGATAGAACTAATCATAAACCCACAATTCATCGGATCCCAACAAACACACCGCAAAAAGGAGTTACATCAAATAGATCTCCAAGAACATCGAGAACATTGTATTGAAGATCAAAAAGAGAGAAGAAGCCATCTAGCTACTAGCTACGGACCCGTAGGTCTGTGGTAAACTACTCACGCATCATCGGAGGGGCAACAAGGATGATGAAGAACCCCTCCGTGATCATTGCCCCCTCCGGCAGAGTGCCGGAAAAGGCCTCTAGATTGGATCTCGTGGTTCTGGAACTTCCGGCGACTGGAAAAGTGTTTGGTCGACTCCCCTAGGGTTTTTGGGATTTTAGAGTATTTATAGAGGTGGAAGTCGGTCGAGAGGGTTCTCGTGGGCTTCACTACCCACCAGGGCGCGCCTGGGCCTCCTGGCGCGCCTTGGTACCTAGTGGGCTGATACGTCTCCGTCGTATCTACTTTTTCTAACGCTTTTCCTCTTGTTTTGGACTCTAATTTGCATGATTTGAATGAAACTAACCCGGACTGACGCTGTTTTCAGCAGAACTACCATGGTGTTGTTTTTGTGCAGAAATAAAAGTTCTCGGAATGGCACAAAAATTTTTGGAGAATTTTTATGGAATAAAAGAAAAATACTGGAGCCAAGAACCACCGGAGGGGGGGCCCTGGGTGAGCACAACCCACCAGGGTGCGCCCCCCTCCTGGCGCGCCCATGTGGGTTGTCCCCACCTGGTGGCCCCGCAGACCCTGATTCCAACGCTATAAAATCCTATTTTCAGAGAAAAAAATCAGGGAGAAAGAATTATCGCGTTTCACGAGACGAAGCCGCCGCCACCTCCTGTTCTTCATCGGGAGGCCAGATCTGGAGTCCGTTTGGGGCTCCGGAGAGGGGGATCTTCGATCTTCGTCATCACCAACCCTTCTCCATCGCCAATTCCATGATGCTCCCCACCGGGAATGAGTAATTCATTCGTAGGCTCGCTGGTCGGTGAGGAGTTGGATGAGATTCATCATGTAATCGAGTTAGTTTTGTTAGGGCTTGATCCCTAGTGTCCACTATGTTCTGAGATTGATGTTGATATGACTTTGCCATGCTTAATGCTTGTCACTTTGGGCCCGGGTGCCATGATTTCAGATCTGAACCGTTTATGTTATCACCATTATATCTATGTTCTAGATCCGATCTTGCAAGTTATATTCACCTATTACGTGTTATGATCCGTAAACCCCGGAGTGACAGTAGTCGGGATACTTTCTGGTGATGACCGTAGTTTGAGGAGTTCATGTATTCACTATGTGTTAATGCTTTGTTTCGGTTATCTATTAAAAGGAGGCCTTAATATCCCTTAGTTTCCAATAGGACCCCGCTGCCACGGGAGGGTAGGACAAAAGATGTCATGCAAGTTCTTTCCATAAGCACGTATGAATATTTACAGAATGCATGCCTACATTATATTTATGAACTGGAGCTAGTGCCGTATCGCCCTAGGTTATGACTATTATATGATGAATATCATCCAACGAATTCACTGATCCAATGCCTACAAATTTCTCTTATATTGTTCCTGCTAAGTTACTACTGCTACTATTACTGTTGCACTTGCTACAAAATCATTGCTATCACTGTTAGCATTACTACTACTATCATACTACTTTGCTACTAATCACTTTGCTACAAATAATTAATCTCCAGGTGTGGTTGAATTGACTACTCAGCCGCTAATACTTGCAAATATTCTTTGGCTCCATTTGTGTCGAATCAATAAATTTGGGTTGAATACTCTACCCTCAAAAACTGTTGCGATCCCCTATACTTGTGGGTTATCAAGACCTTTTTCTGGCGCCGTTGCCGAGGAGCATAGCTATATTTGTTGAGTCACTTGGGATTATTATCAATTTATCACTATGAAGAATCTGAAGGATACCAAGACCAAGATATTTCCCTCTAAGACGAGGGGAGGTAAGGAACTGCCATCTAGCTCTGCACTTGATTCACCTTCTATTTTGAGTAGACTTCCAACACCACCACATGCTAGTAATCCTCATATGTCGCAAGTTATTGATCATGCTACTTCTATGAATGCTACTCATGATGATGCTAGTACCTTGCTTGATGATGATGTGCCACTGGGTGATTTTCTTGATGAACAACTTGCTAAAGCTAAAGTTTTTGAGAATGCTGAAATTGATGAAACTGATGAAGTACCTGAAACTGAAAATCTTGAAACACCTATTAGACCTAGTTCTCCTAGATATGAATTGCCTAAGGTACCTGAAGGTTATGTTATGGATGAGGAGACAACTAGAGATTTTCTTGCTTGCAATGATAGAGATGATCTTAAGAAATTATTATGCAAACTGAAAGATAAATCTTTGAATGCTAGAATGAAATGTGATCCTAAGTTTGCTACTTCACCTATCTTTGTTGATGATAAGGGTTATGAATTCTCTGTCGACCCAGAGTTAATTACTTTGGTTGAATCTGATCCTTTCCATGGTTATGAAACTGAAACTGTTGTGGCACATCTTACTAAATTAAATGATATAGCCACCTTATTTGCTCATGATGAGAAAATTTGCTATTACTATATTCTCAAATTATTTCCGTTCTCATTAAAGGGTGATGCTAAGACTTGGTATAATACTCTTGCTCCTGGTTGTGTGCGTAGTCCCCAGGATATGATTTATTACTTCTCTAAAAAATATTTTCCTGCTCATAAGAAACAAGCTGCCTTACAGGAAATATTTAACTTTGTGCAAATTGAAGAAGAGAGTCTCCCACAAGCTTGGGGGAGGCTTCTCCAATTGCTAAATGCTTTGTCTGATCATCCTCTTAAGAAAAATGAAATACTTGATATCTTCTATAATGGACTAACCGATGCTTCTAGGGACTTCCTAGATAGTTGTGCTGGTTGTGTTTTCAGGGAACGAACTATTGAACAAGTTGAGGAACCACTGAATAATATATTGAAAAATTATGATGATTGGACTCTTCCTGAACCACCGCATAAATCTACTCCGAAGAAGAGGGGCATTTTATATCTCAGTCCCGAAGATATGCAAGAGGCAAAGAAATCTATGAAGGAAAAAGGTATTAAAGCTGAGGATGTCAAAAATTTACCTCGTATTGAAGAAATACATGGGCTTGATACAACACCACCCAAGGTGGTAGAGATGCCCGAGGACGACAACATGTCGATTATCCTTGGTAGACCCTTCTTGAATACTGCAGGGGCTGTTATTGATTGCAATAAAAGCAACATCACTTTTCATATCAATGGTAATGAGCATATGGTGCACTTTTCGAAGAAGCAATTCCAAGTGAATGGTATTAAGGTTATTGAAAAATCTCCGACACTCACTATTGGAAGTTTTCAACTACCTCTACCTATTGCCAAAAAGAAATATGAAATGGTTATTGTGGGGGACATGCATATCCCCGTTGAGGTAACATAGTGTTTTACGGAAGTTCTTCCGTTTCATGCTAATTGAAAGTGGTTGTTAATAAGACTTGATCAACCTTATTAATGGATCATTTTTTAGAGGTATGAAGTCGATGAATTGAGTAGGCACCACTTTCTGTCCTTACTTTTATTTTCTGTTTTTCTTAGTTAAATAAAATAAAATGCCATGTTTTATCTGTTTTCTGAATTTCCCGTGCAATAAAAGAATGACCCAAAAATAAAAGTTCTCAGAATGCCCAGAAAATTTAATATGATTTTTTCTGAATATTTCTGAATTTTTGATGCAAATAACACCAGAGGGGGGTGCACCAGGTGGGCACAACCCACCTGGGCGCGCCAGCAACCCCAGGCGCGCCCTGGTGGGTTGTGGTCCCCACGTGGGCCCCTCACTTATCTCTTTAGCCCATGTCATCATCTACCTCCAGAAAAAATTCACCATTGCTCTCTCTCTCTCTCTCTCTCTCTCTCTCTCTCGTGTTCTTGCTCTCAAACCCGCGGATTTCGATCTCTTTGCTCGAAGCTCCATTTCCGAAACTGTTTTGGGGGATTGCTACTTGGTATGTGACTCCTCCATTGGTCCAATTAGTTTTTGCTTTAGTGGTTTATATTTTGAATAATTAGCTACTCTTGGTGTTGCTGTAGATGAGCTTGCATGTTGAATTCTTAGAGTTCTAAGTAGTTTGAATGCTTGATATGGCCTCTATGCATCCCTATGAGTAGTTGCTATCAATCTTGTGAAGTTTTGTTGAGAAAAATTTTGTGCACTAAAAATTTCAGAATTTTGTTCATAGGAAAAAGATGAGTTTCTTTAGGAAGTTTGCTTCCAAGAAGAGCTCCAAGGGAGTTATTGGGGAGTCATCAGACAATGATCTCCGCACCCGGAGAATGGCGGAGGTACGGCCGTGCGAATGGCCGCACAACCCATTCATGGATGGAGCCAGAATCCGTCAAGAGTTTGCACAATTTGCTGCTAATGCCGGCCTCACCGACTTCATCGCAGCTGAGTGTGAACAATATCATATCCTCACAAATTCCTTTGTGCTAAGTTTTCATTTCTTAAGTAGGAATAACCCTCCTGAGGTGCAGTTTAATTTATATGTTGAAACCCGTCAGATACCACTTACTGAATTTTGTGATATATGCTTGATCCCTTCTGACGGGGAATTAAGAGAGCCTAGGCCCGCAGAGTTTGAGGGTTTTTACCGCACTCTGTCAATGGGGGATGAGAGAGGGGTGTCGAGTGTCACCGCCACTAGCTTGCAGTTTCCTTCAGTGCATTATTTTACTCTATTCATTGCGAAGTGTTTACTTGCTAGAGAGAAGGTTGGTGCAGTTAGTGCCCCTGATTTCGCTGTCCTACGCCCCGCACTCTACGGTGACAACACTCATAGCTTGGGAGCTATTGTGGCACGTCGCCTCCACATTAACAGATCCAAGGGTAAAATTCATGGCGTTATTTATGCTACTCGCTTAGCGAGTCACTTTAACATTCAGATATGCCAGCATGATTATCGCTTGCCCAAGGTTTACTTAGATCATCAGGCTATGGCACATCATCACTTTATTGATGGCGGGAACACTACTATGGATGTTCCTTATAACTTAGTCTTTAGTGAAATTACCCGTGATGTTATTCCGTTGCCTGCACCTGCTTTGTTTGATTCTATTGCCAGGGGCGGATACAGGATCATGCCTGAGGATATTGTCGCCTACCGGAACAACCAGGCTGCGGCTGAGGAGGAGCCTCAGGAGTGGGATGCTCAGGTACCCACTCCACAACACTTCAACATAGGACCTGATGGCTTCTACGAGTGGTGATTACCAAGTTAGGACCTGATGGCTTCTACGGAATGCATGCCTACATTATAGTTATGAACTGGAGCTAGTGCCGTATCGCCCTAGGTTATGACTATTATATGATGAATATCATCCAACGAATTCACCGATCCAATGCCTATGAATTTCTCTTATATTGTTCCTGCTAAGTTATTACTACTACTGTTACTGTTGCACTTGCTACAAAATCATTGCTATCACTGTTACCGTTACTACTACTGTTGCTACTACTATCAAAACTATCATACTAGTTTGCTACTAATCACTTTGCTGCAGATAATTTAATCTCCAGGTGTGGTTGAATTGACAACTCAGCCGCTAATACTTGCAAATATTCTTTGGCTCCCCTTGTGTCGAATCATGGGCCCCACGGGCCTCCTCCCGTGTGCTCCTTTGGCTCCCTGGGTGTCTTCTGGACAGAAAAAAATCTCCAAAAAGTTTCGTTGCATTTGGACTTCGTTTGGTATTGATATTCTGCAAAGTAAAAAACAAGCAAAAAAACAGCAACTGGCACTAGGCACTATGTCAATAGGTTAGTCCCAAAATGATATAAAGTTGCTAGTAAATGAATATAAAACATCCAAGATTGATAATATAACAGCATGAAACAATCAAAAATTATAGATACGTTGGAGATGTATCACACCTCAGAGGTGAGCGATGGCAACGGCAGACCGCGACGCAACAAGAACAAGCGTCGACATAAAAACAGCAGCAGCGACATCGAGGACGCAGTGGTCAATGCTAGACGGGCCCAAAAAAGAAGCCCTTTAAAGGGAAGAAGGACGGTCCCATGGCACTTGATAAGATCCTTGACAAGCCTTGCCAAATACATGGCACTACGGATAAACCTGCAAACCACACAAACCGACACTGCTAGGTTATCAAGCAGGCTAGCAAAATTGCAGTCGAAGGCCAGGGCAAGAGCCAGTCTCATAGCGAGGACAAGGATGAACCTCAGAGGCCCAATAATGGGGGCCAGAAACAATTTCCTCCCGAGGTAATGGACGTGAACATGATCTATGCTACTCACATCCCCCAGAAGGAGAGTAAGTGCGCACTTCAGTACGTCTATTCCCTAGAGCGTGTAGCCCCGAAGTACAATCTGTGGTCGGCTTGCTTGATCACCTTTGACAAGCATGACCATCCGACCAGTATCCGTCATGGGGGGCAGGCAGGCCTGGTCCTCGACCCCATCATAGATGGATTTCACCTAACGTGAGTTCTTATGGATGGAGGTAGTAGCGTGAACTTGATCTATGCTGACACGATCAGGAAGATGGGCATTGACCCGTCAAGGATCAAGCCCAGCAACACCACATTCAAGGGTGTCATACCAGGCATAGAGGCGCAATGCTCGGGGACCATCACCCTAGAGGTAGTCTTCGGCTCTCCCGAAAACTTCCGGAGTGAAGACTTGATCTTCGATATTGTTCCTTTCCGGAGTGGCTATCATGCACTGCTCAGACGAACTGCATTCGCCCGATTCAACGCGGTCCTGCATTATGCATACCTGAAGCTCAAGATGCCAGGACCAAAGGGTGTTATTATAGTCAATGGTAACACTGACTGCTCCCTTCGCACTGAGGAGCAGACCGCGACCCTCACAGCCAAAGCCCAAGCAGGCGAGGAGGCATCTAAGATCCTCGCTGACTCAAAGGAACAAGGCTCTTCAAAGCGTGCCCGAGGAGTTCCCTTAGCCTCCTGGTGGCCAGATCGTGCCCGCAAATAGGGCTGCGCGCTCTATGCCCCCCGCTCCTAGTTGAGGATTACGTACGTTGGGTACACAATTTCGCACTCAAAATACCATGGGGCCATGGAGCATAACAAGGGTACACTGCTCGGCTCAACCAAGCAACAACCTAATTGTATCCTGGTCTTATTTGAGGCACTATTAAAGGCTGACCAGGAACAGTCCTACAAGGATGCATTAAGCTGTCATCAATGCGACTACTTAGTACAACCTTTTCAAAGGATTCACCGATCAAATGTGTTAATCATAGGGAGGGCGTTATAGCACGCAAACTTCATAAAACCTTGGAATAGACAAGGTAAAGCTGATAAACAACACAGAGGCGCAGACGTGCGGCAGGGCCAATACAGGACGCTTAAACCCCGACTTCGGCTGCCCTGTACAACACCTCCTCCTTATCTTCTGTATCTTTTAAAAGTTTCTTTGATAAGCTCGACATGTACGGTTTGACCCTATAAATTAAAGAAACAGTCCCTTCATGGTCATCACACATATACTTGTGTCACTTTTCTTTTATCCTTGCCTTTGAGCCAAAGATAACTATCACGATACATTATCCTTATAAACACATCGGTCCTAGACCCGGGGCTCAGATTCAATCCTTGCCCAACTAACTGTTCCGATACTCATGTAAAAGTATTCAGCGTCTCGGATATTGCATTATATGCATCGGTTTCGAATCGTGTCTTTGGTCAATAGTTGGGTTGCCCGGCTCCTGTGCTTACCCCTTATGTTTCTGCATTTTTCGGCTAAGGGTGTAAAGGGAGAACCACTACGATTGCGCTTCCAACCTGAATGGTAAAGTGCTTAGTGGAGAAAGTCAAAAACCGACTGTCATGATAAGTGTAAACCGGTCAGCGATCCGACGACTGTGTCAAACTAAAGATCGATGCAGGTCATCCGTGTTAAACAATGGGCTCTTCTCAAATGAGCTGAAGTGGTTCAATGGTTCACCCTCGACACGGCCGAACACTTCAAAGACTAGGGGCTAGTCACTCGCCCCCACTGAGGGTGTCCTGGATTAAGGGGTCCTCGGGCGTCTAGGCTACGTAAGGTGGGCCGGACTGATGGGCCATGAAGATACAAGACAGAAGACTCTCTCCCGTGTCCGGATGGGACTCTCCTTGGCGTGGACGGCAAGCTTGGCATTCGGATATGAAGATTCCTTTCTCTATAACCGACTTTGTACAACCCTAGTCCCCTCTGGTGTCTATATAAACCGGAGGGTTTAGTCCGTAGAGGCAATCATAATCAGACAGGCTAGACTTCTAGGGTTTTAGCCATTACGATCTCGTGGTAGATCAACTCTTGTAATACTCATATTCATCAAGATCAATCAAGCAGGAAGTAGGGTATTACCTCCGTAGAGAGGGCCCGAACCTGGGTAAACATCGTGTCCCCCGTCTCCTGTTACCATCGATCTTAGACGCACAGTTCGGGACCCCCTACCCGAGATCCGCCGGTTTTGACACCGACATTGGTGCTTTCATTGAGAGTTCCGCTGTGTCATCGCTAGAAGACTCGATGGCTCCATCAATCATCCACAACGATGCTGCCTTGAGGGAGGTCTTTCTCCTCGGCCAGATCTTCGTATTCGGCGGCTTCATACTGCGGGCCAACTCGCTTGGCCATCTAGAGCAGATCGACAGCTACGCCCCTGGCCATCAGGTCGGGTTTGGAAGCTTGAACTACGTTGCTGATATCCGCGGAGACTTGATCTTCGACGCATTCGAGCCCATGGCAGCCGCTCCCTGCCACCGCGATGAACATGACCTAAATCTGTCATCGGACCATACCCGGGAGATAGCGCCTGTAACTGCTCTGGCCCTAGATCCGGAGCAGATTGCGCCATCCGAGGACGGGAAGCTCAACCCCGCCATGGAAGCCACAGACTCAGCGGCGTTGGAGCCGCACACAGACCCAACTTTGAACGGGATCTATGTCACCGGAACCTCGGATTCGTCTCCGGCCACAGGTTCCGAACCGCGTGCGTCCGTGCCCATCGAGCTCGATCGGGCGCCGATCGTCGAGTTCAGCTCCGCGGACATCTTCCGGCACTCACCTTTGGGTGATGTGCTAAACTCATTAAAAACCCTCTCCTTAGCGGGGGACTCACAGCCGAATTATATCCGGTTTGAACTGGAGGTTGATGACGGAGAATTTCGCTTCCCACCCACCGCCCACTTCATTGCCACTGTCGAAGACTTAACCGACATGCTCGATTACGACTCCGAAGACATTGACGGTATGGACGACGATGCCGGAGAGGAGCAGGCCCAAAACCCGCCGTTTACTGGGTGCTGGACAGGCACCTCCTCGTATGACATGTACATGGTGGATACTCCCAAAGAGAATAACGGTGATAACGAGAAAGATCCAGTCGAGGATAAACCTCCTGAGACACAGCCAAAGCGCCGACGTCAGCGACACCGCTCTAAATCACGCCGTGGAAAAGTCAGCAATACTGTCACGAGAGAAAACAATACTCCGAACGATGCCGAAGACAAAGAAGATCTCGTCGAGCCGACTTCCGAACAGGACGATAGGGAAGATGGGCAAGTTAGCCCTGACAAACAGGCCATAAACGAAGACTCAGAGGATAGTAACTATCTTCCACTCTCCGAGGATGAGGTGAGCCTCGGCGACGAAGACTTTATCGTGCCTGAGGAACCCGTCGAGCAGGAGCGCTTTAAGCGCCGGCTAATAGCCACTGCGAGGAGCCTGAAAAAGAAACAGCAGCAGCTTCAAGCTAATCAAGATCTACTCAATGACAGATGGACTGATGTCCTAGCAGCCGAGGAATACGGACTCGAGCGCCCCATTAAAAGTTACCCGAAGCATAAACTGCTACCCCAATTCGACGACGAGGCACTTGAGCCCATGCCATCAACACGTAATTCGGCTGACCGACCACCACGTGGCTGGGACAAAGCGGCAACCCAAGCCGAACACCTGCCCATACTACCTCGCCGTAAAGGCAAAGACACTACAGCTCGGGAATACACATATGACCTGCGGCAAGACCTGGAGAATAGAGCAGGTCAGTCCAGATCGATCTATGGATCGCGGGGGCATGCCCTGGCGCGCGACGACGGCTATCAAGCCAGACGTAACAAGCATAACCATGTCCGGACCGAAAACCGCAGACGGACTACATCCGCACTACGTCGCGACTTGGCCCAATATAGAGGCGCCGCACATCCCCTTTGCTTCACTGATGAAGTAATGGAACACGAATTCCCGGAAGGGTTTAAACCCATGAATATCGAATCATACAATGGAACAACAGATCCCGCAGTATGGATTGAAGATTTCCTTCTCCATATCCACATGGCCCGCGGTGATGACCTCCACGCCATCAAATACCTCCCACTAAAATTAAAGGGACCAGTGCGGCACTGGCTGAACAGCCTCCCAGAAAACTCCATTGGCAGCTGGGAAGACTTGGAAGACGCCTTCCACGATAACTTTCAAGGTACATATGTCCGGCCTCCGGATGCCGACGACCTAAGTCACATCATCCAGCAGCCCGGGGAGTCAGCCAAGAAGCTCTGGACTAGGTTCCTAATTAAAAAGAACCAAATTGTCGATTGTCCGGACGCTGAAGCCCTCGCGGCCTTTAAACATAGCGTCCAAGACGAATGGCTGGCTCGCCACCTCGGTCAAGAAAAACCAAAATCCATGGCAGCCCTTACCGCTCTGATGACCCGCTTCTGCGCGGGAGAAGATAGCTGGCTCGCTCGTAGAAGCAACAGCGCCAGTGATCCGGGCACTTCCGAAGTTCGAGATGGCAACGGCAAGCCACGACGCAATAAACACAAGCGTCGAAATAATAATGAAGGAACGCAAGACACGGCGGTAAACGCCGGATTCAGCGGCTCCAAAACCGGTCAACGGAAAAAGCCATTCAAGGCAAACAGAGATGGACCATCCAATTTAGACAAGATACTGGATCGGCCCTGCCAGATTCATGGCACCCCCGATAAACCAGCCAATCACACCAACATAAGCTATTGGGTCTTCAAACAAGCTGGCAAGCTTAACGCCGAACACAAGGGGAAGGGGCCGCCCAGTGACAGCGATGACGAAGAGACTCGCCAACCGAACACCGGGGGTCAGAAGCAATTTCCCCCCAAAGTAAAAACAGTCAACATGGTATACGTGACACACATCCCTACAGAGGAGCGCAAGCGCGCACTACAGGACGCCAATGCCATAGAGCCAGGCACCCCAAAATTAAGCCAATGGGCGGCCTGCCCAATCACTTTTGGTCGCAAGGACCACCCAGCCAGTATCCGTCACGAAAGTTCGGCAGCTCTGATCCTCGATCCAATTATCGATGGGTTCCATCTCACGAAAGTCCTTATGGACAGCGGCAGTAGTCTTAATCTACTCTACCAAGACACTGTCTGCAAAATGGGCATTGATCCTTCACGAATCAAGCCTACCACAGCTACCTTCAAGGGAGCAGTGTCCGGCGTAGAAGCTCGCTGCACGGGCTCAATTACATTGGAAGTCGTTTTCGGCTCGCCGAACAACTTTAGAAGCGAAGGCTTGACCTTCGATATTGTACCGTTCCGCAGCAGCTATCACGCACTACTCGGGCGTACCGCTTTTACTCGTTTTAATGCGGTCCCACATTACGCCTATTTCAATCTTAAGATGCCCGGTCCACGCGGTGTCATCACGATAAACGGAAATACGGAATGCTCCCTCCGTACAGAGGAGCGTACTATGGCTGCTGCAGCCGAAGTACAAAGCGGCCTTATCAAGCCGCGTATCTCATCGGCCGTCAAGCTGCCAGTCTCTACTAAACAGGACCAATCAATCTCAGAGCTGGATTAGCAGTTCGGCCTCCGTCGTCCGCCCCATATAGCCGCGAAGTTTATACCGCGCATATATAATTATGCACTTAAAATACCATGGTCATCGGCGGAGGCACAATACGAATAGGCCTACAATGCGGTCCGCACCCTCATAGTCTTTTTACTTTTTCTAACTATTTTTTATCCTTTACAACAGGTGCTTCCAAGCCTGGTCATCTTACGGACTCTTTCTAAAGTTCGGCTTCGTATAAATAACCAAAGGCTATTCCTACTAAGGAGTCCTTTAACCAAGGCAAGGCAGCGCAGACGTGCGACAGGAGGTCCTAATGATTTTTGTAAGACCGCACTCTTTATTTTAAACCTGTAAAGTGCCTTTTCCCTCAGCCCTCGGCCCCCGGCATGTTAAATAGCCCGGGTAGGGGTGTTATAATCTGTAGAATTGTGTTTGACGTGACAATCAGATTCCAGTGAACATAACCCGCATTCAGTATTCACTTTTTCTACGTACTGAATTTTGCTTCTTCGGTTGTTTCACGAACGCACCTCGGCAGAAATTGCCAGGGGCTCGATACAGCAACACATGAGTTGCCGACAAGTCCGAATAGCTTTTCAGCACACTTCGGCGTCACGAGTTTGGCCTTATATGCATTAGCTCCGAATCATGTCTTTGGTCAATAGTTGGGTTGCTCGGCTCCTGTGCTTACTACCTTACATTCCGCTATATCGGCTAGGGTAGTAAAGGGAGAACTACTGCGATTGTGTCCTGGTTTATCCGGATGAGCACCTCAGTAGAGAAAGCCGAAAACTGACTGTCATGATGCGGCGAGAGCTGGTCAACCACTTGATGACTCATCAGAATCCTTCACGATTCTTTCCGTATTACACGAAGGACCGTTTTTCTGGTCACCTATGTAACGCACCGTATTCGGGTAAACGCGTACATACCAGGGGCTATATCGTAGACCCGCCGTCAAACTCCTATGGCTAAGTGAAAGTGTTAAAGCCCTATAGTCCGATTGCCTAGTTCGCCGCATTGACACCTCCTTCATGGACCAAGACATTGGGTCAAGAGTGATCAAGTGCTTTTCCGAACACCCCCGTATTATATGCGAGGGGGCTGAAGCCGACGACTGGCAAACTTTCAGATTATACGAAGAACGGCCGCACAGGAGGAACCAAAACTTTCAGGCAAAAGTATAAAAATATGGCCTTAATATATCATAATATTGTTTTTACAAATTTGGTATATTCACTCGAATATCATATCTTTCGAGCACTGACCCTCTATCAAGCGGGCACCCTCTAGGACATCCTCAAAATAATGCTCCGGTGTGTGATGGTCCTGGCCCTCGGGTGGACTCTTCGCTGCAATATCGGTGGCCTTCATCTTCGCCCAGTACGTCTTGACGCGGGCAAAGGCCATCCGTGCACCCTCAATGCACGTTGACCACTTAACAGCGTTGATACACAGCACCGCATCAACAAGTCGCTGCACCAAATCGAAATAACTATTCGGAATTGGCTCAGTCGGCCACAGCCGGACCACGACGTCCTTCATGGCAGATCTGGATATCTTGTGGAGCTCGGCCCACTGGGCCATCTGTTCGTTCAGCAACAGCGGAAGCTTCAGCATGCTGAATTGCGACCAGAAAAGCTTCTCCGTTGCACGTCCTTCTTGCGCTTGGAAAAATTGCGCCGCATCGGAGACACTCTTCGGCAAGTCCAAGAAGGCGTCTGGAGAACTCCACATTTGATTAAGGGGGGCATACTTTGGATCGCCGAATTTAGTCTATAATAAGAAAGGCTTACCGGCCGCTATCTCCCCAGCTTGCCGGATCTCTTCCCGAGCCGCTCTAGACTCGGACCGTGCTTCTCTCGCCTCTTGTAAGGCCTTGCCGAGTTTGACCGTTCTGGCTTTGTTATCCTGCTCGAGGAATTCACATCGAACATTGGCATCCTTTAGCTCGCGCGTCATGGTAGATATTGTCTCCTCGCACTGGCGCCGAGCAGCCTGTTCGGCCTTTAACTCAGTAGCTGCCTTCTTGGCAGCTGCCTCACTCATCCTGGCTTGCTCCTTGGCCCGGGTAAGCTCAGCCCATAGGGCCTCAACTGTGGCAGCATTATCTGCAGTTATGCATATCTCAGTATACAATTTTCAGCGTCATGCTCGTATTATCATACTTACATATACTGACTGCCCCAAAAACATACCTTGCGCCTCGTCGAGCCACCTGTTAATAAGCGTGAGGTCGTCATCCGCCACATCAAGTTTCTGCTTCAGCCTTGCAACCTCTATAGCTTGGGCAGTCGTCATGGATGAAACAGCCTATGTTCCAATCCATCAGATTATTTCCTAGGAATATCTTTTTTGATCCTCTGATCGCCTCCCTTCGGACGCCAACCAGAGTCTCAGGGGCTACTATCTATACACAGGTGCATTTTGCACGTAGAAGTGCAATTAAAGATATTACATTGCATACCTCGAAGCCTCTTAGCAGGCTCATGAAGGATTCATTCAATCCGCTTCTCGCGGACAGAATCCTCTCAACTACCGTACCCATTAAGGTACGATGTTCCTCTGAAACGGACGCATGTTGCAGCATGCCCGTCATTGTATCCGGCGCTCCCGGATCCCTGGGAGCGGCTGCAGGAGTATGGACTCCCTTCGAAATAATACGTTTACTCGGCTCTAGAGCTGTCCCCGGCTATAAACCGGATAGTCCGGGCCCTTTATTGTTGGTCCCCATAGGGTTCGCATGCCCCGGACTCTGGACGGCCGAAGTATCACCTTCGGGCGTAGTTTTCATTATCCCTCGCACCGCTTGTTGGTCGGGAGAGATCCTCCGGGACGACACCTCGGAGTCGTCTGCCCTGTCGGGCGAGAAGGTCTGTGGAGGCGTCTCGCTTTCCATCATCTCCGTAAGAAGATCCCCTGAGGAGGAGGACTGTTGAGGAAGACTGCGTGCCGGACTGCAAACATATATTTTAAATGTTACCCTGGTAACCGGAAAGCAATGGGATATGTTTTGGACGCCCCTGTTCACTTACGATTCGGGTAAAGGCTTGTCCTTACGGAGGAACTGTGCGACAACGTCGTCTTCTGAACCCGAGCCACCTGACAGGGACATCTTCCCTCGCTTAGGAGCCTTTGCTTCCAAATCTTCGGAGGCGGCCCTCTTCTTCCCATCGGGAGAGGGGATGTCAGTTTCTCCTTCTCTTTTGTCTTCGGAAGAGGGAAGTCCAATCTCTCCGGACATATTGTCTGGTGTACCTTTAGAATAGAGGCCACCTTTGGCCTTCTTGTTCTCCTCTTTGTCTCCCTTCGCCGACACTTGGTATGGCGCCGGAGCCAGCATCCTTGTTAACACAGGATCTGCTGAGTCTTCGGGAAGAGGGGCCGAACACCTAATTCTTTCCGCCTTCTTGATCCAGCCCTGGTCGAAGATGGTTTTCTCAGTATATTGTTACGAGATATTTAACTAAGTTGTGTTCAGGAGTCGAGGGCCTACCGAGATATCCGGATGGTTGCAGTCGAGGCCGATGTCCTCGGTAGTATCCGGCCACTGTTTTCGGGTCCCGAAGAATAACTTCCACATTCCTTTGTGCGTCGTGCCAAAGAAGTGCTGAAGAGTCCGTGGTCCTTCCGAATTGAACTCCCACATGCGGAGGGGCCGTCGCTGGCACGGCAGGACCCGGCGGACTAGCATTACCTGGATTACGTCGATGAGGCCGGTGTCCTTCTCGAGGAGGCTCCGGATGCGGCTTTGTAGCGTCTGCACCTCATCCATTGATCCCCAGTCTAGCCCCTTATTAATCCATGATGCGAGCCGTAATGGAGGGCTAGGCCGGAACGCAGGTGTAGCTGCCCACTTGGTACCGCGGGGTTCAGTGATGTAAAACCACTCCCGTTGCCATAAGTTGGAGGTTTCCGTGAAGGAGCCTTTTGGCCAAGGTGTGTGGGTGAGTTTGCTCACCATCGCACCGCCACACTCTGCTTGCTTCCCATCAACTACCTTCGGCTTCATATTAAAGGTCTTGAGCCATAAGCCAAAGTGTGGGGGAATACGGAGAAAGGCCTCGCACATGACGATGAACGCCGAGATGTGAAGAAAGGAGTCCGGAGCTAGATCATGAAAATCTAGCCCGTAATAGAACATGAGTCCACGGACGAAGGGATGGAGAGCGAACCCTAGCCCTTGGAGGAAGTGAGAGATGAATACGACCCTCTCGCCGGATCTGGGAGTAGGAATGACCTGCCCTTGAGCAGGGAGCCTGTGGGGGATTTCCGCGGTCAGGTATTTTGCCGCCTGGAGCTTCGCGATATCCTCCTCTGTGACGGAGGAGGCCACCCACCGGCCTTGAGGGTTGGGTCCGGACATGACTAGGAGGCTCGGAACGAATAAATTGAACCTTGGGTGCTAGAACTCGAGGTTGGAAAGGATGAGGAAAAGAGAAGGCATGGGTGAAAGGGGTGAATCCTTATCTCCTTATAAAGGCAGTGAATATCAAGCGCCTCCCCATTCGCCTTAAAACTCGCCTATTCCCAAGGGCCATGTGAACGGCACGGTTGGATTACCCACTACCGTATTGATGAGAATCCCATAATGAAGGGACATGATCTCTGCTGTGACAAGACGTGCCACTGGAAACCGCATCTTAAAGCATGGAGCAGGAGGCTAAAGAACGGTTCGAAATAATGACCGTGCAGGAACGTGGTGTCGCGTTACAAAAAGTTGTCAGCGGATTGGACTCGTGAAATATTATACTCTCTGCAGTTGTGTGTGGTACTTGTTTTGCAGAGCCAGATATGCTTTCTGTGCTCAAAGTCTGTTTTGGAGTATTCGGAGGAGGAACCCGCCCTGCAATGCCGAAGACAATCTGCGCGTCGGACACGTCGTCATTGAAGCCTGGTTCAGGGGCTACTGAGGGAGTCCTGGATTAAGGGGTCCTCGGGCGTCCAGGCTATGTAAGGTGGGCCGGACTGATGGGCCATGAAGATACAAGACAGAAGACTCTCTCCCGTGTCCGGATGGGACTCTCCTTGGCATGGACGGCAAGCTTGGCGTTCGGATATGAAGATTCCTTTCTCTGTAACCGACTTTGTACAACCCTAGTCCCCTCCGGTGTCTATATAAACCAGAGGGTTTAGTCCGTAGAGGCAATCATAATCAGACAGGCTAGACTTCTAGGGTTTTAGCCATTACGATCTCATGGTAGATCAACTCTTGTAATACTCGTATTCATCAAGATCAATCAAGCAGGAAGTAGGGTATTACCTCCGTAGAGAGGGCCCGAACCTGGGTAAACATCGTGTCCCCCGTCTCCTGTTACCATCGATCTTAGACGCATAGTTTGGGACCCCCTACCCGAGATCCGCCGGTTTTGACACCGACACCCACAGTTAAGCTCCTATGACTAAGTGAAAGTTATAAAGCCACAATAGTCTGATTGCCTAGTTTCTACCAACATATACCGCCTCCGGGCACCGAGACGTCGGCTAAGGGGTCAATTGTTGTAGCAACACCCCTTGTATCATGTACAAAGGGGCGGTAGCCGATGACTGGTCACTTCCAATATTCAACGGTCACACAGGAGTCAAAATAAAACACATCGGAAGATAAAGCTGAACATACTAAAATTAAAGCTCATCTTTTTTACATCATTTAACTTTGGCATTCTGAAGTAACATCTAGAAAAACATGCGGTCCTTCCTACAATGGGTCTCGGTTATCCGAGCACCCTCCATCACCCTGGCCATGATCTGCTCAGGAGTGCTACTTCTTGAGCTTGCATTGGTTTTTCCCTTGAAGAGGAAAGGGTGATGCAGCAAAGTAGAGATAAGTATTTCTCTCAGTTAGAGAACCAAGGTATCAATCCAGTAGGAGGCACAAGCAAGTCTCCAATCTATGCACCTACACAAACAATCAAACACTTGCACCCAACGCGATTAAGGGGTTGTCAATCCCATCACGGTCAACTGCAATGGTGAGATCTGACAGAGATAGATATAAAAGATTACTAAAACGTAAAATAAAATAAAAGTAAATAAATTGCAGCAAGGTATTTTTGGTTTATAGATCTGAAAATATATAAAGGAAAATAGACCCGGGGGCCATAGGTTTCACTAGAGGCTTCTCTCTTGAAGGAAAATAATACGGTGGGTGAACAAATTACTGTCGAGCAATTGATAGAAAAGCGCAAAGTTATGACGATATCCAAGGCAATGATTATGCATATAGGCATCATGTTTGTGTCAAGTAGACCGAAACGATTCTGCACCTACTACTATTACTCCACACATCGACCGACTCCTGCCTGCATCTAGAGTATTAAGTTCAAGAGAACAGAGTAATGCATTAAGTAAGATGACATGATGTAGAGTGATAAACTCAAGCAATATGATGAAAACCCCATCTTTTTATCCTTGATGGCAACAATACAACATGTGCCTCGCTACCCCTACTATGTCACTGGGTGAGGACACTGCAAGATTGAACCCAAAACTAAGCACCTCTCCCATTGCAAGAAGAACCAATCTAGTTGGCCAAACCAAACCGATAATTCCAAGAGAAATACAAAGATATCAAATCATGCATATAAGAATTCAGAGAAGATTCAAATAATATTCATAGATAATCTGATCATGAATCCAGAATTCATCGGATCTCGACAAACACACCGCAAAAGAATATTACATCGGATAGAACTCCAAGAACATCGAGGAGAACATGGTATTGAAGATCATAGAGAGAGAAGAAGCCATCTAGCTACTAGCTATGGACCCGTAGGTCTGAGGTAAACTACTCACGCTTCATCGGAAGGGCAATAGGGTTGATGTAGATGCCCTCCGTGATCGAATCCCCCTCCGGCAGATCGCCGTAAAAGGCCCCAAGATGGGATCTCACGGGAACAGAGCCTTGCGGCGGCGCAAAAGTTTTTTCGTGGATGCCTCTGATGGTTTGGGAATATTTGGGAATTTATAGGCCGAAGATTAGGGTTAGAGGAGCTCCGAGGGACCCACAAGGCAGGGAGGCACGCCCTGCACCCTTGCCGTCGCCTCGGGACTCCTTTTCCTTGGTCTCCAAGTCCTATGTGTGTCTTCTGGTCCAAGAAAAATCATCGTAAAGTTTTATTCCGTTTGGACTCCGTTTGATATTCCTTTTCTGCGAAACTCGAAAACAAGGAAAAAAATAGAAACTGGCACTAGGCTCAGGGTTAATAGGCTAGTCCCAAAAATAATATAAAATAGCATATTAATGCATATAAAACATCCAAAATAGATAATATAATAGCATGGAACAATAAAAAATTATAGATACGTTGGAGACGTATCAAGCATCCCCAAGCTTAATTCTTGCTCGTCCTCGAGTAGGTAAATGATAAAAACAGAATTTTTGATGTGGAATGCTACCTAACATATTTATCCATGTAATTTTCTTTATTGTGGCATGAATATTCAGATCCATAAGATTCAAAACAAAAGTTTAATATTGACATAAAAACAATAATACTTCAAGCATACTAACAAAGCAATCATGTCTTCTCAAAATAACATGGCCAAAGAATGTTATCCCTACAAAATCATATAGTCTGGCTATGCACCATCTTCATCACACAAAGTATTAAATCATGCACAACCCCGATGACAAGCCAAGCAATTGTTTCATACTTTTGATGTTCTCAAACCTTTTCAACTTTCACGCAATACATGAGCGTGAGCCATGGATATAGCACTATAGGTGGAATAGAATATGGTGGTTGTGGAGAAGACAAAAAGAAGGAGATAGTCTCACATCAACTAGGCATATCAACGGGCTATGGAGATGCCCATCAATAGATATCAATGTGAGTGAGTAGGGATTGCCATGCAACGGATGCACTAGAGCTATAAGTGTATGAAAGCTCAAAAAGAAACTAAGTGGGTGTGCATCCAACTCGCTTGCTCACGAAGACCTAGGGCAATTTGAGGAAGCCCATCATTGGAATATACAAGCCAAGTTCTATAATGAAAAATTCGCACTAGTATATGAAAGTGACAATATAGGAGACTCTCTATCATGAAGATCATGGTGCTACTTTGAAGCACAAGTGTGGAAAAAGGATAGTAGCATTGTCCCTTCTCTCTTTTCTCTTATTTTTTTATTTTTGGCTCTTTGGCCTCTTTTTTTTCGTCCGGAGTCTCATCCCGACTTGTGGGGGAATCATAGTCTCCATCATCCTTTCCTCACATGGGACAATGCTCTAATAATGATGATCATCACACTTTTATTTACTTACAACTCAAGAATTACAACTCGATACTTAGAACAAAATATGACTCTATATGAATGCCTCCGGTGGTGTACCGGGATGTGCAATGACTCAAGAGTGGCATGTATAAAAAATATGAATGGTGGCTTTGCCACAAATACGATGTCAACTACATGATCATGCAAAGCAATATGACAATGATGAAGCGTGTCATAATAAACGGAACGGTGGAAGTTGCATGGCAATATATCTCGGAATGGCTATGGAAATGCCATAATAGGTAGGTATGGTGGCTGTTTTGAGGAAGGTATATGGTGGGTGTAATGCACCGGCGAAAGTTGCGCTGTACTAGAGAGGCTAGCAATGGTGGAAGGGTCAGAGTGCGTATAATCCATGGACTCAACATTAGTCATAAATAACTCACATACTTATTGCAAAAGTCTATTAGCTATCGAAACAAAGTACTACACGCATGCACCTAGGGGGATAGATTGGTAGGAAAAGACCATCGCTCGTCCCCGACCGCCACTCATAAGGAAGACAATCAATAAATAAATCATGCTCCGACTTCATCACATAACGGTTCACCATACGTGCATGCTACGGGAATCAAAAACTTTAACACAAGTATTTATACCAATCCACAATTACTCACTAGCATGACTCTAATATCACCATCTTTATATCTCAAAACAATATGCAAGGAATCAAATTTCTCATAGTATTCAATGCACTTAATATGAAAGTTTTTATTATATCCCTCTTGGATGCCCATCATATTAGGACTAAATTCATAACCTAAGCAAATTACCATGCTGTTTAGAGACTCTCAAAATAATATAAGTGAAGCAATAGAGTTCAACAATTTCTATAAAATAAAGCCACCGCCGTGCTCTAAAAAGATATAAGTGAAGCACTAGAGCATATTGCCTAGCTCAAAAGATATAAGTGAAGTGCATAGAGTATTATAATAAATTCACGATTAATACGTGTCCCTCTCAAAAGGTGTGTACAACAAGGATGATTGTGGCAAACTAAAAAGCAAATACTCATATCATACAAGACGCTCCAAGCAAAACACATATCATGTAGTGAATAAAAATATAGCCTCAAGTAAATTTACCGATGGATTGAAGACGAAAGAGGGGATGCCTTCTGGGGCATCCCCAAGCTTAGGCTCTTGGTTGTCCTTGAATATTACCTTGGGGTGCCTTGGGCATCCCCAAGCTTAGGCTCTTGCCACTCCTTATTCCATAGTCCATCAAATCTTTACCCAAAACTTGAAAACTTCACAACACAAAACTCAACAGAAAACTCATGAGATCCGTTAGTATGAGAAAAATAAATCACCACTTTGGTACTGTTCTGAACTCATTATTTATTTATATTGGTGTAATATCTACTGTATTCCAACTTCTCCATGGTTCATACCCCCCGATACTACCCATAGATTCATCAAAATAAGCAAACAACACATAGAAAACAGAATCTGTCAAAAACAGATAAGTCTGTGAAGATCCGAATTGTTCTAGCACTTCTCTAACTCCAAAACTTCTGAAATATTAGGAAAACAGTGTAAATTTGTATATAAATGTAACACCCTGGATTTTGCCCTTTTCTTTTTCCTTTGATTTTCTTTGATTTATTGATTTGAATTGCTTTTCTGTGGCTATGTGGTTCTGAAACTTGGGAAGATCATGTCTTCCTAGGTTTTATAGTGGCTTGCCATCCTCATCATCATCCCTAGATCATGTCATTTTCATCCTTGACCTAATCCAATATTCAACTAGGGAATATTCCTTTTCTATTAAAGGTATAACCATATTTGATCTAGGTTGTGAAGCAACCTATCTTTCTGTCACTCCCAAAATTTCCAAATAATTCTCATAAATTGTTTGGGTCATATCTTCCTCAAATATGTCAAAATCCTTCCTTGGCATCATCAAAGATAATTCACAAATATTGCTTTTCTCATTTTGCCCTAAGTGGCTTTTTGAGAAGGAAGTGTCATTTATCTTTGCTTGATTGATCCCAAACTTTTTGGACACCTTTTCCTGTCCATATCATTACCCCATGCCAAAATTCAACTCAATTTGCTTAGTAAATATTCCTGAGCAATTTTTCAAAGTTCCTGTCTGAGGGAAGCCATTGTGAAGGAAGTACTAGCTAGGCATATCGAAATGAGTTGAAATTTTGCAAGGTCCTTCATATGATCAAATCATCACTCTCCACCAAATTTGAGCTCATGTAACTCATCTATGTGAGCCCAGCTCCAAATCTTGGTTTCTGGTCAGATTTTCAGTTTGTGAAGCAACTATATTTTATATTGCTTAAATTAAGCTGAAAATTTACCAAGACATTCTCCTATCCATATTAACTCCCTCCACCAAGTTTTGGCTCATTTAATCTAGCCAATTGCCCTGTGCAATTTTTCAAATTTCTGGTCAAAATAAAGCACTGTGAAGCAAGTACCACTTTGGTATATCCAATTGGTATGAAACTTTTACAGTATCTTAATATGATCAAATAACCCACCTCCTCCAAATTTCAGCTCATGACAATCATCTATATGAGTGCTACTTCATAATCCCCAAATCTGACCAGTAGGGCCCTTTCTACAGCAAGTACCCTCTAAACTCATCCTCTTAAGCTGATTTTTGGTGATAAACATCATCTTAGCATGTGATCATCACCAGACAAATCCTTTCCTTCATTCCCAAGATGGTGTCTCCACTGCACAGCACAAACACTTGGTTGTTGGTCTGCTTTGGGGCCATCTGCAAATCTCTTCTTTGCCCCTGGACCGAATTCTTTCTTCATTTAGACTAAGGGCAGTATGGACTATCTATTGGACATGGTCGGTCCGGCCAAAATGAGCCATTTGCACCAGTGCACGCGGTGATCACGCTTGCGTCATTGCAAACTCGCGCTCTGGCTCGTTCCGGCCGCTGTTCCCGTCGTCTCCCTCCTCGTCTCGACCTCCATTCATGTCTAGTAGCTGCCCCGTGAGCTCCTGCGTCGCCCTGTGCCTCTGCCTCGTCTTTGTTCGCCTTTAATGCATCACTAGCTCCATGCCCGTGCCGCGTCCCGCCTCTGTCCTCCATTAGAGCTTGGCTTGAGCTTGCCCGTGATGCTCTAGAGCCCTCTCCCGCGCCTATATAAGCACCCGAGGTGTTCCTCACCTCACCAGTCCCTCCCCCGCCTCATTTGATCATCGGAGTCGCCCAAACTCGCCGTTTTTCTTCTCGGCCGCTGCGGCCATCGCCGGAGTCCACTCACCTCCAGCCTTCTCGAGCCCCTCCGAGCCTCTCTAGCTTCGCCACCACCCTCTCCTCACCCCGGCGAACCTCCCCCATCTTCTCCCCCTCGCCGGAGTGCTTCCTGGTCGCCGTCCCCATGTCCGGCCGCCGCCCTCACCCCTCGGCCTCACCTCGAACCCGGCCACCAAGACTCCTCCTCCTCTTTCCAGCCACACCACCGTCTCCCTCTCCATCCGGCGACCCCCTCCACCCTCTCAACCTTGCCGGAGACCCCCTGCATCGCCGCCAACAACCACCATCGCCCGCCCCTATACCTCCCTATCACCACCGCCGCCGCAGCCCCCGGGCCTCCCCGCGCCTCCCTCTTGCCGGGAACGGACGCGGCAGGCCCAGCCGCAGCCGCCGGTGCCCCCGTCTTTGCTTGAGGTGGCCGGAGCTGCCCTCCCGGTCACCGGCATCGCCACTGCCTCGCCCCTCCTCCGTTCTGTCGGGGGGGGGGGGGGGGAGGGCAGGGGAGGAGGAAGACGACGACTCGCCAGGCCCCCCACCTGCGCATGGACCCCACCGGTCAGCCTCACCGCGCGTTGACCCTGCCCCGCCACGTCACGTAAGTGAAGACGGTTTCTTAGAATGCGCCTTCAAAACTCTGAAAGCGTATTCCTTTCCCTTCTTTGGCTAAAATGCGTTTTCTCTTTTGGAAAACGTATTTTTCTCTACTTCGGCCCAGAATACATTTTCTCAGTTCTGAAAGCGTATTGTCTGAAATATGTTTTCTGTTTTTCAGCTCAGGGACTTGTTTGTGGAGAAAAAATTATAGATTAGTCCCTAAACTTCCACCCCTCGTATCTTCGCGACCGTAACTCCGATCGAGGTGAATCCAAAGCCTACTTCTTCGTCTCGTCGAGATCTATCTTTTGGTATCATTTTCACTAGGTGGTCCCACAGTGAAAATGACCATTATGCCCTTGCTTCTAATCAGCCCCCTCTGAGAGAGAAGTGTTTCCGGCGTTCTCTTCCGCGGCTTCACCGCACTTCTTCCCGGAGTCTCCGTCACCCCCAAGCAAGCCACAACAGCCACTTGCATGATAGCCATGCAGTAGCCATGGTTTCTACTTGAATATTTAATAAAAGTTTGCCCGTTATTTGTCTGCTTGTTTGCTACTACTGTCGTTGTTTCGGTTATGCTCGTGGTTTCATGTTCACCTTCATGCTATGTTCCGATGCATCTTGTTATCTTGTGCTACTTGCTAGTATTATTTTCTCATGTTATGCTTGGTAGTAGTAGTACATGCTGGTAGCAGTGATGTTCAGTCTGATGCATGTTTATCGTCTGTTATCAAGTACCGTTGCGATGCATGTTCCATTTGCATCGAGTTGGTTACATGCTTACTTGGTAGTATTATCGTTATGTTCTTGCATGGTATTTATTACCGATGCTAGTAGTCATGCTATGCTCATGTGTAATGTTATGCTTATGCTCGTCGGTATGCCATGCTCATATGGTTTAATGCTTCATTGTGGTTATGCTCGATGATTATGTTGCACCTCCATGCTTATGTTGATATCATGCTCATGCATTGTAGTTGCATCATGTATTTCAATATGGCTCAGCTCATTTCATTCAAGTTTAACCGGATAATAATGAACTTGAACAACCGTTGGCTGAGTCATGGTGCCACCAAATCGAGCTGACCAGTGCAACCACATTTGCCTTTTATGGGAAGGCCCTAATGCGGTCCATTGTCATGCCTCTCGCCGGTGCCTCCAAAGAGGGAAGGTTATGGGCGCGTGCTACCCTGATCAGGTAGGCGGACATAAACCTTGTGTGCCCGTTGTTGTTGTTATGGTACCTTGTCCCCGTTTGGGACCGTTTATGTTTTTCCATGACGGTGGCCGTTGGATGTCATTGGTTGACATCGGGGCCACCCAGGACTTAGCCCAAAGGGGAGTTTGTCGGAGTGGCTGGGAGAGTGTGATGGCAATAGATCGGTTTTATCGGAATGCCGTTGGTCCACCCGAATGGGAGTGCGAGGCCATGGATTCCGTGGTGTGGGTACAGTGTACTAACCTCTGTAGAGTGTGTGTTTAAATCTATTGATAGCCGCGCCTGCGGATATGGGCCCAGTTCGTAGTCGGTCACACTATGAGCCAACTATAATAATAACTTGACTTATAATAACCCCGGTTCGATGATGAGAAGAGATTGGTTGTGATCGAGAGAGGATCACGGAGGTATCGTGGATACCGAAGTTGGTTGATTTTTATGTGATCGAGAGAGGATCACGGAGGTATCGTGGATACCAAAGTTGGTTGATTTTTATGTGATCATGAGAGGATCATGACGGTATCATGGATACCGATGTTGGTAAGATGATGCATGAGATGGTTATGAGTTAACCGCCGAGTAAGAGTAAGTTGGTGCATGATATGGTTTACCTGTTGCATGTAGTATCATCATGTTCATATGCTCATGCCATGCTAATGTTGTTTTAGCCGTATCATGTTCAGTTTGTGTATGCCATGTATCATGTTCATGATTGCTTTAACCTGCTAATGCCATGCTGTTGTTTGTCTTGACTGCTTTTGGTTTCTTGTGAGCTTGCAAGTACATTCAATGTACTGACCTGGCGTGTCATGCCAGTTTGCAGGTCGTGCCTGGTTTGCTTGCTTGTTTGGTGTGGTTCCTGTGTTCGCGAGCTAGGATAAACGTTCCAGCCAGAGTCCCTGCGGATTGGAGTCCATCATCGTCGTTCATTGTTCCGCTGCCAGTAGAGGTTCCGCTGCCTCGAGTTGTTATGCTGCTTGCATAGAGCAACTGTGGTTGGCATAGCGTCGCCGTGCCGGTGTTATTCATTGTAATATCGGAGACCTTGTATTCATATTCGTGTTGTAAGAGAGCTGGTTTGTTCTATGCTAAGCAGTGCCGTATTCCAGAAGACTTCACCTCGATCTCTGGGCTGGAATACGGGGCGTTCCGGTTTCTCTGAGCTGGGGTGCCACAATAAATCTTGTGTAAAAAATTCAGAGTTTTTCGTCGCTGATGTGAATTATTAAAATTCTGCAACTGGACGCAAAAGTTTCTGTTTTTCAGCAAGATCAAATCAACTATCACCGTAAGCCATCCCAAAGGTCTTACTTGGCTCAAACACTAATTAAAACACCAAAACATAATTACTACAGAGGTAATAATGTGTATTTTATTCAAGAACAGAAGCAAAACAAAAAACATAAAAATAAAATTGGGTTGCCTCCCAACAAGCGCTATTGTTTAACACCCCTAGCTAGGCATAATGCAATAGATCTAGGTATTGTAATAGAAGTGAGGGAGATCGTCCATGCTCATCTCATATTCCCTCCTCTTGCAGCAAGCTTTCTTTGTGGCAAAAAATAATAATCAAAAGGGCTAAATTTGATAGGGTACGGATCTATAAGATCAAGTTTGGGAGGAATTGGTTCCTCCTTTGGCCCTTTGTATTTGATAATTATTTCTTCATTGTAAACGTTCCTTTGATTAAAAGCCCTAAGTCTATCCCTAAGCACAAACCCTAATCCATTATTTTGTATAGAAAAATTATCGTTGAGCTCAGAAATTTTATCAATCAAAACATTGGTAGGAACTTTCTTTCTTAGGTTTTCATTGTAAGCAGCATAATCTGGAGATTGCAATCTCCTAGTTTCTTCTTGATTAAAAAGGATCTCTTCTATAGGGGGACAACCACCATTAATATTATAATGAGCAAATATTTCGCCGGCCTCTTTCATGATAAACCTAAACTCATGAGCTAGAAATATAGTGGTGACATGTTTAACAGAGGGATCATGAATATTGGAAAATTCTAGTAAAAGCCTTTGTATGCATGGATGCATGTGAACAAATTGTCTTTCCAATTCAACTATAAGCAAAGATATCGCATCCGCAATACTAATTGTTTTATTCAGAATTGACCCTCCAAGCACAGGCAAAGTACCGGCACAAGTAAAGAAATCTTGAATAACCCCTTTTCCAATAATGTTACCACTACCTACATGGAGTTTTTTAGTATGAATAATAGTGGGTTCTTCTCCATGAGGATCATTGTTGGCAACATCATTAAAACTTCCATCAAGATTATTGCTATCTTTTTCAATGATAAACTCCCCAGATTCAGACATGGTGGCAACAAACCGATCTAGCAAACGAGCAACCAAGAAGCAAACGAAAAGACGAACGGAAGAAGGGCGAATAAAAAGGCAAATCATTTTGTATTTTTCTGAAAATTGTTTTAGAAGTGGGGGAGAGGAAAACGAGAGGCAAATGGAAAATAATGTAATGCAAGAGATGAGAGTTTATGATGGGTACTTGGTAGGCTTGATCTAGAACCTCCCCGGCACCGGCGCCAGAAATTCTTCCTGCTACTTCTTGAGCTTGCGTTGGTTTTTCCCTTGAAGAGGAAAGGGTTATGCAACAAAGTAGAGATAAGTATTTCCCTCAGTTAGAGAACCAAGGTATCAATCCAGTAGGAGGCACAAGCAAGTCTCCAATTTATGCACCTACACAAACAATCAAACACTTGCACCCAACGCGATAAAGGGGTTGTCAATCCCTTCACGGTCCACTGCAATGGTGAGATCTGATAGAGATAGATATAAAAAATTACTAAAACATAAAATAAAAGTAAAGTAAATAAATTGCAGCAAGGTATTTTTGGTATTTTTAGTTTATAGATCTGAAAATATATAAAGGAAAATAGACCCGGGGGCCATAGGTTTCACTAGAGGCTTCTCTCTTGAAGGAAAATAATACGGTGGGTGAACAAATTACTATCGAGCAATTGATAGAAAAGCGCAAAGTTATGACGATATCCGAGGTAATGATTATGCATATAGGCATCACGTCCGTGGACCGAAACAATTCTGCATCTACTACTATTATTCCACACATCGACCGACTCCTGCCTGCATCTAGAGTATTAAGTTCAAGAGAACAGAGTAACACATTAAATAAGATGACATGATGTATAGTGATAAACTCAAGCAATATGATGAAAACCCCATCTTTTTATCGTCGATGGCAACAATACAACACGTGCCTCGCTACCCCTACTATGTCACTGGGTGAGGACACCGCAAGATTGAACCCAAAACTAAGCACCTCTCCCATTGCAAGAAGAACCAATCTAGTTGGCCAAACCAAACCGATAATTCGAAGAGAAATACAAAGATATCAAATCATGCATATAAGAATTCAGAGAAGATTCAAATAATATTCATAGATAATCTGATTATAAATCCAGAATTCATCGGATCTCGACAAACACACCGCAAAAGAATATTACATCGGATAGAACTCCAAGAACATCAAGGAGAACATGGTATTGAAGATCATAGAGAGAGAAGAAGCCATCTAGCTACTAGCTATGGACCCGTAGGTCTGAGGTAAACTACTCACGCTTCATCGAAAGGGTAATATGGTTGATGTAGATGCCCTCCGTGATCGAATTCACCTCCGGTAGATCGCCGGAAAAGGCCCCAAGATGGGACCTCACGGGAACAGAGGCTTGCGGCGGCGGAAAAGTTTTTTCGTGGATGCCTCTGATGGTTTGGGAATATTTGGGAATTTATAGGCCGAAGATTAGGGTTAGAGGAGCTCCGAGGGACCCACAAGGCAGGGGGCACGCCCCCCCTTGGGCGCGCCCTGCACCCTTGTCGTCGCCTCGGGACTCCTTTTCCTTGGTCTCCAAGTCCTACGTGTGTCTTCTGGTCCAAGAAAAATCATCGTAAAGTTTTATTCCGTTTGGACTCCGTTTGATATTCCTTTTCTGCGAAACTCAAAAACAAGAAAAAAAAAACAGAAACTGGCACTGGGCTCTAGGTTAATAGGTTAGTCCCAAAAATAATATAAAATAGCATATTAATGCATATAAAACATCCAAAACAGATAATATAATAGCATGGAATAATAAAAAATTATAGATACATTGGAGAAGTATCAAGGAGTATGGTTCTTCCTAGCTAGAGGACCCGAGGCCGCCTTTGTCGCATTGATGCCAGGATAATGGGTCCTCACACACGCGTATGCCCGTTAAACACCGTCCATGCAGGTAGAATGCATCCAGCGAAGAACCTGGGGGCTGGCGCCTTGGAGCCCGGCAGGGGCTTCGTAGGCCAAAGGTTGATGCAGAGGTCCTCCAGGGCCAGGCTCGCCATGCGATATAGCTCCATCAGCTGCTTTATCTGGTTGTTGAGCAGCGGCAGATGCGATGGCGCCTGGAACTGCTCCCAGAAGCCCTTCTGTTCAGCGTGGCCCTCAAGGGCGCCGAAGTAGCGCTGGCATTCGACACACTCCTCGGCAGGCCCACGAAGGCGTCTGAGGAACACCAGATTTGCATAAGTTGAGCAAATCTGTTTCCACCAAAAACGCACTGGAGCAAGTATGGCTTACCAGCGGCGATTTGCTTCACTTGATGAAGCTCCTCATGGTCCGCCCGGGCTTGGGTCTGAGCCTCCTTGCACACCGAGCTCAATTCCTCGAGCTCAGCGGCTTGCTTTTTCTGGTCCGCTTGAAGGCCGTCATGCTCTGTGTACAGTCCTTTCAGGTCCTCTTCGACCTCGATGACCCAGGCTTGGTCTTTGCCTCGGGCCGCCTTCTCCTTGATAAGCTCTTCGTTGGCCTTCTTCGCGGCTGCAGCTCAACTTTTCACCGAGCTTCCTTTAGCTCGGCCTTGAGGGCCTCAAGCTCCGAAATGGCAGCTGGCATAAATAGTCCAATGTTAGAACAGTTAATGTTATCACTACAAAATGCTTTCAACCCATGACCAGTTTTTTTGCTTACCTTGGGCCCGATCAATCTCCTTCTTCGTCAGATCGAGGTCCTCCTCGGACTGCACCAACTTGTGCTTCACCTCCTCCAAATCCTCAGAGTTAGAGCTCGGAGCCGAAGCCGAGGCCTGCAAAATATGTTGTTAGTTCTTTCCGATGTCGGTTTCGATCTTGTGGTCAGCTTTGTCAATCCAACCAGAGTCTCGGGGGCTACTGCATAACCACTCTTACATTACTTTCCCCAAAACAATCTAACGACCCCCAGAATTGGTTTCTTAAAACCAACTTGGGGCTCGGGGGTTACTGCTTGATACACTTTTATGTGTACTTTCATAGTTTTATCTTTTTGTAGTCTTCGGACAATGCTTTTTTAGATGTGTCAGTTAAGGGCTACTCGACAAGATGAGTGTTAAACACAAATGCCTGTAAGCGGCTAAATAGTAAAAAAGGTTATTAAAAACGTACCTCAAAACCTTTAAAAAGACCCTTGAAGGCCTCCTGAATCTCGGTCTCTGCGGATCGGAAGCCGCTTAGCGCCGCGCCGATAAGGGCGTGGTGCTCGTCGATGTTGGAGGAGCTGGTTAGTGCCACCTCCATCTCCTCGGGCCACCCCATGTAGACCTACCCTGGGGCAGGAGGGGTGGGCGACACCATCTTGGCTCCACCCACCGTGGAGGTACAGATGGAGGTTGCCGGCCGCGATGATGGCTCTGGGGCGGATGGGGCCAAGGACTTGGGTCGTCCGAGCCCGTCTCCTTCTTTGGCCAAAGGGATTCCCTCCCTCTAGTCCTCGGTAACCAAGGTTTGAACCTCGGCCATGGTGGCACCAGTGCCTCCCTCCGTGTTGGTGACGGACAGGGCCTAGTGCGATAATACCTCTCCTAGCTCATCATGGGATGGAGAGGTGGGGGTGTGCTCGATCATCCCACTCTCCGCCATGTCAGGCGGAGTAAGCTCGTTTTCCGAAGACCGGTCACCAATGAAGGCACGCTATGGGCTGTAAACATAAGCAATGTATCACGTGTCAGAAGATATGCGCACAAAGAAGCGTTAAGTGTATTTGGTTAAAAAGAATACCTCCTGGGCACCGGCTTTGTCCTACGCTACTGTAGGAGGTATCTTCTAAGGAATTAGAGTGTGACCTTGCTGAGGGCGACCCACTGACTGGGCTGGTCAGTGGAGGCCTTTCGCAGCTTTTTGCGGGCCCGAGGAGGTTCACCCTCCTCGGCATCTTAGGACGCCACCCTCTTCCTTTTTGGGGAAGGCACTCCTTCCCCCTCGCCTCCCTCTTCCTCCTCCTTCTCCTCTTCCACCTGGCGGATGGAGGAGGCATGGGTGTCCTCGGACCTGGCCTCCGAGGGATTTCGGATGCACAGACCGTCTATCCTCGTCAGCTATTTCTTCTCCTTGACTGGGACCATGTATGGTTCCTTGGCCAACAGTTCCGCGAGTTGAGGAGACCAGGCCTCCTCGGGCAACGGTGCCGAGCACTTTATCTTCAGTGCCCGCGGGATCCATTTCTGGGAATGAAAGGGTTGGATTGATCATTTCGATGGAAGAAGTTGGGATAATCTAAAAGAAAAGACAAACATGAAACATAGGCTGTGGTTACCTCATGGGTGTCATGATCGGCGTAGAGGCCGCGGTCCTCCCCTTCTTCGGGGAACTCGTTCTTGGATGTCTTGAAAAGCGTCGTCCACATCCCGGCCAGGTTAGTACAGAAGAAGTGCCGCACTGTTGGCATGTCCTCGGGCGTGTAGAGCCATATCGGGCTCGCCCGAAGCTGGAGGGGAAGAATGTGGCGCTGGAGCATGACGTCGATCACATCCACCAACTTAATATTCTTGTCCTTCAGGGACTTGATCTTCTTCTGCAGCACAGGGCCTCCTCCGTGTTGCCCCAATCTAGGCCCTGCTACTTGTGAGCTGCGTTGGGATGTTCCCCGAAGAGGAGAGGAGATGCAGTACAGTAGGGATAAGTATTTCCCTCAGTGTGAACCAAGGTTTATCGAACCAATAGGACAATCACGCAAAGCCTCGCGAACAACACCTGCACACACAAAAGCAAATACTTGCACCCAACACGGGCAAGAGGGCTGTCAATCCCCTTGGACTCGTTACTTGCAAGGATTAAATCTTATATAGGTAGATGGATAAATTGCAAAGTAAAATAAAAGTAAATAAATTACAGCAAAGGAATTTTGGATTTTATAATATGATAAAAGTAGACCGGGGGGCCATAATTTTCACTAGAGGCTTCTCTCTCGAACACATAGCATATGGTAGGTGAACAAATTAATGTTGGGCAATTGATAGAAAAGCGTATAGTTATGATGTATTCACGGCAATGATCATGTATATAGGCATCACGTCCGAGACAAGTAGACCGACTCCTGCCTGCATCTACTACTATTACTCCACCAATCGACCACTATCTAGCATGCATCTATGGTATTAAGTTCATGAAAAACGGAGTAACACCTTAAGCAAGATGACATGATGTAGACAAAGTAACCCAATCAATATGAATAAACCCCGTCATTTTACCATTAATGGCAACAATACAAATACGTGTCTTGTCCCCTTCTTTCACTCGTATATAGAGCACCGCAAGATTGAACCCATTACAAAGCACCTCTCCCACTAAGGATAAATCAATCTAGTTAGCCAAACCAAACAGATAGATCAGAGAGAAATACAAAGCTATAACAATCATGCATAATAAAGTTCAGAAAAGACTCCATTACTTTCAATGAATAATCTGATCATAAACCCACAATTCATCGAATCCCAACAAACACACCGCAAAATAAGATTACATCGGATAGAACTCTAAGAAGATCGAGGAGAACATGGTATTGAAGATCAAAGAGAGAGAAGAAGCCATCTAGCTACTAGCTATGGACCCGTAGGTCTGTGGTAAACTACTCACCAATCATCGGAAGGCAGAAACGATGATGTAGAAGCCCTCGGTGATCGATTCCCCCTCCGGCAGAGTACTGGAATAGGCCTCCAGATGGGATCACAAAAGAAAGAAACTTGCGGCGGCAGAAAAAGGGTTTCAGGTGGCTCTTTGTTGGTTTCCCAATATTTGAGAATTTATAGAAGTGGAATTAGGTCAGACAGAGTCTCGTGGGGCTCACAAGATAATAGGGCGTGGCCCCCCTCCCTGGGCGCGCTCTGTTGCGTTGACGTCTCCTCGTTCGTCGTTTGGTCTCGTCCCGAAGCTTCTAGGGTCTCTTTTGTCCAGAAAAAATTGTCAAAAAGTTTTGTAGCGTATGGACTCCGTTTGGTACTGATTTTTGGAAAACCAAAAACAAGCAAAAAATAGCAACTGACACTATGCACTAGGTTAATAGGTTAGTCCCCAAAAATGATATAAAATAGCACAAAAAGACATATAAAGTATCCAAGATTGATAATATAATAGCATGAAACAATAAAAAATTATTGATACGTCGGAGACGTATCAGCATCCCCAAGCTGAATTCCTGCTCGTCCTCGAGTAGGTAGATGATAAAAAAAGATTTTTTGACGTGAAATGCTACCTAACATGTGTATCATGTAATTTCTTTTACGGTATGAACATTAAGATCTGAGTGATTCAAGGCAATAGTCTATAATTTGATATAAAGACATCAATACCCAGGCATGCCAACAAACAATCATGCCTTTCAAAATAAAAATGCTAAAGAAAGGTATCCATACAAAATCATATAGCCTTGTCATGCTTGGTCTTCCTAACATAAAGTATTAATCATGAACTACCCCGATGACAAGCCGAGCAATTGGATCATACTTTTTAATGTGCTTCAGCATTTTAAACCTCACGCAATACATAGCGCAATCCATGGACATAACACTATGGGTGGAATACAATGCGGTGGTAGAGATTAATAAGGTGAAGAAAAAAAGTAAGATAGTCTCGCATCGACGTGGCTAATCAATGGGCTATGGAGATGGCCATCAATTGATGTCAATACGAGGAGTAGGGATTTCCATGCAACGGATGCACTAAGAGCTATAAGTGTATGAAAGCTCAATGGAAACTAGGTGGGTGTGCATCCAACTTGCTTGCTCATGAAGACCTCGGGCATTTGAGGAAGCCCATCATATGAATATACAATCCAAGTTCTATGAAATTAAATTCCCACTAGTATATGAAAGTGACAACATAGGAGACTCTCTATATGAAAAACATGGTGCTACTCTGAAGCACAAGTGTTGAAAATGATAGTAACATTGCCCCTTCTCTCTTTTTCTCTCATTTTTTTGTTGGGCTCTTTTTGGCCTCTTTTTTTCGTCCGGATTCTCATCCCAACTTGTGGTGGAATCATAGTCTCCATCATCCTTTCCTCGTTGGGACAATGCTCTAATAATGATGATCATCACACTTTTATTTACTTACAACTTGATAACTAGAACAATATGACTCTGTATGTATCCTCTAGCAGTGTACCAGGATGTGCAATGATGCTAGCGTAACATGTATAATAATGATGAATGGTGGCTGAGCCACAAATAGTATGTCAGCTATATGATCATGCAAAGCAATATGACAATGAATATGTATGTCATGAAAACGGAACGGTGGAAGTTGCATGGCAATATATCTCGAAATGGCTATGGAAATGCCATAATAGGTAGGTATGGTGGCTGTGTTGAGGAAGATATAAGGAGGCTTATGTGTGATAGAGCATATCATATCACCGGGTTTGGATGCACCGGCGAAGTTGGCACCGATTCTCAAGGTGAGAAAGGGCAATGCACGGTACCGAAGAGGCTAGCAAATTGCGGAAGGATGAGAGTGCGTATAATCCATGGACTCACATTATTCATAAAGACCTCACATACTTATTGTGGAAGTTTATTAGCCTTCGAAGCAAAGTACTACTCACATGCCCCTAGGGGGATAGATTGGTAGGAAAAGACCATCGCTCGTCCCCGACCGCCACTCATAAGGTAGACACTCAATAATAAATCATCTCCAACTTCACTGCATAACTAGAGACTATGTGTGCATGCTTTGAGAATCATAAACCTTAACACCAATATTCTTACTGAACTACAATCATTCACTAGTACTCCCACATATTACCATCTTAATATCACAAAACTATTCACTACAAAAAAAACACTTTCGTGATGATACGTGTTTGTCATAGTAGGTCACGTTTTCTGTCATGCATGTACATCCATGACGATTTTATGACAGAATCTAGATAGTCATACATGTTCTGTCGTAGAAGTGTTCCCTGACAATACTCAAATTATCATCATGGAAGTGTCCACTTCCATGACGATAAATGCCGTGTCATTGAACTGTTTTCGTCAAGGGTAATCGACACGTGGCATCCACCGTAACGGGTCGCCGTTAAGCTATCGGGTCCGGTTTTGGATCCGATAACCCGCTAACAGCCCGGACTAATGGCAATTTTCCACGTGTAAATTTCTCATTCGCTGGAGGTTCCATGTGTCAGCTCAGTGTTGGGACGGATGTCATCCATACAATGGATGGAACGCGCCTATGATACGTCGACACGTGGAACGGCCCAATAGTAGCCCATTTAAGATAAAAAGACTGGCCCAGCCAAGGGCCCACAAGATTTTGTCATACTCTACTGGGCCAACCCGTTAACAGCTTGCCATGATTTGGGCCAAATTACGGCTCACATAAGATCCGGCCTGTTAGATGTCTATCATGTTTTGGGCCAAATGACGACCCATATAGGATCCGGCCCGTTAACTGCCAGACATATTTTGGGCCAAATTACGATCCATATATGATCTGGCCCGTTAATAGGCACTATGCTTTCGGCCCCATTGGGAGCCCATTTGAACTACGGCCTCTTAAAGGCCCATGTAATAGTTCGGCCCGATATTACTTTCGGTCTGTTAATGGCCATTGGTACATATGGGCCATTGTTGGTCCGGTTTCACTTTTGGCCATTTAACGACATGTGGGCCTATTTCTGGTCCGAAGTGACTTTCGGCCTCTTAAAGGCCCGTAGTCTTCGTGGATACATTTTAGCCCAACCTGACTACTGGCCCGTTAAAATCCTGTGAGGTAACTGGGCCTAATGATGGCCCGCTTTGCATCCGGCCTGCTTACGACCCATCATGTTATTGGGCCAACTGTGGCCCGTGATACGTCTCCGTTGTATCTATAATTTTTTATTGTTCCATGCCAATATTATACAACTTTCACATATTTTTGGCAACATTTTATATGATTTATTGGACTAACATATTGATTTTTCGCAACATTTCATCCAGTGCCCAATGCCAGTTCCTGTTTGTTGCATGTTTTTGTTTCGCAGAATATCCATATCAAACGAAGTCCAAACGCGATAAAAATTTACGAAGAATTATTTTGGAATATATGAGATTTTTGGGAGGTGTAATCAATGCAAACGGAGGCCCACGGCCTCCACTACCCACCAGGGCGCGCCTGGCACCCCCTAGCGCGCCCAAGTGTCTTGTGGGCTCCCCATAAGTCGGTTCGGGCTCTTCTTTGGGTGCAAGAAAGATAATTTATGAAAAAAAATCATGTAAAATTTTCAGCGCAATCGGAGTTACGGATCTCAGGGAATTTAAGAAACGGTGAAGGGCCAGAAAACAGGAATGCGAAACAGAAGATAACAGAGAGACAAATCCAATCTCGGAGGGGCTCTCGCCCCTTCGCCGCCATGGAGGCCATGAAACATAGGGGGAACTCTCCTCCCATCTAGGGGGGAGGCCAAGGAAGAAGAAGAAAAAGGAGGGGGGCTCTCTCCCCCTCTCTCCCGGTGGCGCCGGAACGCCACCGGGGCAATCATCATGTGACGGTGATCTACTCCAACAACTCTGTCATCTTCACCAACATCTTCATCACCAACGGTCCACTCTCCCGCAACCCGCTGTACCCTCTACTTGAACATGGTGCTTTATGATTCATATTATCATCCAATGATATGTTGCCATCCTATGATGCTTGAGTAGATTTTTGTTGTCCTATTGGAAATTGGTGAATTGCTATAATTGGTTTAATTTGCTTGTGGTTATGTTGTTGTCCTTTAGTGCCCATCATATGAGCGCGTGTGTGGATCACACCATAGGGTTAGTTGTATGTTGATAGGACTATGCATTGGAGGGCAAGAGTGACGGAAGGTTCTTCCTAAACATAGAAATTGATGCATACGGGGTTGAAGGGGGACCAATATATATCTTAATGCTATGGTTGGGTTTTACCTTAATGAACGTTAGTAGTTGCGGATGCTTGCTAATAGTTTCAATCATAAGTGCATAGAATTCCAAGTAAGGGATGACATGCTAGCAGTGGCCTCTTGTCGGGGGGATGGACCCCGGGCAGGCAACGAAACCCGGATCCCTTTCAAAAACATTAGGGCTAGCAACGCCCCTCAATCCAGCTTGCCCTTGGCCGGGTTCCCAGCGCAACCCGGCCAAGCCCGCTGGCGCACTGGCCGGTTCCAGCAAGTCAAGCCTTCATCGACAGACAAGCACAATCATAGTGCGCCCCTCAACCCGGCCACTGGTCAGCTCCCGTCCCGTCCAGGGCGTACGGCGGAACAAGTCCCCATGAAGGGATGAGCAAGGCAACAGTGGCCCACCTACCCCGTTGACCGGCGGGAGCGTGGCAACAGTGGCCCACCTACCCCGCTGACGAGGGCAGGCATGGTTACAGTGCACCCCCGTCCCGCTGACGCAAGCCGACGACGACCAGGTGACACGCCACTATAGCCGAGCCGGCTCAACCACCCCGTGACGCACAACAAGACGGGGAACAGTGCCCTATGCGCACGGGGCCCGCGCCCGGAGAACCCGGCGTACCTTGGTACCCGGCGGGCCCCAGTGCCGGCTTCCCAGACGCTGACATCCCGACCCCACGACCATGTAACTTTACCAATTTAACCCTGGGGGGTTGACCTATAAAAACCCCAGGAAGCCTCCATGCACAGAGAGAGCACACATGATCAGATCATCAGTAGAACACACACACAAGGAGAAGGAGCAGCCTATGCTCTGGCCTGTCTTCCTTCCTCCCCAAAACAGCTCCAGGAGCAAGCTTGTATCATCCACATATAAACAACACTCGGCAGGACTAGGGGTGTTATCTCTCCGGAGAGCCCCGAACCTGGGTATGTCTTGCGTCCCTCGCTTGCTCATGCCGACCTCGCCTCTGGAGCCCACTGGTGCCCTCGAGCCTGTCCCTCTCTTTAGCCATCCCTTGGCATCTGTCGTGCACCCACCATGACAGTTGGCGCCCACCGTGGGGCAGCTCGAGTTCCCGGCCGGAGACATGTTCCAGACAGGGCCCTTCATCGACTTCGGTGAGCACATCACGCACTACGCGTTCCCCGCGCTCGGTGCGCCAATGGCTGGCCTCACCGACTCGCTCACAGCCTCCTTCAGCGCGCTGCGCATCTCCGACGCGTCCGTGGCTGATGAGTACCCCAGCGGGGTGCTCGACATCACCGACTCGCTTGTCCCCCTTGGCGATGGCATCTCCGCCGGGATGGTGGATCTCTATGTCCGGGTGAAGGTGCTCACCACCGACTCCGGCTCCACTTCGTCGAGCACCGCGAAGAAGGCCGCCGCCAGGGCCGCAGTGGAGCGCGCCAGCGTGCCCGACCCGTTACGCACCATGATGCAGAACCTCAGCATCCCCATCGCCACCGACGTCAATGCCACCAATGCCGCGGAGGCCCTGGCCCAGCTCGAGGAGGGGCGCAAGCGCCTGCTGGACGAAGCCGAAATGCTCGCTGCTGCGCAGCGTCGTTTGGAGTCTGTTCAGCGGTCGCACAACTCAGCATATGGCCTCACGCCGGCCGTGGCCGAGCCCAGCCGGGTTACCGAGGTGCAGAACCGCGGCGCCGCCATCGGCCACCCGCTGGGCGTGATCCCGCCCGTCTATGACACCCCCGTTAAGAACATGCGCGCCGGGCAGGCGGCCGCTGTCGGCATGGAGTAGCTGCAGGGTGAGGAGCTGCAGGAGCGCCTGCGGTGCATGAATGAGCTTCTCGGCGCTGCGAACACGCAGCAAGACCACCTTGACCGCCCCGCGAGATCCGTCTCGCGCCGCACCAAAGACCCCGAGCAGCCGAACACGGCGTCTTCCCCGCCCCCCAGCGAAGCTCATTCCGGCCGAACTCGAACCCGGCGCAACCGTGCTCTAACAGCTGGCGACGGCCAGGGCAACGAGCCGGCTCCGGAAGAGCGGCGCCGGCAAGATCTCCCTCCGCAATCCGGCCGACACGGCCATCCTGCTTCGGTCAACTCGGCTCCCCGCGGCCCGGTCGCAAGCCGTCTAGGACCACGCGCCAACAACGATACCGACGCTCGCCATCGCCTCGATCAGCTTGCCCTCTCCCTCGAGCTGGAGGAAAACAACTCCATTGGGCCGGCATGCTTCGGTCCGCGCATCCGGGATGAGCCCTTCCACAAAGGGTTCATGCTGCCCCGTGACACCCCCAAGTAGAACGGGACCGTCAAGCCGAAAGACCGGCTCATCGACTACACCACCGCCATCAGCATCGCGGGCGGCAACCGCCGCCTTGCCGTGCGCTACACCCCGCTCAAGCTCCAAGGGTCGGCCCGCACATGGTTGAACAGCCTGCCGGCCGACAGCATCAACGCGTGGGTTGACTTCGAGCAAGCCTTCGTCCGCAACTTCACCGACACCTACAAGCGTCCCGGACATCCCAATCAGCTCGCCATGTGCGTGCAGGGGCTGACAGAAACCGGCCGCGAGTACCTCGCACACTGGACCAAACTCCGGAACAGCTGTGAGAGGGTCCATGAAGTCCAGGCCATGTAGTACTTTGTGAGTGGTTGCCGGGATGGCACCCTCCTCGAGCACAAGCTCTTGCGCTCCGAGCCGACCACCATGTCCGCGCTCATGGTCACGGCGGACAAGTACGCCACGAACGACTCCGCCATGAAGATCCAAGTGGTGCTGGACGAGGCCGGCACGGCGTTGCCAGCACCACCCGCCAAGCCGGCTGGCGAGAGCAGCCACCAGCAGAACAACCAGCAGAACAACAAGCGCAAGGCCGACCAGCAGGCCCCCCGCTACGACAACTGCCTTGTCGCGGCCACCGAGCAGGCGCCCGCGGCCGAGCCGGCCGGCAAGCGCCCGCGAACCGGCAAGATGGCATGGCAACCCACCATGAGCTTTGAGGAGATGCTCGACGCTCCCTGCAAGCACCACAGCGGCGCAAGACTGTCCACGCACATGCTTCGGCAGTGCGCCATCACCAAGCGCATCATGAGGGGCGACATCCCGCCGCCTCTGGCTCCGGCTCCGGGTGCGGGGCAGCCGCCTCCGCCTCCTCCCCCGCCCCCAGCAAATGACATGATGCGCGATGATGTCTTCCCCAACCAGAACGCAAGCTACGTCGTCTTCACCAGCCTTGGCAATGACAAGCGTAGCGAGCGCCTGCTCTGGCAGAAGGTGAACACCGTCGTCCCGGCCGTGCCGGAATATATGCACTGGTCGGAGCGTCCGAACAGTTGGACCCAGGAAGACCACCCGGCCGTCATGCCGAACCCCGGTGGCTACGCCCTCGTCCTTGACACCACCGTCGTCGCAGCCAGGCGCACTTGCAAGTTCTCGCGGGTCCTCATCGATGGCGGCAGCAACATCAACATCCTCTATCGCGACACCGTGACCAAGCTCGGCATCGAGGCCAAGCACATGGAGCCATCCCGGATGGTGTTCCACGGCATCATGCCGGGTCTCTCCTGCTCCCCCATCGGCCAGATCCGGCTTGATGTTCTCTTCGGTATGAGCGATCATTTCTGGCGCGAGCCTATCTGGTTTGAGGTGGTGGACCTATCCAGCACGTACCATGCGTTGCTGGGCCGGCCTGCGCTCGCCAAGTTCATGGCGGTCCCCCACTATGCCTACCTAAAGATGAAGCTGTCGGGTCCCAAGGGCCTCATCACTGTCATCGGCGACTACAGAAAGTCCCTGGAGTGCGCTCAAGCCGGCGCCAGGTTGGCCGAGTCGCTGGTCATTGCCGAGGAGCAGCACCAGCTCGACCGGATTGTTGCGCTAGCCAGTGAGGAGCCGGCTATGCCCGCTTCGGCCAAGGAGCCAGGCGGCAAGGCCTCATTCCAGCCATCCAAGGAAACCAAGAAGGTCAAGCTAAACCCGGAAGATCCCAACCGCAGCAAGTACGTTGTCATGGGCACCCGCCTCGACAGCAAATAGGAAGGCGAGCTCGTCGACTTCCTCCGTGAGAATCAGGATATCTTTGCATGGTCCCCAAAGGACATGCCAGGAATTCCGAGGAAGTACGCCGAGCACAAACTACACGTCTGCAAGGACGCCAAGCCTGTCCGTCAACCATTACGTCGCTTTTCAGAAGAGAAGAGAAGAACCATCGGTGAAGAGGTCGCCAAGCTACTCGCAGCCGACTTCATCATAGAAGTGTTTCACCCCAAGTGGCTGGCCAACCCGATCCTCGTCCTGAAGAAGAACAACACCTGGCGCATGTGCATGGACTACACCAGCATGAACAAGGCCTACCCCAAGGATCCTTTCGCCCTTCCACGGATAGATCAAGTGATCGACTCCACCGCCGGCTGTGAGCTCCTGTCCTTTCTGGATGCTTACTCCGGCTATCATCAGATCAAGCTAGACCCGGCTGATGCCCTGAAGACGTCCTTCATCACGCCCTTCGAGGTGTACTGCTACATCACCATGTCATTCAGCTTGAAGAATGCGGGCGCCACCTTCCAGCGCTGCATGCAGAAATGCCTGCTGACGCAACTCGGCCACAGCATCCACATCTACATGGACGACATCGTGGTGAAGACCAAGCAGCACCTCACACTCCTTGATGACCTGAAGGAAACCTTCGCCAATCTGCGCGAGTACCAGATCAAGCTCAACTCGGAGAAGTGTGTCTTCGGCGTGCCGGCCGGGAAGCTGCTCGGCTTCCTTGTCTCGGAGCACGGCATTGAGGCAAACCCGGAGAAGATCAAGGCCATCGAGCGCATGCGCAAGCCAACCCGGTTGCGCGATGTCCAGAAGTTCACCGGCTGCTTGGCCTCGGTCAGCCGGTTTCTCAGCCGGCTGGGCGAGAGGGCCTTGCCCCTATATCAGCCGATGAAGAAGACATCGCCGTTCGAGTGGAACGACTAGGCAGATGAAGCATTCCGGGATCTCAAATGCATGCTCTCCACCGCACCCATCCTGGCCACGCCGGCTGATAAGGAGCCGCTATTGCTATACATTGCCGCCACCTCGCGGTCGGTCAACACGGTGCTGGTGGTCGAGTGACCAGAGAAGGGCAAGATCCAGTCCATCCAGCGCCCGGTCTACTACCTGAGCGAGGTGCTTTCGGCCTCCAAGCAGAACTACCCGCACTACCAGAAGATGTGCTACGACGTGTACTTTACCGCCAAGAAGCTAAAGAGTACTTTCAAGAGCATGTCGTCACCATGGTCAGCACGGCCCCCATCGGCGAGATCATGGGCTGCCGGGATGCCTCTGGTCGGGTTGCCAAGTGGGCCATCGAGCTGGCCGGCCATACCATCCTCTACGAGCCCCGCACCACGATCAAGCCACAAGCGCTCGCCGACTTCCTCGTTGACTGGACGGAGACCCAGTACCTGCCGCCGCCGCCGGATTCAACGCATTGGCGCATGCACTTTGACGGCTCCAAGATGCATTCCGGCTTGGGAGCCGGCATCATGCTGTCTTCCCTGAAGGGAGACCGGCTGCGGTACGCACTCCAGATCCACTTCGCCGCCTCCAACAACGTCGCCGAGTATGAAGCCCTTGTGCACGGCCTTCGGCTTGCCAAGGAACTCGGCGTCCGGCGCGTCCTATGCTATGGTGACTCGGATCTGGTGGTGCAGTAGTGTTCCGGCGAGTGGGACACCCGGGATGCCAACATGGCCAGCTATCGCTTCCTAGTCCAACAGCTCTCTGGCACCTTCGACGGCTACGAGTTCCTTCATGTCCCGCGAGTGGAAAACGAAGCCGCCAACACGCTAGCCAAGATTGGCTCATCCCGGCAGGCCATACCATCCGGCGTCTCCCTCGAGCACTTGCGCAAGCCGTCTATCAAGCCATCTCTGGATTCAGAGTCCATCTTCATCCCGGACAACCCTGCAGCGCCCCTCCCCAACCCGGACCCGGGGGTTACCGGTCCAAGCTCGGGGGCTGCCGTCCCCAAGTCAGTCCCGAGGGCTGCGGATCTCAGCCCGGGGACTACTGATCCCGGCCCGGGGGCTGCCTTCTCGACCCCGGCGGCCATCAACCCCGGCCCTGGGGCTGCTGTGCTCAACCCGGCCGCCGCTGTCCCAACCCGGGGGCTGCCACCCCAGAACCCGTCTTGGTGGCCATCTTCACCGTGGTGACGGCTCCGTCATGGGCCCAGCCTATCCTGGCCTTCCTGGAGAGTGGAGCACTCCCCATGGACGAGACCGAAGCCCAACAAGTGCAACGCTGGGCAACCGCCTACAACATCATCAACAACGAGCTCATCAAGCGCAGCCTGACGGGAGTGTTCCAGCGCTGCGTCGAGCAAGACAAGGGCACAGTGATCCTCCTCGACATACATCAGGGCGAGTGCGGGCACCACGCCGCCTCCAGGTCCCTAGTGGCCAAGGCTTTCCGCCATGGTTTCTGCTGGCCCACGGACCTCAATGACGCCAAGTCACTCGTCCTCAAGTGCGAGGGTTGCCAACGCTTTAGCAAGCGCAGCCACCAGTCGGCTTCAGCCCTGCAAACCATTCCGATCACCTGGCCCTTCGCGGTCCGGGGGCTCGACATGGTGGGACCCTTGAAGACAGCTCGGGGCGGCATGACGCACTTGCTGGTGGCGGTCGACAAGTTCACCAAGTGGATTGAAACATGACCGATCAAGAAGCTGGACGGGCCAACGGCTGTCCGGTTCGTCAAAGACATCGCGGTGCACTACGGTGTCCCGCACAGCATCATCACAGACAAAAGCACCAACTTCGCCAAAGGCGCTCTGGTGCAATACTGCTCAGTCTCCGGCATCCGGCTTGACCTGGCCTCCATCGCTCATCCTCAATTCAACGGCCAGGTCGAGCAGGCCAACGGGCTGATCCTGTCTGGTATCAAGCCACGACTCGTCGAGTCCCTCATCTGCTCACCCGGCAGCTGGCTTGACGAGCTTCCGGCCGTCCTCTGGAGTCTCCGGACAACGCCAAACCGGTGGATCGGGTTCACCCCGTTCTTCCTCGTCTACGGAGCAGAAGCTGTCATCCCGACCGACATCGAGTTCGACTCACCGCGAGTCATAATGGACATAGAAGCCCAAGCCAAGGAAGCCCGCGAAGACGGCGTCGACCTACTCAAAGAAGCACGCCTTTTGGCCCTTAGCCGATCCGCCATCTATCAGCACGGCCTGAGGCATTACCACAGCAAAAAGATCAAGCCCCTCGCGTTCTGCGAGGGAGACCTCGTCCTCCGGCTTGTCCAGCAGCAAGCCGGCCAGCACAAGTTGGCCTCCCCATGGGAGGGCCCCTTCATCATCAGGAAAGCCCTGTGTGACCGCAACGCTTACTACCTCATCGACGCACGCAAGCCGAGCAAATGCAAGAGAGACACTGCCGGCGAAGAAACAAGCCAGCCCTGGAATGCAAAGCTCCTCCGCCCGTTTTACAGTTAGTTGTATGCACGTATGTATTGCTACCTTTTGTAATTCAATGAAAGACAATGGGACCCCCGAACGACACTCAGGGGCTACCTTTTCCTATTAAACTATCATGTCTCGCACATCCTCGTGATCTTCTGCCCTCCGCCGCCGGGTCGGTCCATCCGGCTCGGGGGCTAGCCGGCTTGACCGCAACCCGCCGTCATCCTTAGTGCATCCCGGCATGTCCGAGTTACCAAGGCCCCCCACTTCGCCCCAAGCCGCAGTCCAGCTTTGGCTGCTGGCTGGCAAGAACAATGGGCCAAAGCGCTGGCGCACCGAAAAACCGCTAAGTTGGATTCGCCGGATCAGTCAATCCGGCCTCACCACGCTAAGACGCCGCACGACCGGCTACGCGCCGGCCGGCCTAGTGGGTGTTTCGCTCAGGCTCAACGTTCGAAAGGCCTCAGTACTGCACGTTCTTTCCCAAGGCCGAACTACTTGTCACAGACCGGAACCCGGCTGTTCGACTCGCGGGGGGGGGGGGGGGGGGGGGGGGGGAGGCCGAAAGAAGGAACAAGCAAGAAAAAAGTTTAGAGAACAAAAAACAAAGGCGTAAACACTTGCGAATATATTTACATTACAGAAATATGGGCCCAAGGCCAGAGTTCATTACATTCACCATACACCCCAGTGGGTGGGTGGACCTGCCACTTAACAAAAATGCAAGAAAAGTAAAGCAGGACGGCTTCAGGCGACCCCCGCGCCGGGTTGCGCTACCGCCGGCTCCTCCACGGTGGCCTCCGGGTTCACCGAGGTGCCGGTATTGTCCAACCCGGCCTCATCGTCCGCATAGAGGCCTGACTCCTCGGAGCTGCCCGCCGGATCGTCAAGTGCCAAGCCGAAGTCATCGGGCGGCACCACCCCACCGTCTTCGGTTCGCTCCACCTGGAACTCGTCGTGCGACACGAACGAGGCAAGATAGCTAGCCCGCGCAGCGATCCGGCCTGCCTCCACCGCCAGCTGGGGCTCTGCGACAGCTTGGTGGGCCGCCAGCTGGCCCAGCTTCAGACCTGGATACCAGGACATGACGAACCGCAGCGCCAAGTCGGCACCGGCTCGGGCCACGGAGACGCGCCAAGCGTGAAGCCGCGCCGGCCCGGCCTCCAGCCCGCACGCCAGTCACGAGAAGCTGGTGGGCGAAATGGCGCCGGGCCAAAGGGCCACCGTCATCCTCAACCCGGCCTCAGACAACCGCGACGTCTGCTTGTCCAGGGCCTTCAGACGGGCCTCGGCGGCGTGCATTATCTCCAGAAAACTCCAGGCAGCGTGCGGATTGTCTTTGGCGCCCGTGTCCGCCTGGGTCGACCGGTGGTCGCGCACGGCCTCATCCACCCTCCTCTGCGTTTTCGGGAAGTACTCTGTCAAGCAGAGAAGCAAGAAAGTCAGCCACAAAATAAACAAAGCCGGCTTTACAACCCGGCAAAACCAACGAAGAAACACTTACTGGCGAAGGCCTCATCCAGGTGCTGGGCCTCGCACAACATACCATGCCGCTCCAAGTCCCCGGCACGGTCGCGTGCCTCAAGCGCCTTCTCTAGCTCGGCGCACTTGTCGACGGCTGCCATCAGCTCCTCGTCCTTGGCGGCGGCCATCTTCTCGTGCTCCTCCTTGAGACGGAGGTGCTCCGCCTGGTGGGCCTCCGCCGTCTTGACGGCCTCCGCCTTCAGGAGCTCCACCTCGGCCTGGAGCTAGCTCTTGTCGCCTGCTAGCTGGTCATGCTGCTGGCCGGCTTTGGCGAGCGCCTGCTGGGCCTCCACCACCTTGGCGACTTCCGCCTTCAACTGCCCCACCTCAGCCCGGAGCCGACCGGCGTCAGCGACCGCCTGATCATGCTACTGGCCGGCTTTGGCCAGCCGGGTTCGCAGGGCCGGCACCTCGGCTGCGGCGGCTGTGCGGCAAAGATTCAAAGTCAAGACGACAGAAGAAAAGACATAACACTTTAAGATTCGACCCAACTACTATGTAGTTGGCCCGAATCTCGGGGGCTACACCCAGTGGGTGCGTTAGCGCGCCCCCACTAAGATCACGCAAGACATACCTTCGGCGAGGCGGAGCGCCTCCTCCTTGGCGGCAAGCTGCGCCGTGATCTGATGATGCTTCTCCAGAAGCCGGTTGTAGATGCCGACTTGGAGGGCGTCCAGATGCTACAGAAAAGCAAGGATCAGCATAAGAGACTTTTTAAGATTCGACCCAACTACTACGTAGTTGGCCCGAACCTCAGGGGCTACACCCAGTGGGTGCGCTGGCGCACCCCCACTAGCCGGCTGCAGAGAAAAAGCCAAAGGAAGTAAAACTCAGGGTCACGGAGCGCTCCAGCTCCCGCGCCCGCTCCATCTCGGTCTGGGTGAAGGCCTGAACCCGGTCCGTGCGCCCGCGAAGATGCAGGCACATGGCGTCCATCGACGCCTCCTCCTGCGTCAGCGGCCCGAAGACGGCTCCGCTGGACCCGACCCGAACCTGCTGCGACCCGGCGGCAGGACGACCACCCGACGCCGCTTGCGGCTGCCTGATCACCAAGGTGTGCTCGCCGCCCGCCGTCTCCTCGCCGGCCGGCCTTGACTCTGACGCACCAGCCGGTGTCCCCTCCGGCGCTCCGGCCCACCAGCGGTGCCCCGCCCGACGTCGCCTGCGGCGCCCCTCCCGGGGCAGACCCCCTCTGCCTCCTTCAACCTCCACCCGCTCGGCCATGTCGTTCCGGGGTGGGGTGTCATCGTCAATCTCCATGACCTCCCAGTCGTCCGCCGCCATCTTCACCCGGTCATCCGGGCCGTGCCCCTCCTCCATTGGCAGCACAACGACCGTTTCCGCCGGCTCCATGCCCTCCGGCATCTCCGGCCAGGCCTGCTCCACGACGGCTTGCCTGCTTGCCCCGACGGCCCTCGCACATGCCCTGGCCGAAGCTTCCTCCGCGACCCTGATGGCCACCTCCTCCTCCTCCAGGGCCTTGTTCCGGTCCTGCCAGGCGCAACACTCTGTGTCATCCGGGTCTAGGCTAGGGTCCTCCTCGGCCAAGCCCTCGGGCAGATCGATGGCGCTGCTCCGGGTCCTCTGGAACGAGAAGCGGCCCCGGACGCGGCATCCGTCGCCGCCAACGCCAACTCTAGCAGCATCCTAGATCACACCAAGGAAAGCATAAGAAAAGAACGACTGGGCAGCACGCCGAAGTCAGTAAGGAAACATACCCGAGCACCATCGGGATGGCCTACCTTATCAGCACCGCCGGGATGGTGCGGCGCCTCTTCCTGGCAGCCGGCTTGCCGCCCGCGGTCGGGCCCTCCGCCGCGCGCTTCGTGGCCGGCTTCAGCACCACGTCGTCCTTCCCGTGTGGCCGGCTCGCCGCTGCCGGTACGCGGGACGATCCGGCCTCGGCCATCTTCTTCGGCCGCCTTGGGGGATCGGTGGCGCCGACCCCTCCCCTCGGCGGTGCTGCACCACCAACGTGCGTCAGAGTCTCCTCGTCGTCGTCCTGCCAGTCTCGCAAAAGCTCTGGGTACTTACCCGTGCGGCGCTCCTCGCTTGCTTTGGCATCAGCTGTCTCCGGTTTCTTGGCAAAGGATCCCGCCTCCTCTGAGCCGGCTCGCTGGGCGGCCGCTACCTGCGTCATCGTTCCATCATACGTATGCCGGATGGCGTTCAACAACACCTTCCTTGTCGCATTAGGACGAACAAAGAGATGGCACATGGCAAAGTACGAAGACCAAGGACTCACCGTCGGCGCCGGGTTCCCTTGGCTGTAGGGCGCCTTCCCGAAGTGCCACTCCTCCGACATCCCGGCCTTCGAGATGTCGTTGACCTGGCCAGCGATCTGCTCCTGCGTCAGCCGCCGAGATGACAGCCGGTTGGGGTCCTGGAGGCCGGTCATCTGGCCGATGATGTGCATCCGGCGTTGCAGCGGCAGCACCCGGCGCGTAATGAAGGCGGCGATAAGGTTCGTCCCGGTGAGCCCCTCGAGCATCGTCATCTCCGTGGCCCAGTTGCTCAGGTTTAGCACCTCCTGCGCTGGGTTCCTGGGGCAGTAGGTCCAGTTGGTCTTGGCCTGCGACGTCACGTCGACAAAGGGCGGCAGGTTGATGCGGTCCGCATCGAGGTTGCAGACGTAGAAGAAAGAATTCTGCCACTTCTTGGCGGAATCCTCCAGCGGCATCTAGGGGCACACCCCATGCGGTCGAGTCGAGACGACGGCGGCCCCGCAGGCAGACATCATGCCATCCGCCAGCCCCTGCTGCTTCAAGAAGAAGAAGCGGACCCAGAGGACGATGCTGGGCTCGACGCGCAGGTAGCCCTCACACAGGGTAACGAACCCGAAGAGCTACAGCACCGTGTTCGCCCCCAAGTGATGCGGCTGGAGCCCAAAGAAATCCAAGAACGAGCGGAAGAAGTCGCTCGAAGGGAGGCCGAACCCATGCTTGAAGTGGGAGAAGAAGACCACGCGCTCGGTTCCCTCCGGCCGCGGCGCCAGCTCGCTGCCCGACAGGCGCACGGCCACCTCCGTTGCTGGTGGCAACCGCCGTGTATTGCGCAGGTACTGGAGATCATCTGCGGTGACCTCTGACCCTTCCCATGACCCCTTGGGCCTCGCCATCGATGAGTATGACGGAGGAAGAGAGGCGCGTCGACTAGGCGAAGAGTTTGGGTGGCTGCTAGGCACTGCAGAGCGGCGGCAGTGCGTTGCTCGCGGGCGGCAGGGCGCTGCATCGTGCAACGGGCTCGGAAGATAAGGTGAAAGAGGAAGAAGGAGGTAGGGGGCGCGTGTGTGAATGATTTCTGCCACCCCCTCCCCCAATTTATAACTGCGGCAAGAACGTGGGGAAGTGGGATCGGTTGCGCCCAGCTTTTCAACTTCCACGCATTGCGTGGGCACGATTCCCCCACGAATTAGCTGCATCGAGAAGGGCAACCGTCCATGGCCGCCACATTAAATCCCCGCACGGGGGCCGAGGGCGCGGCGTGGCGGGCCCTAGCCCGCTGTTACGTCCCGTCACGCGCGTGGCCTGGCAGTGCCTCCCCGGCTACTATTCGCCATGTGGCGTCTGCATCAGGTCGTGGGACGCGCGTCCCTTCCCCTTCAAGATTCAGTGGACTCCTCAGTTTCCCGCCCAGGCCGGGATGCCGCGATCCGGCTTTCGGAAGCCAGCACATAGTGGTGTTGCCGGACCCGGCGACCGCAAGCTTTATCAACACCAGCCGCCTTCTCGGGGGGTGAAACTTCGAAGGACCCCCTACTTGAAGCCGGCGAGCCTTCACAGCTTCAGGGACTACTGTCGGGGGGATGGACCCCGGGCAGGCAACGAAACCCGGACCCCTTTCAAAAACATCAGGGCTAGCAACGCCCCTCAATCCGGCTTGCCCATGGCTGGGTTCCCAGCGCAACCCGGCCAAGTCCCACAACCCGTCCAAGTCCCGCAACCCGGCCAAGCCCGCTGGCGCACCGGCCGGTTCCAGCAAGTCAAGCCTTCATCGACAAACAAGCACAATCATAGTGCGCCCCTCAACCCGGCCACGGGTCAGCTCCCGTCCCGTCCAGGGCATACAATGGAACAAGTCCCCATGAAGGGATGAGCAAGGCAACAGTGGCCCACCTACCCCGCTGACTAGGGCAGGCATGGCTACAGTGCACCCCCGTCCCGCTGATGCAAGCCGACAGCGACTAGGCGACATGCCACTATAGCCGAGCCGGCTCAACCACCCCGTGACGCATGACAAGATGTGGAACAGTGCCCTATGGCACACAGGGCCCGTGCCTGGAGAACCCGGCGTACCCTGGTACCTGGCAGGCCCCAGCGCCGGCTTCCCAGACGCTGACATCCCGACCCCACGACCATGTAACTTTACCATTGTAACCCTGGGGGGTTGACCTATAAAACGCCCCAGGAAGCCTCCATGCACGGAGAGAGCACACATGATCAGATCATCAGTAGAACACACACACAAGGAGAAGGAGCAGCCTATGCTCTGGCCTGTCTTCCTTCCTCCCCAAAACAGCTCCAGGAGCAAGCTTGTATCATCCACATATAAACCACACTCGACAGGACTAGGGGTGTTATCTCTCTAGAGAGCCCCGAACCTGGGTATGTCTTGCGTCCCTCGCTCGCTCATGCCGACCTCGCCTCTGGAGCCCACCGGTGCCCTCGAGCCTATCCCTCTCTTTAGCCATCCCTTGGCATCTGCCGTGCGCCCACCACGACACCTCTCCCACATAAAAACTTCCTATTGGTCTAGTAACGCAGTCAATTGCTTAGGGACAATTCCGCAAATCCTACCACTACTAATCCACACTCGCTATACTAATTTAATTGTACTTTAATTAGAACAACACCTACTTTTTATTTTTACGTTCTTTGTTATCTTGCAAGCCTATCCTACCACACCTACAAAGTACTTCTAGTTTTATCCTTGTTCTAGGTAAAGCAAACATTAAGTGTGCGTAGAATTGTATTGGTGGTTGATAAAACTTGAGGGAATATTTGTTCTACCTTTAGCTCCTCGTTGGGTTTGACACTCTTATTTATCAAAAAAGGCTACAAACGACCCCCTATACTTGTGGGTTATCAAGACCTTTTTTCTGGCGCCGTTGTCGAGGAGCAATAGCGTGGGGGTGAATATTCTTGTGTGTTCTTGTTTGCTTTATCACTAAGTAGATTTTATTTTGTGCTCTTGTTTTCTATCTCTAGTTATGGGTAGGAAACGTAAAATACCAAAAAAATTAGTTGTACCTAGTAAACCAATGGTTGAAGAACCAACCAAAATCTATCATACTTCTGAAGCTTTCTACTTGGATCATCTTCGATCCCTATGTGCTCATGTTGAAAACCCAACTAGCTTAGTTGAGGGAAAATCATTAAATGAGCATGCTTATTTTGTGCGACACCGCTTATCTCAAAAAGGGAAACTTTTACTGCATCAAATTGATACCATGCAATGCTATGCTTGGAATTTATGTGAATTATATGATTTTACTTGTTGTTCTGAAGACCCTAAGAAACACCTTCCCTACCAATGTGAGTTTAGTGATAATGGAATCTTATCTTCTTATGCCAAGGGTGTTTAATTACTATGATGTTGAACAAATTGAAGAATTTGTTGCTTTTAAGGTTGCTTATGAAATTGCTTCTTTGATTGAAAAGTATGATGCTACCCTTTACAAATCTGAAAATTTTGCCATACTTAAATATTGCTATGAAAACTATGCTTCTAATGCTTATATTAAACCATATATTGAGGACTCCTCCACTATCCAACAAGAGACTAATATTTTGCAGGAAACTATGGAAGAAGAAAATGATGACACTTCGAGCTCATTAGATGAAAAAGATGAGGGGGAGAGCGAAGAACAAAAGGAGGAAGAGCGGATTAGCTACCCATGCCTACCTTCTAATGATAGTAACTCTTTATCCTGTATATTATTTAATGTCCCTTCATTCCTACCGAAGGATGAATGCTATGATAATTGCTATGATCCCATTGATTCATTTGAAATATCCCTTTTTGATGAACTTGATGCTTGCTATGCTTGTGGCCATGATGCCAATTTGAGTTATGCTTATGAAGATGAACTTGCTATAGTTCCTTATATTAAGAATGAAATTGTTGCTATTGCACCCACACATGATAGTCCTATTATCTTTTTGAATTCTCCCAACTACACTATATCGGAGAAGTTTGCACTTATTAAGGATTACATTGATGGTTGCCTTTTACCGTTGCACATGATAATTTTGATGAATATAATATGCATGTGGTTGCTGCTCCTACTTGCAATTATTATGAGAGAGGAACTACATCTCCGCCTCTCTATGTTTCCAACACGATAAAATTGCAAGAAACTGCTTACGCTATGTATTGGCCTTTATTTGATGTGCATGAATTGTTCTTTTATGACATGCCGATGCATAGGAAGAGAGTTAGACTTTGTAATTGCATGATATATGTTGCTTTGTGCTCACTACTAAATGCCAAATCATTGTTAATTAAAATTGGCTTTGATATACCTTGGGATCTGGGTGGATCAATTACTTGAGCACTTTATGCCTAGCTTAATGGCTTTAAAGAAAGTGCTACCAGGGAGACAACCCAGAAGTTTTAGAGAGTCATTTTATTCTGTTGTGTGATTTTATTAAGTTTAAAAACAAAAAAATATAGAGGGGAACTTAAAACTTTACAAAAGGAGAAGTGAAAGTGAGAAGGATGAACACCATTGGAGTGGGGGATATCCTTGAACTTGTTCATGCCCATGGAAACTTTGTGAATCTCGATTACGGAAACTTTTCAACAAAAATAATTATCCCCGTGTACAAATCCATTGTATTATAAAAATAATGTGCCAAGATCTGCCTTTACGATGATTAGATTGCTTGTTGGTATGTGCGGTGCAAAAACAGAAACTTCGGTTGTAGTGCGTGAATTTACATTTTTTACTGAAATGTCAAAAGTTTCTGAAATTTTTGCACAGTACTGATATGCAAATTTTTTATTTTTTCATAAATTTTCAGAATTTTTTGAGTTACATAAGTATGGTCAAAGTTCAGATTGCTACAGACTGTTCTGTTTTTGACAGATTCTGTTTTTGATGCATTGTTTTGGTTGTTTTGATGGAACTATGGACTTTATCGGTGGTATAAGCCATGGAGAAGTTAGGATATAGTAGGGATAATGAAAAAATAAAATATGAATGGGTTTGCAACAACACTTAAAGTAGTAATTTGCTTTATTATAATAATGGATCTTACAGAGGTTTTTGTTAAGTTTTGTGTGGGTGAAGTGTTCAAAGATCGAGGAGGTCTCCATATGAGGAGAAGGAGGAGAGGAAAGAGTTCAAGCTTGGGTATTCCCAAGGCAACCCAAGTAAATATTCAAGGAGACTCAAGTATCTAAGCTTGGGGATTCCCCGGAAGGCATCCCATCTTTCTTCAACAAGTATCAGTATGTTTCGGTTTTTGTTTCGTTCACGTGATATGCGTAAATCTTGGAGCATCTTTTGTTTTTATTTTTCCCTTTTCTTTTATGCACCATGCTATGAGATAGTCCATGGTTGATGTATAGAATGCTCATTGCACTTCACTTATATCTTTTGAGTATGGCTTTATAGAATGCTTCATGTGCTTCACTTATATCATTTGAAGTTAGGATTGCCTGTAGTTCCCATAGAAAACCGTTGTTTGTAGAATGCTCTTTTGCTTCACTTATATTTTTTAGAGCATGGTCTTTTGTAGAAAGAATTAAACTCTCTTGCTTCACTTATATCTATTAAGAGAGTCAACAGGAATTGGTCATTTGCATGGTTAGTGAAAGGATCGAGAAGAGGTGTCTAGAGGGGGGGTGATTAGACCCTCAACAAATAAAGGTGGCAATTTTTAAGTTCTTCAAGTTAAGGTGGAGTTTTAGCACAAGTTTAAACATTCACAATACATATCAAGCAAGCATGGCAAGAGTATATGATCAGTGGAAAGTAAAGCATGCAACTTGCAAGAATGTAAAGGGATGGGATTGGAGTGTGCAAACGCAATTGGAGACACGGAGATTTTAGGCGTGGTTCCGATAGGTGGTGCTATCGTACATCCACGTTGATGGAGACTTCAACCCATGAAGGGTAATGGTTGCACGAGTCCACGGAGGGCTCCACCCATGAAGGGTCCATGAAGAAGCAACCTTGTCTATCCCACCATGGCCATCGCCCACGAAGGACTTGCCTCACTAGGGTAGATCTTCACGAAGTAGGCGATCTCCTTGCCCTTACAAACTCCTTGGTTCAACTCCACAATCTTGACGGAGGCTCCCAAGTGACACCTAACCAATCTAGGAGACACCACTCTCCAAAAGGTAATAGATGGTGTGTTGATGATGAACTCCTTGCTCTTGTGCTTCAAATGATAGTCTCCCCAACACTCAACTCTCTCTCACAGATTTGGATATGGTGGAAAGATGATTTGAGTGGAAAGCAACTTGGGGAAGGCTAGAGATCAAGATTCTTGTGGTTGGATTGGAATATCTTGGTCTCAACACATGAGTAGGTGGTTCTCTCTCAGAAAATGAATGCTGGAAGTGTAGGCACGTTCTGATGGCTCTCCCCACGAAAGGAGGATGGGTGGAGGGGTATATATAGCCTCCACACAAAATCTAACCGTTACACACAATTTACCAAACTCAGTGGGACCGAATAGTGAAACTCGGTCAGACCGATTTAGTTCAAAATGTGAATGTTAGGATTTTCGGTGGGACCGATATGTCAACTCGATGGGACCGATTTCGTTAGGGTTAGGGCATAACGTAATCTCGTTGAGACCGATCACATGAACTCGGTGATACCGATTTATGTAATAGGCAAACAGAGAGTTGGTCAGGCAAACTCGGTGGGACCGATCGCTCATTTCGGTGAGACTGAAACATTACGAAGAGGAAATAGAGAGTTTGCATTGCGAACTCGGTGGGACCGATCGCTCATCTCGGTTAGACCAAAACGTTACGAAGGGAAACAGAGAGTTAGCAATCCCATCTTGGTGAGACCGAGATCCCTATCAGTGAGACCGAACTGATTAGGGTTTCTGGCAGTGGCTATGTCAAATGAACTCAGTGGCGCCAGATAGATCAAATCGGTGGGGCCAAGTTTGACTTTAGGTTTAGGACATATTTGGAAATGAGAAAGTGGTTGAGGGTTTTTGAGCATATCACTAAGCATTTTGAGCAAGCAAGCCATTAAGCAACACCTCATCCCCTTTTAATAGTATTGGCTTTCCTATGGACTCAATGTGATCTTGGATCACTAAAATAAAAAGAGTAGAGTCTTGAGCTTGAGCCAATATGTGTCCTTAGCATTTTGAAGGGGTTCCACATCCTCTTGTCCTGCCACTCCACTGTTGAACTTATCTGAAATAGACTAGATAAAAGTATTAGTCCAACAAGAGATATGTTGACATTAATTACCAAAATCACCCAGGGAGCACTTGTGCTTTCAATCTCCCCTTTTTTGGTAATTGATGACAACATACATCAAAGCTTTAGATAAAGATACAAGGAATAGCAAGTAAAGCTTTGGAAAGACATGTAACATGCATAGGCTCCCCCTACATGTATGCAATCATGTGAAGATAGAATATAATACCATGTGAATGCATAAGCATGATAGAGCAGGCAATGAGTTACATGTATCTTGGCTATATGCATCAGAGCAAATGGTGTGAATATAGGAAGTGTACCTCAATGTTCATGATTCCTTCGTGCAAACAATATGTACATCAGCAAGAGATCATCATGCACATGAGTGTGATGCATATACTTACCTTGCGGTCATGATCTGACTTTGGAAGAGATGAACCTGAGTAAACAAGGTTAGATAACACAGGAATATCTACTAAGCAGAGCAAGAACAGGAAACCACAAGAGTACCAAGATTGGGATGACATGTAGTGAGTGAGTACTTAGTACTCTATTTGGATATTGACATGTCCCCAAAGAGTAAAGATATGCAATGAATTCCAAAGATTTTCTTCCCTTAGAAATGAGCTCTCTCTCCCCCTGAATCTTATATATTAGATAATGGGAGAAGATAGGGAAAAGAAAATCAGAGCAAAAACAAAATCAGAGTAAAACAATCATAATAAACATAACACATACTAACATGTCTTTCCCCTCTTGAAGACATGTGACTTCTCTCCTCTATGGAAAATAAGCATCTGGAGAAGCTTAAGGTGTGCATTCTCTCTTATGTGATAAGCTTTGATGTGCTCTCTCTCCCCCTTTGACATCAATTTCCAAGAAGGGATCTTCTGGAGCATGAGTCAAGTAGGTTTGGTCCTTGAGTCACAGTACAAAGCAACATGTAATATAAGATGCTAGTAGAGGACAAGAATCATCGAGTGGAGCTGGAACAAATATGCAGGATGCAAATGGCAAAGTGTTTTCTCAGAATTGAATTCGGTTACTCCGAGTTGTTTGCTTCGGTGGCACCGAGTTGTTTCGGTTTGGCCGAGAAGAACAAATCGGTGAGGCTGATTTCAGCACAGAGAGAACACAATTGTCATCTCAGCTCACTTAGGCAAATAAGATCTCACAAGGATTTGCAAGGAATTAACTGAAAGATTTGCAATGAATTGGATGCAGGGGATGCAGAAAATAATCAGAGAAAAGAAAAGAAATCTAGATGAAGTTTTTTTTGAAAGGGGAATATGTATGCAAGAAACAAATGCAAAAACACAGAAAAACACAAGAGAGCTTCATCTAGAATTGGTCGGTGACAAGGTCACCTATGTTAGAGTATATTGACTTAGGAGTCAAGTGAAGACACTTGATCATAGGTCATACTCGTCGTTTAAGCTCAAAATGGGGTTACCATTATTTGTTCAAGCATTTTGATGTATTCTCATCTTGTTGAGCTGCTTTAACCCATGTCTTGGGGTAAAGCTTCTCTAAGATGGAATATCATACCTTGGATGGTGGTGTTGATCTTGATCATGTAGTTGAACTTGTGTGGGATGCTCAAGGTTGATGTAGTTCATCAAGAGTTGGGAGCACCACTTGTAGTTTGAGTTCATCTTCCTACATGGGTTAGTCTTGCAAATAAAAGCACTTGTGTATCCAAAATGACAAACATGATATTGATACCAAATGAAATTTGATATAAAGAAGTTGTCCAAGGATATATTGAAAGGATTCATGCTTCCTTGTCTTCAACCACCATATTGTAGAGACTTGGTGATGTAGAGCTTGCTCAAGATGTGAGTGAGTTGCAATCTCATAGACTTTGGCTTATCCAAGTACCTACAAGGGTTAGATGACATGCAAGAGTACAAATATAGATCCAAGACATATGATCATCTTCATAAGAGAAACATCAAGGATTAGTCAAAACTCGTCCTTGCATGTATCCAAATGGAGTTTCTACTCCAAGTTTGAAGCATCAATGATGTTCAATTCACCTCTCAACCGGCAAAAAACTTTCTCATCAAGCGGTTTGGTGAATATATCCGCCAATTGCTTATCGGTACGAACATGCTTAAGATTGATGTCTCCTTTAGCAACATGATCTCAAATGAAATGATGACGAACTTCAATATGCTTAGTTCGAGAATGTTGCACGGGATTGTGAGCAATCTTAATAGCACTTTCATTATCACAAAGCAATGGAACATGTTTCACATATATCCCATAATCTTTAAGAGTTTGGGTCATCCAAAGTAATTGAGCACAACATGAACCGGTGGCAATGTATTCCGCTTCGGCGGTGGATAAGGATACCGAGTTTTGTTTCTTGGAGGACCAAGACACAAGAGATCTACCAAGAAATTGACAAGTACCCGAAGTGGAATTTCTATCAACCTTGTCTCCGGCATAGTCCGAATCGGAGTAGCCAACAAGATCAAAAGAAGACCTCTTAGGATACCAAATACCAAAGTTTGGTGTGTGAATTAAGTATCTCACTATCCTTTTCACAGCCTTAAGATGACATTCTTTGGGGGCCGCTTGATATCGTGCACACATGCACACACTTAGCATAATATCAGGACGGGAGGCACATAGATATAACAATGAACCAATCATAGAGCGGTAAACCTTTTGGTCAACCGGTTTGCCATCCTTAGTCAAGTCAAGATGTCCACTAGTAGGCATGGGTGTATTCATACCTTTGCTTTCTTGCATGTTGAACTTCTTGAATAGGTCCTTGGTATACTTTGTTTGGGAAACAAAGGTACCCTCCTTAGTTTGCTTGATTTGCAAACCAAGAAAGAACTTGAGTTCACTCATCATAGACATCTCAAACTTCTCCGACATTAGCCCTCCAAACTTTTCACTAAAATGAGGGTTAGTCGAACCAAATATGATATCATCCACATAAATTTGGCACACAAATAATTCACCATTAAACCTTTTAGTAAAAAGAGTAGAATCAATTTTTCCAATCTCAAAGCCTTTTTCAATAAGGAATTTAGTCAAGCATTTATACCACGCTCTAGGAGCTTGTTTAAGACCATAAAGAGCTTTGTGAAGTTTGTAAACATGGTTGGGTTTCTTAGGATTAACAAAGCCGGGAGGTTGTTTAACATAAACTTCCTCCTCAATTTCACCATTTAGAAAAGCACTTTTAATGTCCATTTGATATAATGTGATATCATGATGATTGGCATAAGCAAGTAAGATGCGTATGGACTCAAGTCTAGCAACGGGGGCATATGTCTCACCATAGTCCATACCTTTGACTTGAGTGTAGCCTTGAGTGACGAGACGGGCCTTGTTGCGTACAACTTGTCCATCTTCATCTTGCTTATTCCCAAACACCCATTTGGTACCAATGACATTGTGCTTCTCATCGGGCTTTTCAATCAACGTCCACACTTGGTTCCTCTCGAAATTATGTAGCTCTTCATGCATAGCGTTCACCCAGTCCGGATCATCAAGCGCTTCTTCAACCTTCATAGGTTCAATGCTAGAGATGAATGAATACTGTTCAGAAAAATTAGCCAAACGAGTTTTAGAGCGAGTGATTCTCCCGGTTTGAATATCATCAAAGATTTGTTCGATGGGATGATCTCTTGAGACTCTTGCTCTAACTCGTGAGAGCTTTTGTTTGGGTCAGGGTGGAACATCTTCTTCATCATCTTGTTCTTCCTCTTGGCCTTCTTCGTTGTTGGTGTTATTGTTCTCTTGTGGAGGTGGAGAAGGAGGTTTATGAGGTTCATCTTGGTGTACATCCTCATTTTCATCATCTTGGCGTGTCCCACTTGTGGATGCTTCCGAGTTAACTCATGGTTCACCTTCTCGTGAGGTAGAAGCTTCCACTTGGACGGACGAGGTACTCTCCTTCACCTCCATTGGACGAATCTTGCCAATAGACAAGTCTTGGATTGCTTCCGAAGGGTCTTTGTCTCCTACATCAATTGGCAATTGCTCTATTTGCGAGCCGTTAGATTCATCAAACTTCACATCTACCGTCTCTTCAACCTTTCGGGTGAAGTTGTTGTAGACACGGTAAGTGTGAGAGTTTGAGCCACAACCGAGTAGGAAACCTTCATGAGATTTAGGAGCAAATTTTGAACGACGATGCTTATCAAGAATATAGCACTTTGAGCCAAAAACTCAAAAGTATCCAACTTGGGGTTTGTTACTGGTGAGGAGCTCGTATGCCGTCTTGCCGAGAAGCTTGTGAAGATACAATCGATTTGTGGCATGACAGGCTGTCTCAACCGCTTCCGCCCAAAAGTGTTTTGGCGTCTTGTACTCATCAAGCATCGTTCTCGCCATCTCAATAAGAGTTCAGTTCTTCCTCTCAACAACTCCATTTTGTTGAGGCGTGTACGTAGCCGAGAACTCATGTGAAATCCCTTCTTCATCAAGAAAGGTGTCCACATTGGCGTTCTTGAACTCCGTTCTGTTGTCGCTGCGAACCTTCTTGATCTTCACTTCAAATTGATTTTGGGCCTTCCTAGCGAAGTTCTTGAAGATCTTTTGGACCTGCGATTTATCATCAAGAAAGAACACCCACGTAAATCTTGAAAAATCATCGACAATGACTAAACCGAACGAGTTACCACCGAGACTCTTGTAGGCATTGGGACCAAAAAGATCCATATGAAGTAGCTCGAGCGGTCTTCTCGTGGTCATTTTTTTTTCACGGGATGACTTCCTCCAACCTGTTTTCCTGCTTGACAAGCACTACAAAGTCTATCTTTGTCAAATATAACATCTTTAACACCAAGGATATGATCACCTTTAATAAGCTTATCAAGATTTTGCATGCCCACATGACCTAACCTTCTATGCCATAACCAACCTTTAGAAGATTTAGCAATTAAGGAAGTTCTAGGTTGAGCCTTTTTAGTGAAATCAACAATGTATAGATCACCTCTACGTATACCGGTAAAGACCATATTATGATTATCTCTTCGAAACACTTGGCAATCTACTTCAGTAAATAGGACGTTGAAACCAAAATTGGCTAGTCTAGATACGGAAAGTAAATTGTATCTAAGATATTCAACGAGCATAACATTTTGTATGGAGCTGTCATGTGAGATGGCCACCTTACCAAGGCCAACCACCTTACCCTTTGAGTTATCACCAAAAGTGACATACTTTCGAGGGCCGTCATTTTCAGCAAGCTCACGAAACATATCCTTGTCTCCGGTCATGTGATTGGTACATCCACTATCAAGAACCCATTCCTTTCCTCCAGCCATGTAGCCGTGAAGATTAGCCATAATACCAAAGTGTCTCATAGACTCATCGAGATCAAAGTCACTATCATCATCCTTATCATAGTATCCTTGTTCAACATCGTCTTGTGATTGATCATTACCTAGAGAGAGTGATTCATTAGTTTTATGACCATGACAATGTGCATCTTTATGAATTCTAATGACTTCGGAAATGATATTGCTAATGATTCCAACATCTCCTTTGGCACGCATAAGGTCACGAAGCTCACATAGACAATCACCAAACTTAGGACCATTAGGGCTCATCTTTTTTAAAGCAATGGACTTATGAAGAATCTCATCTAAGTTTTTCAAGGAGTAGTTTGGAAATCGTTCCTCAAGAAATCTCCATATAGTATAAGCACAATCAAGAGCTGGCAAGCAAACAATCAAATGTCTAGGCAGTCCTCTAATGATAAGATTGATAGTTCTAAGATTGCGGATCATGTCAATGGACTCATCATGGGTAGGATGCAAGGGGTCAACGAGGGGTGCACACGGGCTAACAATGTACTTGTTCAAATGATATTCATTGAAAATCTCAAGCATCTCATTTTTCCAAGCATGAAAGAACTCCCCATCAAGCATAGGCACTCTACGTCTAAAACTCCCCATCGTAGACTCATCCATCTTCCTCCAATGGTGATTAAACCAAAGCAATGGAGACCAATGCTCTGATACCAATTGAAAGGATCGAGAAGAGGTGTCTAGAGGGGGGGTGATTAGACCCTCAACAAATAAAGGTGGCAATTTTTAAGTTCTTCAAGTTAAGGTGGAGTTTTAGCACAAGTTTAAACATTCACAATACATATCAAGCAAGCATGGCAAGAGTATATGAGCAGCGGAAAGTAAAGCATGCAACTTGCAAGAATGTAAAGGGATGGGATTGGAGTGTGCAAACGCAATTGCAGACACGGAGATTTTTGGTGTGATTCCGATAGGTGGTGCTATCGTACGTCCATGTTGATGGAGACTTCAACCCATGAAGGGTAACGGTTGCGCGAGTCCACGGAGGGCTCCACCCACGAAGGGTCCACGAAGAAGCAACCTTGTCTATCCCACCATGGCCATCGCCCACGAAGGACTTGCCTCACTAGGGTAGATCTTCACGAAGTAGGCGATCTCCTTGCCTTTACAAACTCCTTGGTTCAACTCCACAATCTTGACGGAGGCTCCCAAGTGACACCTAACCAATCTAGGAGACACCACTCTCCAAAAGGTAATAGATGGTGTGTTGATGATGAACTCCTTGCTCTTGTGCTTCAAATGATAGTCTCCCCAACACTCAACTCTCTCTCACGGATTTGGATTTGGTGGAAAGATGATTTGAGTGGAAAGCAGCTTGGGAAGGCTAGAGATCAAGATTCATATGGTTGGAATGGAATATCTTGGTCTCAACACATGAGTAGGTGGTTCTCTCTCAGAAAATGTATACTGGAAGTGTAGGCACGTTCTGATGGCTCTCTCCACGAATGAGGAGGGGGTGGAGGGGTATATATAGCCTCCACACAAAATCTAACCGTTACACACAATTTACCAAACTCGGTGGGATCGAATAGTGAAACTCGGTCAGACCGATTTAGTTCAAAATGTGAACGTTAGGATTTTCGGTGGGACCGATATGTCAACTCGGTGGGACCGATTTCGTTAGGGTTAGGGCATAATGTAATCTCGGTGAGACCGATCACATGAACTCGGTGAGACCGATTTCTGTAATAGGCAAACAGAGAGTTGGTTAGGCAAACTCGGTGGGACCGATCGCTCATTTCGGTGAGACCGAAACGTTACGAAGAGGAAACAGAGAGTTTGCATTGCGAACTCGGTGGGACCGATCGCTCATCTCGGTTAGACCGAAATGTTACGAAGGGAAACAGAGAGTTAGCAATCCCATCTCGGTGAGACTGAGATCCCTATTGGTGAGACCGAGCTGATTAGGGTTTCTGGCAGTGGCTATGTCAAATGAACTCGGTGGCGCCGGATAGATCAAATCGGTGGGGCCGAGTTTGACTTTAGGTTTAGGACATATTTGGAAATGAGAAAGTGGTTGAGGGTTTTGGAGCATATCACTAAGCATTTTGAGCAAGTAAGCCATTAAGCAACACCTCATCCCCTTTTAATAGTATTGGCTTTCCTATGGACTCAATGTGATCTTGGATCACTAAAATGAAAAGAGTAGCGTCTTGTGCTTGAGCCAATATGTGTCCTTAGCATTTTGAAGGGGTTCCAAATCCTCTTGTCCTGCCACTCCACTGTTGAACTTATCTGAAATATACTAGATAAAAGTATTAGTCCAACAAGATATATGAAAGTGCAACTATCCCTGGGTGGTTTTGGTAACTCCTAACAACATATAGATCATTGAACTAATGCTATTTCAAGAGGATTATTTCAGGAAGTTCAATGATTGGCATGGCATGGACTAGGAATGTGGACCCCTCAAAATGCTAAGGACACATATTGGCTAAAGCTCAAGACTCTACATTTTCATTTTAGTGATCCAAGATCACATTGAGTCCATAGGAAAAGCCAATACTATTAAAAGGGGATGAGGTGTTGCTTAATGGCTTGCTTGCTCAAAATGCTTAGTGATATGCCCCAAAAGCCCTCAACCACTTTCTCATATCCAAATATGTCCCAAACCTAAAGTCAAACTCGGCCCCACCGATTTGATCTATCCAGCGCCACCGAGTTCATTTGACATAGCCACTGCCAGAAACCCTAATCAGTTCGGTCTCACTGATAGGGATCTCAGTCTCACAGAGATGGGATTGCAAACTCTCTGTTTCCCTTCGTAACGTTTCGGTCTAACTGAGATGAACGATCGGTCCCACCAAGTTAGCAATGCAAACTCTCTGTTTCCCTTTCGTAACATTTCGGTCTCACCGAAATGAGCGAATCGGTCCCACCGAGTTTGCCTGACCAACTCTCTGTTTGCCTATTACAGAAATCGGTCCTACCGAGTTTATGTGATCGGTCTCACCGAGATTATGTTATGCCCTAACCCTAATGAAATCGGTCCCACCGAGTTGATGTGTCGGTCCCACCAAAAATTCTAACGTTCACATTTTGAACTAAATCAGTCTGACCGAGTTTTATGATTCGTTCCCACCGAGTTTGGTAAATTGTGTGTAACGGTTAGATTTTGTGTGGAGGCTATATATACCCCTCCACCCCCTCCTCATTCGTGGAGAGAGCCATCAGAACGTGCCTACACTTCCAGTATACATTTTCTGAGAGAGAACCACCTACTCATGTGTTGAGACCAAGATATTCCATTCCAACCATATGAATCTTGATCTCTAGCCTTCCCAAGCTGCTTTCCACTCAAATCATCTTTCCACCAAATCCAAATCCGTGAGAGAGAGTTGAGTGTTGGGGAGACTATCATTTGAAGCACAAGAGCAAGGAGTTCATCATCAACACACCATCTATTACCTTTTGGAGAGTGGTGTCTCCTAGATTGGTTAGGTGTCACTTGGGAGCCTCCGTCAAGATTGTGGAGTTGAACCAAGGAGTTTGTAAAGGCAAGGAGATCGCCTACTTCGTGAAGATCTACCCTAGTGAGGCAAGTCCTTCGTGGGCGATGGCCATGGTGGGATAGACAAGGTTGCTTCTTCGTGGACCCTTCGTGGGTGGAGCCCTCCGTGGACTTGCACAACCGTTACCCTTCGTGGGTTGAAGTCTCCATTAACGTGGATGTACGATAGCACCACCTATTGGAACCACGCCAAAAATCTCCGTGTCTACATTGCGTTTACTCCCTCCAACCTCCTCCCTTTACCTTCATATGCAAATGCTTTACATTCCGCTGCTATACTCTTGGACTTGCATGTGTAGGTTGATTGCTTGACTTGTGCCAAGTTGCTAAAATCTGCCAAGACTTAAAATTGGGAAAAGGCTAGGTTTTTATTTGGTCAAGTAGTCTAATCACCCCCCCCCTCTAGACATACTTTCGATCCTACAATATATGTTGACATTAATTACCAAAATCACCTAGGGAGCACTTGTGCTTTCAGTTAGTCATAAAATCCTACATAAAACTTGTGGATCACTGAATATGATATGTTTGATTCCTTGCAATAGTTTTACGGTATAGAGATGATAATATATGGGAGGTACTAGTAAATGGTTGTGGTTAGTAGGAATATTGGTGTGAAGGTTTGTGATTCCCGAAGCATGCACGTATAGTCTCTCGTAATGCTATGAAGTTGGAGCATGATTTATTATTGATTGTCTTCCTCATGAGTGGCGCTCGGGGACGAGCGATGGTCTTTTCCTACCAATCTATCCCCCTAGGGGCTTGCATAGTAGTACTTTGCTTCGAGGGCTAATAAACTTTTGCAATAAGTATATGAGTTCTTTATGACTAATATGAGTCCATGGATTATACGCACTCTTACCTTTCCGCAATTTGCTAGCCTCTTTGGTACCATGCATTGCCCTTTCTCTCCTCGAGAGTCGGTGCAAACTTCGCAGGTGCATGCAAACCCCGTGATATGATACGCTCTATCACACATAAGCCTTATTATATCTTCCTCAAAGCAGCCACCATACCTACCTATTATCGCATTTCCATAGCCATTCCGAGATATATTGCCATGCAACTTCCACCGCTTCCGTTTTGATGACTTGAGCATTCATTGTCATATTGCTTTGCATGATCGTAAGATAGCTAGCATGATATTTCCATGGCTTGTCCGTTTTTTGATATCTCTGCTATGCTAGATCATTGCACATCCTGGGACACTGCCAGAGGCATTCATATAGAGTCATACTTTGTTGTAGGTATCGAGTTGTAATATTGAGTTGTAAGTAAATAGAAGTGTGATGATCATCATTATTCATTATTAGAGCATATCCCAGTGAGGAAAGGATGATAGAAACTATGATTCCCCCACAAGTCGGGATGAGGCTCCGGACAAATATAAAAAAAAGAAAAAAGTGAGGCCAAAAAGAGCCCAAGAAAAAAAAGAAAAAAAGAAAAGAAAGGAAAAGAAAAAAATGAGAGAAAAATAGAGAAGGGGCATGCTAATTCCACACTTGTGCTTAAGAGTAGCACCATGTTTTTCATGTAGAGAGTCTCCTATGTAGTCACTTTCATATACTAGTGGGAATTTTTCATCATAGAGTTAGATGCACACCCACTTAGTTTTCATATTGATCTTTCATACACTTATAGCTCTTAGTGCATCCATTGCATGGCCATACCTACTCCTCACATTGATATCAATTGATGGGCATCTTCATAGCTCGTTGATTAGCCGCGTCGATGTGAGACTTTCTTACCTTTTTGTCTTCTCTATGTTTACTCATAGCATCATACTCTATTCCACCCATAGTGCTATGTCCATGGCTTGCGCTCATGTATTGCGTGAGGGTTGAAAAGGCTGAAGCGCGTTAAAAAGTATCAACCAATTGCTCGGCTTGTCATCAGGGTTGTGCATGATAAATACTTTGTGTTAAGAAGATGGAGCATGACAAGACTATATGATTTTGTAGGGATAGCGTTCTTTAGCATTGATATTTTGAAAGACATGATTGTCTATTGGGATGCCTAAGTATTAATGTCTTTATGTCAAATTATAGACTATTGCTTTGAATCACTCTTGTCTTAATATTCATGCCATGATTAGATATATGATCAAGATTATGCTACGTAGCATTCCACATCAAAAATTATCTTTTCTATTATTTACCTACTCGAGGACGAGCAGGAATTAAGCTTGGGGATGCTGATACGTCTCCGTCGTATCTATAATTTTTTATTGTTCCATGCCAATATTATACAACTTTCACATATTTTTGGCAACATTTTATATGATTTATTGGACTAACATATTGATCCAGTGCCTAGTGCCGGTTCCTGTTTGTTGCATGTTTTTTTTGTTCCACAGAATATCCATATCAAACGAAGTCCAAACGTGATAATAATTTACGGAGAATTATTTTGGAATATATGTGATTTTTGGGAGGTGGAATCAATGCAAACGGAGGCTCACGGCCTCCACTACCCACCAGGGCGTGCCTGGCACCCCCTAGCGTGCCCAGGTGTCTTGTGGGGTCCTCGTAAGAAGGTTGGGGCTCTTCTTCATGTTCAAGAAAGATAATTTATGGAAAAAAATCATGTAATTTTTTTAGCATAATCGGAGTTACTCATCTCCGGGAATTTAAGAAACGGTGAAGGGCCAGAAAACAGGAACGCGAAACAAAAGATAACAGAGAGATAGATCCAATCTCGGAGGGGCTCTCGCCCCTCCGCCGCCATGGAGGCTATGGACCAAAGGGGGGACTCTCCTCCCATCTAGGGGGGAGGCCAAGGAAGAAGAAGAATGAGGGGGGCTCTCCCCCCTCTCTCCCGGTGGCGCCGGAATTCCGCCGGGGCAATCATCGTGTGATGGTGATCTACTCCAACAACTCCGTCATCTTCGCCAACATCTTCATCACCTTCCCCCATCTATCTACATTGGTCCACTCTCCCGCAACCCGCTGTACCCTCTACTTGAACATGGTGCTTTATGCTTCATATTATCATCCAATGATATGTTGCCATCCTTTGATGCTTGAGTAGATTTTTGTTGTCCTATCGGTAATTGGTGAATTACTATGATTGGTTTAATTTGCTTGTGGTTATGTTGCTGTCCTTTAGTGCCCATCATATGAGCGCGCGTGTGGATCACACCATAGGGTTAGTTGTATGTTGATAGGACTATGCATTGGAGGGCAAGAGTGACGGAAGCTTCTTCCTAAACATAGAAATTGATGCATACGGTGTTGAAGGGGGACCAATATATATCTTAATGCTATGGTTGGGTTTTACCTTAATGAACGTTAGTAGTTGCAGATGCTTGCTAATAGTTCCAATCATAAGTGCATAGAATTCCAAGTAAGGGATGACATGCTAGCAGTGGCCTCTCCCACATAAAAACTTGCTATCAGTCTAGTAACGTAGTCAATTGCTTAGGGACAATTCCGCAAATCCTACCACTACTAATCCACGCTCGCTATACTAATTTAATTGTACTTTAATTAGAACAACGCCTACTTTTTATTTTTATGTTCTTTGTTATCTTGCAAGCCTATCCTACCCCACCTACAAAGTACTTCTAGTTTTATTCATGTGCTAGGTAAAGCAAACGTTAAGTGTGCGTAGAGTTGTATCGGTGGTTGATAAACTTGAGGGAATATTTGTTCTACCTTTAGCTCCTTGTTGGGTTTGACACTCTTATTTATCGAAAAAGGCTACAAACGATCCCCTATACTTGTGGGTTATCAGCCTGACACATATTTTGGCCTGTTAACGGCCCGTCTTGTGATTGCCAATCATGGGCCTCCGACACTATTCAGGCCCAATCTACTTTTCAGACTGTTAAAAGGCCATTCTATTTTCTGGCCCAACTTAGGCAACTGGTTCACTTGGCCTGTTAAAGGCCCAAAACTAATAGTTGGTGAGTTTATGCCATCTGGAAACTCACTAACCACTGGGATTAACTCCATGCATGAGGTCACAGCTGTGTAAATCATATCCCTTCTGGGCATGGTTCTACGAACCACAAACTGCGCTACTTGCCTTGTCAGATTTATTAGTGTGACTTCCCGGGTTGCACAATTGATACAGACTTGATGTCTTGTCAACCAGTCCATTCCTAGTATAACATGTAGCCTCACGGATTCAATTGATACCAAGGTGGCAGGGAAAATGACTCCATGGATGTTTATCTCCAGGTCACGACATACCACATTTGTTTTGAGCATGGATCCCGGGGATTGTATCACCATGAATTTCTCAAGAAGAGAGCAAGAAAACTTGTTTTGGGCAACAAAACTTCATGGAATAAAAGAATGGGAAGCCCCAGAGTCAAATAAAATTGTTGCAGGTATGTTATTAATAGGAAACATACCAATGACCACTTCGGAGTTTTCTTGGGCTTCTTCGGCAGAGAGATGATGCATTTGCCCTTGGATGAGCTTCTGAGCTGGGAAGGGTCCCATGTTGTTGACTTGTGGCTTGAGTGTTGGGGTCGGCTTGCCGTTCTTACGTTGGCAGTCTTTGATACGTCTCCAACGTATCTATAATTTTTTATTGTTCCATGCTATTATATTATCTGTTTTGGATGTTTTATATGCATTAATATGCTATTTTATATTATTTTTGGGACTAACTTATTAACCTAGAGCCCAGTGCCAGTTTCTGTTTTTTCCTTGTTTTTGAGTTTCGCAGAAAAGGAATATCAAACGGAGTCCAAACGGAATAAAACTTTATGATGATTTTTCGTGGACCAGAAGACACTTACAAGACTTGGAGTCGAAGTCAGAAGACCCACGAGGCGACGACAAGCCGTAGGGGCGCGCCCTAAGGGGGGAGGGCCCCCCTGGCTTGTGGCCCCCTCGGGAGTCCACCGACCTACTTCTTCGTCCTATATATTCACATATATTCCAAAACCCTAGGAGATAGCCACGAAAATACTTTTCCACCGCCGCAACCTTATGTTCCTGTGAGATCCCATCTTGGGGCCTTTTCCAGCGATCTGCCGGAGGGGGATTCGATCACGGAGGGCATCTACATCAACCCTATTGCCTCTACGATGAAGCGTTAGTAGTTTACCTCAGACCTACGGGTCCATAGCTAGTAGCTAGATGGCTTCTTCTCTCTCTTTGATTCTCAATACCATGTTCTCCTCAATGTTCTTGGAGATCTATCCGATGTAATATTCTTTTGCGGTGTGTTTGTCGAGATCCGATGAATTGTGGATTTATGATCAGATTATCTATGAATATTATTTGAATCTTCTCTGAATTCTTATATGCATGATTTGATATCTTTGTATTTCTCTTCGAATTATCGGTTTGGTTTGGCCAACTAGATTGGTATTTCTTGCAATGGGAGAGGTGCTTAGTTTTGGGTTCAATCTTGTAGTGTCCTCACCCAGTGACATAGTAGGGGGAGCGAGGCACGTATTGTATTGTTGCCATCAAGGATAAAAAGATGGGGTTTTCATCATATTACTTGAGTTTATCCCTCTAGATCATGTCATCTTACTTAAGGCGTTACTCCATTCTTTATGAACTTAATACTCTAGATGCATGCTGGATAGCGGTCGATGTGTGGAGTAATAGTAGTAGATGCAGAATCATTTCGGTCTACTTGACACGGACGTGATGCCTATATGCATAATCATTGCCTTGGATATCGTCATAACTTTGCGCTTTTCTATCAATTGCTCGACAGTAATTTGTTCACCCACCGTATTATTTGCCTTCAAGAGAGAAGCCTCTAGTGAAACCTATGGCCCCCGGGTCTAGTTTCCATCATATATTTTCAGATCTATATATCAAAAATACCAAAAATACCTTGCTGCAATTTATATACTTTTATTTTGTTTTATGTTTTGGCAATCTTATATACCTATCTCTATCAGATCTCACCTTTGCAATTGACCGTGAAGGGATTGACAACCCCTTTATCGCGTTGGGTGCAAGTGTTTGATTGTTTGTGCAGGTGCATAGATTGGGGACTTGCTTGTACCTCCTACTGGATTGATACCTTGGTTCTCTAAATGAGGGAAATACTTATCTGTACTTTGCTGCATCACCCTTTCCTCTTCAAGGGAAAAACCAACGCAAGCTCAAGAAGTAGCAGGAAGAATTTCTGGCATGGTTGCCGGGGAGGTCTACATCAAGCCTACCAAGTACCCATCATAAACTCTCATCTCTTACATTACATTATTCACCATTTGCCTCTTGTTTTCCTCTCCCCCACTTCTAAAATGATTTTTAGAAAAATACAAAAAATTTGCCTTTTTATTCGCCCTTCTTCCATTCGTCTTTTCGTTTGCTTTTTGGTTGCTCGTTTGCTAGATCAGTTTGTTGCCACCATGTCTGAATCAGGGGAGGTTATCATTGAAATTTTTTAGAATATTTCTACCCTGAATCTTGAGAAAAAAACTTGATTCTTGCTCTTTGGATCACGAAATGAAAACCCTCCTAATTACAAAGCAAAAACTTTTCATGTGGGAGACGGTAATATTATTGGGAAGAGTGTTATTCAAGAATTCTTTGATTGTACGGGAGCAATGCCTATGAATAAGAGATCTATTCTTCTTAATACAAATTGTTATGCGGATGCTATTTTCATGCTCGTTGAAAATTTGGAAAGAAAATTTGTGCACATTCATCCCGCTTTGCAAAAGGTGTTTTATGAACTTCCCAATATTAATCATCCTAAGGCTAAAAAGATTGCCACTATCATCCTTATGCGTGAATTTGATTTTATCATTCAAGAAGCTAGAGAAATTTTGCTTTCTATAAAAAGGATATCGAACATCCTCCGATTGAAGAAATCCTACATTATAAAGAAACCTTGCGTAGCTTGGAATCTAGAGATTTTCAATCTTACAGTGACGATCTTAGGAGAAGAGTTCCCTATTCAGAAATTACCCAAACCATCTACCTTGAAACTTATGATGAATTTGATTGGATAACTAGGGGAATTTACGCAGGATTCAATGATGATTGGTTAGAAGAAAAAATTAGGGAACCTATTAAAAATGAGATACGTGTTTTATACGATGAAATTTATGGTGATGATCCAGACTATGAGTTTATGAATGTCAAAGTTACTAATCAAAGTCCTTTTCATGAATTGAGTTCTCCTACTAGAAAGGAAAGAAAATAAATAAAGGATTTGCTAAAAAAGGGTTTTGGAAGATTTGGTTAAAAGGGAATTGCATACCAAAGATGACAATACCTAGATCTATTGCAATATGCCTAGCTAGGGGCGTTAAACAATAGCGCTTATTGGGAGGCAACCCAATTTTATTTTTGTATTTTTTTGTTTTTCTTCTGTTCTTGAATAAAATACACATTATTACCTCTGTAGTAATTGTGTTTTGGTGTTTTAATTAGTGTTTTTGCCAAGTAAGACCTTTGGGATGGCTTACGGTGATAGTTGATTTGATCTTGCTGAAAAACAGAAACTTTTGCGTCCAGTTACAGAATTGTTTAAATTTACTGGAGCATGGAAAACCCTGAATATTTTACACAAGATTGATATACAAATTTCCTCCGTTGTCCTAATTTTTGAGATATTTTTGTAGTTACATAAGTATTAGAACAATTCAGATCTTCGCAGACTGTTCTGTTTTTGACAGATTATGTTTTCTATGCGTTGTTTGCTTATTTTGATGAATCTATGGGTAGTATCACGGGGGTATGAACCATGGAGAAGTTGGAATACAGTAGATATTACACCAATATAAATAAAGAATGAGTTCACAACAGTACCAAAAAGCAGTAATTTATTTTCTTATACTAACGGATCTCATGAGTTTTCTGTTGTGAAGTTTTCATGTTTTGGGTAAAGATTTGATGGACTATGGAATAAGGAGTGGCAAGAGCCTAAGCTTGGGGATGCCCAAGGCACCCCAAGGTAATATTCAAGGACAACTAAGAGCCTAAGCTTGGGGATGCCCCGGAAGGCATCCCCTCTTTCGTCTTCGTCTATCAGTAAATTTACTTGAGGCTATATTTTTATTCACCACATGATATGTGTTTTGCTTGGAGCGTCTTGTATGATATGAGTCTTTGCCTTTTAGTTTTCCACAATCATACTTGCTGTAAACACATTTTGAGAGGGACACGCATGAATCGTGATTTATTAGAATACTCTATATGCTTCACTTATATCTTTTGAGCTAGGCAATTTTGCTCTAGTGCTTCACTTATATCTTTTTAGAGCACGGCGGTGTCTTTATTTTATAGAAATTGTTGAACTCTATTGCTTCACTTATATTATTTTGAGAGTCTCTAAACAGCATGGTAATTTTCTTTGGTTATGAATTTAGTCCTAATATGATGGGCATCCAAGAGGGATATAATAAAAACTTTCATGTAAAGTGCATTGAATACCATGGGAAGTTTAATTCCTTATGATTGTTTTGAGACATAAAGATGGTGATATTAGAGTCATGCTAGTGAGTAATTGTGGATTGGTATAAATACTTGTGTTAATGTTTGTGATTCCCGTAGCATGCACGTATGGTGAACCGTTATGTGATGAAGTCGGAGCATGATTTATTTATTGATTGTCTTCCTTATGAGTGGCGGTCGGGGACGAGCGATGGTATTTTCCTACCAATCTATCCCCCTAGGAGCATGCATGTAGTACTTTGTTTCGATAGCTAATAGACTTTTGCAATAGATACGTGAGTTCTTTATGACTAATGTTGGGCCCATGGATTATACGCACTCTCACCCTTCCACCATTGCTAGCCTCTCTAGTACCGCGCAACTTTCGCCGGTGCACTACACCCACCATAACCCTTCCTCAAAACAGCCACCATACCTACCTATTATGGCATTTCCATAGCCACTCCAAGATATATTGCCATGCAACTTCCACCGTTCCATTTATTATGACACGCTTCATCATTGTCATATTGCTTTGCATGATCATGTAGTTGACATCGTATTTGTGGCAAAGCCACCATTCATATTTTTTATACATGTCTCTCTTGATCATTGCACATCCCGGTACACCGCCGGAGGCATACATATGGAGTCATATTTTTGTTCTAAGTATCGAGTTGTAAGTAAATAAAAGTGTGATGATCATCATTATTAGAGCATTGTCCCATGTGAGGAAAGGATGATGGAGACTATGATTCCCCCACAATCGGGATGAGACTCCGGACGAAAAATAAAAAAAAGAGAGAGAAAAAAGGGGAAAAAAGAGGCCAAAGGGCCCAAAATAAAAAAATGAGAGAAAAGAGAGAAGGGGCAATGCTACTATCCTTTTTCCACATTTGTGCTTCAAAGTAGCACCATGATCTTCATGATAGAGAGTCTCCTATTTTGTCACTTTCATATACTAGTGGGAATTTTTGTTATATAACTTAGCTTGTATATTCCAATGATTGGCTTCCTCAAAGTGCCCTAGGTCTTCGTGAGCAAGCAAGTTGGATGCACACCCACTTAGTTTCTTTTTGAGCTTTCATACACTTATAGCTCTAGTGCATCCGTTGCATGGCAATCCCTACTCACTCACATTGATATCTATTGACGGGCATCTCCATAGCCCATTGATACGCCTAGTTGATGTGAGACTATCTCCTTCTTTTTGTCTTCTTCACAACCACCATATTCTATTCCACATATAGTGCTATATCCATGGCTCACGCTCATGTATTGCGTGAAAGTTGAAAAAGTTTGAGAACATCAAAAGTATGAAACAATTGCGTGGCTTGTCATCGGGGTTGTGCATGATTTAATACTTTGTGTGATGAAGATGGAGCATAGCCAGACTATATGATTTTGTAGGGATAACTTTCTTTGGCCATGATATTTTGAGAAAACATGATTGCTTTATTAGTATGCTTGAAGTATTGTTATTTTTATGTCAATATTAAACTTTTGTTTTGAATCTTATGGATCTGAACATTCATGCCACAATAAAGAAAATTACAAGGATAAATATGTTAGGTAGCATTCCACATCAAAAATTCTGTTTTTATCATTTACCTACTCGATGACGAGCAGGAATTAAGCTTGGGGATGCTTGATACGTCTCCAATGTATCTATAATTTTTGATTGTTCCATGCTATTATATTACCTGTTTTGGATGTTTTATATGCATTAATATGTTATTTTATATTATTTTTGGGACTAACTTATTAACCTAGAGCCCAGTGCCTGTTTTTGTTTTTTTCCTTGTTTTTGAGTTTCGAAGAAAAGGAATATCAAACGGAATCCAAACGGAATAAAACTTTATGATGATTTTTCTTGGACCAGAAGACACCTACGAGACTTGGAGTTGAAGTCATAAGACCCACGAGGCGATGACAAGCCGTAGGGGCGCGCCCTAGGGCGGGCGCCCTCTGGCTTGTGGCCCCCTCGGGGGTCCACCGACCTACTTCTTCGTCCTATATATTCACATATATTCCAAAACCCTAGGAGAGAGCGACAAAAATACTTTTCCACCGCCGCAACCTTCTGTTCCCGTGAGATCCTATCTTGGGGCCTTTTTCGGCGATCTGCTGGAGGGGGATTCGATCACGGAGGGCATCTACATCAACCCTATTGCCTCTTCGATGAAGCGTGAGTAGTTTACCTCAGACCTACGGGTCCATAGCTAGTAGCTAGATGGCTTCTTCTCTCTCTTTGATTCTCAATACCATGTTCTCCTCGATGTTCTTGGAGATCTATCCGATGTAATATTCTTTTGCGGTGTGTTTGTCGAGATCCGATGAATTGTGGATTTATGATCAGATTATCTATGAATATTATTTGAATCTTCTCTGAATTCTTATATGCATGATTTGATATCTCTGTATTTCTCTTCGAATTATCGGTTTGGTTTGGCTAACTAGATTGGTATTTCTTGTAATGGGAGAGGTGCTTAGTTTTGGGTTCAATCTTGCGGTGTCCTCATCCAGTGACATAGTAGGGGTAGCGAGGCACGTATTGTATTGTTGCCATCAAGGATAAAAAGATGGGGTTTTCATTATATTGCTTGAGTTTATCCCTCTACATCATGTCATCTTACTTAAGGCGTTACTCCGTTCTTTATGAACTTAATACTCTAGATGCATGCTGGATAGCGGTCGATGTGTGGAGTAATAGTAGTAGATGCAGAATCGATTCGGTCTACTTGACACGGACGTGATGCCTATATGCATAATCATTGCCTTGGATATCGTCATAACTTTGCGCTTTTCTATCAATTGCTCGACAGTAATTTGTTCACCCACCGTATTATTTGCCTTCAAGAGAGAAGCCTCTAGTGTAACCTATGGCCCCCGGGTCTATTTTCCATCATATATTTTCAGATGTATATATCAAAAATATCAAAAATACCTTGCTGCAATTTATTTACTTTTATTTTGTTTTACGTTTTGGCAATCTTATATACCTATCTCTATTAGATCTCACCTTTGCAATTGACCGTGAAGGGATTGACAACCCCTTTATCGCGTTGGGTGCAAGTGTTTGATTGTTTTTGCAGGTGCATAGATTGGGGACTTGCTTGTACCTCCTACTGGATTGATACCTTGGTTCTCTAACTGAGGGAAATACTTATATCTACTTTGCTACATCACCCTTTCCTCTTCAAGGGAAAAACCAACGCAAGCTCAAGAAGTAGCAGTCTTCCCTTACGAGGTTAGCCACAATGTTCTTGACTCGATTTTCGTTCTTGTTGGTATTCTGCTGCCATGTTGGCTTGAAATCAAACTGAGGTTGCTGCCAGGTGCGAGCCTTCTGAACAATCTGCCCGTCTCTCTTAGGCTCAAACTTGCATTTGCGGTCTTCATAAGCTGGCTTATTATCTTGGATGAGCTTGTGTTCCCTTTTTGTGATAAGAGCCTTGTTCACCAAAGTCTGGAAATCCGGAAAGTCCAACATGTTGAGCGTACATCAAAGGTTCTGGCTGAGTCCTTCAAGGAATCGATATATCTTCCTTTCTTCGTTGGCCACATCATGAAGGGAATAATGGGCCAAGTGATTGAACTTGTTTAAATACTCACTTACTAATCGGTTTCCTTGTGTGAGAGCAAGGAATTCTCGCTGCTTGACCTTCATAATTCCGGCGGGAATGTGGTACTTGTGAAACTTGTCCTTGAATTTATCCCAAGTGATCTCGTCGTCTGCGGGCCACATGGCTTTGTTATTATTGTGGCACCCCGGCTCAGAGCAACCAATTTACATTGCATTGCCAGCCCAGAGATCAAGTCTTCTTGCAACACACAACATCTTGGTACAGAAAGACAACCTCTTTAATGGAGCATAGGTTCGATATTACATCAAGTAGCGAGGCCAAGCGGCACACACGGTGTTGCTGCACATATGTACATTATTTAGTGAACATAAGGAGGGCCTCGATCACAATGACACAGCTACGCGGCAGCGGAAAGACGACGTAGAAAGACTCCATCTCACAGGGACACTGATGTGGACATGATCTAGACTGCGATGCAACGATGCAACTCCAACTCTGGTAGAACTTCTCCTGAAACTAGCATGACACGTCAGGTAAGTACTTTGAATGTACTCGCAAGCTCACACAAATAAAGCAACAATGACAAACAACAACATGATATTTAAGCAGGTTAAATGCAAGAACTTAACATGCTACTCATGAAGTGACAGTGCTCATAACAGGGCCTCTCAGACCCACTTACCATCCCGGTTACCTCGTAACCACCATCACCATCATACGATGGTGATCACCTCCGGATTACAAACGAAACATCTCAATGGTCTCGACACTTTCACCAACATAACTAGTGCCACAAGTAGATCTTTAGTGCGCATGTTCAATATTTCTGTTGATCCACGGTGTGACCTACTACGAACTTGTGTCCGTGACCGAGGACGCGGCTATCGATAGATTAAACACACTCTGCAGAGGTTAGCACACTGTACCCACACCATGGAACCCAAGGCCTCGTACTCCCATTCGGGTGGACCAACGGCGTTCCGACAGAATCAATCTATTGCCATGACACTCTCCCGGCCACTCCGACCAACTCCCCTTTGGGCTAAGTCCTGGGTGGCCCCGATGTCACCACGTGACATCCAACGGCCACCATCATGGCAAAACAAACGGTCCCAAACGGGGACATGGTACCAAAACAACTACGGGCACACAAGGCTATACCTGCCTACCGGGCCAGGGTAGCGCCAGCGCATAACCTTCCCTAGTTGGAGGCACCGGCGAGAGGCATAACAATAGACCGAGAAAGGGCCTCCCCATAAAAGGCAAATGTGGTTGCACTTTGGGAAGCTCGATTCGGTGGCACCATGACTCGATCAACAGTATGTTCAAGTTGGATTATTATCAGGTTTCAACTTGCAAATAAATTTTACCGAGTCATAATATGCCATGAGAATGCAATGAACTATATATGCACCATTCCAACATAATAACAATATGAACTTAAGCATGGTCATCATCATGTTACCCTACTGCATATAATTAGGCTTTCAACTAAAATGCCATGGATAACCAAACAAGCATAGCAAGAACATGCAACTAGCATCAAGTGATATTATATGAATTTTCTATATGCATTAAAAAGACCATATTCAAGTGGAAATCATAGTTATTGAAATAACACTCTTGCAAATATTTGTGATGGCTTGCCTTAGTGCAGAGGAGGGTCACACTCCTCCTGTTTCTCCTCAAGGCAGCAATTTCCTTCTGAAAATATTTAAAATAGCAAAAGAAAATGTCACATAACACTGTTTAATGCACCAGAAAATAACCACAACAAGCAAAAATCTCATCTTTTGCGTGCTGATAGAGGAGCTCAACACAAAACCAATGCAACAAGAATCATATCATTTGGACTTATAGAATAGAAGTTAGAGCAGGTCAAATTTAGTCATAAATCTTAATTAAATTGATTTTCAGAAAATCAGAGAGAGGGTGACGTCGAAGGCGTAAACCAGAAATGCGCCTTCACTTATACCGCTTCGGCGGGCGCACAGTGAGGCTGACAGGCGGGTCCCACTAGCAAGGTTAAGAGAGGGAGAGAGAGAGGGAAACAGAGGAGGCGGCGCGATCGGCGGTGGTTCTCCGGCGAGGAGACCTTGGCAGCCGCCGGGGATTGGATGGATGGACGCGCAAGACTACGACAATTCTGCACGTCCCCGTAGCTCGGCGAGAGGTGGACGGAGGAGGTCGCTATGGTCTTCTCCAGAGACGGCAGCGGACGGAGGTCGCCGGAGAAGAAGATGCCGGCGAGGTGAGGCAGTTCCAGCGGCTCCAGCAGCACCAGCCAGGACCAGCGTAACCCCAAGGACCCGCCTGAGAGGTCAGAGGTGCTCGAGGATCGTCGGAGAGGGAGGATGCAGAGAGGGTGATCGCCGGCGAGCTTTGGAGCGGGACGGCGGCCAGAGGCCCGCCTGGCCTGGCCGCGGCTAGCACTACAAAAAAAAATACACTTCCGTGATGATACGTGTTTGTCACAGTAGGTCATGTTTTCTGTCATGCATGTACATCCATGACGATTTTATGACTGAATCAAGATAGTCATACCTGTGCTGTCGTAGAAGTGTTCCATGACAATACCCAAATTATCATCATGGAAGTGTCCACTTCCATGACGATAAATGACGCGTCATAGAAGTGTTTTTGTCAAGGGTGACCGACACGTGGCATCCACCGTAATGGGTCACCGTTAAGCTATTGGGTTCCGGTTTGGATCCGATAACCTGTTAACAGCCCTGACCAATGGGGATTTTCCACGTGTAAAATTCTGATACGCTGGAGGATCCACGTGCCAGCTCAGCCTTGGGACAGATGTCATCCAGCCAATGGACGGGACGCGCCTATGATAAGTCGACACGTGGCTCAGCCCAACAGAGGCCCATTCAGGTGAAAAGGCCGGCCCGTTTGACTTGGTCAAAAGGTAGCGGGCCGGCCCACGAAAAGCCTGTTAACAGCCTGTTCGCATATAGCCCATTTACAGCCCGCTAACTCACAACCCGTTATGGCCTATCCGAATTGGGCCCAGTAGCGTCATCTGGGCCGTCCAATATGATTCCAGCCCGTTGTAACTTCCGGCCCATGTATGGCCCATGACGTCTTTCGGCCCACACGAGGCCCTTCGTAACTTTGGGCCCATTAAAGGCCCATGGTGAAACTGGCCTACAATGAACAGTGTATCGCTTTACACCCATTAACGACCCATTATTCCGTTGGGCCGTTTCCAGCCCGTGTTACCTTTCGGCCTTCTAAGGGCCCATTTATTCTTGGGCTCATTTCCAGCATTCGGTTACTTACGGTCCGTTACTGGCCTGTTCCATTTGTGGGCCAAATTTAGCTCATGGTTACAGTCGGCCCGTTTGTGGCCCGTTAACCCGTTGGGCTGTTTCCATAGCATCATCAAATATGTCCCATTAACGACCCGTGATGCCTGTCGATAGAATTAAGCCCGTTATACATTTCGGCCGATTAACGGCCCGTTATGGTTGGGCCATAAATACACGATTTCCACTCTAGCCCGTTTATGACCCATTTTGCGGATCGTTATAGTATGGCCCATGTTTGGCCAATCGATCGTACAGCCCGTAGAAGGCCCATTGATTATATGGCCCGTCGGCCCATGTATTCTATGGCCCGTAGGAGGCCCATGGTCACTACAGCAGGTAGCAGGACCATGGTTACAAGGGTCTGTATGTTGCCATGGTTATTGTGGCCTAGTTATAAAAAATAGGTTATTGTGGCCACTAGAAAAACGCGGAAAAAGAACTGTAGTGACTACAAGCAAACAACTAAACAAGACAATAAGGAAATAAATAAGCAAGCAACTAACGCTAGGCTATTACGGCTATTACACATATTACATCCACTGGGTATCAAAGTTCGCCACCAGTGCAAATATAGGGAACAAAGCAGCATATCACATACACTGGTTGTCAAAGTTGGTGACCAGTGCAAATAAACGCCGCAGCAAAACAAGTCCAGAACTAAAACCACTTCAGAAGAGCTCAAGAAACAATATCCTGGGTACCCAACCTGCTGGCAAGATGCTTAGCAAGCTTATTAACTTTCTCTTGTTTGGCGCTTAAATCCTCCAGCGCTTGCTGTTGCACCAAAAAGTATGCATCTGAATTCTGAGGGACTTCCTCAGTCCTTTGGCTTCCTGTCGCAGCACATCTGATCGATGTCTTTCAACTTGAAGTTGAGACTCAAGAAGACGAACTGATTTAGGCAGAGAGTTCGAAGAGCTTGTGCCAGCAGTAGTGGCCAGTAACTCGAACACTACATCAAGACAGGACTTTGGGGTTGTCTCACTGTCTTCAAGATAGTTTTTATCAGCTTTCTTGGAGACCAACAGGGATGTCTCACTATCTTGAACCTTATCTGCATTACTTCCTTTACCACTGCATAACGGGGTACTCTTCTCCAATATTTTGTCCGCATTCTAAAAGAGAAACAAGCAGACACATCACATGTTTACCATGTTGTATATGAAACTCATTTTGGTAAACCAGTTCAGCAGTAAGGTGGATAGGATAACAGCATGAAACAAACATATATCTATGTACTATGGTCACTGTATGGTCTATATCATTCTAGTGTATGTTGTCAAATCAAGATAGAGACAGTTCAAATCATATTTGTTTAAGACAAAGCAGCATAGATAGAATATAAGTGCGGGAAACCACACATCATGAAATGAGAACATAACTGTTTATTCAATTGAAACTGAAAGCAACATAGAGCAAGTTACAATAGCAAACCATTTAAAGAAACAGGTTTAAAACATACTTGTTGCGCCATTGGAGTTTCAATTGCATCCTTCAAATTTGAATTAGTTTGTATAAGTAAATACAGTAATGCAAGAGCAAAGGAGTATGAACCATAGCTACGGAACCTGACCTGAGAACAATTCTTCTTCTGCTTTAAGCGTTGACTTGGGGTTCGGAGTGGTGGTCCTTGTGCTTTGGGCACTGAAGTTGCCTTACTAACTGCTCGTGTTTGGGTGCTCTATGGAGGAGACGGTGCTGTGTCAATTGGAACTGGGTTACTATCTGCTAGGGTTGGGGTTAGAAGAGGTGTAGCTGGTTGTCTATCGAACAGGGTAGGGGTACAATCTGCAAGAGTCTGGGTTATGTGTGGTGGAGCTGGTTCTTGGGCAAGTACAACTATAGTTCTATCTGCATCGATGGGTAGCACTATCTTTTCTAAAGACCGTGTTTTTACTCCCTTAGATACTGCCATCACCCCTCCAATTCAAATGGCAGATAAATAAGAAAAGTAATTGAATGTACAGACATTCACTGGTACAACGAGGTGCTATACAAACGGTTTTTAACCCCTTTCTGCGATGGCATTTGGAACCGTCGCCAAGTGAGTGTGGGTGATAGGGGGGTCCTTCCCACATGACCCAGAAGCCGTTGGGGATAGGGAGCCAAGATGCATATACAGTACTCCTACTCGTTTGTGCTCGCATTGCCATCGCAGTCGGTATTCTGTGGTGCTACGTTTACGATGCGCGGTCCATCACAAACGGTTCACTATTATAGAACGTGTATGATAAGCAGATAATCACACACATTCGCTTTTCCCAAACCATATGCGATAACTAATTAAGAAGATTAGCTAATTGTCGTACGAGTGTCGGACAGGATTACGAAACGTCGGACCATCGTAACATCGTCGTACACGACAACTATCGCACATGCTATTCTGTGGTGCAACGTTTACGATGCATACTTCATCAGAAACAGTTCATGGTTGCGAATCGTGTACGATAAGGTAACTATCACAAACGTTTAGTTTGCCCGCACCGTTTGTGATATTGTCTGACATCGCACACGCTTTGGAAACGGCAACTGTGTGCATGCTTGCACACGTTTCCTCTCTGTGAACCTTGTCGGATTATGGTGTATATCGCAAACGTTTGTGTTTTACCAACCGTGTGTGCCGTAATGACCTGGAGAGCGTAATTTTATCATAATTTAGTTGCTGCTATTTCAAATTGTACCGGATTTGAATTTGAATGTATGCTATAGCTTTATTCATATCCATCAGGTTCAAACAACCAATGCATTATTCGATTCATAGGTACATATGTTCAAGAATTACATAAGAACCAAATAAAGAATGATGAACCACAGTTGTATACTTGTACTATTAAAGATGGTAAAGAAAGAGGTGAAATACATTCTGGTTGCTGAACAAGGTGAAGCGGAATGCCCATATTGTGCCCTCCTCCATGCAGAAGGCACACACGACTCTAGTCCAACCCCTTGTGATGGCCGACCGCTCATCCTTCACGGTCTTCATGAAAACATCTAGATAATCATCATGTTCTGGTAGAAATACTTTAACCTTTGCATGCCCACCAATCATTTAGTTTGAGAGGTAATCTTGAGTAAACTGCTTTGGGAACCACTGCAAAGGAAAAAGATTCAGACATTGTCATCTAACACAACTCATTATGGGCAGTAAAAAGAAGGCTGCAAAGTTCTTACTTACCATCCTGCAGTTCGCTGTTGTCTTGGATAAAGTGTAAACAAAAAGTTTAATTGCCATATTTTGACCCATTTTACTAACAATCTTTATCAGCTTCCTCACTTGATGCTGGTTCATCGATATCTCATTTCCCCATACGCAGAAAGGGTCGAAGCGCGGATCTTTACCAATGACATATGTACCTAAAAGCACCAAGTTAATATTAGAAGCTAAACAACAATTGCACAATGATGTAGTACAACACTCTTTTATAATATCTTATAACATCCAATATACTCACATATTAGATGAATTAACATCTTATATTATGGGCCGGAAGGAGTTTATTGCATTCTTACAAATTATCGGCTGATTAACTGCTGATGTATCCATGGGTTAGAGTTAGTTTGAGCTAGTTCGGGCTCAAATAGCCCTAAAGTATATCCAAACACGAGGGCTAGTTTGAGCTAGTTGCATCTAACCCACCCAAAAAAACTATCCAACACAAGAGGTGCTAATTGGAGCTAGTTCTCCTAGTGCATTTATTGTCAATCTAACCCTGTCATCCAAACACCTCTTTGGATGGAGTTAGTTCAGGGTTAGTCATGGGCTAGAAACTAACTCTAACCTCTAGCTAAGTTGAGTATCCAAACAGGGTTGTGTTGTTGTTGTTGCTACTGCTGCTCTTCTACGTATATCTAGACATCATCAGAACATTAAGGTAACACTCTTCCTTGTTGCTATGTAGCCTAGGATTGCATATTTAGACATTAAGTACAGTGCATGTTGCTATGTAGCCTCAGATATATTACATATGGCCCTAGTTAACCTAACAATAAATGGGTTACAGATATATTCAGTTAAAATTTTGATTCACCGATTAGTCCCTTATTAGCCCCCGGCCTATATGGTACCAGCTACCGATATCCTGAACAGTGAGTATATATAAGCCATGGGATGAAACGAACCTCGATGGAAAACAACAGTCGTTCCCAAAATTGTCCTATGTAGGTACATCGAGAGGCATGTTAAGCACAACAGGCTAAACATCAACCAAAATTATCCATGGCAGACAAAATAATCTCCAAAAGATAGCTTCAGTGTGCAGGTTTAAGCACGCTAGTAAAGCAAAACAAGTGGAAAGGTGTGTTAACTACAAGTCTGCAATAGGCCTAACATTTAACAACAAGCAAACATAGTCATTCAAACTGGTATGGTGCCGGTCTAAGTACACTGGTTATTGTTAAATAAAAATGGAAAGGCGCGTTAACTACAAGATGCAGCAACCAAATGTAGTCATTCATAGTGGTATTGTTGAAACTGGTATTGATGAAATTGAACTGCACAATTCATACTTGCACATATAGAACATCATGTTGTGAATAACTCGAATAAACAAGGCATACTACGAACAACCAAAGATAGCATTTGAAACTAGACATATGCTAACTACAAACAACCGAACAATAAAAAAACTTTAAAAGAGGCATATGCTTGCTACAACAGGCTTAACAGCAAGCAAATATATGCATTCCTATCGGTATGTTTAAAACTGGATTGATGAAATGTACTACACAGTAAATAATTGCACATATAGAGAATCACATTGTGAACAACTGAAATAAACAAGGCATACTGCAAACAACCAAATATAACAATTAAAACTGGACATATTCTCACTACACTACAAAGGGGACTCGACAAAACAAATCATGGGTTTCCCCCTGTGAAGAGGCACGGCAAAACAAATCATGGGTTTCCACACTTGTCACAGATGGGCTTGTTCTCGTGGGAAGAGCACGGACCCTAGATGCGCTCCATGTTGTCGCCGATGGGCTCCTTCCCCTTGGAAGAGCACGGCTGTAGGATGTCCTCTCTGATGTCGCAGACGGGCTCTTTCCCCTTGGAAGAGCAGATGGGCTCTTTCCCCTTAGAAGAGCCGGAGAGGGTGCCCTCCTCGTGGTCGCCGTCGAGGTCTGACTTGGAAGTTGTGGATCCCAAGCCAGCGTCGCAGAACGTGTCCTTCAGAAATGACAAAAGGGGCTCGATGGCGATGTAGGATGGCAAATTCTTGATAGCGAGCCAGAGGAGATCAGCGGCGGCGCCATGGTTGAGATCGACAGCGGTTGAACCCGAGGGGTTGGGGGTGGGCCACTTAACCTGTAACATAGCCCACCTCAGGCCGTCGCTGTCAACGACCTCGATGTCGTAGCCGGCATCCACGACATACCCGCATACTCTAGCCCGCTGATTGAGTGCCTGCGGCCAGTAATGGTCGTCAGCTTCCTCGGTGACGTCGGGCGAACAGACCGCGATACACCTCTTTTGGGCCAGTCACTCCTCGAGCTCCATGGCAAGCGTAGCCGGGCTTAGGCTGCGACGCTCTGGAGTGGGGGATGGGGATCTATGGGAAAGGGTGCGTTTGGCAGGCGTCACCTAAGAAACTCAGGGCGGCCGGGGTATGGAGATCGGTGGGTAAGCTGCACGGGCAAACCTGCAGATGTTGACAATGGAGGCCTTGCGGCAGTGGCAGCAGGGACCTTGCTAGGGTTTCGAGCGAGGGAGGGGGTGTGTGTGTGTGTGTGTGTGTGGAGGGGGGGTGGGGGTGTGTTTGAGGAAATGACGCGGGTACTGAAAATTTTACTACGCGGGAGTGAAATGCTGGGGCTATTGAAAATTTTGATGATGGTGCATCGCACACGGTCCGAAGATAACAACTGTGTGTTATGAAACAGAAAAACCCTCGAGGCGGGCAGATATTTTTGAGGGATGCAGGCGGGATTGGGAACAAGAAACATCACACACGGTCCAAACATAATAACTGTGTGTTATCGAACAGAAAAAAGCTGCAGGCGGGTAGATATTTTTGAGAGGGGAAGCCTCGTGGAGCCCAATGTACTGTGCGGATGTGCGTGACAGGGGCACCGGCATGGCACACGGTTAGTTTGAGTGAACCGTGTTTGTTGCATCATCCGACTTGTCTAATGGTCATAAATTTGGCAAAAAATGACGCGGGAGAGGGTCAGAACACGAACAAACTTGCATGTGGACCAAATTTATGTATGAAAAGGGTGGTTTGATGTTCAAATACCAAATGCAACTTCGATGTGGCACCTATCTCGCAAAGCGCACGGTATTGCTTGCCCCCCCTCGTGTCGGCACGATGGGAATCCTAAGCTATGAATGCATGCCCCCCCCCAACAGAGGTTCACCTAGCAAAGTGCAAAGTAGCAGCGCCCCCCCCCCCACACACACCCACTTTCAGTCGGTGGGCCAGAGAGGCATCTCACCAAGATGGATCGTAAAACGGACCAAGAATAATCCACCTTGGTCGTACAACCTCTCTCTTGTTGTTGGTCAAAGTGATGGCCGTCCATGCGACCCCAGAGATGGGCTAGCCCGCCAATAATCACGCAAGTAGCTAGTCCCCGAAGACAACCACTGCATGCGTGTGGCCCAAACATATGTATGGAGAGGTGTGTTTTTGAATACACAATGGAACAACTTTGATGTGACACCGTACTTTCGAACTAGAAATCCCCACACTGAGTGAGGGTTAGGTTGACGATGCATATGTATGTCACACCACACTTCAAGCCGACGACGGGGATTCATGCATGCATGCATGCGTGCATAGTATATGCGCTCAAACTTAATTAGGTCTGAATCTCACCATGACCTATACTACGATAACACGAACCAAAGGAAGAATCCGCCATGGTAACCTATCTTGTTGTCGGTCAAGGTGATCATGGATGTCCACACGGGCCCACGAATATATAGGCTTGTCGCCGATAACCATGCGAGGGAGTGTACCGTTCGAAGACAACCACTACATGCATATGTATGGAGGTGATGCGTGCATGCAAGTTTGAATACCATTTCACAACATTGATGTGGCGTGTGCATTGAAAATCGTACAGTCCCCACATAGAGCGAGATCGGTTCATGATGTGTCGTTGTACTAGCCACTTCGACTCGATGGGAGGGATTCATGCGTACACATGCATGTGTGTGTGCTCAAACTGTATCATGTCATCCCAGAGCATGACCTATATATATACCGTACTACAAACAAAAAATAATCCCCTCCTAAGTCAAATTAACCTCTCTCGTTGTCAGGCAAAAAGTAGTGATGGACCAAGCGGGCCCACAGATGGAAAGCATCGATATCACTGATAACCGCTTAAGTGGGTGCGAGAGGACAACCACCATCGCTTTGCATGTGGGCCAAACATATGTTGAATACCCAAAATGCACAACTTTGATGTGCCACATGCCTCAAAAACCGTAAAGCCTCCACACAGAGCGAGGTTCATGAAGCGTACTACATATGATGGTCCCCTTCCCCCTCTTCGATGCATACTATATTCTCCTACCATAATACAACCCCAAAAGAATCCTACTCGATGGTGAAATTAATTAACCTCTCCCGATGTAGGTCAAAGTGATGCATGCATCGACGATGGCCTCGTGGGCCCACAGATGGAAGCATCACATGTGAGTGTCCTAGCTAGGATAATCACCGCCTGCATGCATGTGTCCCAAAGAGGCGTTGTGTGATGTTTAAATAGCCAATTTCACAACTTTGATGTGGCACGTGCCTCGGAAACCGAAAAGTCCCGACACTGAGTGAGGTGTACTTGTTCACGGACGCGTACGTATAGTATATATGCTAGTCCCCTCCCACCTCTTCGACACGTACTATATATATATACTCCCACCATAACACAAACAAAAAAGATTCTACCTTGCTGGTCAAATTAACCTCACTGCCGGCTGTTCGTCAAAGTGATGGACGATGACCTCGCGGGCCCACAGAAAGCGTCACACGTGAGTATCGAGTGTTGTGTAGGACAACCATCGACTGCATGTGGCCAAAACATGTATGTATGAAAGGGTTGTGTAATGTTTTAAATAATGAATTCATGACTCTGATGTGGCACCTGCCTAACAAAACGGCCAACCCACACGGTGGCTCACAACTCGTAGTGTACTGCGAGCCACCCGCCACCCCCCAGACGCACACACCCACACACACACCGCGAATCCACCGCAACTACGATGCATGTTAAATTATCCTGCGGTGAACATATGTTACCAAAGGAGGGACGTTTTAATTTCGAAAAAAAAACAGAGATCATTAAGACGTTTTAGTACATTGATTGATTTTCTACGGGTATAATGTGCAAAAATCAAATTTGAGCTACATGCACACATGACAGTGCACCTAAATGGATTGCAAAAACACATGTGTCTCACTGGGTGCATGTTTACTCCCTATGCAAGAAATTTCAAACATTGAGAATCTTGATTTTTAAATTCTAGTACATCCAAAACTTATTTGAAGTTCATGAAACTTATCGTGTTGTCATATGGACACCAATACAAAGTGGCATTGTACTTTTTTTGTCAAATTTGAGACCAGTTTTGATGTAATCTTTATCTAATTACAAACGGGAGATTATTAATAATTGGGAACCAATATCCCAAACGGATTATTTATTCGAACCGTGAGTGTTAGACCAACAATGGATACATGCCATGCTTCGGTTAAGCAATAATGTGGCAGCATTAATCATCCAAATAGAAAAACAATATACGTGCCGCCATGCGATCCGTGTGCTGTGCGAGCAGGCGTGAGTTGACGGGACGCATGCGAGCAGTCTGCCGCGCAGGCAGACCGGGAGGCGTGCGTGCAGGTGTGTGAATTGACAGAGGCGTGCTTGCTGCACAGTGTCATCGGGAGGCGTGTGAGTAGCTGTGTGAAACGACGGTAGGCATGCCAGCAATCCGGTGCATAGGCTCACCGGGAGGCGAGCCAGCGGTTTGACTGCTGCCCGCCTCTCTCCCACTACTCCATATTAATGGTACGCCCGAGCAGCCGCACCCCCCATCCTCGCCACACACACAATCCTCTCTCTCCGCTTACATCCTCGACGCCACTCTCAGTCCTCAAAGCCGTCAGTGTATGAGGATGCCGCCGAAGCGCCCCATCGGAGGGAGTGGCGATGCCGGGGCTACTGAAGCACCGGAGCATGGCGTGGAGATGGAGACAGAGGTTGCCGTCACCGCCGGCGAGTTATCGCTGCACCCTGACGTCGTCGACGGTGTAGAGCTTCCACAACCGGAGGCGGAGTTCTACACCGACCCTGGCGACGACTCCGGCGACAACTCCGACGACCACTCCGGCGATGACTCCGACGACGACGGACAACTGGTTAGTCATCTATACCCATTTATGTGTCAAATAGATCCTAGGGTTTCTCTGGTTACTCCTGCCTCCCACTTTTTGGAATAGAAATCCTATGGTTATGTTCTCCCAATCAATGAAATCTGAGTAAGTTTCGTTAGATCCGTGTAGTGTATTGATTGTTTGAATGGTACAAGTGATACGTGATTAGTTGTTTCATCTGTGCAAATGATTTCTGCTTGTAATCCGACTAGGGTTAGTGTTTGTGCTAATAATTCCTAGCCAGGACTTGACAATTGATTTTGAATGACCTACATATATGTTTGTGCCATTATTTTCTTCAAGATTGGTCTGTACATAGATGACTGTGCTTAAAAATCAAACCATAATCTCTGGATATGTATAAAAAAATAGCCATAAATTCCTAATCCTACTTCACGGCATGTAAACATTGATTTGATGCCAAATTTGTTTTACTATTTGTATAGGTGCTGTCTGATGATGTGGACAGCGAGGATGAAGATGTCCAGAGGAGGTACAAGAGGCAAATCTCGAGGGAGCTTTATGCGGGAATGCATAACAGGCGTATTAGGACCTGGGACGGCGGCTATCAATGCGCATTTTGCAACCACAAGCTTCATGACGCGTATCAAAGTGTTCTGGCGCATGCAAGAGGACGGGCCATTGGCTCCTTCAAGCAGAAGTATTCTCGCAGGGTGGTGCACAACGCGTACGGCGAGTACCTAGAGAAGCTTCAGGATCATGCCGGCATGTGAGATGAGATGTGGGATCGAACTATGTACGCTTGAGTATTGTTAATGACGGTTGAACTATGTACTTATGGTTGAACTATGCTTGTGTACATGTACGCTTATTATCTATGTCTGAGTATGTTTAATCTATGTTTACTTATGTCTAACTGTGGGATATGGATGCAATCAGTTCGGTTGATGGAATCTACCTCCGTCCTCGTTTATTGGCCCCCTTTGTAATTTGTGTTAAATTTTGACCAAAGATTTAACTGACAAAATTTTAGTGCAGGTCAGCAAAAATTATATCGTTGGATGCGTATTTGAACATAGTGTTCAATGATATAATTTTTGGTGACATGCATAAACATTTCTTAGTTAAATATTTGGTCAAAATTTGGTACAAATTACAAAGGGGACCAATAAACTAGGACGGAGGTAGTACGTCAATCACACACGGTTCCCAAAATTGGAACCGTGTGCAATGACTTTCATTTTGCCTGTTGCGTCAATCACACACGGTTGGCTCTAGCAAACCGTTGCCTCCGAAATTCTTTGTGAGACAGAAAACCCTCACCACCCAATTCAAAAAAGAAAAAAGAAAACCCTCACCATCCCCACGTCACAAAAACCCTCACCCTGCCCGCCACCCCCTCCGGTCCCCATTCACACCTGCACAAGCTCCTCCGCGTCTATGCATGGCACTGCCTATCGCGGCGGTAACCACTTAGCATGACGCCTGCCGCCGCCGCCAGGCTGCCGGCAAACCCCACCGCATTTCACCACTTCCGCTTGCCGCCACCTATCGCCATCGACTTTCTCGACGCTGCTCGCGGTCGACCCAGCTCCGCTCAGTTGGGGAATCCGACGTACTGAGGGTTCTTTCTCATGGACAACAAGGTAACTAATTTAATGAGATATTATCTCATCTCTTATCCCAGTTCATCTGCCTCCTTTAATCACCCAGCCGAAATCGCCGTGAATTCATTTTTATTCGAGCTGATTTGAGTGGTTTCTTTCATTCATAGAGTGTACAGTGCGCGGACACATCAGGACTTTGCGGCCTCCGCCAGACATTCCATCTCACCGTACCAGATGACTTGAGGATGCGCGCGGTATGTTCAATCTCACCCTAAATCGGTTGGCATGGCCTACTTTCCTGAACATATACTAAATATTGCTACATTTGGATAAAAGGTGCCACATGCACCATATACGTCAAAGGGGATTTTTCCCTCTTCTTTCTATATTAGGCAAATTAATGATGTATTGTTCTTTCGATTACTCTCATATTTCCATGACATCATGTTTACCCTATCTGTTTAATTATAGATTTTTTGTCCTTCGATTTCAACTGCTGTACAGTTCTTTCAATTTGTGCCCATATTTGCATGTTACCATATTTTCTTTAACAATCCTACCATTTTCTACAGCGCGTCCCTTGCTATGCAACAGAATCTGTAGTGCACAATCTTTCCCTTTACATAAATCAAGACCGCAGGGATGTCATACTGAACACAAACCATGGATTTACAATCGTTCCTATCGTAAGACTTGATGAACGTGGTGACTCCTATTTTGGCACTGGCCTTTGGAAAGAAATTTCTAAGTTTTATGTACTGAAAGCTGGCACTAAAATTGCACTGCACATAAAAGAGCCTGGTCATGAGATATATGCTAACTTCCCCGACGATATCATCCGTCCAGACTTTGTTCGAAGTAAGTTTTCTTTTCAAGTATCTGCATGTTGACTTACCCAGCAATATCAAATGAATTGTGTAGTATTTAAGCAACCAATTGTTATTCCATTTTCTTACTATATTCCTACCTAATAACTTCTAGTTACCAATACACTTTTCTATTACCCTGTTTTAACTAAATATTCCCTATACTCCCACTTCTATCAGAAAGCGCCGCTGACAAGGAGACTCCGGAGGTGGAGAACAGGGCTGCCAACAAGCGGAGGCGGGGCGAGCAAGAAACACAAGCGACTCCAGCAGGCCTAGACTTCATCAGCAGCCTCCCCGATGATATGTTGACAGTCATCATCTCCCTCCTTCCAATCAAATATGGGGCGCGGCCAACCGTCCTTTCTCGGTGGTGGCGCCCCCTATGGAACTCCACCCCTCTCGACCTCATCGACACCCACGAGCTCTGCCATGGCTATCGCAAAAGCTTGGATGCGTTCTCCAAGATCCTCGGCAGTCACCTTGGCCCAACCAGAGGCCTTAGAATGGGCAAGTTCCGTTCCAACGGCAAGGACCGAGCCAAGCTTGACGACTAGTTCTGATCCCCCACCCTAGATCAGCTCGAGGAGCTCACTTTTGATGATGGGCATATGCGCTCGCTGCCAACGTCCGCGCTCCGCCTCACGCCCACGCTGCGCGTCGCCAAGTTCAGGAACTGCCACCCCCCTAATGACGCGCCTGCTCTTATTCTACCACGACTGAAGCACCTCGAGCTCGTTGCCGTCTGCCTCCCAAACGGTGACATGGAGCACCTGCTCCGTGGCTGTACTGCACTCGAGTACCTTCGTCTTCAGGCGATCAGTGGGTTGAGTAGCTTCCACATCACCTCCATGACTCTCCGGACTATTTATGTGTGTTGCTGGTGCGGCAAGAAGACATCACAAGATGTGTACTTTGGTATGGTCATTGACACACCTGCACTTGAGAGATTACTTGTAGTTGATCAAGAAGGTCCAACAAGAATCAATGTCATTTCTGCGCCGAAATTGACAGTGGTGGGCTACTCGTCTGACAAATACTCCGAACTTGTTATTGGATCCACACCCGTTCAGGTACAACAGCCGCCTTCTACCTTTCCTTCTACAAATTAACATTATTTCTAATTTTGAAGATGTATGTTCGTCTGTCATCCAGAAAATGATTCCGAAAAGTTTGACCCCGAAACTGCGCACAGTGAAGGTCTTGGCACTAGAATCTATCGGCCCCAACCTGGACCAAGTTGTCAGTTTCCTGAGATGCTTTTCGTGCCTGGAGAAGCTATATATCGAGGTGATGTTCCTTTCCTGTTAAATGTTAACCATAAGGGAGTTCAATTTGTGACACCTTTTTCCAAGTTTACAATGACAATGTACTATGATTTCTGAAGGATTCTTTTGGAGGATTTCAGTACATACATGTCCCCCCCCCATATTGGTTGCTTAATCCATATGGTTACAATCCATAAGCATTTCTCCTTTGGATTCATCTGTACTAGTTTTCTTAGGGAACTTTTCATCCACTCCAACCTCTTGTGAAGAAGGCTACATTTTTCTAGATTGTAATCAAATGCCCATGTTAATCATGTCAGATCAAAGATGGCATGTTAGTGCATTTTACAAATCCTGCAAACCAAATAGGCCTGTAGTAGTGTTCAAAACTGCATGTAGGCACTAACACATTTTCTTCTTTTGCAGATAAGATTAGGCCCACTGGTGGATAATGTGATACAATATAACAATCATGTCAACTGCCTAGATCTGCATCTCTCATAAATTACTTTGAACTCCTACCGAGGGACCTTACCGGAGATTATATTTGCCAGGTTCTTTGTTGTCAGAGCAAGGGTGCTGAAGGTAATGAGGTTTGCCCTACATTTATTTTGTAAAAATGAATGGTTTGTTGATCAGCGCTGGCAGCTGCGGCATAATGGAATAGGCTCCGAAAATGCTGAATTTCATTTTGGAACTTCAGATGACAGAGTAATCGGAAGTCATCATGTCAACCCCATACATGACTTCTCAGTGGCTGACCCCTTTGAAAAAATTATGAGGTTTCGAAACCAGACTTAGAAGTGGTAATATTAGTTTGAACCTCTCTGATATCCATGTTCAGCGGATCAGTGCGAGCGTTTGCAGCTGATGAGCTGAATTTCATTTCGAATATCAGTTTGAACCTTGTAATCTTCGAATTTGAGCCATATAACTCTGGAATTTGAACCTTGTAATATTTCGAGCTTTTGTGGTACAATCGTTGAAATGGCATCGTATGAGACTCGTATATTGGTAGCACTATTTTATCCTTAATATGCAATGGTCTTAGATTTTATTAACCATTCTTGAATACGTTTACCTTGTCGATCTCATAGCACACGATCTGTATAGCTAACTCGACTGTGATCTTCGACATTATTGCACACAGTTGGTTTCTTCAACCGTGTGCCCTGTAGAGCGCAGAATTAATTATCGCACTCGAGTGTCCATCATCACCCTTCTGTGTAACTTTGATCTCATCACCCACGGGTAAACTTATGACCGAAGTCATTCCACACACTTCATTTTTACAAAGCCTTTTGCCAATAAACGCCCACGATTTGTCCCTCTTCTAGCCGACGCGTGGCCAAACTCGCCGGGCGGGAAGCTTGCGCGGTAAACTACGCGGTAGCACGGGTACAGGCTCACTGACGATACATTTGGTGCCTCTTCGAGCCCACGCGTGGTCAAACAAAACGCGAGCGGTTCGGTGTTGTCAAGCGTGCACTGGAATTCTCCGCTATGAACACCGTGACAAGACGTGACGATTACAGGCCGGCCGGTCCCCATTTATTACAACGGCCATTTAACCCTTGTGTCTCTTCAACCTTTCGATCACGCCCCACCATTGCAAGAAGCACACCCACCACGACAAATTCTTAGAGGGTATCCTGCACGGCTCGAATGGCGCTCCGAGCGGCTGCTGACGACGAACAGCAGTTCACCATGCATGCCGTGGTGGACACCCACAGTAGGTTCACGGAGCTCTCGGTGGTGTACACCAACAACCCGGTCTGGGTGGAGCACTCCATCCACATCATGGAGCTGTAGCTTGCCGAGGAGAAGTACAAGGTGGTCGGGTTCGACCTCGAGTACACCCGCGCCCGTGCCGGGTCTCGTCCCAAGGTCACCGTCGCCCAGATGTGCGTGCGCAACCACATCCTCGTCTACCACTACTGCCTGGCCACAAGGCCTTGCGAGCGTTTCGCCAGGTTTGTCAACAAACCCCACTACATGTTCACTATGGTGGACATCACCAACGATGTAAAGGTGCTCAAGAATTCGGGCATCGCCTGCCAGAATCTTGTCGACATCCAGGGCCAGTACAAGATCTGGGGCAGCAAGGAGCATGAGAAGGACTCACTGGTTCACCTCGCCGAGGCCATCATCGACCCCAACTAGAGAGACATGAAGGATTCCTGTAACAAGGACAAGCGTGCCTGCCACTCGGCATGGATGGAGAAACTCGACAAAGCTCATGTCGTGTACGCGGCCAAGGAGGCGTACACGAGCTACGACATGTACAGGCGGATCGTTGACATGAGGAAGTGCCTCCTTCCCCAAAACGGCCAGGGATCCAGCCGAAAGCAAAGCAATGGCAAGCGTCATTGCAACAATAAGTAGATGATTAGATCCTCGTTTCTCGTAGTTTAGTATGCATGTAATTGCTCACTTTGGTGTATGGAAATGTTATGTGTATAGTCACTTGTGTAATTGTATGCTTAATTTGGTTTTGCAATGCTGTCTTTTTAAGTATATATGTTGATGCTCTATAGACAGAGCAAATCACATCGCACACGGACTAAACAATGGAACCCGTCGGTGATGATTTCATCAATCACTGACAATTGTATACCAGCAATCGTTTGCTCACAACACACACGGCTTGTTAACATGAATCGTCTGTGTTGTTATTGGTCTTCCCACATGTCGGTGCAACAAACCCTGGGTCTGTTGCCCAGACTGTGCACAGGCATGGGGACTTGATTGAAGCACCAACCCAAGTAAGAATACAAGGGACTAAGAGGTTCAAAGGACTAACATGCAAATCAGAGGGACCAAGATCAAGCCAGAAAAGCGAGACACCATCAGGAGAAGGGCCTCCTTTGCCGGGCAGGCGAGCTCGGCAAGGGGCGAGGCCACCCCCGAAAGACGACGTCCAAGACGTCCCGGCAGGGCCTGCCGGGGCAGACGGAGGCAAAATCACCTCACCAACTACTCCACCACGACCCACGTCGTCAATTAGTGCGGTGTCGAACCGCGGAGTGACTAAGTGGCAGCCATTCACCACATGGCAGCCTCTCCCTACAGGAAACACCTGCAGATGACACCTGTCCTGCGACATGTCAAACGAGCAGGCGTGGAGCTGGCGAGATAGCCCGGCAAGCCTTGCCGGGCAACCAACAATGTGACGTTTAGCGGTGCATTTAATGCGCCCTGCAGCCCGCAGAGTTAGGTATGATAGCACTGTTTGCTATCTTATCAGTGCATAATGACTGTTTTGCCATTGTGGTGACCATTTAATCTATAAAAGGAGGCCCATGGCGACCGTAGAGAGGGTTAGAAGGTTGGATAACTCAGACCCCCATACGCGCGTAGCCACTGCCGCCCTGAGGCAATCCTTGCCGGGCAAGTGTACTACGCTCCACCACCACCTTTCCACCATCAATCCACCAAAGCAGGAGTAGGGTTTTACGCCTCATGGCGGCCCAAACCTGGGTAAAAAGGCCCGTGTGATCTCTGCCATGCTGCCACATGCTCGTCTGCTCTTTGTGCAACGCGACGCCCCCTGCCGAACCAGCAAGGGGCCTCCTGGTCCCACAGGTGGCCGTGGTTTCCCGCGACATCTTTGGCACGCCAGGTAGGGGGACCGCTTGCGCGAACCTGAAGGCGTGTGTAGCGCGTCACCTTCATCACCATCAACATCATCGACGACGCCATCGACCATGGCACCCAAGAAGAAACCCGGTTCTTCGGCTCGTCCTTCCACCTCGAAGGCTCCACCGCCCGCGGCCTCTAATGCTGCGGGGGGCGCGGAGACATGCGAGGACGCGGACGCTGCTGGGGATGTGGTCGGAGCAGGCGGCGCCGTCACCACTTCCCCTGCGGCCGACGCAGGAGCAGGAGACATCGGAGGAGAGCAGCATCAGCAACATCCCGACGGCCACGCTCCACAAGGTCCGAGTGAAGGGGTTACTCCATCTGCGCCCCTTCCACCCGCCGATGGGCACAGCCGCAGCAACGATGCTCGAGCCGGGGCGAATCGCCGGCCTCCGACCGCTCCCACCACGGGTGCGGTCACAGCGCGTGCACCTCCCCCGGGACGGGTCGACCAAGCCGCTGCGCCCGACGGAGCCACTGGCCCTTGAGCACCTTCGCCGCACCACCCTGCCATCCAGGTGGTCGCCCCGCAGCAGCGGGGTAGTAGTGCTGCCGCCGCTGGCACCGTCAGGAGCCGAGCGACGGTGCGATCGACTTCATCATCACCCATGCCAAGTACAACCTCGGAGGCCATGGCACTGGCTCAGCTGCTGCTGAGGTTTCCGCCAGCGGCCGAGCAAATGGATGAATGGCGTGCCACCATCCAAAGTCTGCTCGGTTTCACCGAAGCTGGGGGCTCACGGCGAGCTGGCCCGCCACGGCCGCCCCAAGCGACAGCAACGGTTCATGCTGCTGACCATACAGAAGGGGCCGTCCCTACGGTGCAGTCCCGGCCACGGCAGCCAGCGCGAGCGCAACAGAATCAAGACCCCGATGACATCTCGATGGCCTCTTCTGACCCTCGAGCGCGTCCAAGCCAACGACGAGCCCCGAATGATAGGCGGAGAGGAGACACGTGCGTCGTTGTCGAGCAACGCCGCGACGACCTCCACCGGACTGATGGGTGCGACGGCCCCAGCGTCGACGAGCCCGCGCTTGGTATTGGCAGGTGCCTACCTTTCGAGGTTGGCTGCCCTGCCTTTACCCGTGAGCTGCGGCAAGTCCGTTGGCCGTCCGTTCGCACGTTCAAGCCAGAGATACCTGAGAAGTACGATGGGAGGCTGAACCCGGCAGAGTTCCTGAGCATCTACACCATCGCTGTTCAGGCTGCCGGGGGAAGAGATGAGAAGGTGTTCGCCAACTACTTTCCTTTGGCCCTCAAGTCCAATGTGAGGTCTTGGCTGATGCACTTGCCGGAGAACTCCATTTCGTCATGGGCAGACGTGTGCCATGAGTTCATCGGTGCCTTCACCAGTGACCACCAAGAGCCGGGCCGACCCAACGACTTGCAGCTTCTCCACCAAAAGGAAGGAGAGACCCTCCGTACGTATTTACAGAGATTCAGCAAAGTTCATAGAAATATCCCAAATATCCATCCGGCAGCCGTGATAGCCGCCTTCCAGTCCAACATGCGCAACCGCCGGATTCGTTCCAAGATGAACGTACGGTTGCCCAAGACTGTGAAGGAGCTCTACACGTTGGTGGATAAGTGTGCTCGGATGGAGGAGGGAAGAAAGTTGCCCGAAGAGGAAGATTGCACCAATATTGATTCAGAGGATGAGGATGAATCAACCAGTCAGAAGAAGAGCAAGAAGCGCAGTAAGAAGCGAAGGGATAAGGCAGTAATGACTGTTGAAGGATCGGGTACGCCTAGTACCGGCAAGAAGGCCAAAGTTGAGGCCCCCAGCAAGGAAGCTGTCATGTGCGTTGACTGCCGGGAAGCTGCTGCTGCCGAGAAAGCCGGGAAAGGTGATGGGACGTATTGCAAGATTCATCGGACCAAGGGCCACGACCTTCAAGAGTGTTATTAGATTGAGCAGCTTGTCAAAAGACAGAAAGCAGAGTATGAGAAGCGTGACAAGGAAAATGGTCAGAATGTTGCTGGCGGCAAGGGCCGAGGTGGTGAAGTAAATCGCCCCGTCAAACCCTTTCAGAACCAAGGAAAAACCGCTAGAGGTCGAGAGAAGGAAGCCTGTGGTGATGAGAGTGATGGAGGGGATGAAGAGGAAACCAGTAAGCAAGAGTTTCAGAAGGCCACCGACGCCCTGTGCATTGACGGGGGTGCATCTCTGCACACCTCTCACCGCCAACTCAAGCGGTGGGCACGAGAAGTCAATGCCGTGGAGCCAGTACCCGAGGCCCGGAAGCCGCTCAAGTGGTCCCGTACGCCCATCATCTTTGACGAGGAGGATCATCCTAGCCATACCACTGCGGTAGGGTGTTTTCCATTGTTGGTCTCCCCAACAATCTGCAACCTCAAGGTCACGAAGATGTTGGTGGACGGCAGGGCCGGGTTGAATCTGATTTCCCCAGCAGTTATCAGCAAGCTTCAGATAGCAGAGGAAGAGCTGGAGGTTACCGGCACGTTTCAAGGAGTTAATCCCGGCAGGAGCCGTCCTAAGGGAAAGATCACATTGCCAGTAATGTTTGGGGGAGAACTGAACTACCAGACTGAGAGGATTGTGTTTGATGTGGTTGATCTCCCCTGCCATACAATGGGATTCTTGGACGCCCGGCCCTGGCTAAGTTCATGGCAGCATCTCACTATGCCTACAACACCTTGAAGATGCCTGGGCCACTGGGAGTCATCACCATCCCATCAGATGAGAAGGATGCAATCATTTGTGTGGACAAGATATACCGGGATGCGGTCGCAGCAGAGGCCGCGGTAGCAGCAGCTCCCGCTAAGGAAAGCAAAGTAAAGAAGAGGGATTGCAGGGACTCTGGCAAAGAGTCCGGGAAGAGTGCCCCCACCGAGTGCACGACACCCGTTGATGACGTGCCGGAGTGTTCCAATGGCAAGAGATCCAAGGTCGCTGCACCCCAAGTGAAGAAGGTCCCGGCAGGGCTGGCTGGCGTTGATGGTACTTTCACTATCAGCGCCATCCTCGATGACAAATAGGAAAGCGCGCTCGTTGCCTTCCTGCGGGCGAATATCGATGTGTTTGCCTGGCAACCATCTGATATCCCCGGTGTTCCCGTGGAGGTAATCGAGCACCACCTTGCTGTCTGCCCACATGCCCGACCTGTCAAGCAGAAAGTCCGGAAGCAGGCCTTGGAGAGGCAGCAGTTCATTGCAGAAGAGATCAAGAGACTAGAGGTAGCTGGATTGGTCAGAGGAGTACTGCATCCCACGTGGTTGGCAAACCCGGTGGTAGTCCGGAAGGCTAACGGGAAGTGGAGGCTTTGCATAGATTTCACAGATCTCAACAAGGCTTGCCCAAAGGACCCGTTTCCCTTGCCGCGTATCGATCAGATTGTGGATTCCACTTCAGGTTGTGATTTGCTCTCCTTTCTGGATGCGTATTCTGGGTATCACCAGATCTTCATGTCCAAGGAAGATGAAGAGAAGACGTCGTTCATCACTCCATGTGGTACGTACTATTTTGTCCGCATGCCATTCGGATTAAAGAGTGCCGGGTCCACTTTTGCAAGGGCAGTCTAGATTGGTTTCGAGCCACAGTTACACAGAAACATAGAAGACTATATGGATGATATTGTGGTCAAGACCAAGGATAGGGCCACCCTTATTCAAGATTTGGAGGAGACGTTTGTTAATCTGCGCAAAATCAATTTGAAGCTCAACCAGGAGAAGTGTGTATTTGGTGTTCCCTCCGGCAAGTTGCTTGGGTTCTTTGTATCCCATCGCGGGATCGAAGCCAATCCCGACAAGATCAAGGCTATCGAGCAGATCCAAGCACCAAGGACAGTTAAGGATGTGAGGCGTCTGATAGGATGCGTTGCCGCGCTAAGCAGGTTCATCTCCAAGTTTGCCGAGCGCGCCTTGCCGTTCTTCAAAATTTTGAAGAAGGCAGGACCCATGAAGTGGACCCCGGAAGCAGATGCAGCTTTGCAAGAGTTAAAGGCCTACTTGTCCTCCGTGCCTACCTTGGTCGCTCCCAAACCCTAGGAGCCGTTGCTGCTGTACCTAGCGGCAACCAACCAAGTAGCCAGTGCAGCTTTGGTAGTGCAGCGAGAAGTGGATGAGGCAGAGAGTGAGCAGAGACTGGCAGAGTCAGAGAAGGATCAGGACAACAATGAGCACGACAACGAGAGCAACCCCAAGGACACGTCAAGGAAGAAAGTGGTGCAGTGCCCAGTGTACTTCGTCAGCTCCTTATTACAGGGGGCTAGATCGAGGTAATCTAGCGTGCAAAAGTTGATTTTTGGTCTCATCCTGGCCTCAAGGAAACTGCACCACTACTTCCAAGCCCATGAGATCACGGTTGTCACTCGTTTCCCGTTGCAACGGATACTCCGAAACCCTGAGGCTACCGACAGAATAGTGGAGTTGGCTTTGGAGTTATCCACTTTTGGTTTGAAGTTTGAAAGCACGTCAACTATTCAGAGCAGGGCATTGGCAGAGTTTATTGCAGAATGGACGCCAACCCCTGATGAGGAAGTGACGAAGACAGCTATCCCCGGCAAGGAATCGCCACAAGTATGGATTATGTATTTTGATGGTGCTTTTTCCCTACAAGGTGCAGGAGCTGGTATGCTTCTTGTTGCCCCCTCCGGGGAGCACTTGAGGTACGTCATCCAAATGCATTTTGCTCGGGAAGAAGCAACCAACAACACAGTAGAATATGAAGGGCTCCTTGCCGGGCTCAGGATTGCAGCTGAATTGGGAATTAAGAAGCTGATCATTCGAGGAGATTCACAGCTTGTGGTGAGACAAGTTAACAAGGATTACCAAAGTCCATTGATGGGGGCATACGTCGAGGAAGTGAGGAGATTGGAGGAGCACTTTGACGGATTGCAAACAGAGCACGTACCCCGTGCAAAAAACAGCATAGCTGATCATCTGTCAAAGTGTGCTGCGCAGAAGCTCCCTGTGGAACCAGGGACTTTTGTTCTCCATCTCACTCAGCCCTCCATATCCCCAGCAACAATGGCCTGGAAAAGGAGAAAGTTGGACTCCGGTAAGCCTCTCCCGGTAGAGCCGTCCGCTCCTGGCAGAGACCCTGCCGAAAACAATTCCTCGCTGTCTGCCGGACCACACCCTCCAGCCGGGCCCATGGACCCCGCGAATGAGGCATGTGCTCCCACAACAGAGGAGGTGCCACTAGTCCTCGTTGCCGAGCCCCAGGCTCCAACTTGGGCAAGGCACATTGTCCACTTCCTCCAAACCGGAGAGCTTCCCGGCAACCAAGACGAAGCTGAAAAAGTAGCCCGGAGGGCCAGTATGTATCAGTTTGTCGATGACACTCTATACAGAAGGAGGCCCAATGGTGTGAAATTAAAGTGTGTCTGCTGGGAAGAAGGAAAGGAACTGCTGGCTGAGATACACAAAGGCATGTGCGGCTCCCACATTGGATCAAGGGCACTAGTTGGGAAAGCATTCCGGCAAGGATTCTATTGGCCCATAGCCCTCCAAGATGCGGTCGAGCTAGTCACCAAATGTGAAGCCTGCCAGTTCCATTCCAAGAAAACCCACCTGCCTGCCCAAGCTCTTCAAACAATCCCTCTATCATGGCCATTTTCGGTCTGGGGGCTCGATATCCTCGGCCCCTTCCCCCGAGCAATCAGGGGCTTTGAATTCTTGTTCGTTGCTATCGACAAGTTTACAAAGTGGCCAAAAGTGACTACCGTGAGAAAGGTGACTGCTCAGTCAGCTATCAAGTTCTTGAAAGAATTGGTGTGTCGTTTTGGAGTTCCGGCAAGGATCATTACCAACAACGGCACCCAGTTCACGAGCCACGCCTTCATGCAATATGTTCATGCCCTCGGATGCAAGATCTCATTTGCCTCTGTGGCACACCCCCGGAGCAATGGGCAAGCTGAGAGGGCGAACGCTGAAGTGCTGCGTGGACTCAAGACAAGAACCTTTGATACACTGCAGAAGCACGGCAGGCGGTGGATCGAGGAGCTGCCGGTAGTTCTCTCATCCCTCAGAATGACACGAAACCGAGCTACCAGGCAGACTACCTTCTCCCTGGTCTACGGGGCAGAAGCAGTTATCTCCACGGAAATCATTTACGGGACGCCTCGAGTGCTTGCCTATGATGAAGTAGCGCAAGATCAGCACCGGCGTGACAACGCTGTGCTACTCGAGGAGAACCATCTCCGGGCTGCTACGCGTGCTGCACGCTATCAGCAAGCCCTGCATCGCTATCATAGCCGCAGGGGTCACACCCGGTATTTTGAGGAAGGTGACCTTGTCCTTAGGCGCGTTCAGTCCACCAAGGGTACAAACAAGTTGTCACCAAAGTGGGAAGGCCCTTACTGGGTAGTACGAGTCACCAGACCTGGCGCAGTCCATCTGGAGACCGGAGATGGCATTCAGTTGCAAAACTCATGGAATATTGAGCATCTCCGCAAGTTCTACCCGTAAGGCGCGGCTGTCGGGCCCTGCCCGGTAGCCACCCTTTTGTACAGGCCTTGCCTCAGCTGCATGTAACCCCTTGTACAAAGCCAGGGCAATGACCCTGTGCAAGAGAAAATAAAGAAGCGCTATGGGGGCCCCCGACCAAGATTGCATGCATGCATGAGCATTCCAAGATCACTACATAAGCATTTCATGAGTATTTGCATATGCATATAGATAGGATCGCATCCTGCATTCATTCTCATCCGCATGAAGCTGCAGGTTCCTGCTGTGAACTTGGCTTTGACGAGGCGTTGAGAAGATTACCCGGCACTATGATCCCCGGCAAGCCAAACAGATAAGTTCTACCTCCTGTCCATTAGTGTTCTGTAAGTTATAACTTGTGCATAAGAAAACTCTGCCACTCTTTTGAGACTTAGGTTCTCCCATCCCTCACTCGAACGTTGCTTCGAACAGGATGGTCGAAGTGGCCTTTGGTAAAAAGAAGTTGGCGGGGGGCTGGCCCCTTTGCCTGTTGCCTGGTAGACACAGCTCTCCGGTAGATAGAAAAGGTGCCGGCAGGATAGCCTGCCGGGGAAAACTCATTTTTTACACTAAAGAGGCATCTCGCCTCTGCATGGACGTACACATGCACGGGTTCCCGGCAAGGTTCATCTTTTTCATAATATGCTGATACAAGTACAAGCATTACAGAACACAAACATGGACTCGAGAGATTACATTATTTGAATTAAAATTTGGCAAGTGCCTACAGATTTAAGATTGAAAAAAGATAAGTGCCCCGTAATCCCCTCTTTTCGTTTTCCCTCCATCAGGCACTACGGCGGGAGGAGGAAAAGACGAGAAAAGGGCACCCAAGCAGGAGCCCATCCCGGGCCCGTCGTGACCCACCTGTCGCGGCCTGACAAGACCGGGAGTCGCGAGGCTGCGAAGGAGGAGTACGGGGGACGGGGCGGCGCCCTCTTGTTGCCACCTCCAGAGCCAGCAAGAAGCCCCGGCTTGAGTGCCGGTGGAGTCATCCACCAAAGCTCAGCCGGAAGACTGCCGAAGGGGAGGCAAAGGCGCCAAGAGAACATCCCTCCCCGGCCATCGCCCTAGGAGGCTGGTGATGATGGTGCCGGGGAGGGAGGGGAAGAGCGGAAAGACGAGGCGGCAGGTCACCGGTCGGAGGCGAAGGCATCCACGCCATCGTACTCCGACCTGACCCCCTGCCACCCGCCTTCTCCGTCTTCCCTCGTTTTCTCCTCACCACCGCTGCTCCCGAGAAGTGCCAAGACTCCAGCCCAGCGCCTTCCCCGGGGAGACGGCGAGCGGCCAGGACGACCAGGGGGCTTGAGGCACACCGCTCCCCGCCTTGGCGGGCAGGAAGGCGCGCCTCTCATCAACATCAGCCCCAAGACCTCCGGGAGGGGCGGTGTTGGGATTACCAATGGTCTCCAGCCCCGCCTCCCGGCCGAGCCTCGAAGGAACCAAGAGGTTCGCCACAACAAGGACCAGGCTCAGTCCCCGAGCGCCAGCACCGGCATTTGGCAACACTAGCCCCAACCAAGAGCCCCGGGGCTGGCCCCAGGCTCTCCTCTTCAGCATAACCAGCAGAGGCAGAAAGCGGAGGAGAAGAAGAATGCGAGGGTGGGTGACTTCGCCCTCCTCCACCCCTCTATTTTATAGGCAGATCGGGGAGGGGAGCCGCTCCCTCAACAGGCGGCCACCGTCCTCCTCCGCCAACTCAAGACGACCGGGCCCTCGCCAAGATGCTCTCCCACGCCACACGCCTCCGTTACCTACCCCTCATGATGCATGCAGCATACGTGGCTAAGGATAAGGGCGTGGTGGGAAGAGTGAATTGGCGGTTTCTCCCCCGTGGGTTAAAGTCATTCACGGGCCATCACTGGAGCGGCCCCACCACCATTGGCCTTATACGACGCGCGGAGAAACCGGAAACTGGCCCGGAATCAAGGCTAATAAAGAAGCAAAGAAGACCTCAAGAGACCAGCCTCTTCAACGACCCCGCCTGTGCACTTATTAGGCCCTACCCCGACGACGCTCGAAAGCGCGTTCGGGGCATGCCCGGGGGCTTCTGTCGGTGCAACAAACCCTGGGTCTGTTGCCCAGACTATGCACAGGCACGGGGACGAGATTGAAGCACCAACCCAAGTCAGAATACAAGGGACTAAGAGGTTCAAAGGACTAACATGCAAATCAGAGGGACCAAGATCAAGCCAGAAAAGCAAGACACCATCAGGAGAAGGGCCTCCTTTGCCGGGCAGGCGAGCTCGGCAAGGGGCGAGGCCACCCCCGGAAGACGACGTCCAAGACGTCCCGGCAGGGCCTGCCGGGGCACACGGAGGCAAAACCACCTCACCAACTACTCCACCACGACCCACAACATCAATCAGTGCGGTGTCGAACCGCGGAGTGACTAAGTGGCAGCCATTCACCACATGGCAGCCTCTCCCTACAGGAAACACCTGCAGATGACACCCGTCCTGTGACGTGTCAAGCGAGCAGGCGTGGAGCTGGCGAGATAGCCCGGCAAGCCTTGCCGGGCAACCAACGATGTGACGTTGAGCGGTGCATTTAATGCGCCCTGTCAGCCCGCAGAGTTAGGTATGATAGCACTGTTTGCTATCTTATCAGTGCATAATGACTGTTTTGCCATTGTGGTGACCCCTTAATCTATAAAAGGAGGCCCATGGCGACCGTAGAGAGGGTTAGAAGGTTGGATAACTCAGACCCCCATACGCGCGTAGCCACTGCCGCCCTGAGGCAACCCTTGCCGGGCAAGTGTACTACGCTCCACCACCACCTTTCCACCATCAATCCACCAAAGCAGGAGTAGGGTTTTACACCTCACGGCGGCCCGAACCTGGGTAAAAATGCCTGTGTGATCTCTGCTGTGCTGCCACACGTTCGTCTGCTCTTTGTGCAACACGACGCTCCCCTGCTGAACCAGCAAGGGGCCTCCTGGTCCCATAGGTGGCCGTGGTTTCCCGCGACACCACACGTTTCGGATTACAGACCTGTTTGCCGCGTATCACTCACATCTTGTTAAGTTGAACCGTTTCTGTTCTCTTGGCTTAATGCAAACAGTTCTTCCGAGTGAACTGTATGCCGTATATCGCACACACCTTGATCTGGCTGACTGTTTCTTTTGTGTTGCCTAATCACAAACAGTTCATCCGAGGGAACCGTATGATGTATATCGCACACACCTTCATCTGGCTGCCCGTTTCTATTCTTCTACCTCATCACAAACAGTTCATTGAACTGAACCGTATGCCCCTCATCGCACACGCAACTAAATTCTGAACCGTGTTTGATGCATCCGTCATCGCAAACGTTTTGCATCTTTTTTGATGATTTTTTTACATCACTGTTTGCGATTATTGCATCGCACATAGTTTCGTCGAAGGGTCTTTGATCGTAGTGTCGCGTTAGCAGCATCCTGCAGTAGTGATTGTATGATAGACAGGTGCAATGGATAGTGGGGAATAAAACAGGGCATGAAATAATTCACATTTATGCTGTGTAATCAAACAGCATAGCATGACACAATTTCAAATATATGATGGCTAACTAAATAGGATAGCATGACACAATTTCACATATATGATGGCTAACTAAACAGGATAGAATGACATAATTCAAAATATGATGACTATGTAAACAAGATGACATGATATAACTATATGATGTGTCTATTAAAGTGGTTGGCATGCTATAATTCACATACATGCCATCTATGGAAACCAGATGGCATGATATAATTCACGGATAGAATGACAAAATTCAAAATATGATGACTATGTAAACATGATGAGATGATATAACTAATATGATGTCTTTATTAAATGGGATGGCATGGCATAATTCAAATACATGCTGTCTATGTAGACATGATGGCATGATATAATTCAAATACTGTATATGATTTATGTACTAAGCAAGTAAGCAGATGGCAATCGCATATATGATGTCTAAACTAAGCAGATGGCATTCAATATTTTGTATATGATGTAAAAACTAAGCAATGCAAGACAACATACGCATGATATGAGTAATATAACCCTGCCAAGTTTGAGCATACACTCAGGGGGAAAATTGGACTAGTCATCTGTCTCTGAATCCTCCTCTAAGGAGCTATCTGTAACCCGCAAGATATCTGCTTCAGCAGGTAGCATTGTCTGCTCTGAAGAGCTTGTTTTCACTCCAGATTTTTCCATCACCAATTCAAATGGCTGATGCACAGGAAGAGTAGTTGAATATAAGAACATTGTCAACAAATGGAATACGTGATACAAAAAAAGGATGGCATGATATAATTCACATATATGATGCTTGGGTAAACAGCATGGCATTGCATAATTCACATACATAATGCCTTGCAATAAGATAGCATTGCATAATTCACATATATAATGCCTTGCACCAAGATGGCATTGAATAATTCACATATATATATGGTAATTAGACACTAAACAGGTGGCATTCACACAAAGAATGTTTAAACTAAGCAAATGACATAGCAAGGCAAGACACCATATGCACGATATGAGCAAGATAACCATGCCAAGTTAAGAGCATACACCTCGGGGGGGAAATAGGACTGGTCATCTGTCTCTGAATCCTCCTCTGAGGAGCTATCCGTAACCAGCAAGATATGCACTTCGTGAGATAGCATTGTCTGCTCTGAAGACCTTGTTTTCACTCCAGATTTTTCCATCACCGTGTCAAATGGCTGATGCACATGAAGAGTAGTTGAATGTACTTACATTGTTGATAAATGTACTACATAATGAAAAAAAGGATGGCATGATATAATTCACATATAAGATCACTGGCTAAGCAGGATGGCATTACAAAATTCACATATATGATGCTGGGCTAAACAATATGGTATTGCATAATTCACATATATGATATAGAAAGTAAACAGATGGCATTCACACAAAGCATGTCTAAACTAAGCAGATGAAATTTTTAATGTATAAAGTAAGCAATCCAAGGCGCGATATGCATGATATGACCAACATCAGCATGGCAAGTTAGAGCAAAGACCTCAGGGGGGTAAATAGGAGTGGTCTGCTCCCTCTAAATCCCCCTCTGAACAGTTATCTTCCTCTTGATTACAATCTGGAATGGGGGGAGGGGGGCTGCCTTTCGCCCACCATGGAGCGACGTCTGCATGAAATTTTATTGCCACGCAAGGCTCGTCTCTTTTGCTCTACATGTTCAGTACCATTGTGTACAATAACTGACATGCATAGGAATAAAACATAGTGAGATTATGTAAGGAGTGCATGTAGAAATCTAGAGTGATGGTAGCAACCTATGGACAGACCCAAAACCAGTGATAGAAGGCAGATAATAGCTGCCGTTAAAAAAATACAAATATTGGCTCCTTTACTGTTTGTTTCCCACCCAACATGAAAGTCATAGTAGACACCCGAGATTAACCAGGTAGTAAACAGATAATATTCGTTGTTGCGCCGATATGTACCCCAAAACCATTTAAAAACTTAAGTTTGAACATTAGTTTGGAGCTGACTCGGAGTATAACAGGTGAAGAGGACGATAAAGTAGCAGGTAATATTAAGCGATGCATAACATAAGCAGACACGAAAGGGTGCGACCTCTCTTGTGGACCCGTGTAGTGCTCAAGGTCATCTGCTCAGTTGATGATGGTAATGCAGTTGTGGTGGCTGCCGGCGGCATGGAAGAAGATCTGAGGCGGCGAAAGATAGTCTGGAGGGTGGATCCCCGCTGTGCTGGACCCTTCCGTCATTGGAGCAGCTGAGCTATGGTGGACGACGGCGCGGCAGGAGCGGAACAAACCACACAAGGTTTTCTTCAAAACCTATCTGTAACAGAAGTAATTCTGTAAGGGCTCGTTTGAATTAGAGGATTCTAACAACGCAGGGGTAGGAAATACACAGGAATAGGATAGGAATGCACGTGCAAAACACAGCATTTGCAAATATAGGATTTCTGTCAATCTGGGTGTTTGGTTCATAGGAATGCAAAGAAGCATGGTCAAATTAAGTCAAACCACAAGAAAATGTATAGTTATAATGCTATTATGCTACTATCACTTAGTCTTGTTCTGCATGAATAATAATTTCAAAAGGAGGGCCAAGTGGATATTAAAATTCCTACGGTTTTTCTTTGAAAGAGACACTAAAGGAACAAATAATACTTTGGACCCAGGCCACTGCCCTACTAGCTAAACTCCCAGGCCCATCTACACATGCACAGCTCCAACGCGCAGAAAATAATGATGGCTTTCGAGAGAGTCCATCACGGATAGCTAACTTGCCTAGTACCCACTGCTTGTCATATAGGAGAAACTAATTGTATTCCTCACTACTACGCGTGCTAAGTGGACAATATATATAACCTGTAAAGTAAAAAAATAATGCAACAAGTGTACAACCTCTATGGCGAAGCCATGTCGATCCCAGATGTTGGGGAACGTAGTAATTCAAAAATTTCCTACGATCATGCAAGATCTATCTAGGAGAAGCATAGCAACGAGCGGGAGAGTGTGTCCACGTACCCTCGTAGACCGAAAGTGAAAGCGTTTAGTAACGCGGTTGATGTAGTCGAACGTCTTCGCGATCCAACCAATCAAGTACCGAACGCACGGCACCTCCGTGATCTGCACACGTTTAGCTCGGTGACGTCCCTTGTACTCTTGATCCAGCTGAGGCCGAGGGAGAGTTTCAGCAGCACGACGGCGTGGTGACGGTGATGATGAAGTTACCGACGCAGGGCTTCGCCTAAGCACTACGACAATATGACCGAGGTGGAAATCTGTGGAGGGGGGCACCGCACACGGTTAAACAATCAACTTGTCTTGTGTCTCTATGGGGTGCCCCCTGGCCACGTATATAAAGGATGGAGGGAGGAGGAGGCCGGCCCTCATAGGGCGCGCCCAAGGTGTGGAGTCCTACTAGGACTCCCTAGTCCTAGTAGGATTCCACCTCCCACATGAAATAGGAAAAGGGGAAGGGAGAAGGAGAAGGAAGGAAGGGGGCACCCCCTTTCCCTAGTCCAATTCGGACCAGTCCATGGGGAAGGGGCGCAGCTACCCTTGAGGCCTTTCTTTCCTTTCCCGTATGGCCCATTAAGGTCCAATACGAATTCCCGCAACTCTCCGGTACTCCGAAAAATACCCGAATCACTCGGAACCTTTCCGATGTCCGAATATAGCCTTCCAATATATCGATCTTTACCTCTCGACCATTTCGAGACTCCTCGTCATGTCCGTGATCTCATCCGGGACTCCGAACTATCTTCGGTTATCAAATCACATAACTCATAATACAAATCGTCATCGAATGTTAAGCGTGCGGACCCTACGGGTTCGAGAACTATGTAGACATGACCGAGACACATCTCCGATCAATAACCAATAGTGGAACCTGGATGCTCATATTGGCTCCTACATATTCTACGAAGATCTTTATCGGTCAAACCGCATAACAACATACGTTGTTCCCTTTGTCATCGGTATGTTACTTGCCCGAGATTCGATCGTCGGTAGCCTCATACCTAGTTCAATCTCGTTACCGGCAAGTCTCTTTACTCGTTCCATATTGCATCATCCCAAAACTAACTCATTAGTCACATTGCTTGCAAAGCTTATAGTGATGTGCATTACCGAGAGGGCCCAGAGATACCTCTCCGATACACGGAGTGACAAATCCTAATCTCGATCTATGCCAACCCAACAAACACCATCGGAGACACCTGTAGAGCATCTTTATAATCACCCAGTTACGTTGTGACATTTGATAGCACACAAGGTGTTCCTCCGGTATTCGGGAGTTGCATAATCTCATAGTCAGAGGAACATGTATAAGTCATGAAGAAAGTAATAGCAATAAACTTAACGATCATTATGCTAAGCTAACAGATGGGTCATGTCCATCACATCATTCTTCTAATGATGTGATCTCGTTCATCAAATGACAACACATGTCTATGGTCAGGAAACTTAACCATCTTTGATTAACGAGCTAGTCAAGTAGAGGCATACTAGGGACACTTTGTTTTGTCTATGTATTCACACATGTATCAAGTTTCCGGTTAATACAATTCTAGCATGAATAATAAACATTTATCATGACATAAGGAAATAAATAATAACTTTATTATTGCCTCTAGGGCATATTTCCTTCAGTCTCCCACTTGCACAAGAGTCAATAATCTAGTTCACATCGCCATGTGATTTAACACCAATAGTTCACATCACCATGTGATTAACACCCATAGTTCACATCGCTTATGTGACCAACACTCAAAAGGTTTACTAGAGTCAATAATCTAGTTCACGTCGCCATGTGATTAACACCCAAAGAGTACTAAGGTGTGATCAAGTTTTGCTTGTGAGAGAAGTTTAGTCAACGGGTCTGCCACATTCAGATCCGTATGTATTTTGCAAATTTCTATGTCTACAATGCTCTGCACGGAGCTACTCTAGCTAATTGCTCCCACTTTCAATATGTATCCAGATTGAGACTTTGAGTCATCTGGATCGGTGTAAAAGCTTGCATCGACGTAACCTTTTACGATGAACTCTTTTATCACCTCCATAACCGAAAAATATTCCCTTAGTCCTCTTAGGTAACTAAGGATAACTTTGACCGCTATCCAGTGATCTATCCCTGGATCACTATCGTACCTCCTTGCTAAACTCATAGCAAGGCACACAACTGGTCTGGTACATAGCATGGCATACTTTATAGAACCTATGACTGAGGCATAGGGAATGACTTTCATTCTCTTTCTATCTTTTGCCGTGGTCGGGTTTTGAGTCTTAATCAATTTTACACCTTGTAACACAGGCAAGAACTCCTTCTTTGACTGATCCATTTTGAACTTCTTCAAAATCTTGTCAAGGTATGTGCTTTGTGAAAGTCCTATTAAGCGTCTCGATCTATCCCTATAGATCTTGATGCTCAATACTTAAGCAGCTTCACCGAGGTCCTTTTTATTGAAAAACTTTTATTCAAGTATCCTTTTATGCTATCCAGAAATTCTATATCATTTCCAATCAACAATATGTCATCCACATATAATATTAGAAATGCTACACAGCTCCCACTCACTTTTTTGTAAATACAGGCTTCTCCAAAAGTCTGTATAAAACCATATGCTTTGATCACACTATCAAAGCGTTTATTCCAGCTCCGAGATGCTTGCACCAGTCCATAAATGGATCGCTGGAGCTTGCACACTTTGTTAGCATCCTTTGGATCGATAAAACCTTCGGGTTACATCATATACAACTCTTCTTCCAGAAATCCATTCAGAAATGCAGTTTTTACATCCATTTGCCAAATTTCATAATCATAAAATGCGGCAATTGCTAACATGATTCGAACGGACTTAAGCATCGCTACGGGTGAGAAGGTCTCATCGTAGTCAACTCCTTGAACTTGTCGAAAACCTTTTGCAACAAGTCGAGCTTTGTAGACAGTAACATTACCGTCGGCGTCAGTCTTCTTCTTGAAGATCCACTTATTCTTTATGGCTTGCCGATCATCGGGCAAATCAACCAAAGTCCACACTTTGTTCTCATACATGGATCCCATCTCAGATTTCATGGCCTCAAGCCATTTTGCGGAATCTGGGCTCATCATCGCTTCCTCATAGTTCGTAGGTTCATCATGGTCAAGTAACATGACCTCCAGAACAGGATTACCGTACCACTCTGGTGCGGATCTTAGTCTGGTTGACCTACGAGGTTCGGTAGTAACTTGATCTGAAGTTTCATGATCATCATCATTAGCTTCCTCACTAATTGGCGTAGGTATCACTGGAACTGATTTCTGTGATGAACTACTTTCCAATTCAAGATAAGGTACCACTACCTCATCAAGTTCTACTTTCCTCCCACTCACTTCTTTCGAGAGAAACTCCTTCTCTAGAAAGGATCCATTCTTAGCAACGAATATTTTGCCTTTGGATCTGTGATAGAAGGTGTACCCAACAGTCTCCTTTGGGTATCCTATGAAGACACATTTCTCCGATTTGGGTTCGAGCTTATCAGGTTGAAGCTTTTTCACATAAGCATCGCAGCCTCAAACTTTAAGGAACGACAACTTGGGTTTCTTGCCAAACCACAGTTCATAAGGTGTCGTCTCAACGGATTTAGATGGTGCCCTATTTAACGTGAATGCAGTCGTCTCTAATGCATAACCCCAAAACGATAGTGGTAAATCGGTAAGAGACATCATAGATTGCACTATATCCAATAAAGTACGGTTATGACGTTCGGACACACCATTATACTGTGGTGTTCCAGGTGGCATGAGTTTGTGAAACTATTCCACATTGTTTTAATTGAAGGCCAAACTCGTAACTCAAATATTTGCCTCCGCGATCAGATCGTAGAAACTTTATTTTCTTGTTACGATGATTTTCCACTTCACTCTGAAATTCTTTGAACTTTTCAAACGTTTCAGACTTGTGTTTCATTAAGTAGATATACCCATATCTGCTCAAATCATCTGTGAAGAAAATAACAATACCCACCGCGAGCCTCAATACTCATCGGACCGCATACATCGGTATGTATTATTTCCAATAAGTCCGTAGCTCGCTCCATTGTTCCGGAGAACGGAGTTTTAGTCATCTTGCCCATGAGGCATGGTTCGCAAGCATCAAATGATTCATAATCAAGCGATTCCAAAAGTCCATCAGTATGGAGTTTCTTCATGCGCTTTACACCAATATGACCTAAACGGCAGTGCCACAAATAAGTTGCACTATCATTACTAACTTTGCATCTTTTGGCTTCAATATTACGAATATGTGTATCACTACGATCGAGATTCAATAAACCATTTACATGGGGTGTATGACCATAGAAGGTTTTTATTCATGTAAACAGAACAACAATTAATCTCTGACTTAAATGAATAACCGTATTGCAATAAACATGATCCAATCATATTCATGCTCAACGCAAACACCAAATAACTTTTATTTTGCAATAAACATGATCCAATCATATTCATGCTCAACGCAAACACCAAATAACATTTATTTAGGTTCAACACTAATCCCGAAAATAGAGGGAGTGTGCGATGGTGATCTTATCAACCTTGGAATCACTTCCAACACACATCGTCACCTTGTCATTAACTAGTCTTTGTTCATTTTGCAACTCCTGTTTCGAGTTACTAATGTTAGCAACTGAACCAGTATCAAATACCCAGGGGCTACTATGAACACTAGTAAAATACACATCAATAACATCTATATCAAATATACTTTTGTTCACTTTGCCATCCTTCTTATCCGCCAAATACTTGGGGCAGTTCCGCTTCCAGTGACCAGTCCTTTTGCAGTAGAAGCACTCAGTTTCAGGCTTAGGTCTAGACTTGGGCTTCTTCCCGGGAGTAGCAACTTGCTTGCTATTCTTCTTGAAGTTCCCCTTCTTCCCTTTGCCCTTTTCTTGAAACTAGTGGTCTTGTTAACCATCAACACTTGATGCTCTTTCTTGATTTCTACCTTCGTTGATTTCAGCATCACGAAGAGCTCGGGAATTGTTTTTGTCATCCCTTGCATATTATAGTTCATCACGAAGTTCCAGCAACTTGGTGATAGTGACTAGAGAATTCTGTCAATTACTATCTTATCCGGAAGATTAACTCCCACTTGATTCAAGCAACTGTAGTACTCAGACATTCTGAGCACATGCTTACTGGTTGAGCTATTCCCCTCCATCTTGTAGGCGAAGTAGTTGTCAGAGGTCTCATACCTCTCGACACGGGCATGAGTCTGAAATACCGATTTCAGCTCTTGGAACATCTCATATGCTCCATGTCGTTCAAAATGTTTTTGAAGTCCCGATTCTAAGCCGTAAAGCATGGTGCACTAAACTATCAAGTAGTCATCATACCGAACTTGTCAAACGTTCATAACGTCTGCATCTGATCCTGCAACAGTTCTGTCACCTAGCGGTGCATCGAGGACATAATTCTTCTATGCAGCAATGAGGATAAACCTCAGATCACGGAACCAGTCCGCATCATTGCTACTATCATCTTTCAACTTAGTTTTCTCTAAGAACATATCAAAAATAAAACAGGGGAGCTATACGCGAGCTATTGATCTACAACATAATTTGCAAATACTACCAGGACTAAGTTCATGATAAATTAAAGTTCAATTAATCATATTACTTAAGAACTCCCACTTAGATAGACATCCCTCTAATCATCTAAGTGATCACGTGATCCAAATCAACTAAACCATGTCCGATCATCACGTGAGACGGAGTAGTTTTCAATGGTGAACATCACTATGTTGATCATATCTACTATATGATTCACGTTCGACCTTTCGGTCTCAGTGTTCCGAGGCCATATCTGCATATGCTAGGCTCGTCAAGTTTAACCCGAGTATTCTGCGTGTGCAAAACTGGCTTGCACCCATTGTATGTGAACGTAGAGCTTATCACACCCGATCATCACGTGGTGTCTCGGCACGACAAACTGTAGCAATGGTGCATACTCAGGGAGAACACTTGTACCTTGAAATTTAGTGAGAGATCATCTTATAATGCTACCGCCGTACTAAGCAAAATAAGATGCATAAAAGGATTAACATCACATGCAATTCAATATAAGTGATATGATATGGTCATCATCATCTTGTGCCTTTGATCTCCATCTCCAAAGCACCGTCATGATCACCATCGTCACCGGCGCCCTAGCTTGATCTCCATCGTCACCAGCGCCCCAGCATGATCTCCTTCGTAGCATCGTTGTCGTCTCGCCAACTTATTGCTTCTACGACTATCGCTACCGTTTAGTGATAAAGTAAAGCAATTACATGGCGATTGCATTGCATACAATAAAGCGACAACCATATGGCTCCTGCCGGTTGCCGATAACTCTATTACAAAACATGATCATCTCATACAACAAATTATATCACATCATGTCTTGACCATATCACATCACAGCAAGCCCCGCAAAAACAAGTTAGACGTTCTCTACTTTGTTGTTGCAAGTTTTACGTGGCTGCTACGGGCTGAGCAAGAACCATTCTTACCTACGCATCAAAACCACAACGATTTTTCGTCAAGTGTGCTGTTTTAACCTTCAACAAGGACCGGGCGTAGTCACACTTGATTCAACTAAAGTTGGAGAAACTGACACCCACTAGCCACCGGTGTGCGAAGCACGTCGGTAGAACCAGTCTCGCGTAAGCATACGCGTAATGTCGGTCTGAGCCGTTTCATCCAACAAACCGCCGAATCAAAGTATGACATGCTGGTAAGCAGTATGACTATTATCGCCCACAACTCTTTGTGTTCTACTCGTGCATATAACATCTATGCATAGACCTGGCTCTGATACCACTGTTGGGGAACGTAGTAATTCAAAAAAATTCCTACGATCACGCAAGATCTATCTAGGAGAAGCATAGCAACGAGCGGGAGAGTGTGTCCACGTACCCTCATAGACCGAAAGCGGAAGCGTTTAGTAACGCGGTTGATGTAGTCGAACGTCTTCGCGATCCAACCGATCAAGTACCGAACGCACGGCACCTCCGCGATCTGCACACGTTCAGCTCAGTGACGTCCCTCGTACTCTTGATCCAGCTGAGGCCGAGGGAGAGTTTCATCAGCACGACGGTGTGGTGACGGTGATGATGAAGTTACCGATGCAGGGCTTCGCCTAAGCACTACGACAATATGACAGAGGTGGAAATCTGTGGAGGGGGGCACCGCACACGGTTAAACAATCAACTTGTCTTGTGTCTCTATGGGGTGCCCCCTGGCCACGTATATAAAGGATGGAGGGAGAAGGAGGCCGGCCCTCATAGGGCGCGCCCAAGGTGTGGAGTCTTACTAGGACTCCCTAGTCCTAGTAGGATTCCACCTCCCACATGGAATAGGAAAAGGGGAAGGGAGAAGGAGAAGGAAGGAAGGGGGCGCCCCCTTTCCCTAGTCCAATTCGGACCAGTCCATGGGGAAGGGGCGCAGCTACCCTTGAGGCCTTTCTCTCCTTTCCCGTATGGCCCATTAAGGCCCAATACAAATTCCCGCAACTCTCCGGTACTCCGAAAAATACCCGAATCACTCGGAACCTCTCCGATGTCCGAATATAGCCTTCTAATATATCGATCTTTACCTCTCGACCATTTCGAGACTCCTTGTCATGTCCGTGATCTCATCCGGGACTCCGAACTATCTTTGGTTATCAAATCACATAACTCATAATACAAATCGTCATCGAACGTTAAGCGTGCGGACCCTACGGGTTCGAGAACTATGTAGACATGACCGAGACACATCTCCGGTCAATAACCAATAGCGGAACTTGGATGCTCATATTGGCTCCTACATATTCTACGAAGATCTTTATCGGTGAAACCGCATAACAACATACGTTGTTCCCTTTGTCATTGGTATGTTACTTGCCCGAGATTCGATCGTCGGTATCCTCATACCTAGTTCAATCTCGTTACCGGCAAGTCTCTTTACTCGTTCCGTAATGCATCATCCCGAAACTAACTCATTAGTCACATTGCTTGCATGGCTTATAGTGATGTGCATTACCGAGAGGGCCCAGAGATACCTCTCCGATACACGGAGTGACAAATCCAAATCTCGATCTATGTCAACCCAACAAACACCATCGGAGACACCTGTAGAGCATCTTTATAATCACCCAGTTACGTTGTGACATTTGATAGCACACAAGGTGTTCCTCCGGTATTCGGGAATTGCATAATCTCATAGTCAGAGGAACATGTATAAGTCATGAAGAAAGCAATAGCAATAAACTTAATGATCATTATGCTAAGCTAACGGATGGGTCATGTCCATCACATCATTCTCCTCATGATGTGATCCCGTTCATCAAATGACAACACATGTCTATGGTCAGGAAACTTAACCATCTTTGATTAACGAGCTAGTCAAGTAGAGGCATACTAGGGACACTTTGTTTTGTCTATGTATTCACACATGTATCAAGTTTCCGGTTAATACAATTCTAGCATGAATAATAAACATTTATCATGACATAAGGAAATAAATAATAACTTTATTATTGCCTCTAGGGCATATTTCCTTCACCAGCATCATTGGGTTGGTAGCTGAGGATGCTGGGGCTGATGTGGCTGTCGGGGGGGAAGAAGATCTTAGGCGTCTGGAGGTGGAGTCAAGGGTACTGCTCCGCTGTGATGGAGGGTTTCGTCGTTTGAGCAGCTCCGGTGACGTGTACGACGGCGAGGCTGAAGCAGGACAAGAGAGACAACGTTAACCTGAAGTGGTATTCTAATAGCATCTGCAATAGATGATGTAAATAAAATACATGACCAAAAAGTGCTAGATGTAAAATACATCAGCCGCTCATCTCTGAACTTAACTGCCAAAACCGAATTTAACTATCAAAACTGAATTTTGCTGTCGAAACTGAACGCACTAGTAGCAGAAAAGCAGTGCACTAATAATTTTGGCCACTCGAGCACTAGTGGCAGACGAGCAGTGATCTAAATCGGTAGCCGCTCCAGCAGGGAACGTACTACCAGAGAGCAGCCGGGGTAGCTGGTCCTGTAGCAGCAGCGCCCGGATTAGCAGCGCGTGCGAGAGCCGGGGCAACTGATCATGTAGCAGCATCTCGGGTAGCAGCAGCAGGGACCCGAGCGAGAGCCGGAGTTGTTGCTTGTGCAGAAGCAGCACGAGCAAGAGTAGAGCAGCAGCGTAAGCAAGAGCAAGAGCAAGAGCAGCAGCAGGAGCTAGAGCAAGAGCAAACGAGGCAGGGGACCGAGAGCAAGAGCACAGCAGCAGCGTGAGCGAGGGCCGAAGCAGCAGCAGCAGCAGCATGGCCAGCGAGAGCTGGAGCAGCAGCAGCTCGTACTGATATGGACATCAATGCCGAGGAATCGACGCCGTGGAGGAAGTGGCCGGCGACGCCGCCGTAGATGGAGCCGCACCATGGCGGCTCCGGACCGAGCGCCGGCAGCACCCCGAGATCGAATCAAGATGAAAATGTAGCGATTACTGTAGAACCTCTTTGGTGGCGCCAATTAGGCATGAGCTTCATCCCAGGAATAGGTGATGGTGCTGCTCTTCCGGTGGTGCAGGTGAAGACGGCGCTGTGGGAATGTAGGTGGCGCGATAGATGAGGCGAACATCGGGGCAACTCCTTGGAGGTGGAGGACGGGGTGGCTGAACCGGCGGGACGACGAGATCGACGATGGATCCTCATCCGTTGTGGTGGATGAGGGACGTCGAGCTATTGCGGTGGACGATGTCATCGGGGAAGAGGCTCCGGCTGGGTGGCGGACGGAGGAGGGTGTGGGGCTTCGCGGGTTTTCGCGGCCTCGGTGTACGAATGGGGGGCTGAGGGGATGGGAGGGGGAACCATGGCTTAGGGACGCGCTTGTCCGAAATGTGGGGTAAATTATGAAAGTAGCCCCACCGGTTTGAACTAGGTGGTTCTTTTGGTTTAGGGGTATCACGGGAATTTCGCATCTCGGGATTTCGCAGGAGGTGGGAGTTTTCACGTGCGTTGTAATTTTGGGATAGCAAGGCGCGGGTTGAGATGGAGGGAATTTTAGGAGCACAACGAGACAAAGAGATATCTTAAAATTTCGGGATAACAAGGCGCGGGTTGAAATTTCCGGACAAGCCTAACGTGTATACTATATCAAATCAATTCGCACTTCCCTCGACGAAAAAACCAAAAAGAAATCAATTCGCACCACACAAGAGAGTCTAGTCCCGTGTACTGTACCAAATCAATTCGCACTACAAATGCCATTCAAAACTTTGAATCCATGTTATGTTCAATTAAAATATTTCCCTACGTGTATAATGCATGCAACCTGCTACTCAAATGAACATTTTAGTGCATTCCAAATGTATATACTACGCTTCAATATGAACTAAATTTGAATTTGTTTCTCTATTTGAATAAGATCTACAATCATGATTGTTGTCAAGTTAAACCATTTGAATTCATTTCTCTATTTTACTAAGATCTACAATCATCATTATTGTCAAGTTAAACCATCGTTTGTATATTATCTTCACAGCACACCACATGATTACTGTCGAGTTAGATATGAACTATGTGTGCTATATGAACTCGAACTCGATTTTTTTGAATCCACTTTATGTTGATTTAAAATCACAGTACATTTCAAGCTCTAGCTAGATCTTCATAATCTAAACCATGTCTCGTATGTATAATGTGTTTATCACATAATGTATGGTGCCCCGCCCCCTACGCCTACAAGTATTTAGCTGTGAGTTGCAAACGCCACACATTATCACAAATTCAAATAAAATGTGAGATGGTCGATATATAGTAGTATGGTTTAGATTGTTTGATATTTAATTGTGAGCTGCAAACGCCACATATTATCACAAATTCAAATAAAATGGGAGATTGTTCGATATATGGTATGGTTTAGATTGTTCAATATTTAGCTATAGTTGCAAACGCCACGCATTATCACATTATAGTATAACATGTCCAAAACCACACCACGCATACCACCGCTATATTCATGCATGCATAGGTTTATAACACTACGATCTCTTATTCAAATATATGAATCCACTTTCATATCAAATTATGATCTTTGTTAGTCTCTTACACCCACACAATCCTCTAACCTTTGTAGCTAACCCTAACTTTCTCTCATGCATGCACATGCCCTCCTCGCCCTCCCCCTCCCTCAGCATTCTATCCATCGCGCACATTCATTTTTCTATTTAGGTCATTCTACCACGGTCTCCACAACTCCTTCTTTCTGACACACACTGATCGATAAACCTCTCTAGCGATGTATGCCTACCACATACACACACACTTTCGATCTTCTCCATTCTTTGTCTATGCCTCGTGTCTCTCATACGGTCCCACACACGTGTAAACTCTCGCCCTCTTTTCATCGATCTCACAATCGCACACTCCTCCCCCTATCTAGCTAGTAGGCATCTGGCACCACCTCCTAGCTCCATCTCTCTCTCTATCCGTCTCTCTGGGCCTTATTTGCCTCTGACAAATGGATGTACACCGACCAATCTCCCACTATACGTATAGCTAGCTAGGTCGTTTATAACTCGTTTTCCGCACGCGCCGATCGATCTACCTCATTAGTTATGTCTATCCCTTCCTCCGACACACAACAATTGATCTACCGATCTAGTTAGGTCTGCTTACCAAACACATGGTCCGCTTTCATCATCCATGCATGCCTCCCGACACATCTATCATGCACACGCACACACAGAAACGCATCCCCACTCTTCTTGATATTGCAGTTGTACCCTCAGTTTGTCTAGTAGGCCTCTCCCACCATCTCCGAGAAGCAAATCCACCACCCCTCCGGCACTCTACCTCTCTCTCTCTCTCTCTGTCCCAACCTATTTCCTGTCCTTCACTTATGTATGGGTGTCGACCGATCTCCCTCAAGACATGGCTAGGTCTCTCCTTCTCAACACATATACGAGTCGATCTACCTCTCTAGTTAGATCTCTGCCTCCCCCCCCCCACACACCGATACATCGAGCGCTCTAGTCATGTCTCCCCGCCACACAAAAACTTTCCCTCTCCCCTCTGATATTCTGGTAGGTTAGTCGCCCTATATCTTTGACGTGCACACACACAATTTCGATGGCTCTCTTCATCGATCTCGCACCCACACACTTGATCCTCTCTTCGACTCTATCGATATGTATGACCCCTCCCTCTCTTCTCGTGGATCTCCCCCTCTATATATGGTATAGGTAGGCCTCTATTTCACACACATTGCATGTGTCACATTTTTGTTTGAGACATCATCGACACATATTCCCACAAATACATTCATGAAATCACCCCCCATAACAAAAAACAGTCACGAACGCACACAGCATCTCTCTAGGTTTGTATCTCTCTCACACACACCCACGGAGGTGGGGGACATGCACGAAGAGAAGAGGTGCACGCAAGGCGCACGTACTCCCGTCTCTTTCCCAACCACACCCGCGCGGGTACATGGTGGAGCTCATTTCTGTACGAAAAGGCAGCCCACGTGGTAATTTGACACGTGTACTGGTTGTCCACTTGATGGAGGATCGCGTACCGCGGGTGAACAAACAAATTGCGACTTGACGCGTTATTTAAAAAAAGAGGCAAACCATGTGGGGCCTACCTTGGAGGCAAGGCTCTATACACTGGAGATGCTTTGTACTACTTTTGATGTGCCCCGTCAACTTGCAGAACGAGGAGAAGCTTGCCTAGTACGCCCTCTCCCCCGCCCACGGGTGCGGTGGCTCACAGAGTCGCAGTACAAGGAGAAGCTTGCTTACTACGCCTACGCCTGCTCCCTCACCCACGCACGCGGTGGCTAGCAGGACGAGGAGAAAATTTTACTACTCCCTCCGTTAGACATATACTCCCCTACCTTGGTTAGAGAGATTATCATATTGTTTGAAATATATGTATTTTAGCAGATTTCAATATGAACTACTAGTACATACTCCAAACACTGATGTATATAGACGTATTTTAGAGCGTAGATTCACTCATTTTGCTACGTATGTAGTCCATATTGAAACGGACGTAGTAGTACGCACTCTCCCTCGCCCCTCGCCCTTTGACCCTCGCCCACGTGGTGGACGTGCAACAATTCATTCGGTCTCAGATAGCCAGAACCATATACTGTAGTGCCATAATTGCTCGACTTCCCGAAGAGGCGAAGAGCCAAGCGCAAGGTTAATCTTTTTGAGATGCCAAGCGCAAGGTTTATAGGAGAACGAGTAGTAGTAGTACTAGTAGTACGTACTGTATGAGGAAGAAGGCAACAAGAATGTATGTTTTGCATGACAGTCTCTTCTTACAGGACGTGTAGACCTAGTGGACCTCATTGTTGCAATGTGAGTACTATCATAGATGGCACGATTCAGAGTAGTGGGCAGCGGGAATAATTCGGAGCTGCTTAGTCTTAAACCGCATGAAGAAGTCCCATCGAAAGGAATAGCCATCCTCTACACGTGCTCCTATGTCAAATGAGTAAATGAGACAAAAAGAGAAAGAGACAATGTAAAAAAATCACCAGCCTTAGAGCCAGCCCTATTGTATCAGTGAATGATATTTGTACGTCGTGATTGACATGGCTATCTTATTAACCATGCTGCGGAGGTAGCAGCGGATGGATATTCAACGAGGACTGAAATGATGGTTGCTTCCTCGGTTAAACAGAGAGAAAGGTGGGCCTCATGATTTGACGGCTCATTAATCATTATTACTGCCTATACTCTTTGCCCATATAATAACCACGTGATAGAGTAGTTGGCTATACTTTTAATAACCATGCTCGAAGAGAAGAGGTGCACGCACCCACACACGTACTAGTAGCACTCTTTGAGTCTTCCCCAAGACCCCAACCACACACGTGACACGGTGGAGCTCATTTCTATACGATGATGCAGCCCATGTGATAATTTGACGCGTCTAGTAGCACTTAATGGAGGGTCGGGAACCACGCATGAACTGTGCCGCGTTATTTAGAAATAAAGTTTTTTTCTTCAGTGGCACGTATGCAGTATAAATAGGTTCATATGGAGAGAAAAAGAAACCGCTCCACTATATATAACATAGCCAGGAGCCTACACGGTTGCTTGCTGGGGTTGCTCTCTTCACACTCTCTCGCACAAAACGACTGTGGCCACATCTCTAACATCCGGGCGGATCACGTCCGCCGGGGGAAGGGGTGGATGCTTTATGTAGATGTGGTCGCCGTCGCCGACGGTGAAAACCCACTGTCGGCGCGTCCTGATCAGGGGTCCCCGTCGTTCTCTCTCACAAAGCTAGTGCGGTTTCCTTCGCCCCTTGCTCACTGCCGCGACGTGGGAAGTTGCCGCCTCCCGCCGCCCTCCTCTAAGCTAGCTACATCCCGACATCCCTTAGGTACAACTTCCTTTACAGCTGGTTTGCAGCACTGCCCCAGCTGCCCACATCGCTCCATGTGGATATTTCTCTACTTCTTTGCCCCACACGTACCTCTACTGGCTTCTACTGTATTTGTGATGAGTTTATGTCTCATAAAAACTAGTCCCACTAGTCTTATTCTAATCACACTTCAATTTCTTTGCCATAGGAATGCTCAGCTCGATTTTAGTGAAACTGCACAAAATGATCCGATGGTCAAAGGGTTGCAAACTTCATTCCTTCGGAAGGTTCAACCTCACTAGCAAATTAAAGCCTGGTTAGGGTTTAGGGTTCAAGGCCTAGGGACTGCATGGATCATTTTTTCCTTTAGCTGTGTCTGTTCCAAAGTAAGTGTCAACTTTAGTACAACTTTGTACTAAAGTTGGCATAAAGTTGAGACACTTATTTTAGAACCGGAGGGCGTATTGGCTAAGATCTGTGAATTATTGAGATACAATAGCATGCATGTTAGTCTCCTTTGTATTTGATGGAATGTTGCAACGGTGCAACCTTGGATGCAAGATACATGAAACAGAAGCTGAAAGCTACATAGTACATTTTTCATTGCTTTCGTGTTTTCGCTGAGCTGCCGTGTTTTCGCTGATTTCGCACTCCTCCACTGTAAGAGTGGAGAAAATTGTAAAGAGTGGACACGCTCTACCTCCTTTCGCCGAAATGTGGGACATCCAGCATTTGGTGCATGTGTCATGCACCAAAGTAAAGTGTACAGTACAAGTGAGACTCAGCACCGTCGTACCACCTCAGTAATAATGACCTACGGGCCATCAAATCACATAGACCCGGCAGTAAGTTGGACGGACGAAGCAACCATCACTATTCGTTGAATCCGCTTCTCCCTTCAACACATGCGCCAGTGAGAGGTCGCGGCCGCTCTACCGGGCATGAATGTGGCATCGATTCTCTGGAGCGGCGCTGACTGTTTCGGGCGGGAAGCGCGCGTGGGCGATGGAGGGGCCTTGGGTGGGCCAGGGTGGTCAGTCAGGAGCGAACATGGCAGCTGTCCCGACCGGACGCCCGGAAATGAGACGATGCACTGACTCTCGCGGATTCGTAGTTAGTAAGTACGTAGTACTACACACCATCTCTCTATAGGTCGATGTGTCGCTCTCTCTAACACACACACGCTATTAAAAAAACACACACACACACACGCACACACAGGTTCATAGAATAGGAATATCATGGGAGTGGGAAGCCACAGGAAGTGAGATAAATGGAGTACGTACAAGAAGAGAAGAGGTACACGCACGTCCGTCAGAGACACAGTCGCTGCCTCGCACTATAGCGTTTAGAACACATAAAAAAAGAAGTCAATAATATTTATTTTTTGTTGGCATGTATTAGCAGTTTACTACTTCCCGGCTAATCTCATTTTCTTTGTTTTACCATATTATTACAGTCTTATTTTCACTTCTTTCCACCACATGCTCACATTCAAAGGAGCATTAAATTGATGCATGCAAGGATTAAAAGAAACCAACCAGTGCATGTAACCATTCCTACTCATTTAGTGGTCGTCCATGAAAATATTGTAATTAATGCAAATTAAAGTTTGAGTAATTTTTTAAACTACGAGACGGAGTACATTTCTTCACTCATCATCTGCCTTGGTTGATGCGATTTCAAATTTAAGCCCTATAAACCGGAAAGGAGGGAGTAGTTAAAAATTTTGGTCAAACTTTGACAAAAAATATATGACGTGGGGTTAAAACCTGGACGCAGGTAGTAGTATGACTTAGGCCGAATACAAGTGCCCGCTCATTATTGGAAGAGAGAAAAATGTACATACAAAGTAATTAAAATTGAATTTCTCGAAAATATTTAAAATTGGAGGATGGTGCAGCCCACCTTTTCGATATTTTGACCGTGTGTGCTTCAGTTGTTGTTCACTTCGGAGGGTCGTGTACCACACATGAACGATAGTAAGCGCGACCGGGAGACGTGCAGCGTTAATTGCGAGTTGACTCCTTCGAGCAAATTTTCTTCACGTATTAGCATTGCCCTAGTATTTTTCTTCACTACGTTAAATAAAGAGTTCCGTTTCGTGCAAAATTTATAACGATTTTTATGGAGAGAAAAAGAAAACCACTCCAACTATATACGCTGCAGCCTCGGCGCTTGTTTTCTAGGGTTTGCTCTCTTCACACTCTCTCTCCACTATATACATACACGCTGGAGCCTCAGCACTTGTACTTGCTCTCTTCACACTCTCTCACCCTATCCAGATCTAAACAAGACTGCGTTGGCCTCTCTCTCTCACTCCCCTCACTGCTGGTCAAAGAGCCGGCAGGATCCCGTCTGCCGGGGAAGGGAATGAGGCTTAACGCTGTCGCCGTCGGCAAGGGAGGGAATCCACTATCGGCGCAGCTGTTCTCTTTCACCCAGCTGCGGCGCGGGAGGGCCTCTGACCCCTTCTTCCTCGCTGCCGTACATAGTGTGGGCATATCGGCCTCCGGCCGCCCACTGAGGCACACCCCGAGAACCTTAAGTTATAATTTACTTAATCCACATGCATTGCTCTAGCTGCATGTGGATTTTTTCCACTTCTGCCCTCGAATCTAGGTGTTGGATCATTCAGGAAAGTAGTGGGGAAAGTTGTATAGCATGAATCTAGGACATGGTTCAAAGAGGAAAGGAAGGGGGGGAAGTAGTACAGACTGGCTATCCAGCACCTACGTTGGTCGAAAAGGGAAAACAATGACAAACGCAGTACGCACATCTGTAACGAACTGATCTTTTTGTGGGTGGGGGACAAGGCTGTAGAGTTTGAGCAGGACTAGATTTGCTGCCCTCACATAGGGAAAGGTGTCTGAAGATAACAAAACTGGGACCAACACAAGTATGCTCCTTGGTTGTTTGTTCTTTGTTGCAACAGACTTGTGCATCACCCCTTTATATACATCGGTAGATGCACATGGTGCTGGTGCATCCACTATCCCGTGCAACTCTTTAGTTGTTGTTAATCTAATAATGCGGCTGGAAAGTTGAAGCAATGCCACAGTTAAAAGAAAATTACATGCTTAATGAATTTTATTGTTAATACAATCTCTATGTTAATATGAATCAATGCCACTGTTTGAGAAATGCTACTGTCTTGCTTTCTTTCCCATTTAGATAAGTAAGATGCTTCTTTTTGTGGGCTTCTGTGTCATCCACTGTTATTGACCAGTAACTGTTTCCTTTGCACCTCTGTGTAAACAGGGTTATCTACTTCACCTTGTTGCTATTGCGACCTTTTGTTGCACTGCACAAAACACTTTTGCTTTAAGAGTGTTTTGTGCAGTTCAACCAAAATGTCACACCGACAATGTTGCTTGATTGCTTGATCTTAGTGGAATTGCACAAGAGGAGATCTGACTTCCTATCTATGTTGGCAAATTTGTTTCAGATCTTCTTCTTGTGAGTTGTTTGAATTCCGCGTCATGAGAGGTCAGTAATGGCCTTCTTCCACATGATTGTACAGTGTGCTTTCATATGTTCTACTACTTATACAATAATGTTGCTTGATTTTAGTGAACTCCACAAAAGGAGACCAGACTTCCAATCTGTATGTGCACCGTAATATCCCATTGAGGTAAGATAATGATATTTCACAGCTGTTGGCCTGTATTTTGCTACTGTCATCAGAAAAGTAATGTTGTTGTTTAGTGCTATACTTGTGCTCCCTAATTGACATGCCAAATCTTACATTGAAGGCGAAGCTTGTCTGTTATTGAACCAAGTGATGAAGGGGAAGAACAAGCGGAAGAAGAACAAAAATCAACTCCTGGTGCTGTAATGAAGCACTGGAACTATGATGACACAAGTAATGATATAGTTTTGCATCTTAATTTATTGCTATGGCTGGAACAAGCAATTGTTTTGCCACTGTGATTTGATGCCACTCTTAATGTAATATGTAATTATCTCTACTTGTGCAAATAGGGATCTTGTTTGAAGATAACATATATTTTAGTGGAACTGCACAAGAAGATGTTGGAAACATTAAACTAATCAAGGAGTTTATAGTAAGCATGGCAACCACAGTAGATAATAACGGATGGTTCCGGAGAAGTGCTTCATCTGCATGCTCTACACAATAAGCCTCCTGACAAAGGTTGGTACCGGCCCATGGATTTCATCCATATGATTGAGCTTTGTCATCTCTATTGGTGTTGTGCTACTACTGTTTAGCTACTCTCATGAGAAAGTGGTATTGTTTCGCATGTTAATCTAAGGCTGCTAATAAATTGATGCACCGGTTTGCCACCATTATAGCCACTGATAAAATTAAGTAATAATACAGTTCAAGTTGAGCTGCTGTGTTTGGTATCATATCATTTCCTATGAGGATAATGAGGAGATGCATCTCTTTTTGACTATACATTTCATCAGTTACTCCCTTTGTTAATGTAATGGCTGTTTTAAATATTTCCTTTCCTTTTTTCGAGCAAACAGGGATGCTAGCATTTAGTTGTTCTCTTGTCTTTGCACAACAGGATCATCCTCCTCTGAAGAAGAATATGGAGTATGTGAAGTGCCTAGTTCCGATTATGCCAGGATGAAGAAGCCCAGTCTATCTTCTCATCAGAAGGAGCAGTTGAAGGATAGTTACATTACTCCCCACAAGACCAAACTAACTTCAGCTCAGAAGGACTCATAGATTTCCATCTTTTTTGCTGTGATGGGCAAGTACAATGCTGTTCTAGGATTCTTTCTGGTGAGTTCTATTTTTTTAAATGTGTGCTCTGCATGGACCATGTAGGTGCCTGTTTAAACTGTAAATTCATAATACAGTTTGCTTTACTAATCATTTTTTTGTATTTATGCAAACAGGGGTGCTCAGCTTGATTTCAATGGGAACTGCACAAAATGTTCTGATGGTTCGTGCCCATTATACTTCATCATGCACAATACATCAAATGTTCTCGAATCATTCATTTCCACCTCCAGCCACAAAATTAGCTACAAGAAAGGAGGTGCCGATATGTTCAAGGCGTTGCAACATATAAAGGCGAAATCAAACAAGCTACGCGCAAATTTGGTTGATTTTGGTGGAACTGCACAAAAAGAACAGTTGTTTTATTTAGCACGAGGTGCCATGTCAATGTCCGAACTGATGGCAAACCACGCCCATTCCACAATCGTAGGCATTTGATATTTTGGAATGGGAAAACCTTGTCAAAGTTTGCTCATTGATGTACGCAAAAAGACACGCATTTGATATTTTGGAATGGGACAACCTTGTCAAATTTTGCTCATTGATGTTAGCAAGAAGACATGTGTTAGATATTTTCGAATGGGACACTCTTTAGTAGTAAATATTGGCTCTGACATGTGAATCACTGAGATGCATGATACGTCTCCAACGTATCTATAATTTTTTATTGTTCCATGCTATTATATTATCTGTTTTGGATGTTTTATATGCATTAATATGCTATTTTATATTATTTTTGGGACTAACTTATTAACCTAGAGCCCAGTGCCAGTTTCTGTTTTTTTCCTTGTTTTTTAGTTTCGCAGAAAAGGAATATCAAACGGAGTCCAAACGGAATAAAACTTTACGATGATTTTTCTTGGACCAGAAGACACCCACGAGACTTGGAGTCGAAGTCAGAAGACCCACGAGGTGACGACAAGCCATAGGTGCGTGCCCTGGGGGGGCCTGGCTTGTGGCCCCCTCGGGAGTCCACCGACCTACTTCTTCGTCCTATATATTCACATATATTCCAAAACCCTAGAAGATAGCCACGAAAATACTTTTCCACCGTTGCAACATTCTGTTCCCATGAGATCCCATCTTCGGGCCTTTTACGGCGATCTGCCGGAGGGGGATTCGATCACAGAGGGCATCTACATCAACCCTATTGCCTCTCCGATGAAGCGTGAGTAGTTTACCTCAGACCTACGGGTCCATAGCTAGTAGCTAGATGGCTTCTTCTCTCTCTTTGATTCTCAATACCATGTTCTCCTCGATGTTCTTGGAGATCTATCCGATGTAATATTCTTTTGCGGTGTGTTTGTCGAGATTCGATGAATTGTGGATTTATGATCAGATTATCTATGAATATTATTTGAATCTTCTCTGAATTCTTATATTCATGATTTGATATCTTTGTATTTCTCTTCGAATTATCGGTTTGGTTTGGCCAACTAGATTGGTAATTCTTGCAATGGGAGAGGTGCTTAGTTTTGGGTTCAATCTTGCGGTGTCCTCACCCAGTGACATAGTAGGGGTAGCGAGGCACATATTGCTTGAGTTTATCCTTCTACATCATGTCATCTTACTTAAGGCATTACTCCGTTCTTTATGAACTTAATACTCTAGATGCATGCTGGATAGCGATCGATGCGTGGAGTAATAGTAGTAGATGCAGAATCGTTTCTGTCTACTTGACACGGACGTGATGCCTATATGCATAATCATTGCCTTGGACATCATCATAACTTTGCGCTTTTCTATCAATTGCTCGACAGTAATTTGCCTTCAAGCGAGAAGCCTCTAGTGAAACCTATGGCCCCCGGGTCTATTTTCCATCATATATTTTCAGATCAATATATCAAAAATACCAAAAATACCTTGCTGCAATTTATTTACTTTTATTTTGTTTTACGTTTTGGCAATCTTATATACCTATCTCTATCAGATCTCACCTTTGCAATTGACCGTGAAGGGATTGACAACCCCTTTATCGCGTTGGGTGCAAGTGTTTGATTGTTTTTGCAGGTGCATAGATTGGGGACTTGCTTGTACCTCCTACTGGATTGATACCTTGGTTCTCTAACTGAGGGAAATACTTATCTCTACTTTGCTGCATCACCCTTTCCTCTTCAAGGGGAAAACCAACGCAAGCTCAAGAAGTAGCAGGAAGAATTTCTGGCGCCGTTGCCGGGGAGGTCTACATCAAGCCTACCAAGTACCCATCATAAACTCTCATCTCTTGCATTACATTATTCGCCATTTGCCTCTCATTTTCCTCTCCCCCACTTCTAAAACGGTCTTCAAAAAAACACAAAAAGATTTGCCTTTTTTATTCGCCCTTCTTTCGTTCGTCTTTCGGTTTGCCCTTATGTCTTACTTGGTTTGTTTGCTCATTTGCTTGGCATAATTGTGTATTTTATTCCAAATCAGAAACAAAAGGTTTATGGATCCTCATCCCCTTGCTAATCTTTTTAAGAGATCCAATTATGATGAACCAATTGCTAGTGAGTTGAGTGCACTAGATTATCTTTATGAAGTTTTGCTTGAAATTCATGAACCTGAAAATTGTGATGAAGTGTTAAAAGAAGAAATTTATGAACTGATTCACGATAGCTCCTTGGATGAAAAGCATGATTGCAATGATGTGATACGTCTCCAACGTATCTATAGTTTTTGATTGTTCCATGCTATTATATTATCTGTTTTGGATGTTTTATATGCACTAATATGCTATTTTATATTATTTTTGGGACTAACCTATTAACCTAGAGCCCAGTGCCAGTTTCTGTTTTTTTCCTTGTTTTTTAGCTTCGTGGAAAAGGAATACCAAACGGAGTCCAAACGGAATAAAATCTTCGGGATGATTTTTCTTGGACCAGAAGACACCCAGGAGACTTGGAGATGAAGTCAGAGGAGCCATGAGGCAGCCACAAGGGTGGAGGGCGCGCCCAGGGGGGTAGGGCGTGCCCCCTGCCTTGTGGGGCCCCCGTGACCCTCCTGACCTAATTCTTTCGCCTATATATTCACATATGTTCCCAAACCACCAGAGGCACCCAGGAAAACACTTTTCCACCGCCGCAACCTTCTGTACCCGTGAGATCCCATCTAGGGACCTTTTTCGACACCCTGCCGGAGGGGGATTCGATCACGGAGGGCTTCTACATCAACCCTATTGCCCTTCCGATGAAGCGTGAGTAGTTTATTTCAGACCTACGGGTCCATAGCTAGTAGCTAGATGGCTTCTTCTCTCTCTTTGATTCTCAATACCATGTTCTCCTCGATGTTCTTGGAGATCTATTCGATGTAATACTTTTTTTGAGGTGTGTTTGCCGAGATCCGATGAATTGTGGATTTATGAACAGCTTATCTATGAATATTATTTGAATCTTCTCTGAATTCTTTTATGCATGATTTTATATCTTTGTAATTCTCGTCGAACTATCAGTTTGGTTTGGCCACTAGATTGGTTTTTCTTGCAATGGGAGAAGTGCTTAGCTTTGGGTTCAATCTTGCGCTGTCCTTTCCCAGTGACAGTAGGGGCAGCAAGGGACGTATTGTATTGTTGCCATCGAGGATAAAAGGATGGGGTTTACATCATATTGCTTGAGTTTATTCGTCTACATCATGTCATCTTACTTAATGCGTTACTCTGTTCTTCATGAGCTTAATACTCTAGATGCAGGCAGGAGTCGGTCGATGTGTGGAGTAATAGTAGTAGATGCAGAATCGTTTCGGTCTACTTGACACGGACGTGATGCCTATATTCATGATCATTGCCTTAGATATCGTCATAACTTTGCGCTTTGCTATCAATTGTTCGGCAGTAATTTGTTTACCCACCATATTATTTGCTATCTTGAGAGAAGCCTCTAGTGAAACCTATGGCCCCCGGGTCTATTTTCCATCATATAAGTTTCTGATCTACTATTTTCCATCATATAAGTTTCCGATCTACTATTTTGTAATCTTTTACTTGCCGATCTATAAACCAAAAATACCAAAAATATTTACTTTATCTTTTATTTAGTTTCATCTATATCTATCAGATCTCACTTTTGCAAGTAACCGTGAAGGGATTGACAACCCCTTTATCACGTTGGGTGCAAGTTGTTTGATTGTTTGTGCAGGTATTCGGTGATTTGTGCATTGTCTCCTACTGGATTGATACCTTGGTTCTCAAATTAAGGGAAATACTTATCTCTACTTTGCTGCATCACCCTTTCCTCTTCAAGGGAAAAACCAACGCAAGCTCAAGAAGTAGCAGGAAGAATTTTTGGGGCCGTTGCCAGGGAGATCTACGCCAAGTCAAGACATACCAAGTACCCATCATAAAACTCTCATCTCTTGCATTACATTATTCGCCATTTGCCTTTCATTTTCCTCTCCCCCACTTCTAAAACGATTTGCCAAAAAATTTCCTTTTTATTCGCCCTTCTTTCATTCGTCTTTTTCGTTTGCTTTTTGTGTGCTCGTGTCTTGGATTGCTTGCTTTGTCACGATGGCTCAAGAGAATACCAAATTGTGTGATTTTTCCAACACTAATAACAATGATTTTATTAGTACTCCGATTGCTCCCGCCACTAGTGCGGAATCTTATGAAATTAATGCCGCTTTGCTGAATCTTGTTATGAAAGACCAATTTTCCTGCCTTCCTAGTGAAGATGCCGCATCCCATCTAAACAATTTCGTTGATTTGTGTGATATGCGAAAGAAAAAAGATGTGCATAATGATATTGTTAAATTGAAGCTATTTCCGTTCTCACTTCGAGATCATGCTAAAACTTGGTTTTCATCTTTGCCTAAAAATAGTATTGATTCATGGAATAAGTGTAAAGATGCTTTTATTTCCAAGTATTTTCCTCCCGCTAAGATCATCTCCCTTAGGAACGATATTATGAATTTTAAGCAACTTGATCGTGAGCATGTTGCACAATCTTGGGAGAGGATGAAATTGATGATACAAAATTGCCCTACTCATGGTTTGAATTTGTGGATGATTATACAAAATTTTTATGCCGGATTGAATTTTGCTTCTAGAAATCTTTTAGATTCGGCCGCAGGAGGCACTTTTATGGAAATTACTTTAGGAGAAGCTACTAAACTCCTAGATAATATTATGGTTAATTATTCTCAGTGGCACAACGAAAGATCTTCCACTAGTAAAAAAGTGCATGCAATTGAAGAGATTAATGTTTTGAGTGGAAAGATGGATGAACTTATGAAATTGTTTGCTAGCAACAGTGCTTCTTTTGATCCTAATGATATGCCTTTGTCTACTTTAATTAAGAATAATAACGAATCTATGGATGTGAATTTTGTTGGTAGGAACAATTTTGGTAATAACGCGTATAGAGGTAATTTTAATCCTAGGCCATTTCCTAGTAATTCCTCTAATAATTATGGTAATTCCTACAACAATTCTTATGGAAATTCTAATAAGATGTCCTCTGATTTTGAGAATAGTGTTAAAGAATTTATGATTTCGCAAAAGAGTTTCAATGCTTTGATTGAAGAAAAATTGCTTAAGATTGATGATTTGGCTAGGAACGTGGATAGAATTTCTCTTGATGTTGATTCTTTCAAACTTAGATCTATTCCACCCAAGCATGATATTAATGAAACTCTAAAAGCTATGAGAACCTCCATTGATGAGTGCAAAGAAAGAACCGCTAAGATGCGTGCTAAACGAGATTGGTTTGTAAAAACATGTTCTTCTAGTTTCCATGAAAATAATGATGAAGATCTTAAAGTGATTGATGTGACTCCTATTGAATCTTTGTTTTCCAATATAAATCTTGATAAAGATGGGACTGGAGATGATTCAACTTTAGTTAAAAGGCGTCCCAATGATTCGGAGGTTTTAGATCTTGATGCAAAAATTGATAAAAGTGGGATTGGAGAGGTCAAAACTTTAAGTAGCAATGAACCCACTTTTTTAAATTTCAAGGAATTTAATTATGATAATTGTTCTTTAATAGATTGTATTTCCTTGTTGCAATCCATGTTGAATCCTCCTCATGCTTATAATCAAAACAAAGCTTTTACTAAACATATCGTTGATGCTATGATGCAATCTTTTGAAGAAAAGCTTGAATTGGAAGTTTATATCCCTAGAAAACTTTATGATGAGTGGGAACCTACTATTAAGATTAAGATTATGAGTGCCATGCCGTGTGTGATTTGGGTGCTAGTGTTTCTACGATTCCAAAAACTTTATGAGATGTGTTTGGTTTCCGTGAATTTGATGATTGTTCCTTAAATTTGCATCTTGCGGATTCCACTATTAAGAAACCTATGGGAAGTATTAATTATGTTTTTATTGTTGCAAATAGGAATTATGTGCCCGTAGATTTCATTGTTCTTGATATAGATTGCAATTCTACATGTCCTATTATTCTTGGTAGACCTTTCCTTAGAACGATTGGTGCAATTATTGATATGAAAGGAGGAAACATTAGATTTCAATTTCCGTTAAGGAAGGGCGTGGAACACTTTACTAGAAAGAAAATTAAATTTCCATATGAATCTATTATGAGAGCTACTTATGGGTTGCATACCAAAGATGACAATACCTAGATCTATTCGTGTTTTTATGCCTAGCTAAGGGCGTTAAACAATAGCGCTTGTTGGGAGGCAATCCAATTTTATTTTTGTTTTTGCTATTTTGTTCCTGTTTTGCTTTGAATAATTCATCTAGCCTATGGTTAGATGTGTTTTTGTGTTTTAATTAGTGTTTGTGCCAAGTAAAACCTTTGGGATGGCTTATGATGATAGTTGATTTGATCTTGCTGAAAAACAGAAACTTTTGCGTCCAGTCAAAGAATTTTACTAATTCACTCGAGAGTTGAAAAACCCTGAATTTTTTATACGAGATTTATATACAAGTTTCCTATGTTGTCTAAATTTTTAATAATTTTTTGAGTTACACAAGTATTATAACAATGCGGATCTTCACAGACTGTTCTGTTTTTGACAGATTCTGTTTTCTTTGTGTTGTTTGCTTATTTTGATGAATCTATGGGTAGTATCGGGGGGTATGAACCATGGATAAGTTGGAATACATTATATATTACACCAATATAAATAAATAATGAGTTCACAATAGTACCAAAAGTGGTGATTTATTTTCTTATACTAACGGAGCTTACGAGATTTTCTGTTGAGTTTTGTGTTGTGAAGTTTTCAAGTTTTGGGTAAGGATTTGATGGACTATGGAATAAGGAGTGGCAAGAGCCTAAGCTTGGGGATTCCCAAGGCACCCCAAAGTAATATTCAAGGACAACCAATAGCCTAAGCTTGGGGATGCCCCGGAAGGCATCCCCTCTTTCGTCTTCGTCTATCGGTAATTTTACTTGAGGCTATATTTTTATTCACCACATGATATGTGTTTTGCTTGGAGCGTCTTGTATGATTTGAGTCTTTGCTTTTTAGTTTACCACAATCATCCTTTCTGTACACACCTTTTGAGAGGGACAAGCATGAATCATGATTTATTAGAATACTCTATGTGCTTCACTTATATCTTTTGAGCTAGGCAATTTTGCTCTAGTGCTTCACTTATATCTTTTTAGAGCACGGTGGTGGTTTTATTTTATAGAAATTGTTGAACTCTCATGCTTCACTTATATTATTTTGAGAGTCTTTAAATAGCATGGTAAATTGCTTTGGTTATAAATTTAGTCCTAATATGATAGGCATCCAAGAAGGATATAATAAAAACTTTCATATAAAGTGCATTGAATACTGTGAGAAGTTTGATTCCTTATGATTGTTTTGAGATATAGAGATGGTAATATTAGAGTAATGCTAGTGAGTAATTGTGAATTTGAGAAATACTTGTGTTAAGGTTTGTGATTCCCGTAGCATGCACGTATGGTGAACCGTTATGTGATGAAGTCGGAGCATGATTTATTTATTGATTGTCTTCCTTATGAGTGGCGGTCGGGGACGAGCGATGGTCTTTTACTATCAATCTATCCCCCTAGGAGCATGCGCGTAGTACTTCATTTCGATAACTAATAGATTTTTGCAATAAGTATGTGAGTTCTTTATGACTAATGTTGAGTCCATGGATTATACGCACTCTCACCCTTCCATCATTGCTAGCCTCTCTAGTGCCGCGCAACTTTCACCGGTACCATATTCCCACCATATACCTTCCTCAAAACATCCACCATACCTACCTATTATGGCATTTCCATAGCCATTCCGAGATATATTGCCATGCAACTTTCCACCGTTCCGTTTATTATGACACGCTTCATCATTGTCATATTGCTTTGCATGATCATGTAGTTGACATCGTTTTTGTGGCAAAGCCACCGTTCATAATACTTTCATAAATGTCACTCTTGATTCATTGCACATCCCGGTAAACCGCCGGAGGCATTCATATAGAGTCATATTTTGTCCTAAGTATCAAGTTGTAATTTTTGAGTCGTAAGTAAATAAAAGTGTGATGATTTTCATTATTAGAGTATCGTCCCATGTGAGGAAAGGATGATGGAGACTATGATTCCCCCACAAGTCGGGATGGGGCGTCGGACGAAAAAAAAGAGGCCAAAAAAAATTGAGAAGGCCCAAAAAAAAGAGAGAAAAGAGAGATGGGACAATGTTACTATCCTTTTACCACACTTGTGCTTCAAAGTAGCACCATGATCTTCATGATAGAGAGTCTCCTATGTTGTCACTTTCATATACTAGTGGGAATTTTTCATTATAGAACTTGGCTTGTATATTCCAATGATGGGCTTCCTCAAATTGCCCTAGGTCTTCATGAGCAAGCGAGTTGGATGCACACCCACTTAGTTTCTTTTTGAGCTTTCATAAACTTATAGCTCTAGTGCATCCATTGCATGGCAATCCCTACTCACTCACATTGATATCTATTGATGGGCATCTCCATAGCCTGCTGATATGCCTAGTTGATGTGAGACTATCTCCTTCTTTTTGTCTTCTCCACAACCACCATATTCTATTCCACCTATAGTGCTATGTCCATGTCTCACGCTCATGTATTGAGTGAAAGTTGAAAAGGTTTGAGAACATCAAAAGTATGAAACAATTGCTTGGCTTGTCATCGGGGTTGTGCATGATTTGAATATTTCGTGTGATGAAGATGGAGCATAGCCAGACTATATGATTTTGTAGGGATAAGCTTTCTTTGGCCATGTTATTTTGAGAAGACCTAATTGCCTTGTTAGTATGCTTGAAGTATTATTGTTTTTATGTCAATATTAAACTTTTGTTTTGAATCTTATGGATCTGAACATTCATGCCACAATAAAGAAAATTACATGGATAAGTAAGTTAGGTAGCATTCCACATCAAAAATTCTGTTTTTATCATTTACCTACTCGAGGACGAGCAGGAATTAAGCTTGGGGATGATTGATACGTCTCCAATGTATCTATAATTTTTTATTGTTCCATGCTATTATATTGTCTGTTTTGGATGTTTTATATGCATTAATATGCTATTTTATATTCTTTTTGGGACTAACCTATTAACCTAGAGCCCAGTGCCAGTATCTGTTTTTTTCCTTGCTTTTTAGCTTCGTGGAAAAGGAATACCAAACGGAGTCCAAACGGAATAAAATCTTCGCGATGATTTTTCTTGGACCAGAAGACACCCAGGAGACTTGGAGATGAAGTTGGAGGAGCCACGAGGCGGACACAAGGGTGGAGGGCGCGCCCAGGGGGGTAGGGCGCGCCCCCTGCCTTGTGGGCCCCCCGTGACCCTCCTGACCTAATTCTTTCGCCTATATATTCACATATGTTCCCAAACCACCAGAGGCATCCACGAAAACATTTTTCCACCGCCGCAACCTTCTGTACTCATGAGATCCCATCTAGGGACCTTTTCCGGCACCCTGCCGGAGGGGATTCGATCACGGAGGGCTTCTACATCAACCCTATTGCCCTTCCGATGAAGCGTGAGTAGTTTATTTCAGACCTACGGGTCCATAGCTAGTAGCTAGATGGCTTCTTCTCTCTCTTTGATTCTCAATACCATGTTCTCCTCGATGTTCTTGGAGATCTATTCAATGTAATACTTTTTTGCGGTGTGTTTGCCGAGATCCGATGAATTGTGGATTTATGACCAGCTTATCTATGAATATTATTTGAATCTTCTCTGAATTCTTTTATGCATGATTTGATATCTGTGTAATTCTCTTCGAACTATCGGTTTGGTTTGGTTAACTAGATTGGTTTTTCTTGCAATGGGAGAAGTGCACAGCTTTGGGTTCAATCTTGCGGTATCCTTTCCCAGTGACAGTAGGGGCAACAAGGCAAATATTGTATTGTTGCCATCGAGGATAAGAAGATGGGGTTTACATCATATTGCTTGAGTTTATTCCTCTACATCATGTCATCTTACTTAATGCGTTACTCTGTTCTTCATGAACTTAATACTCTAGATGCAGGCAGGAGTCGGTCGATGTGTGGAGTAATAGTAGTAGATGCAGAATCGTTTCGGTCTACTTGACACGGACGTGATGCCTATATTCATGATCATTGCCTTAGATATCGTCATAACTTTGCGCTTTTCTATCAATTGCTCGGCAGTAATTTGTTCACCCACCGTATTATTTGCTATCTTGAGAGAAGCCTCTAGTGAAACCTATGGCCCCCGGGTCTATTTGCCATCATATAAGTTTCCGATCTACTATTTTCCATCATATAAGTTTCCGATCTACTATTTTGCAATCTTTTACTTTCCGATCTATAAACCAAAAATACCAAAAATATTTACTTTATCTTTTATTTAGTTTCATCTATATCTATCAGATCTCACTTTTGCAAGTAACAGTGAAGGGATTGACAACCCCTTTATCGCATTGGGTGCAAGTTGTTTGATTGTTTGTGCAGGTATTCGGTGATTTGTGCGTTGTCTCCTACTGGATTGATACCTTGGTTCTCAAATTGCGGGAAATACTTATCTCTACTTTGCTGCATCACCCTTTCCTCTTCAAGGGAAAAACCAATGCAAGCTCAAGAAGTAGCATGATGTTATTATAAATTCTATTAATGTCGATTGTGCTAATGATATGCAAAACCCTAAGCTTTGGGATGCTAATTTTGCTATGTCCACTACTTGTTGCAATGATCATGATTGGGGTGATTTTTCTTATGATTTTGAAAATTTATTTAAGCCTCATGATGAATATGTTTGCAATAATATTAAAAGTGGGTTTGGAAGAGTGTCAACTCTAGGTAATAATGATCCCACTACTTTGGAGTATGATCAATCTTATGAAATTTTTGATAAAAGTGGGTTTGGAGAGGTCATGACTTTAGTTAATGTTAATCCCACTATCTTGGAAGAGTGTCAATTTTGCATGCATGTGGATCATGAAGAGAAAATTTTATGTGATAGTTATATTGTTGAATTTGAATATGATCCCACATGTAATTATTATGAGAGGGAAATATGGTTGTAGAAATTTTCATGTTACTAAATTACCTCTTGTTATGTTGAGATTGCTATTGCTTCTTTCTTCTTCCTTACATATGCTAGTTTTTTCTTGCTTTGATAATTTGTTTGCTTATAAAATGCCTATGCATAGGAAGTATGTTATACTTAAATATGTTTGTCACATGTTTTATGATTCTCTCTTTGTGTTTCAATTATTATCTTTCATGTGAGCATCATCGAAATCTCAATGCCTAGCTAAAAGGCTTTAAAGAAAAGCGCTTGTTGGGAGACAACCCAATATTTTTATTTTCTGTTTTTATGAGATCCACATCATTACCTCTGTAGTAATTGTGTTTTGGTGTTTTAATTAGTGTTTGTGCCAAGTAAGACCTTTGGGATGGCTTACGGTGATAGTTGATTTGATCTTGCTGAAAAACAGAAACTTTTGCGTCCAGTCACATAATTTTTTGAATTTACTGGAATGTGGAAAAATCCTTAATTTTTTACAAAAGATTTATATACAAATTACCTATGTTTTCTTAATTTTTCAGAATTTTATAAGTTATATAAAAATTATAAAAATTCAGATCTTCACAGACTGTTCTGTTTTTGACAGATTCTGTTTTCTATGTGTTGTTTGCTTATTTTGATGAATCTATGGGTAGTATCGGGGGGTATGAACCATGGAGAAGTTGTAATAAAGTATATATTACACCAATATAAATAAATAATGAGTTCACAACAGTACAAAATGGTGGTGATTTATTTTCTTATACTAACGGATCTCATGAGTTTTCTGTTGAGTTTTGTGTTGTGAAGTTTTCAAGTTTTGGGTAAAGATTTGATGGACTATGGAATAAGGAGGGGCAAGAGCCTAAGCTTGGGGATTCCCAAGGCACCCCAAGGTAATATTCAAGGACAACCAAGAGCCTAAGCTTGGGGATACCCCGGAAGGCATCCCCTCTTTCGTCTTCGTCTATCGGTAAATTTACTTGAGGCTATATTTTTATTCACCGCATGATATGTGTTTTGCTTGGAGCGTCTTGTATGATATCAGTTTTGCTTTTTAGTTTGCCACAATCATCCTTGATGTACACATCTTTTGAGAGGGACACGCATGAATCGTGATTTATTAGAATACTCTATGTGCATCACTTATATCTTTTGAGCTAGGCAATTTTGCTCTAGTGCTTCACTTATATTTTTTTAGAGCACGGCGGTGGCTTTATTTTATAGAAATTGTTGATCTCTCTTGCTTAACTTATATTATTTTGAGAGTCTCTAAACATCATGGTAATTTGCTTTGGTTATGAATTTATTCCTAATATGATGGGCATCCAAGAGGGATATAATAAAAACTTTCATATAAAGTGCATTGAATACTATGAGAAGTTTGATTCCTTATGATTGTTTTGAGATATAAAGATGGTGATATTTGAGTCATGCTAGTGAGTAATTGTGGATTGGTAGAAATACTTGTGTTAAAGTTTGTGATTCCCGTAGCATGCACATATGGTGAACCGTTATGTGATGAAGTCGGAGCATGATTTATTTATTTATTGTCTTCCTTATGAGAGGCGGTCGGGGACGAGCGATGGTCTTTTCCCTACCAATCTATCCCCCTAGGAGCATGCGTGTAGTAAGTTGTTTCGATAGCTAATATACTTTTGCAATAAGTATGTGAGTTCTTTATGACTAATGTTGAGTCCATGGATTATACGCACTCTCACCCTTCCACCATTGCTAGCCTCTCTAGTACCGCGCAACTTTCACCGGGGCACTACACCCACCATAACCCTTCCTCAAAATAGCCACCATACCTACCTATTATGGCATTTCTATAGCCATTCCGAGATATATTGCCATGCAACTTCCAACGTTCCATTTATTATGACACGCTTCATCATTGTCATATTGCTTTGCATGATCATGTAGTTGACATCATATTTGTGGCAAAGCCACCATTCATATTTTTTATACATGTCTCTCTTGATAATTTCACATCCCTGTACACCACCGGAGGCATACATATAGAGTCATATTATTTTTCTAAGTATCGAGTTGTAATTCTTGACTTGTAAGTAAATAAAAGTGTGATGATCGTCATTATTAGAGCATTATCCCATGTGAGGAAAGGATGATGGAGACTATGATTCCCCCACAAGTCGGGATGAGACTCCGGATGAAAAATTAAAAAAAAAGAGAAAAAAAGAGGCTAAAGAGCCCAAAATAAAAAAATAAGAGAAAATAGAGAAGGGGCAATGCTACTATCCTTTTTCCACACTTGTGCTTCAAAGTAGCACCATGATCTTCATGATAGAGAGTCTCCTATTTTGTCACTTTCATATACTAGTGGCAATTTTCGTTATATAACTTGTCTTGTATATTCCAATGATGGGCTTCCTCAAAGTGCCCTAGGTCTTCTTGAGCAAGCGAGTTGGATGCACACCCACTTAGTTTCTTTACGAGCTTTCATGCACTTATAGCTCTAGTGCATCCGTTGCATGGCAATCCCTACTCACTCAAATTGATATCTGCTGATGGGCATCTCCATAGCCCATTGATACGCCTAGTTGATGTGAGACTATCTCCTTTTTGTCTTCTCCACAACCACCATATTCTATTCCACCTATAGTGCTATATCCATGGCTCACGCTCATGTATTGCATGAAAGTTGAAAAAGTTTGAGAACATCAAAAGTATGAAACAATTGATTGGCTTGTCATCGGGGTTGTGCATGATTTAATACTTTGTGTGATGAAGATGGAGCATAGCCAGACTATATGATTTTGTAGGGATAACTTTCTTTGGCCATGATATTTTGAGAAGACATGATTGCTTTATTAGTATGCTTGAAGTATTATTGTTTTTATGTCAATATTAAACTATTGTTTTGAATCTTATGGAACTGAACATTCATGCCACAATAAAGAAAATTACAAGGATAAATATGTTAGGTAGCATTCCACATAAAAAATTCTGTTTTTAGCATTTACCTACTCGAAGACGAGCAGGAATTAAGCTTGGGGATGCTTGATACGTCTCCAATGTATCTATAATTTTTTATTGTTCCATGCTATTATATTATCTGTTTTGGATGTTTTATATGCATTAATATGCTATTTTATATTATTTTTGGGACTAACTTATTAACCTAGAGCCCAGTGCCAGTTTCTGTTTTTTCCTTGTTTTTGAGTTTCGCAGAAAAGGAATATCAAACGGAGTCCAAATGGAATAAAACTTTACGATGATTTTTCTTGGACCAGAAGACACCAACGAGACTTGGAGTCGAAGTCAGAAGACCCACGAGGCGACGAGAAGCCGTAGGGGCGCACCCCCTGGCTTGTGGCCCCCTCGGGAGTCCACCGACCTACTTCTTCGTCCTTTATATTCACATATATTCTAAAACCCTAGAAGGGAGCCACGAAAATACTTTTCCACCGCCGCAACCTTCTGTTCCCGTGAGATCCCATCTTGGGGCCTTTTCTGGTGATCTGTCGGAGGGGAATTCGATCACGGAGGGCATCTACATCAACCCTATTGCCTCTTCGATGAAGCGTGAGTAGTTTACCTCAGACCTACGGGTCCATAGCTAGTAGCTAGATGGCTTCTTCTCTCTCTTTGGTTCTCAATACCATGTTCTCCTCAATGTTCTTGGAGATCTATCCGATGTAATATTCTTTTGCGGTGTGTTTCGAGATCCAATGAATTGTGGATTTATGATCAGATTATCTATGAATATTATTTGAATCTTCTCTGAATTCTTATATGCATGATTTGATATCTTTGTATTTCTCTTCGAATTATCGGTTTGGTTTGGCCAACTAGATTGGTATTTCTTGCAATCGGAGAGGTGCTTAGTTTTTGGTTCAATCTTGCAGTGTCCTCACCCAGTGACATAGTAGGGGTAGCGAGGCACGTATTGTATTGTTGCCATCAAGGATAAAAAGATGGGGTTTTCATCATATTGCTTGAGTTTATCCTTCTACATCACGTCATCTTACTTAATGTGTTACTCCGTTCTTTATGAACTTAATACTCTAGATGCATGCTGGATAGCGGTCGATGTGTGGAGTAATAGTAGTAGATGCAGAATCATGTCGGTCTACTTGACACAGATGTGATGCCTATATGCATAATCATTGCCTTAGATATCGTCATAACTTTGCGCTTTTCTATCAATTGCTCGACAGTAATTTGTTCACCCACCGTATTATTTGCCTTCAAGAGAGAAGCCTCTAGTGAAACCTATGGCCCCCGGGTCTATTTTCCATCATATATTTTCAGATCTATATATCAAAAATACTAAAAATACCTTGCTGCAATTTATTTACTTTTATTTTGTTTTACGTTTTGGCAATCTTATATACCTATCTCTATCAGATCTCACCTTTGCAATTGACCGTGAAGGGGTTGACAACCCCTTTATCGCGTTGGGTGCAAGTGTTTGATTGTTTGTGCAGGTGCATAGATTGGGGACTTGCTTGTACCTCCTACTGGATTGATACCTTGGTTCTCTAACTGAGGGAAATACTTATCTCTACTTTGCTGCATCACCCTTTCCTCTTCAAGGGAAAAACCAACGCAAGCTCAAGAAGTAGCAATGCATAATCATCGATTGTTTTGAATGTTCTCTATGAATTACCAGGCCTGTGAGTTTGATTGCAATGTACAGGCATGCTAAAAAGCTGCTCAAACTTTTTGCATGTGTGAAACTGCTGCAAACAAGGTGATCACTGTGCTTCCTGGGAATAATACTAGTACGTATTGTTTTGCATGTTCATCCAATGCCAGCGATACAAGAATTCGAACTAATCGAACTAAATTCCTTCATACACGGCCAGATTTCATATAAGCATGCCGGATTTCATTACATTTCATACATTCTTCAACTAAAAAGGGGTGCGCTGGAGGTATAATTAATTAACCTAATCTATGATCTCTGGCGCCCATTTCCCGTGTCCGGCTGAGCCGAACAGAAGCTTATTCTCCAGCACAGCTCTCCAACTCCACGTCGCCGCCAAGAAGCTAATCGGCCGTTAGTGTTCAACCTGCCAAGCTTGGCTTCAACCGGAGGGTAGCAGCGGTGGCCTTACTTGGACCCGAGCGGCGGTGACCTACCGTGTTCTACTCTTCCTCGTTTTCTGGGTGGCGCGGCCTCATTGGTATCGGGGCGGGGCCTCGACGGAGCCGGCGATGTCCTCTGTCTCGTTGCCGGTGGGGCGGTGCCTCAGAGGAGCGGGGGAAATCCTCCCCCTCGTTGCCGGCAGGGCGGGGCCTCAGCGGAGCCGACGATGTCCTCTGCCTCGTTGTTGGCGGGGCGGGGCCTCGACGGAGCAGGGCCTCGCCGAAGCCGGCGAAGTCCTCAGCCTCGGTGCCAGCGGGGCAGGGCCTCGACGGAGCCGGCAGTGTCCTCTGCCTCGTTGTTGGTGGGGCGGGGCCTCAGCAGAGCAGGGCCTCGCCGAAGCCGGCGAAGTCCTCCGCCTTGGTGCCGGCTGGGCGGGGCCTCGACGGAGCCGGCATTGTCCTCCGCCTCGTCGTCGGTCTCACCAAACAGCGCCTCGCCCGCTTCAGCGCCCTCTTTGTAGGTGGCCGCAACCTCCGCCTCAAGCATGCGGTACCACCAGCGCGTGAGACGGCTCTCGTGAGCGGAGCGGTACGACTCGAGCAGCGCCTCCTGCTCCGCCCGCTCCACGGCGATCTGCTCCTCCGCCTGCAGGTCCTCCTGGAGGACATGGTGGTTGTAGGTGGCGTCAGCCTGTGCCTCCCGAAACTGCTCCGCATGCTTCTGCCTCACCATGTCCATGTATTGGGCTCGGTCCTCACCGATGGTCATGATGCAATGCACCGGCGAGGATGGCACGGAGGAGGGGGTTGGCACCGGATCGTCGACTACCACGTTCTCCATTGGAACGTTGTCGTCCTCCGGCTGCCCGCCGGCCAGCCAGTAGGCAGCAATGGCTGCCATCTCCTTCTTGTCCGTCGTCTGCCTGTCTCGAAGAGCGCTGGAGCATGAGGAAGCAATGGTGGGAGTGGTGTGGACAGTAGAAAGGGAACGGAGGCGAATAACTGCGGCTATGGCCGGCGTAGCAGTTTATATAGCAATGGTGGGCGGCGGAGTGACGGACGGGTGGCGCCGGAGTAGCCGCCTCGGCAACTACGTATCATTAATGTGGGAGGCAGACGGACGGACGGATGGCACTTGTGTAGTTTGAACGCGGAGCAATCGCCTGCATCGGGAAGTGGCGCGGGCGATGCTGACCGTTTCGGGCGAAAAGCGCGCGCGGGCGAGGGAGGCGGTCTAGGTGGCCCAGGGCGATCAGACTCGTGCTTGGCAGCGGGTCGGTCCAGCAGCCGGACATGCTGGCTCGCCAGCGAGCTCGCCGAGCTGAGCGACCACAATCAGACGATGGACGTGGCTTCCGACCAGGAGCCGGCGCCACCGCCCAAGCCGGTTCATGCCGTGTTCACCATAGAGCAGGTGCGGCCGCACTTCGACGCCCTAATGGCGGAAGAGCTACCAGCGCAGGAGGACCTATGCTGCAACCTCCGTCTCCTCAACGAGCACCGGTTCGCGGAAGGACGAATCGCCGGCGAAGAAGCGAACGACAATGCCGTCGCGGACATGTGGCCCTATGATCCTGGCTTCCTGAATGAGCAGTGGGCGCTGTATCAGATCATCCGTAGGGCCCGCGAGGCCCTCTTCGTCGTCCTTCGAGTTGTTGCGCTCGCCGTGGCACCGCCGTCTCGCGTTGTCAACATGGTCAACGAAAATGAGGAATGAGGAAATGACTTTACTTGGAGAGGATGACAGTGGGGACCCACTAGGGCCATAGCCGCACGTACGCAAGTGCCTCCTTATTATATACAACTATAATTTTTTTCCTCCTGGTTTCCTGACATCATGGTCCCACACCATTGTCAACCTATATAGTCAATAAATGAGAGAATTGCACAAGGAGCGGCCGACAGCTGGGACCCAGCAGCTCGAGCAGTATTTCTTTTAGGTGTGAGCAGAGTTTTTGTGGAGCGATGTTTTTGTTGTTGTTCAGAGGAGCAGGGTATCAACTGGGTGGGCTGTGGCCCGTCTGACCCAGGCTATTGTTTTATGTCGACCAGATATCCAGCCCAGATATTAATTTTTCAATGTGAAAATGGCTAGTCCAACTATACTTTTTTTGCGGAATACTCAACCCAGATCAACTTGTTATTCTCCGCCCTGCATTAGACTTGCCAAGAAAATGGGCTTTAAGACATAATAAATGGGCTGTAATTAAAAAAAATTGGCTGTAAATATAAAAACGCACCGAACAGGTAATTTTTTTAAATTCATTACTTGTTTCGCGCGCAAAATTTCCTTAGATTTTTACCTAATACATATTTATTTTGAAATTATATTTAATCTCACTCGAAATTTTGGGTTAAAAAATATTTCGGATCCCATCAAAATGTGGGAAATTTTGTTGAATTTTTTTTGAGCGGTTGGTTGAAATAATTAACCGTTGTCCTGGCTAGAAAATGGGCTGTAATTTTAACAAACAGTAAACGGGCTGAGTAAATTCCATTAGAATTAAAAAATGGGTTGTACATTATAACAAATCGCAAATGGGCTATATGTTCTATGCCACAGATGTGATGGTCACTTGTGGGCCTACTAAGTTGACGCGTACGCAAGGCTTTGTCAACTTATAGTCAACACACGATTCTAGTAGCAGTGGCCGTTGGATGTCCATCTAACGGCTGTGGTGCTTCTTCAATCTCGGATATTCATGCTTCAGCCGCCCAAACCACCGCCGGCGGTACCGCCTGCTACCGCCTCCCGTGGTCGGCTGTGCTGCCGCGCAGGCCTCACCGGCCCACTCTACTCCCATCGCCGTCCAGGCCATTCCTCTACTCACCAACACCTCTTGTTATTCTCCGGCGACGGTAGCCTCACACCGTAGGCGAACCAATGAACCCTCGTACTCCCCTCCGCGTGGGCATCCACTGCTGTGTCTTCGCCAGCTCCGGGTCGTTCCCTTCCTAGGCCTCGCCATCATCCACCGCGTTGGTTCTCTCGGCGCGGCGTGGTCAACTTTGTCAATCGGAAGAGGCATGTACGTTGAGTGGCTGACAGTAGGTACCTGCATGGCCCATGCCCGCACGCGAGCAAGTCCCTCCTTATTGTGTGAAAACAAATGATTTCTCCCCCTGATAGGTTTGAGCCACCAGCTACATCTTCGCACGCAGGGAAGTGTTTCCTTTATTACGCGGAAAAAAAGTTACCTCTCGCTGACAGCCAGGACCCACCAGCTTTATTATCATCCATTTTGTGAAAATACAGATTCTACCAAAGATGCTAAATTGTTTTCTTTTTATTCTAACTCGAAAAGGAAGAAATTAAAAAACCCAGAAAACATCTTCGCACGCAAGGAAGTGCCACCTTATTACGAGCAAAAAAATGATTCCCCTGCTAGCTGGGACCCACCAGATTTGGAGGCTGACTTGTGGGCCAACTAAGTTGACGCGTATGGGCTTTGTCAACTTATAGTCAAAACGATTCTAGCTGCCCTGACCGTTGGGTGTTAAATCAACGGCCGTGCTGCGTCCTCAACCTCTAGTCTTCTTGCTCCAGCCGCCCAAACAAGGCCCGCCATACCGCCTGCTCCAGCCTCTCGTGGCCAGCTGTGCTGCCGCGCAGGCCTCACGGACCGACCATACTACGACTGGCCAGGCCTTCCCTCTACTCACCCACACCCCCTGTTATTCTTCGGTGACGACAGCATTACGGCGCAGTTGAACCAGTGAACCCTCGTAGTCCCCTCCGCGTGGGCATCCACCCGCCTCGTCTTTTCTAGCTCCTCGTCGTTCCCTTCCTAGGCCTCGCCGTCGTCCACCGCCTTGATGCTCTCGGCGCCTCGTGGTCAACGAACGACAGCCATCAGAAGTGGACTTTCGGATGTGAGGCTGGACCCACCAGCTACATCTTCGAACACAAGGAAGTGCCTCCTTATTACTCACAAAATAAAAATGATTCCTCCCCCTCATAGCCGGGACCCACCAGCTATATCTTCGCACGCAAGGAAGTGCATCCTTGTCCTCCCTGATAGCTGGGACCGACCTGGTCGAAGCGTACGTAGCGTTGTCGCGAACGTGTACGTACATACTAGTCGATCGGTCTCTCTGCAACGATGAACCATGGCCGAGCAAGCAGCGGCATGTGTAGTAGAAGAGCCCCCGACGTAGCAGTTCAGGCAGTCCCTTCTAAACCATGTACACGTACGTACAACCACATGCCAAAAAATACGGCCACATACGTAGATACGGGTGGGGTCTCGAACGCCTACTCGCACATACGTACGGCCAGGGCTCGTGTACATGGAGAGGCAACGTACGGCAGCAACGGTGTCCTGTTCATCGGGCAGCCAACCGGCTGGGTCGGAACGGAGAAACAGCGTCCTGTTCATCGGGAGGCAACAGACTGGGTCGAAATGCGTCCTGTTCAATGGGAGCCAACCGGCTTGGACGGAACATCCAAAACGGGGTCTGGCGTACCGCAGTACAGAGGAAACGGCCTTCTGTTCGACCGGATACGGTCGAAACGGCATCCTGTTCATCGGGAGGGGTGTGGCGTACCGCAAAATGGAGGAAACAGACTTGTGTTGGAGCGCTACGGTCGAAACGGGCGTCTTGTTCATTGGGAGGGGTGTGGCATACCGCAAAACCGAGGAAACGGACTTGTGTTGGAGTGCTACGGTTGAAACGGGGGTCCTGTTCATCGGAGGGGTGTGGCGTACCGCAAAACGGGACTCCACGGGCTACTGTTCACCCACCGTCGACTTGCTTCAGCCTCCACCCGCACTGTTCATCCACCGCGTCTTCCTCCTACCTCCACCAGATACTGTTCATCCATAGGCTACTGTTCATCCAGCCCTCCACCGGCTACTGTCAACCAGCCCTCCATGGGGTCCTGTTCATCCACCCCCAACTAGCTCGGCTGTGGCGGCCTCCTCTCGGGGTCCTGTTCATCCAGCGGCAACGGCCTATATACTACCACGGGGTCCTGTTCATCCAACCCCCACCGGGACTGTTCATCAAACCCTAATCACGTACGTCTCGACTCATTCAACCGCAACCCCCACGTTCACTGTTCATCAAGAGGCAGCAGGTTCGATCGGCTTCAGTAAGCAGTAGCAGCAATCGATCGCTCGGGTTCAGTTACCAGCAGTAGCGAAGGAATCGCTCGGGTTCAGTTAACAGCCAAGGAATCGATCGCTCGGGTTTAGTAACATAGCTAGTGCAATCACTCGGGTTCAGTAAGCGAACGCCTCGCTCGGGTTCAGTTAGAGCCCAACGCCTGGCACACACGCGCGTACGTATATGAGAGAAACATGCATCGCTCGGCCCCGACCACCCACCGTAACCTGGAACTCCCCGAAATTTTCCTCGCCCTCGCTTCTACCATGATTTTTTCCGTCATGGACGGCCCAAAGAATGTCATGCAGGTGCGTCTCCGGCCCGCCCAGGACGAAAAGCCCATTTTCTATCATGATTTTTGTCATAGAAGTAGGAGCCCACCACATCTATGATGATACCGGGTTTTGTCACAATTATCGTCATAGAAGTGTCATAAGCATGACAGGAATTTTTTTCGTTCAGCCCAAAATGTCACGGATGTGTCTTTTTTTTTGTAGTGTAGCTACGGTGGTTGTGGAGCTCAGAGGAGTTGGGTGGATGGCCGAATGAGCTCGGGAGGTCCTCCTTATATAGGCGCGACGAGAGGAGGGGATCGAGAGTGCCGGCGAGCTGTCTGGAACCGGCGCACAGCGACAAGAGGGGTCAGTGAGAGGGGAGAAGTGGCCAAGAGCTCACGCGGCCACTGTCGAGGCACCCGGCCAAGCACAGGACGCGGAGACGGACAAAAATAGAGGCACGGGGTCACTGTGCTCTCTGCTCCGCCGAGCCCGTGCTCGCTGCGGCTGTCGCCGGCGTCGGGGACCGCCAGGGAGGGGTCAAGGTGATGAGTCAAGGCAGAGAGGGGCTCCGGGAGTCGCTAGTTTGGCCGGAGGCGAGCGCACAAGCCGGGCAGATCCTCTGTCGTTGCCCAGAGCGCGTAGAAAGCAAGCCAGCACACTTGGACGAACGCGGTCACCGCGTGAACTATGGATTCACGGTGCGTCGAGGGGTACAATCATGTCTGGGAGTTTGTCTTTGTAGTGTTAGGTCGAACGGTGGTGATGGCTCACTGCCAAGCCGACCAGAAATGACTTGAGCTTCTCAGGAAGTTTCTGGACAGAAACATGTGAGCTCGTGAGAGAAAAATCCAGAGAGAGTTAGGGGCTGATTTTTGGTAGTCAAGGTTCTCTTAGGATGGTAATGATGCGATAAAAATTTCAGCCCAAGAGGATCAAGCAAAAATACACTTCCTTCACAAAGTGCATTTTCTGACCAGAATGAAAAAGATTTTCTACAGAAAAAATAATCCTCATAACCATAGGATATTTTTGCAGAAGATGATGAGGCATAGGCCAAAGAATATATGGGAATTTTCTCAGATTTTTGGGAGCCAAAAAAATGAGGGTTGCTTTGGAGCAGAAGTGAAGATAGGGCTTTTTCAGAGAGAAAATGAATATTTTCCATTTAAGAGAAATATTCCCAAGGCATTGTTATGGTGTAACAGAGGGCAAGAGATGTTTTTAAGGATTGGAGGAGTCACTTGGGTGAAAATCAAGGTAATGCCCAAGTGCTTAAGTCCAAATGAGTTGATTCAAAACTCAAATTCAATTAAAAAATGCAATAAAATCCAGAAAAAGAAAAATGGCAAAAAACCAGGGTGTCACAATTATCCCACCATAGAGCAGCGGGTCCTTCAAGATAGTGAGTAGCAAATGGAACCTTTTCAATTTTTTTGGTGCGAGCAATTTCCAATTTCTTCCCAATGGTCCTCGGCCAATCGTCGGCCTCCATAGAGTCAACAACTTGACTAAAGCTGGGAGGCTTGGTCCTCTGGAAACCTGATAGCTTGGAGTGATTACAATTCGGATTGTTATTCTGCCCAACCATAGCCTGCATACTTCTCAAAAGTTCAAGCAAATCTTGGTTTCTCTTTTCTTTGAACATGCGCATAATCTGCTCTGTTGTGGGCGGATGCGGTGGAGGAGGTGGTGGTGGTTGATACGGTTCTGGGGAATGTCCTGCTTGTCTAGCAAAACGACGAACAGCGACATCGTCACCACCATGGTTGCTGCTACTGCATCTTGTCATCCTATTTTTGTTTCCCAATACGAAGCATCGAGATGAGCAACATCCATAAATAGGGAAGAAAAGCAGGCGACAAATCCGAGAAAAGCGATGAAAAACCAAGGCGAATAAAGTTCCAACATAATTATACATATACTCATCATACATGAAAGGATCATCATGGAAAGTACTACTACACTCATGCAACCAAGCATCACGTCAACCTCGTCAACTCCTGAAGAAAGTGGCCGCACTGGTGCTCTGAAGATCCTGCTGGGGTCTCCTCAGTCTCGGACTCTGATCCTGAACTGACCATGTTAACGAAAACCTCCGGAGCAAAGGAAACACGACAGTGCTGCCTCGAGGGCTCTCCCTCAGGGGCAGGTGCAGGGTGAGGCTGAAGCATAGGAGTGGCGGGAGTAGCAAGAAGTAAAGCCCACTCGACAGGAGACTCGTGAGGATTCACTGTCGAAGTCCGAGTTACTCTCAGGGGTAACTGGAGTGGGTGGAGGGATAGTAGTTGGGGCAACGAGCAGGGTAAAACCTAGTGAGGGTGGAGTGAAAGCAGATCTAGCGGCAGCTAGAGCTGCATGAGTACGAGTCAGCTCCTAGGCTAGGTTGAAAATCAGAAGGTAACCGGCCGTTATGTAACGAGAAAGGTGGCTAGATGAATGATCGCACGCCAGATCAATGCAAGGGAAGCGAATACGTCCATCATCGAACATGGACGGGTAGAAATGGAAACTTGGGTGAGTATGCATCCGGACCTCGTTGTAGCGCAAGTCAACGAGAGCATCGAACGCAACGAACTGAACTGCCTCATCGGGGGTAGAAGCAAAACCACTCCTAGAAGAACGGGTGTAGGTGCCGGTCAAAGAACGGTTGTGCATGGTGACCTTCGCGTGGTACTCGTACACCGAGTCTGCCAGTCGCTCCCGGTACATCGGGTCATCACCGTCGGGGTAGAGTCAACACCACACATTATGCAGAAGGTGAGGAGAGGTGAAGGGTGCTGGCTCAGACTGGTACGGGTACGGAACTGGAGACATCTACACTCACAACCATTAGTCTGTTAGTAATAAAAATAATCTAAATGCATGCAATGCAACAACCAGATGCAAATACAAACTAATGGCACTCATACCACTAACTATCGCTTAACTAACGCGTCGGCTGTCTAGGGTGTCCTACAGTTAGCGCGGCTCTGATACCAAGTGTTGTGGCACCCTGGCTCAGAGCAACCGGTTTACCTTGCATTGCCAGCCCAGAGATCATGTCTTCTGGCAACACACAACAACTTGGTATAGAAATGCAACCGCTTTATTAAGGTCTTGCGGGAACATAGGTTCGATGTTACATAAACGAGCGAGGCCAAGCGGCACACACGGTGCTGCTGCACATATGTACATTATTTAGTGGACATGATGGAGGCCTCGACGATAACGACACAACCACGTGGCAGCAGAACGGCGACATAGGGGAACTCCATCTCACAGGAACATTACTGGGACACAGCCTAGACTGCGATGAACGTTGCAACTCTGACTCCTGGTACAACTTCTCCTGAAGCTGGCATGACACGCTAGGTGAGTACTTTGAATGTACTCGCAAGCTCACGACAAACAAAACAACAATGACAAACAATAACATGATATTTAAGCAGGTTATATGCAAGAACATAACATGCTACTCATGAAGTGTATGTGATCGAAACACAAGGTCACTCGGACCAGCTTACCATCTGGGTTACCTCGTAACCACATCAGTCTTCTTACCATGGTGATCACTGTCGGCGTTCTGGGAACTAGGGTACCCAGACTTGCCTGCCTGCGGCCCATGGCGTGGCTTCATCGACGACCTGGTATGGCCCATCTACAAGACTACCAAGACAAGACCCTCACGAGGGGCCAAGCCTCGTGAGGCAGACGACGCCAAGACCTCCCAAGGGAGCAGCCTTCCCAGGTTGCCTCCTGAGGAGCGGAGATTCCTATGCAGGTGCCCAAACCTCATGAGGTTGCAGTGACGCAAGCCATGACGACCAAGGCCAGGCGGGCGCCAGCGGGTGCAGAGGAGACAGTTTCCTCTTTGGAACTAAGGAGGCAAGCGCAGGCGTGGGGTCCTGAGGACTCAGGCAAAGGTTTCCATTCCTGTGCAACAAGACCAAGACCACCAGGACGGCAGGACGGATGTAATCACCGAGCCCACCGCAGCGTCACGCCAGAAGCTTTGCAGGCGAAGACCACCTTTTGTCAGCATAAGATGTACTACTTGTCCCCTTTCAAATTGGCCATTGTGGAATCCCTTCCCGCCTACGTTTTGGGAAGAGGACCAAGGCCACTATTAATATAGGCTAGCCACCACCGTAGAGCAGGACGAACCCCCCGGGATCGGATCCTTTCCACCCTCACCACAGCAGACCTCGCGAGGTTGTTCATCCCTTGTACTTGTTCATCCTCAGCCCCTCGTGAGGCAAATCCACCACAAAGCAGGAGTAGGGTCTTACACCGTAAGGTGGCCCGAACCTGGGTAAACTGCCGTGTTCATCTTCTTCCTTGTTCCTCGAGCTAGGCCGTAGGGTGACGAGCTGGTTGGCTAGATAGGTTGAGTTCTTCGCACACGCCCCAGAGTTCGAACCTTTCTTGGGTCTGCGGAGCCCTGAATCCGACATTTGGCACGCAAGGTAGGGGCGTGTCGAAGCCTCTCTTCCACCGTTCGCTCCGCCGCCGTTTCGTCGTTCCTATGGCCGACGCTCGCCGTGTCCATGCTGAGCATCGAGCTGCTCGCGTTGCCCAGACGGTGCCTATGGGCAACGACGCTCCTCGCCGCTCTGCCTCCCCGGCAGCTAATGCCGCCACTGACCCTGCTACTCACGAACAGCAGGAGTTGTCGCTGCCACCATCCGTGCGGCGCGATGGCCGCACCGCAACTCCATCACCCACTCCAGCCGCGGCAGCGTCTTCTCATGTTTGTCGTGGGCCAGCAAATGCGCAGGCTGCGCTGCTCATGGCACGAGAGCTTCTGCGCTACCGCCCGGCCAATGACCTCTACGACGACTGCCTCGGCCACATCGCCGAGCTCGTCAACGCCGCCGATGAGGCCCCTGCACCATCCCGTTCACCCCATCCTCCGCCGATGTGGCTCACGGCGCACCTCCTCCTCCTCCTCTGCATGGCGCGAACCCCAAGCCCAGGCGAGAGGCACCCCAACGCGACCCGCCGCGCAGGGCACCGGCGCGCGATGAAGAAATCTGCCAGGTGGTGCAGGAGCCCCAAGGAGAAGCGCGTGCGCTTTTAGCGCCGCCGCGTCAAGAACGCATGCCGTCAGAGGCGGTGGCGCGTGGGCGACAAGATCAAGCTCCCCCCAAGCGATCGGTACCTGTGAGTGCGGCAGGCTACCGTGCTTTCACCCCGAAGCTGCGCTGCGTCGTTTGGCCCGACAAGTTCAAGCCGGATCTGCCTCCACGCTACGACGGCACCCCCGACCCCACTGAGTTCCTCTAGCTCTACGAGCTGAGCATCTAGGCGGCGAACGGCAATGACAAGGTCATGGCGAACTGGTTCCCCATGGCCCTCAAGGATGGCGCGCGTTCTTGGCTCCTGAACCTCCCAGTGGGGTCGATCTCCTCCTGGGACGAGCTACATGAGCGCTTCATCCTAAACTTCCAGGGCACTCGACGGCGGTCCAGAACTCATATGGCGAGGGTGCCATCCTGCCTCCTGAGGCCATCCCCAAGAAGAAGAAGTAGCTCCTCCCAAAGGGCCGTAAGGAGGCTGGGGCGCCCGACGGTCGTGCCTTAGGCCCCGAGCCCTATGCTGGGCCGTCTTTCCCACTCGCATAGGAAGGCGCGCCCGGTGCCCCTATCGAGATGGGCTCGGGGGCTCTCGTCTGGAGGGCCTCTGACCTGACCAGCGTCACGAGGGAGGCATTTGGGCACCTCGTGGGGCGCGTGCTTCGACGCGTGCTTCAGTGAGCAAGGCGCAAGGCGCGGGGCGCCAGGCGCTTAGGAGTTCATAACCAAGGCAATCCAGGAGCTTCGGGACGTGCGAGCCATGCGTGGCGAGCGTTGCCCCGCGCCATCCATTGCAGCTGCCCCTGCGCGTCTGCGTCAACATCCCAGGCCTCAATAGGGCTGCTTCGCAGGACCTCTTCTGGCCGTCCCGCATCGGCCGGAGCGGGGGCTACCCCTGCAGCTACATACGCATGCCGTTCGGCCTACTGAACGTGGCCACCTCATACCAGCGCCTCATGCAGGGAGCCTTGGCGTCTCACGAGGCCAGTCGCCAGGCGGTCCTGACTGAGGAGGTGACGGACCCTCACTAGCCCCCCGGACCTCCGGAGCCTCCCGGGGCTCAGGAGCCGGTCGGCTCGTGAGGAGCGATCTCTACAGTACGTGTCTTCAGCTACTTCAACGCTTCTACAACGATGGTGCCAGGTGACTTTTTGATTTGTTCAACTGAGGGCGCCCCTCGGGCTGCATCATCCTAAGGCAGAACTGGCTTTGCCTTCATGAGTTTCCTAAGTATCTCAACTGCCTGTCCGGTGCTTCATCACTATGATGTCGCTGCGCCCTCGCGAATCCACCCGCGACCGCCTCATGATTAAGGACTGGCACGGCGTCTGTGCTCGGGTTCGTCCCTGCAACGTCGACAAACCCAAGCGATCGAGCTCTGTCCCACGGGCCAGCTCCCGTTCGCGTCACCTCCCGTGGTCCTTGGTGCCTTGTTCTCGCATGAGCTAATCACGTGTGGGCAAATGCGGGCGCACTGCCCGGTTCGTATAACCGCAGTTCGGCGCTTCGCCGCAGTGGGAGCCGTGCGCCGACTATTTTTTCGTGGGGTCGTTGCATGAGAAGACTTGGCACGGCGTCTGTGCTCGGGTCCGTCCCTGCAGCGTCGATAAAACCAATGGCTGCGCTCTGTCTGGCGGGCCGGCCCCATTCACGTCACCCCCTGGGGTCATTGGTGTCTAGCCTTCTCATGCGATAACCTCTAGAGGGGCATTCGGCGCAGGACCCCCCATCACCCCGCAGGTTTCTTACGCGCGCCCTGTGCTGCAAAAATCAGGCGCAACCTGCCTTGAGGTTGGGCCTCGTGAGTCCCGCGCTGGCTCACGAGTGCCCAGATACACCTCCTCCAGTTCTGCCGTGCTAGCCACGCGTACGAACGGGGTTGTCCACGCCCCGGAGTCTCCCCCAGCGGGAACTCCCACCCACGTACCAGTGGAAGCCCCATGCTCTGTGCTGGCGGACGACACGGTCGAGGAGCGACTATGCCCACGATAAAGTGGAAGCACCATGCTCCGCGCTGGTGAATAAACAACTGAGGGCGCCCTCGCGGCCGCACCAACCTCAGGATAGCCTCTCGGCTCTACGATCGGCAACACCCCACAGCTTCACCCTCGGGAGGATCGCTCGAGGGGGCTGGACACGGGGGATGTGCTCAGGCCCCTCCTGGCACATGCTACCCTACCAGGTCCGGGTACCTGGTCTTCTCGCGTTCCCCCCAAGTGATAGCTAGTGGTCAAAGGTATGAGGGCTGCTCGCATGTCAAGGGGGACCTCCTGAGCATTGCGACTCAGGGGCCTCACTAGTCACGTAGCCCCTCGCCCCTTGGTGTTGTCCTGGTGATCCAGACGCCCCAACGGCGATCGAGGTATGCGCGAGGCTGGGCCCTGCCGACACAGAGCGCGAAGTCCTACACCCCGGCATCCACATTTCCTTCATGAGGGCTGCTTGCACGTCAAGGGGGATCTCCTGAGCATCGTGACTCAGGGGCCTCACTAGTCACGTAGCCCCTCGCCCCTTGGTGTCGTCCTGGTGATCCAAACTCCCCAACGGCGGTCGAGGTATGCGCGGGGCTGGGCCCTACCGACGTCGAGCACAAAAGCAAGCACGAAGGAAACTTGGCGCAATAAGGAAACCACGGGGTCCTAATAATTATTACAAGCACAGATTGTTCCACAAGCTTAAACAGAAGACTTACGCCTCCATGAGGCATGGTAAATGTTGCAGGATAAAACTAAGAAGGAACGCCACTGCCGCCACCTGCCCCGCTCGTTGGAAGCCCCTCGTCGACAATGCTGCCACCGTCCTCACCGCTTTCGACTTCTGCTGCTAGAGCCTCAGAGATGGGAACCTCCGGAGGCAGGATCCTGAGCAGCTTCGCCAACACCTCGCCACCGCGGAAGGATACCGCGCTACGTGCCATCGGGCACAACCCCTCCTAGGTACACCCTCGGAGCCAGCCACTCTTTTCTCGTGCAAGTCGCTTGCATGTTAAAGGGGGGGCCCTTGAGCACTGCACCTCAGGGGCTCCTACCGGCCCTCGAGCCCTCACCCCCTGGCCTTGACCACGGAATTGCGACCAGGCATACCAGCGGCAGCCGAGCCTCGCTCGAGAGCCGGGTCCCGAGGACGTAGAGCACCCTGACGAGCAGGAGAGATGGAGTCGGTAGGAGCCTTGCGGGGGGGCATCAGGAGAAGGGCGCAGACTAACGTCGCACAAGAAGTTCACACTCCCGACAAGGAAACCACCGCAGGCTCGCCAAGATAAGTTGCTTCGCACACCCAGGCGTGAACCCCATAATCGGCGTTTCATCTCTCGTGATTTCACTCGGGCAAGGGAACTCCCCTTTCAGTCCTTCGGGAGCCGCTTGCGCGGCAAAGGGGACCTCCTGAGCATCGCGCCTCGAGGGCTCTTGCCGGACCTCGGGCCGCTCACCTCCTGGCCTTGACCACGGCATCACGACCTGGCATACCAGCGACGGCCGAAGCTTGCCTGGGGACTGGGTCCTGTCGGCGTAGAGCACCAAGCTACCGCGAGAATAAAAAGGGGGAACCGAGCCCGAGCGAGAGACGCAAGCACAACATAAGTTGGGGGCACAAGCACTTAGGCAAAGGTGTCACAGTTTTTATACACCCCCTTGGGGCCGTTCGTAATCTCTGCGCAGGAATGAACAAAAGGAAAAAAAGCCTCCAAGGGACCACGGCTTGGGCAGCGCAACCCACGACGCCGGGCTAGCACCGCTCCTCCCCTAGGCCCGGGCGCGACGAGGCGGCGGCTCATAGCTGTCATCATCGCTCGAGCTTGGTCCGGAGGAAGCGCTGCTGCTACCGGAGGAATCGTGGACAAGGCCAAGGGCAAGTTCTCCACCAGAGGCCTCGCCGCCTCGCCGGCCTGAAAGGGGGCCGCCGTCTTGTTCGCCTCCCCTAGGGCAGCACACCAGGCATCGGCCATCCTCCCCGAAGACCTTGAAGAAGATCGTTGACGCCCCGCCGTACTCGAAGTGGATGGCGTGCCTCCCCTCCGAGCTATAGGCGCGGGTGATCGTGCCTCATCCCCGGGTCATGAAGACGTCACCGGAATCGACGGCCTCGACTTCCGCCTCTGAGGCTTGGCTGCAGCAGCCGTTGTGCTGCAACCACAGCTTAACGGGCCCCCTCGGCAGTATCTCCCTCGCTAGGGACCACGGGAGCCGGATCCATGTGCGCGGTGGCATTGCTGCCCACACCACAAACTCGCAGGCCGTGCCGTCGGCGTGGGCCTGCGGGCAGGGTGGCCGCACGACTATCGCTTGCTCTTCCCTGCGACTCCGTCCTCCGCGACTTCCACGGCTGCTCCCACGGACGGGGCTATGCGCGCAAGCATCGCGCTAATGGGGAAACCCGGCGGTGCGCGTTCGTGCCAGGGCCGCGCTTCCATGGGCCCTGCAGAGGGCTCGCGGGGGCGGTCATGCCTCTTCTTTGGCGGGAGTAGCACCGGTTCTACCTGCGGGGCCTTTCCCTTCTCGGCGGCCGAGAACCTCCTCACTCGCGCCATGGATGCTCTGACAACATGGCAGAACGAAGAAGAAGAAGGAGCGAGCGGCGAGAAGATGAAGATGAGCTGGGGGCTCCTCCCCCCTCTCCCATTTATAGGTGAAGGAAGGCTAACCACCGGCCTCTCACGCCCCAAGCAATGATGGCCTTTTTGCATGCACCAGGTAGTTGTCAAGTCGAGCAGTTGTCGAGGCAGTGTGGGGAAGTGGAGATGCCCATGTCCCATCAAGTGCCACGCGTCAGCCTGGTCCGTAGGCGATTGGGGCCGGCGGCGCTTTGCCCTTGCCCTTTGGCTTTGCCTCGAAGCCAAGTCCGAGCGCACCTTGGGCCCGGGGGCTACTGTCGGCATTCTGGGAACCAGGGTACCCAGACTTGCCTGCCTGCGGCCCATGGCGTGGCTTCATCGACGGCCTGGTACGGCCCATCTACAGGACTACCAAGACAAGACCCTCGCAAGGGGCCAAGCCTCGCGAGGCAGACGACGCCAAGACCTCCCGAGGGAGCGGCCTACCCAGGCTGCCTCCTGCGGAGCGGAGATTCCTATGTAGGTGCCCAAACCTCATAAGGTTGCGGTGATGCAAGCCATGATGACCAAGGCTAGGTGGGCGCCAGCGGGCGCAGAGGAGACAGTTTCCTCTTTGGTGCTAAGGAGGCAAGCACAGGCGTGGGGTCCCGAGGACTCAGGCAAAGGTTTCCATTCCTGTGCAACGAGACCAAGACCACCAGGACGGCAGGACGGATGTCATCACCGAGCCCACCGCAGCCTCACGCCAGAAGCTTTACAGGCGAAGACCACCTTTCGTCAGGATAAGATGTACTACTTGTCCCCTTTCAAATTGGCTGTTGTGGAATCCCTTCCCGCCTACGTTTTGGGAAGAGGACCAAGGCCACTATAAATATAGGTTAGCCACCACCGTAGAGCAGGACGAAGCCCCCGGGATCGGATCCTTTCCACCCTCACCACAGCAGACCTTGCGAGGTTGTTCATCCCTTGTACTTGTTCATCCTCAACCCCTCGTGAGGCAAATCCACCACAAAGCAGGAGTAGGGTCTTACACCGCAAGGTGGCCCGAACCTGGGTAAACTGCCGTGTTCATCTTCTTCCTTGTTCCTCGAGCTAGGCCGTAGGGCGACGAGCTGGTTGGCTAGATAGGTTGAGTTCTTCGCACACGCCCAGAGTTCGACCCTTTCTTGGGTCTGCGGAGCCCTGAATCCGACAATCACCCCCGGATCATAGAGGATACAAGCTCGATGATCACTCAAGATCATCAACCATAACATGTGCCATCAACGTAACATTAGTGTGCAAGTTAATTATTTCTGTTGACCCACGGTGTGACCTACTACGAACTGTGTCCATAACCGAGGATGCGGCTATCGATAGATTAAAGACACTCTGCAGAGGTTAGTACACTGTACCCACACCACAGAACCCATGGCCTCATACTCCCATTCGGGTGGACCAACGGCGTTCCGACAGAACCAATCTACTGCATGACTCCCTTCCGGCCACTCCGACCAACTCCCCTTTGGGCTAAGTCATGGGTGGCCCCGGATGCCACTCCGGACATCAAACGGCCACCGTCATGGCAAAACAAAAACAGTCCTGATTGCTTGTATATGCGTTGGTATTTCCCCGAAGAGGAGAGGATGATGCAGCATAACAACGGTAAGTATTTCTCTCAGTTATGAAACCAAGGTTATCAATCCAGTAGCAGAACCAAGCAACACTATGCAAACGGTACTTGCAAAGATAACAAATACTTGCAACCCAGTGCGTAAGAGGGGTTTGCAATGCCTCCTCGGTATTGAGATAGATTAAATTGTATGAGATTGGATAAATAGATATAGCGAAAACACTAAATAAATAAAAAGTGCAGCAAGGTATTTTTGGAATAATAGATCTGAAAACAATATGATAAAAGATAGACTCCAGGGCCATAGATTTCACGAGTGGCTTCTCTCGAGAAAATAGCATACGGTGGGTAAACAAATTACTGTTGGGCAATTGATAGAAGAGCAAATAATTATGACGATATCCAAGGCAATGATCATGTATATAGGCATCACGTCCAAGATTAGTAGACCGACTCCTACCTGCATCTACTACTATTACTCCACACATCGACCGCTATCCAGCAAGCATCTAGTGTATTAACTGTTGGAAATATGCCCTACATGCAATAATAAAGTGGTTATTATTATATTTCCTTGTTCATGATAATCGTTTATTATCCATGCTATAATTGTATTGATTGGACACTCAAATACATGTGTGGATGCATAGACAACAACATGTCCCTAGTAAGCCTCTACCGGACTAGCTCGTTGATCAAAGATGGTTATGGTTTCCTAGCCATAGACATGAGTTGTCATTTGATAACGGGATCACATCATTAGGAGCATGATGTGATGGACAAGACCCAAACTATAAACGTAGCATATGATCATATCAAGTTTATTGCTATCATTTTATGCATGTCAAGTATGTGTTCCTATGACCATGAGGTCATGCAACTCACTGACACCGGAGGAGTACCTTGTGTGTATCAAACGTCGCAATGTAGCTGGGTGACTATAAAGATGCTCTACAAGTATCTCCGAGGGTGTCTGTTGAGTTGGCTTGGATCAAGACTGGGATTTGTCACTCCGTATGAAGGACAGGTATATCGGGGCCCTCTCGGTAATACAACATCACAAGAAGCTTGCAAGCATGGAAGCCGGTAACAAGATTGAACTAGGTATGGAGATACCGACGATCGAATCTCGGGCAAGTAACATATCGCCGGACAAAGGGAATTGTATACGGGATTAACTGAATCCTTAACATCATGGTTCAACCGATAAAGATCTTCATGGAATATGTAGAAATCAATATGGGCATCCAGGTCCCGCTATTGGTTATTGACCGGACAGGAGTCTCGGTCATGTCTACATGATTCTCGAACCCGTAGGGTCGCACGCTTAACGTTCGGTAGCGCTAGGGTAGTATTGAGATATTAATAGTGGAAAGTCCGAAGGTTGTTCGAAGTTCCATATGGAATCTGGGACATCACGAGGAGCTCCGGAATAGTCCGGAGGTAAAGATTCTATATTGAAAGTCGTTATCGGGGTTCCGAAAAAAGTTTGAGTTTTTTCGGTATTGTGCTGGGAAGGTTCCGGAGTGGAGCCCACCTGCATGGGGGATCCACATGAACGTGGGTAGTGGGGAAAGTCCCCACAACCCAGGTCTAGGCGCACTAAGATCCTCCTTAAAAGGAATAGTATCATATCCCAAGGGATAAGATCAGGATCCCTAAAAAGGGGGATAGCGATCGGTGGGGAAGGAAAGGTGGGATTTCCTTCCTCCCCTTTGGCCAACGACCCTAGGGACTTGAGGGCAAGCCACCAGCCCCCTCCACGCCTATATAAAGGTGGGGTGGCGTAGGGGGCAGCCACCCGTCAACCCTTGCCCATTACCTCTCTCAACTCCTCCCATGTTTCACCTGTACATGCTTGGCGAAGCCCTGCCGGAATTCCGCTGCCACCACCACAACCATACCATCGTGTTGGTACTAATCTCATCTACCCCCTCTCTCTCGCTTGCTGGATTAAGAAGGAGAGGACGCCGCCGAGCCGCACATGTGCTAAACTCGGAGGTGCCGTTCGTTCGGCACTTCATCGGGAGTTCGTGGACGGATCGTGATTGGATCGCGAAGACGTTCGACTACATCAACCGCGTTTCTTAACGCTTCCACTTAGTGATCTACAAGGGTATGTAGATCCAATCTCTCCTCTCGTAGATGTGCATCTCCTAGATTGATCTTGGTGAGCGTGGGAAATTTTTTGTTTCCCATGCAACGTTCCCCAACAGTGGCATCATGAGCGGTCTATGCGTAGATGACATCATTAGTAGAACACAGAGGAGTTTGTGGGTGTTGATATTCAGCTTGCTTCCTTCCTTGGTCTTATCTTGATTCAACGGTATTGTGGGATGAAGCGGCCCGGACCAACTTTACATGTCCACGTACATGAGACCGGTTCCATCGACTGACATGCAACTTGTTGCATAAAGATGGCTGGCGGGTGTCTGTCTCTCCCACCTTAGTTGAATCGAATTCGACAAAGCCGGTCCTTGTAGAAGGTTAAAAGGCAACTTGAATATCACCGTTGTGGCTTTGCGTAGGTAAGAACTGTTCTTACTAGTCACCCATAGCAGCCACGTAAAACATGCAACAACAAAGTAGAAGACATCTAACTTGTTTTTGCAGGGTATGTTGTGATATGATATGGCCAAAGACATGATGAGATATATTTGATGTATGAGATGATCATGTTTTCTATAGTTTATCATGACTTGCATGTCGATGAATACGACAACCGGCAGGAGCCATAGGGTTGTCTTTAATTATTGTATGACTTGCGTGTCAATCATTAAGCGCTATGTAATGCTTTACTTTATCGCTAAGCGGTAGCAATAGTTGTAGAAGCATGGTTGGCGTGACAACCCCGATGGCGACACGATGATGGAGATCATGATGATGGAGATCATGGTGTCATGCCAGTGACTATGGAGATCATGCCAGTGCTTTGAAGATGGAGACCAAAAGCACAAGATGATGGCCATATCATGTCACTTATGATTTGCATGTGATGTTAATCCTTTTATGCATATTATTTTGCTTAGGACGACGGTAGCATTATAAGGTGATCCCTCACTAAAATTTTAAGATAAAATTGTGTTCTCCCCAAGTGTGCACCATTGCGAAAGTTCGTCATTTTGAAGCACCACGTGATGATCGGGTGTGATAGAAACTGCGTTCACATACAACTGGTGCAAGCCAGTTTTGCACATGCGGAACACTTGGGTTAAACTTGACGAGCCTAGCATGTACAGATATGGCCTCGGAACACAAGAGACCAAAAGGTCGAACATGAGTCATATAGTAGATATGATCAACATGGAGATGTTCACCATTGAAACCACCTCATCTCACGTGATGATCGGACTTGGGTTGGTAAATTTGGATCATGTTACACTCGGACAATCAGAGGGATCTTGATTTGAGTGGGAGTTCTTAGGTAATATGATTAATTGAACTCATTATCCTGAACAATAGTCTAAGTAGTCTTTGCAATTTATGTTGTAGATCAATGGCTCGCGCAGTAGCTCCCCTGAATTTCAATGCGTTCCTAGAGAAAGCTAAGCTGAAAGATCATGGAAGCAACTTTGTGGACTGGGCCCGTAATCTGAGGATTATCCTCACGGCTGCCCAAAATTCTTATGTCCTTGATGCACCGCTTGCTGCACCACCCCCTCCAGCGACTGTGGGCATTGTGAACGTCTGGCAGTCGCGTGTTGATGACTACTCATTAGTTCAGTGTGCCATGTTGTATGGCTTAGAACCGGGACTTCAAAGGCGTTTTGAACGTCATGGAGCATATGAGATGTTCTAGGAGTTGAAGTTTATTTTTGAGAAAAATGCCCGGATCGAGAGTTATGAGACCTCCGATAAGTTTGATGCCTGCAAAATGGAGGAGAACAGCTTTGTCAGTGAGCACATACTCAGAATGTCTGGGTATTACAACCATCTGGCTGAGTTGGGAGTTGAGCTCCCGCCTAAGGCGGTCACTAACAGAGTTCTACAATCGCTACCACCTAGCTACAAGAGCTTTGTGTTGAACTATAACATGCAAGGGATGAACAAGTCAGAGTCCGAGCTATTTGCGATGCTGAAAGTCACTGAGTCAGACATCCAGAAGGAGCATCAAGTGTTGATGGTCAATAAAACCACTAGTTTCAAGAAGAGCAAGGTAAAGAAGGGAAACTTCAAGAAGAGTGGAAAAGCAGTTGCTCCTCCTCCCGTGAAGAAACCCAAGGCTGGACCCAAGCCGGAAACTGAGTGCTTCTATTGCAAGGGAGCTGGCCACTGGAAGCGGAATTGCCCCAAGTATATGGCCGACAAGAAGGGGGCCAACATCAACAAAGGTATATATGATATGCATGTTATTGATGTGTACCTTACCAGCTCTCGTTGTAGTGCCTGGGTATTTGATACCGATGCGGTTGCTCACATTTGCAACTCTAAACAGGAACAACGGAATAGACGAAGGTTGGCGTAGGACAAAGTGACAATGTGCGTGGGAAATGGTTCCAAGGTTGATGTGATCGCCGTTGGCACGCTCGCTCTTCGATTACCATCGGGATTAGTTATAAACATGAATAATTGTTATTTTGTGCCTGCGTTGAGCATGAACGTTATATCTGGATCTTGTTTAATGCAAGACGGTTACTCATTTAAATCAGAGAATAATGGTTGTTCTATTTATATGGGTAATATCTTTTATGGTCATGCACCCAATGTGAGGGGTTTATTCTTATCGAATATCAACAGTGATAATACACATGTTCATAACATTGATGCCAAAAGATGTAGAGTTGATAATGATAGTACCACTTTCTTGTGGCACTACTGCTTAGGTCATATTGGTGTAAAGCGCATGAAGAAACTCCATGCCGATGGACTTTTGGAGTCACTTGATTTTGAATCACTTGACACATGCGAACCATGCCTCATGGGCAAGATGACTAAAATCCCGTTTTCCGGCACAATGGAACGGGCAAGTGATTTGTTGGAAATCATATATACTGATATGTGCGGTCCGATGATTGTTGACGCGCGCGATGGATATCGTTACTTTCTCACCTTCACCGATGATTTGACTAGATATGGGTATATTTACTTAATGAAGCATAAGTCTGGAACGTTTGAAAAGTTCAAGCAATTTCAGAGTGAAGTTGAGAATCATCGTAACAATAGGATTAAATTCCTACAATCCGATCGAGGGGGAGAATATCTGAGTTATGAGTTTGGCAATCACTTAAGATAATGTGGAATTGTTTCACAACTAATGCCGCCTGGAACACCGCAGGGTAATGGTGTGTCTGAACATCGTAATCGTACCTTATTAGATATGGTGCATTCTATGATGTCCCTTACCGATCTGCCACTCTCGTTTTGGGGTTATGCATAAGAGACAACTACATTCACTTTAAATAGGGCACCATCTAAGTCCGTAGAGACGACACCGTATGAACTATGGTTTGGCAACAAACCTAAGATGTCATTTCTTAAGGTTTGGGGCTGCGGTGCTTATGTCAAAAGGCTTCAGCCAGAAAAGCTCGAACCCAAAGCGGACAAATGCGTCTTCATAGGATACACAAAGGAGACGATTGGGTATACCTTCTATCTCAGATCCGAGGGCAGAGTGTTTGTCGCTAAGGACGGGTCCTTTCTTGAGAAAGAGTTTCTCTCGAAAGAATTGAGTGCGAGGAAGATAGAACTTTATGAGGTTGTTGAACCTTCACTTCAACAAGAGAGTAGCACAATGCAGAAAGATGTTTCTGTGGCACCTACGTCAGTTGAAGAGGATGCTAATGATAGTGATCATGAAGTTTAGGATCAAGTTACTATCAAACCTCGTAGGTCGACAAGGAAACATCCTGCTCCTGAGTGGTACGGTAACCCCGTCTTAGAGGTCATGTTGTTGGACAACGATGAACCTACGAGCTATGGAGAAGCGATGGTGGGCCCGGATTCCGATAAATGGTTAGAGGCCATGAAATCCGAGATGGGATCCATGTATGAAAACAAAGTATGGACTTTGGAAGTATTACCTGAAGGGCGAAAGGCCATTCAGAATAAATGGATCTTCAAGAAGAAGACGGACGCGGACGGTAATGTCTCCGTCTATAAAGCTCGACTTGTGCCAAAGGGGTTTTCACAAGTTCAAGGAGTTGACTATGATGAGACTTTCTCACCCGTAGCGATGCTTAAGTCCATCAGAATCATGTTAGCAATAGTTGCATTTTGCGATTATGAAATATAGCAGATGGATGTCAAAACAGAATTCCTTAACGGTTTCCTTAAGGAAGAGTTGTATATGATGCAACCGGAAGGTTTTGTCAATCCAGAGAATGCTGACAAAGTGTGCAAGCTCCAGCGATCCATTTATGGACTGGTGCAAGCATCTTGGAGTTGGAATGTTTGCTTTGATGAAGTGATCAAAATGTTTGGGTTTATACAAGTTTAAGGAGAAGCTTGTATTTACAAGAAAGTGAGTGGGAGCTCTATAGTGTTTCTAATATTATATGTGGATGACATATTACTGATTGGAAACAATATAGAACTTTTGGAAAACATGAAGGAATATTTGAACAAGAGTTTTTCAATGAAGGACCTAGGAGAAGCTGCTTTCATATTAGGCATCAAGATCTATAGAGATAGATCGAGACGCTTAATAGGACTTTCACAAAGCACATACCTTGACAAGATTTTGAAGAAGTTCAAAATGGATCAGTCCAAGAAGGGGTTCTTGCCTATTCTACAAGGTGTGAAGTTGAGTAACACTCAATGCCCAGCGACTACAGAGGATAGAGAAAAGATGAGTGTCATCCCCTATGCTTCTACCATAGGCTCTATCATGTATGTGATGTTGTGCACAAGAACAGATGTCAGCCTCACCATAAGTATGTCCGAAAGGTTTTAAAATGATCCAGGAGTGGAACACTGGACAGCGGTCAAGAATATCCTTAAGTACCAAAAAAGGACTAAGGAAATGTTTCTCGTTTATGGAGGTGATCAAGAGCTCGTCGTAAAGGGTTACGTCGATGCAAGCTTTGACACTGATCTGGATGACTCTAAGTCTCCAACCGGATACGTATATATTCTAAATGGGGGAGCGGTAAGCTAGTGTAGTTCCAAGCAAAGCGTGGTAGATGATTCTACATGCGAAGCAAAGTACATAGTTGCCTCGAAGGCAGCGAAGCAAGGTATCTGGATGAAGCAGTTCATGACAGATCTTGGAGTTGTGGCCAGTGCACTAGACCCAATGACTCTGTTCTGTGACAACACTGGTGCCATTGCTCTAGCCAAGGAACCAAGGTTTCACAAGAGGACCAGACACATAAAGCGATGCTTCGATTCCATAGGCGATGCGATCAAGGAGGAGGACATAAACATTTCCAAAGTACATACGGATCTGAATGTTGCAGATCCGTTGGCTAAACCTCTTCCACGGGAAAAACATGATCAACATCTGGACTCTATGGGTGTTAGATTCATTACCATGTAATGCTAGATTATTGACTCTAGTGCAAGTGGGAGACTATTAGAAATATGCCCTAGAGGCAATAATAAAGTGGTTATTATTATATTTCCTTATTCATGATAATCGTTTATTATCCATGCTATAATTGTATTGATTGGAAACTCAAATACATGTGTGGATCCATAGACAACAACATGTCCCTAGTAAGCCTCTACCGGACTAGCTCGTTGATGAAAGATGGTTATGGTTTCCTAGCCATAGACATGAGTTGTCATTTGATAACGGGATCACATCATTAGGAGAATGATGTGATGGACAAGACCCAAACTATAAATGTAGCATATGATCGTATCAAGTTTATTGCTATCGTTTTCTGCATGTCAAGTATGTGTTCCTATGACCATGAGGTCATGCAACTCACTGACACCGGAGGAGTACCTTGTGTGTATCAAATGTCGCAACGTAACTAGGTGACTATAAAGATGCTCTACAGGTATCTCAGAGAGTTTCTGTTGAGTTGGCATGGATCAAGACTAGGATTTGTCAATCCGTATGACGGAGAGGTATCTTGGGGCCCTCTCGGTAATACAACATCACAAGAAGCTTGCAAGCATGTGACTAATGAGTTTGGTCATGGGATCTTGTATTACGGAACGAGTAAAGAGACTTGCCAGTAATTAGATTGAACTAGGTATGGAGATACCGCCGATCGAATCTTGGGCAAGTAACATATCGCCGGACAAAGGGAATTGTATACGAGATTAACTGAATCCTTGACATCTTGGTTCAACCGATAAAGATCTTCATGGAATATGTAGGAATAAATATGGGCATCCACATCCCACTATTGGTTATTGACCGGAGAGGAGTCTCGGTCATGTCTACATGATTCTCGAACCCGTAGGGTCGCACGCTTAACGTTCGGTAGCGCTAGGGTAGTATTGGGATATTAATAGTGGAAAGTATGAAGGTTGTTCGGAGTCCCTGATGGGATCCAGGAAATCACTAGGAGCTCCGGAATAGTCCAGAGGTAAAGACTCATACATGGAAAGTTGTTATCGGGGTTTCGAAAAAAGTTTGAGTTTTTTCGGTATTGTACCGGGAAGGTTATAGAAGGTTTTGGAGTGGGGCCCACCTGCATGGGGGACCCACATGAATGTGGGTAGTGGGGAAATTCCCCACAACCCTGGTCTAGGCGCACCAAGATCCTCCCTTAAAAGGAATAGTATCATATCCCAAGGGGATAAGATCAGGATCCCTAAAAAGGGGATAGCGATCGGTGGGGAAGGAAAGGTGGGATTTCCTTCCTCCCCCTTTGGCCAATGACCCTAGGGCCTTGGAGGGCAAGCCACCAGCCCCCTCCACACCTATAAAAAGGTGGGGAGGCCACCCTTCGACCCTTGCCTGTTACCTCTCCTAACTCCTCCCATGTTTCACCGATACGCGCTTGGCGAAGCCCTGCCTGAATTCCGCTGCCACCACCACCACCATACCGTCGTGTTGGTCCCGATCTCATCTACCCCCTCTCTCTCGGTTGCTGGGTCAAGAAGGAGAGGACGCCGCCGAGCTGCTCGTGTGTTAAACTCGGAGGTGTCGTTCGTTCGGCACTTGATCAGGAGTCCGTGCATGGATCGTGATTGGATCGCGAAGACGTTAGAATACATCAACCACGTTTCTTAACGCTTCTGCTTAACGACCTACAAGGATATGTAGATCCAATCTCTCCTCTTGTAGATGTGCATCTCCTAGATTGATCGTGGTGAGCGTAGGAAATTTTTTGTTTCCCATGCAACGTTCCCCAACATTAAGTTCATGGAGAAACAGAGTCATGCAATAAGAACGATGACATGATCTAGACAAGATCTAATCATGTAGGAATAGACACCTTCTTTTTATCCTTAATAGCAATGATACATGGGTGCCTCTCTACCCCTTCTATCACTGGGTGAGGACACCGCAAGATCGAACCCATCACAAAGCACCTCTTCCCATTGCAAGAAAAACAATCTAGTTGGCCAAACCAAACCAAAGTTTCACAGAATAAATACGAGGCTATAATAATCATGCATATAAGAGATCAAAGAAGACTCAAATAATATTCATAGATAGAAATGATCATAAACTTGCAATTCATTGGATCCCAACAAACACACCGCAAAAAGTCATTACATCAAATAGATCTCCAAGAACATCGAGGAGAACATTGTATTGAGAATCAAAAAGAGAGAAGAAGCCATCTAGCTACTGCCTACGGACCCGTAGATCTGTGGTAAACTACTCACGCATCATCATAGGAGCACCAATGAGGATGATGAACCCCTCCGTGAACGTGTTCCCCTCCGGCAAGGTGCCGGAAGAGGGCTCTAGATTGGATCTCGTGGTTCTGGAACTTGCGGCGGCTGGAATTGTGTTTCGTCGACTCCCTTAGGGTTTCTGGAATATTTGGGTATTTATAGAGGTGAGAGGGGTGGAAAAGACTCTGGTGGGCCCCACTACCCACCTGGGCGCGCCAGGGGCCTCTGGCGCGCCCTGGTGTCTTGTGGGCCCCACGGGCCTCCCCTCATATACTTCCTTGGCTCCCAAGTTGTCTTCTGGGTAGAAAAAAATCTTCAAAAAGTTTCGCTGCATTTGGACTCCGTTTGATATTGATATTCTGCAAAGTAAAAAACAAGCAAAAAACAGCAACTGCCACCGGGCACTATGTCAACAGGTTAGTCCCAAAAAATGATATAAACTTGCTATAAAATGAATATAAAACATCCAAGAATGATAATATAACAGCATGGAACAATAAAAAATTATAGATACGTTGGAGACATATCAAAGTTGAACTTGGAATGTTGGGCTTGCGTGTGAACTATACCATGTCCAATGGTTCGTCTGTTATTGTTCGATAAGTAATGGATGTTATTACATGACCCGGAAAAAAAAATTTGTGCCACATCTCGGCATCACACACTTACATACATCTCTGTAGATGCACGGACATCACAACAGGCATGCTGACTGGATAAACATCTGAACCTAGCTATTATGAATGAAAATTTGTATTGACAAAAGTTTTAGATAGCATGAGACACCTAGCCTGCTATGCCTCTACTAGCTTCTTTCTGGCTTCTTCCATCTCTTCTTTGGATTGGGTGAAGAGAGCATCTGATTGCTCTTTTCGCTTCTTCAGGAACTCAGCTACATTCTCAAGGGCTGCAACACGCTTTCTTTTAGACTTTACTAGAGCAACAAGGACACGAACAATTGACGACTCCACCTGGCTCGTGAGTAATTCAGCATCATCTGGGAATTTGCACCTTGTGTCTAATCTGGCATCATTAGGGAACTGGCACCTTGTGTGTAATCCAGCCTCATTTTGGAAACATGATCTCGAGGTTGACCAAACTTCCCTCCTCGCAGGAACTGCTTCCTGACATGAAGAAGTTACTTCTTTTTTAGACCAATAGCCAGAACTCCCCAGATCAATTAAGTAGAAGCCCGATAAACAGGACTAGGAGAAGTGAGTTCAAAAGGAGAAATATAAAGTAGACTGCAAGGTGAGAACACCCACTTCCTACATCAAGCTAAAAAAGAAAGCATTAGGACGATTAAGACTGTGCTTATTACATATCAAGCAGAGCCAGCTTATAGAAACTACGACATATACATCAAAGAACACAAGGCTAAGAGAAATAGAAAAACCAATAGAGGGTTGCACTAAGCCAAGGGTTGCTGCAACAAAACAACCAGCAACTAGATGATCTCCAGGGCGTCTGTAGGCACGTTTGACTGACTAGCTTCAACAGTAAATTACACAAGATTCATCCTACGGCATGGTGGGTCCACTGAGTAAATTGAGATCCTACAAATGATTGAGAGCCTAATCAAGTGTACAGGAAATTGTTTGTCTCGCCTATTATTGTTTAATAATCTGCCACACTGCTGGATTGCATGGCAAGAACCCTAGCCAAGCAGACAACATGGTTTGGCGCTGTTTTTGGCTCGGGGCTTGCCCAGGGCCTGGCCTGGTCCTGTGTTCACTACTGCTGCCAGACACATACCATGTCAAAGAAAAAAAAATGATCAAAAGAGGGGGCTCCGTCCGATTTAATTAACGAAACCATTAAGGACACACAAAACATCCACCACTGCTAGTCAGGTTCTCAATGTCAAAGTAATTGAAAGGTTGTTACTTACCAAAGCTCGTTTTACAAGTTCGGTGCAACTCCTGTTTAACTTGCGATGTTCCTTGAAGATGTCCCCAACATCCCGTATTTGGTCTTCATTGCTCCTCTGCATGTTCTCATTCATAGTTTTAAAATATCAACATGGCAAGAAAAATATAGTAATACTCACGCATCTTGTGGGCAACTTTAAAGCACTCATCTGCCATGTTAGCATGAGTGATTTTTAATATCCTACTATGTGGCTCTTCAAATTTCCTAGAACTACATTGTGGTTTCATTTTGAGTGAATAGAAGGGATCACCTCCCTGCTATTCTAAAAATCTTTCCATCATTTGCGACACTACTGTTTATAGATGAAGAACCAACCGAAGCACAATGCAATACAGGAACGACGCACAATTACAAGATGATATTTTGTTGGACAATGCAAGCCATAATCAATTACTTCTACCGAAACAATAGCAGCCAGGAAATTTGAAAGGTAGGTATGAACATAATCGGAACTGCACATGTACTGCTAAGAGAATCAATATACACATTACCAATCGAGGAGGAGTACGAAGGTCGCGGCGCGTCTGTGCATCATGGTCGGCAACGGGAGTCAGTTCATTGTCGACGACGGTGGTGCTGCTGTGCTTGGCGTCGGCTTCCGGGAAGCATATCTGAGACCGTGGAAGACGGCGCCGGGGAAGCGGCTCCGTGTACTACGGCGACGGTGGACCAGCTCCAGTGCGGCGTACAATGTCGTCGATGAGGCAGATGCGATGCGGTGGACGAGTGCGCTGAAGAAGAAGGGGAGGGGCACGAAGGTGCTGCGGTGTCGTGGAGAAATCTATTTTGCGGTGGGGATAGAAAATGGGTAGTAATGAGGAGTACTCTGGGTGTCGGGGTGGGGTGAACGTGAAGTTACCAAAACAGCCCCCGACCAACCAGCACCCGTCGTCCAGTTCGACCAAGGGTATGATGGTAATTTTGCATTGGTCGAATCTTAGTCGCGGGAGATCTCGATGGAAGCGGGATATTTTGCCGCCGACCTAAAAATTTGTAATACTGTACTACTCCCTACTCCCCGTCTGGCGTGTTGGGTGATTGTGCTAAGCAGCTAGGAGTACTACTAGTACTCCCTCCGTTTTTATTTACTTTGCATATTAGGTTTGACTGAAGTCAGACTTCCTAAAGTTTGACCAAGTTTATAGAAAAAATATAAACATTTACCATAACAAATCTGTATGATGTGAAAGTACATTCAATAATGAATCTAATGGTATTGATTTGTTATTGTATATGTTAATATTTTTTTTTATAAACTTTGTCAGAGTTTACAAAACTTGACTTTGACCAATGCTAATGCGCGGTCTTAAATAAAAACAGAGGGAGTACACATCTGTTTTCTTAGTTTGTCGTGGCATTAATTATTTGTTGTAATTGTGAAATAAATATATTAAGCTATTGACTTCGAATGTAATGGTTTATACAATTCAATATTTAGAATCGTTGTTGAATTCCAAGATGAATACCAGGTCTATATTACTTCACAATATGCTCAAACTCACATAATCCAACTCAAATGAAAATCTAAATGCAATTCATAGTTATTAATTTGTTGGATGCAACAAAACCAACCATAACTCTACATGATCCAGTCTAAAGCAATTTTTAGAACACATCCCAATGTGTGAATGAAACGTAGAGAGAGAGTTTGTGAAGATGGAGCAATGGCGGGAGAGAGATGTGTGCGCTCAACACACAAGATATACACCTAGTGGAAGAAAGAGACAGAGGACGGGAAAGATTGTATATATGTGGGCGAGAGAGAAGGAGAGAAACCTCATGAGAGAGAGAGAGAGAGGAAGTGTGCGAGAGGGATATATATATATATAAAAATAAAAAAAATAACAAAAAATTACAGCAAGGTATTTTTGGGTTTTTGGAATAATAGATCTAAAAATAAAAGAGGCAAATAATAGATCGGAAAGCAAATATGATAAAGAATAGACCCGGGGGCCGTAGATTTCACTAGTGGCTTCTCTCAAGAAAAATAGCATACGGTGGGTAAACAAATTACTGTTGGGCAATTGATAGAACTTCAAATAATTATGACAATATCCAGGCAATGATCATTATATAGGCATCACGTCCAAGATTAGTAGACCGACTCCTGACTGCATCTACTACTATTACTCCACACATCGACCGCTATCCAACATGCATCTAGTGTATTAAGTTCATGGAGAAACGGAGTAATGCAATAAGAACGATGACATGATGTAGACAAGATCTATTCATGTAGGAATAGACCCCATCTTGTTATCCTTAATAGCAATGATACATACGTGTCATGTCCCCTTCTATCAATGGGATTGAGCACCGTAAGATCGAACCCATCACAAAGCATCTCTTCCCATGGAAAGAAAAATTGATCTAGTCGGCCTAACTAAACCAAAGATTCAAAGAATAAATACGAGGCTATAAGCAATCATGCATAAAGAGATCAAAACTCAAATAACTTTCATGGATAAAATAGATCTGATCATAAACTTAAAGGTCATCGGATCCCAACAAACACACCGCAAAAAGAGTTACATCAAATAGATCTCCAAGAGACCATTGTATTGAGAATCAAAAGAGAGAGAGGAAGCCATCTAGCTACTGCCTACGGGCCCATAGGTCTACAATGAACTACTCACGCATCATCGGAGAGGCACCAATGAGGATGATGAACCCCTCCGTGATGGTGTCTAGATTGGATCTGGTGGTTCTAGAACTTGCGGCAGCTGGAATTGTGTTTCGTCGACTCCCCTAGGGTTTTTGCATTTTCGGGGTATTTATAGAGCAAAGAGGCGGTGCGGGAGGCCACCGAGGTGGGCACAACCTACCAGGGCGCGCCTGGGCCCCCAGGCGCGCCCAGGTGGGTTGTGCCCCCCTCAGGGCACCCCTCTGGTACTTCTTTGGCCCAAGTTGTTCCTTTTGGTCCAGAAAAAATCTCCAAAAAGTTTTGTTGCAATTGGACTCCGTTTGGTATTGATTTTCTGTGAAGTAAAAAACAAGCAAAAAACAACAACTGGCACTAGGCACTATGTCAATAGGTTAGTCCCAAAAAATGATATAAATTTGCTATAAAATGATTGTAAAACATCCAAGAATGATAATATAATAGCATGGAACAAGCAAAAATTATAGATACGTTGGAGATGTATCAGCATCCCCAAGCTTAATTCCTACTCGTCCTCGAGTAGGTAAATGATAAAAACAGAATTTTTTATGTGGAATGCTGCCTAACATGTTCATCACTTATTCTTTTCTTTTGTAGCATGGACATTTGGACTTTTATATGATTCAAGGCAATAGTCTAGTTTTGACATGAAGATTTCAATACTCAAGCATATCAACAAACAACCATGTTTTTCAAAATATCAACACTAAAGCAAGTTATCCCTGGCCCATCATACTCAATCATTGATCCATTCATGAAACACAGTCGCATATTAGCTATACCCAATGCTCAAGTACAATCATAGTGCCCCTTAGTTGGTGCTTTATAAGAGAAGATGGAGACTCAAATAAAAAAATTGTATAAAGTAAATAGAAAGGCCCTTCGCTGAGGGAAGTAGGGATTTGTAGAGGTGCCAGAGCTCAAAGCTAAAAAGATAGAGATAAAACATTTTGGGTGGCATGCTTTTCCTGTCAACGAAAATGATCGAGTAGTTCCCAATACTTTCCATGCTAGATATATGATAGGTGGTTCCCAAATAGAAAATAAAGTTTATTACTTTTTCCACCATACTTTCACATTCCACGGCTAGCCGTATCCACGGGTGCCATCCATACCAATACTTTCCAAGGAATTTAATATTTGACAACATAAAGTAAATTCATTTTTCATTTCGGGACTGGGCATCCCTAATACCTTTGACGTAGTCTCGTGCAATGACAAGTGAATAAATGCTCATCTTGAGAATAACACATCTAGCATGGAAAAATATCAGCAGCCCCCTACCGTTTCATGAGCGGTACGAGCACACAAAAAGGAAGATTATTTTGAAAATTAGAGATGGCACATACAAATTTGCTTAGAACGGCAAGAGAATACCGCATATAGGTAGGTATGGTGGACTCATATGGCAAAACTGGGTTTTAAGGATTTTGGATGCACAAGTAGTAATCCCACTTAGTGCAAGGGAAGGCTAGCAAAAAGATTGAGAAGCATCCAACCAAGAAATGAAAAATCACATAAGTGAGCATTAAGCATAACTAACACCGAATAATGCACCACAAGTAGGATGTAATTTCATCGCATAACTATTGACTTTTGTGCTTGCATAGGTAATCACAAACCTTAAGACCAATATTCTTACTAAAGCATAATTACTCATCAACATGACTCACATATTATATCATCATATCGCAAAACTATTACAAAGAATAAAGTTTTTTTTGTCCAATGATCTTCATGAAAGTTTTTATTATATCCCTCTTGAATATCTATCACTTTGGGACTAGTTTCATATGTTGCTTTTGATAGCTCAAACAAATCTAAGTGAAGAACATGAGCATAAAAATTTTCTTCTCTCAAAATAATATAAGTGAAGCATGAGAGATTTTCTTCAAAAATCTACTAACTCTCAAATAAATCTAAGTGAAGCATGAGATCATTTCTTCAAAAATACTAAAGCACACCGTGCTCAAAAAGATATAAGTGAAGCACTAGAGCAATTCCATAGCTCAAAAAAAATTAAGTGCAGCATAAAGAGCAATTCTAACAAATCATAGAATAATTTTGGCTCTCCCAAATAGGTGTGTCCAGCAAGGATAGATGACACAAACTAAAAAGAAAAACAGGCAAAGACTCATATAACACAAGTCGCTCCAAGCAAAACTCATGATTTGTGACGAATAAAAATATAGCTCCAAGTAAAATACCGATGGTCGTTAGAAGAAAGAGGGGATGCCACTAGGGGGCATCCCCAAGCTTAGTTGCTTGTTTCTCTTTGGATAATAGCTTGGGGTGCCATGGGGCATCCCCAAGCTTAGGCTCTTCTTACTCCTTATTCCTTCATCCATCGTGATCTCACCCAAAACTTGAAAACTTCAATCACACAAAACTCAACAAAACCTTCGTGAGATCCGTTAGTATAAGAAAACCAATACTTACTTTAAATACTGTAGAAAACCCATTCTAATTTTGTTATTGCATTATATCTACTGTATTCTAACTTTGCCTTGGCTTATACCCACCGGTACAAACCATAGATTCATCAAAATAAGCACACAATGCAAAGAAAACAGAATCTGTCAAAAACAGAACAGTCTGTAAAGATGCGAATTGTTCTCATACTTATTTAACTCCAAAAATTCTTAAAAAATTTACAACGTACGCAATTTGTATATCAATCTTGCATAAAAAATTCAGAATTTTTCGTCGCTTCTGTGAAGCTAGACAATTATTTTACTGGACGCAAAAGTTTCTGTTCAACAGGATCAAATCAACTATCACCAAAGCTATCCCAAAGGCTTTACTTGGCACAAACACTAATTAAAACATAAAAACACAATCATAACAGAGGCATAGTTTTGCAAACACTCAAGAACATAAATAAAAAGGCAAAAATAAATTGTATTCATTGGGTTACCTCCCAGCAAGCCTATCGTTTTATGCCCCTAGCTAGGCATTGATAATTTTAATGTTGCTCACATGAAAGACAAAAATTGAAGCACAAAGAGAGCATCATATAGCATGTGAAAAACAAGTTTAAGTCTAACATACTTCCTATGCATAGGCATTTTATAGGGAAAATTTATATCAAGACAAGCAATTTCTAGCATATGCAATAGGAAGAAGGAACCGTTAATAATTTCAACGCAAAGAGAGGTGATTTAGTAATATGAAATTTTTTACAACCATATTTTCCTCTCTCGTGATAATTACATTTAGGATCATAATCAAATTCAATAATATAGCTATCATAAAAAAAATATCTTCATGATCCACATGCGTAAAAGTTTTATAACCTTCCAAGATAGTGGGATTAACATCGACTAAAGTCATGACCTCTCCAAACCCACTTTCAACAAAAATTTCGTAAATGGAACACTCTCCAAATATGTGGGATTATTTTTACCTAAAGTTGACGCTCTTCCAAACCCACTTTCAATATTATTGCAAACATTATTATCAATATCATATTCATCATGAGGATTAAATAAATTTTCAAGATCATAAGAAGAATGACCCCAATCATGATCATTGCAATAAGTAGTGGACATAGCAAAATTAGCATCCACAAACTTGGGGTTTTGCATATTATTAGCACAATTGACATTAATGGAATTTATAGTAAAATCATTGCAATCATGCTTTTCATTCAATGAGCTATCATGAATCACTTCATAAATTTCTTCATCACAATTTTCAGATTCACGAATCTCAAGCAAAACTTCATAAAGATAATCTAGTGCACTCAACTCACTACCAATTGGTTCATCATGATTGGATCTTTAAAAAATATTAGCAAGTGGATGGGGATCCATATCTATAGATTTTTAGCAAGCGAAGATGCAAGCATATAGAAGGCACATGGCAACACAAGCAAACAAAGGATCGAACGAGAAAAAGGCGAACGAAAAAGAGGGCGAATAAAATGGCAAAGTTTTGTGAAGTGGGGGAGATTAAAATGAGAGACAAATGGCAAATAATGTAAATTGCAAGGAGATGAGATTTGTGATTAGGAACCTGATAGATGTTGATGATGTCTCCCCGGTAACGGCGCCAGAAATCCTTTCTTGATGGCTCATGTCCGTGTCAGTATTTTCCCCGAGGAGGAAGGGATGATGCAGGACAGCTACGGTAGGTATTTCCCTCAGGGATGAGACCAAGGTTATCGAACCAGTAGGAGAACCACACAACACTATGTAAACGGTACCTGCACACAAAGAACAAATACTTGCAACCCGACGCGTAAGAGGGGTTGTCAATCCCTCCCCGGTAAAAGATCGATAAATTTGTAGTAGATTGGATAAATAGATCTCGCGGAAACGTGAAATAAAATAAATAACAAAAAATGCAGCAACGTATTTTTGGGTTTTTGGAATAATAGATCTGAAAACAAAAGAGGCAAATAATAGATCGGAAAGCAAATATGATAAAGAATAGACCCGGGGGCCGTAGATTTCACTAGTGGCTTCTCTCGAGAAAAATAGCATACGGCGGGTAAACAAATTACTGTTGGGCAATTGATAGCACTTCAAATAATTATGACGAAATCCAGGCAATGATCATTATATAGGCATCACGTCCAAGATTAGTATACCGACTCCTGCCTGCATCTACTACTATTACTCCACACATCGACCGCTATCCGACATGCATCTAGTGTATTAAGTTCATGGAGAAACGGAGTAATGCAATAAGAACGATGACATGATGTAGACAAGATCTATTCATGTAGGAATAGACCCCATCTTGTTATCCTTAATAGCAACGATACATACGTGTCATGTCCCCTTCTGTCACTGGGATTGAGCACCGTAAGATCGAACCCATCACAAAGCACCGCTTCCCATGGCAAGAAAAATTGATCTAGTCAGCCTAACTAAACCAAAGATTCAAAGTAGAAATAGGAGGCTATAAGCAATCATGCATATAAGAGATCAAAATTCAAATAACTTTCATGGATAAAATAGATCTGATCATAAACTCAAAGTTCATCGGATCCCAACAAACACACCCCAAAAAGAGTTACATCAAATAGATCTCCAAGAGACCATTGTATTGAGAATCAAAAGAGAGAGAGGAAGCCATCTAGCTACGGCCTATGGACCCGTAGGTCTATAATGAACTACTCACGCATCATCGGAGAGGCACCAATGAGGATGATGAACCCGTCAGTGATGGTGTCTAGATTGGATCTGGTGGTTATGGAACTTGCGGCGGCTGGAATTGTGTTTCGTCGACTCCCCTGGGGTTTTTGGATTTTCGGGGTATTTATAGAGCAAAGAGGCGGTGCGGGAGGCCACCGAGGTGGGCACAACCCACCAGGGCGCGCCTGTGCCCCCAGGCGCGCCCAGGTGGGTTGTGCCTCCCTCGGGGCACCCCTCTGGTACTTCTTTGGCCCAAGTTGTTCCTTCTGGTCCAGAAAAAATCTCCAAAAAGTTTTGCTGCGTTTGGACTCCATTTGGTATTGATTTTCTGCGAAGTGAAAAACAAGCAAAAAACAGCAACTGGCACTGGGCATTATGTCAATAGGTTAGTCCCAAAAAATGATATAAAGTTGCTATAAAATGATTGTAAAACATCCAAGAATGATAATATAACAGCATGGAACAAGTAAAAATTATAGATACGTTGGAGACGTATCACTAATGGTGTGAGACAGATACATCATGTGCGTCAATGTTTAAGCAATATAGAGAGATCGTGTGGGGATACAAAGAGAGGACAATGGGGAGTGTGTTTGCGAGGCAAAGAGACATAGCGAGAGATTAATGTGTGTGCGTGATACATGGTGTGTATGTGACGGAGAGGTACATGCATGCCAAATAGGGTTTTCATGAAGAGATTGTGTGTGCGAGATAGAGAGCGATGTTGGGGCCTTGAGGCGGGCAGGGGCTAGGTGAGGGTGTCAAAATGTGTGCGTTGATGCATGTGTTACATGTGATTGTGCAAGGGATGGTCGAATCGAGAGAGATGGTTGTTGTGTTACGGATGCTCCTCCCCCACACACCCACACACAAAAAGCACAAATAGAAGACCATTCTCTCATGTATACACAACATCTCGGCATATCTCTATGTCTTACTCATACATGATCATTTGCACATTCACACCTCTCTATGGCTATCATACGCACACCGTCTCGACATTGCCCTTCCGCCACAACACACATATAGACACATACACGCGTTCTCTCTCCGTTACACACACAGAATCTCTATTAAAAAAATTGTAGGGGGCACCTAAAACGACCAAATCCAAATAATCACAAACTGAAGCTAAATACAAATATATGGAAATATTGTAGCGTGAAGAACTTTTCCGGCAAAAAAAGTAGAGTAATATTCGGGGGTTGTTTTCACACACACAAAAAGGTTCGGCCGATGTCCTTCCAGCGCGACGCCATGACACACCTTTCGATTGACCGCGTCGTAGCGATGCACGCTCTTGCACAAGATTCCGTATCAATGCTGTGCTAACTAATGTGGTGTATAAGCCTGGCCGCGATGCACGCGCTTGCACATGATTACGTGTACTAGTATGGTGTTCTTTTAAGTTTGACCAACCCTTTAACAGAGCTCCCATAAGCACACTCATCAATATGCCGTCGCCGCCGTTGCACATGCATACATTCTCTGCAGTACTGTACGGTGATCGCTGCCATGTGGGACCTGGCCCCACATGTCATCTGCACTACAACATCATACTGTACTGCAGAAGATCTCAACCCCTCGCCCGCTCACGTCGTCTGCAGTCCCTCCTCTCGATGACGCCGCGCTGCCAAGCACGCGAGCAGGTCGAGCTGCGTCTATGCCCGCAGCATACAAAGAGGAGGAGGACGAGCATGTGCTCCGGCACGCTGGCGAGGAGGAGCTAGCGTCTCATTGTCGTCTCCGCCCGCGCGGAGGAGGCTCGCATGGTGACTGTCGCGGCGGAAGCCGGTCGCGCCCGCACCGAGCCCGCAAACCGGGTGCGGACGTGGAATCTACCTTGGAGACCTTCAATGCCACGTGGATCATGCAATCTGAAGGAGCAATTTGGGTCAGTCGACTCTTGTGAGCCATTGGATGCAACATGGACGGACAGAACGGCTACTTCAACCATCGAAAATGATGCACTGTTCATCTTCTCTCTCAACCATCGAGCCACCAGCCCGCCATAGGCCTAACCGCCTGCCATCGCCGCCCTGACCTCCCCTGAACCACCTGCCACCACCATGCTCCCCCCACCCCCGCCATCCGTGTAACCCCGGGCACGATCCATTTTTTCCGGTGAACTGCATTTCATACCCAACACTCATAAGATAGATAATGGGCACCCTGCCACCCTAATATAGATACTGGGGTGGCTTCTCTGCCATCTTCTTCCTTCGCTCCGGCAAACTTCTTCTTTCACAAAGCGACTGACCCAAATAATACTACTAGTGCGTATTAAGTACAGTAGGAACGTGAAGAAACGAGTAGTAGTACCAACTACAAGAAGAACAGTAGTAAGACATACTAGTACGTACTAAAGAGTACAAATAACGAGAAAGAACATAACATAGTTCTGCTGGGGGCTTAGCACAACACACCCCTAAAACAAAACTAAGCAACTAGTCTGCTTGACACTGCAGTAGAACCAGCATGAGCAACGACACTGCCACCTTACTCGGAGTCCTCGTCCACGTCCTCGACTTTGTCCTCGTCCCTCTTCCTCTTCCTCTTCGCCGACACTTCTTTGCTTGAACCGGACACTGGGCTCTGCTTCTTCATCCAACCCTTATAGATATTTAAACAAAGGTAGGAATCCGTTGCTGCGTACATGATGTGATCTTCATCTATTGTCTTCGACTCCCATGCATGATGAAACTTGGGGTGAGGTTTCTTCAGTTCATCATACGAAGGATCAATCATGGCTGCTGCCAGGGTCAGCATTGAAGGCTGAGAGGAGGACACCAGGCTTTCCTTCTGGAGATCGAAGGGCTGGCCTACAACGAGGCCTATCCGACCCAGGACTCTCATGTCATTCGTAAAGTCTACAGTAATGAATTTCACTCTTTTGTCCTTGAGGAATACCTCAAAATCCTGGCACCTAACGTCAGCATGACATATGTGGTAGACCAAGCACACGTTATGTACGCAAACCTAGATCACGGCGGGCTTCTTCATCTCTGCCTCCTTTAGAAGCTTCTCCCTTTCCAGGACTATGGTGTACTCAACATCTATCCCAGCGACCCACTCATCCTTTGAACTTTCGAACATGTGTAGGAAGCGACCAAGGCATGCTTCCACCGTCGCGGATCTACGGGTGTAGATGACGATGAACTCATCGCCGATGATGGTTCTTACCTTGTACTAACCGCCGATCATGGAGATTTGGGAGGCCATGGATTTTGGAGGCGGGTTAGGAGAAGTGGAACTAGTGTAATGTGAAAGGACGGGACGATTGAGAGCAAACTGTTGTAAGGTAGAAGACGGGACGAGTAGGGCATGCGAATGGCATGGGGTGGTGGCTTCCCCGATGGATAAACGGCTGCATGCCCCAAAGAGTTCTCGAGTACTATGCGGGACCCACTAGATGTCATGTCTACTAGACCAACATCGTAGGCCTGGCGGTATAGCTTATGCGTGTTCACACGCCATGCCGGCGCGTGCATGTAACTTTCACTTAATTCCGTCAACCGTCGCACCTCCCACGACCGTCGCCTTCCTCACGCGGTCGCACCCTTTGAGACTTCGGATGGCTATACATGAGCAATTTTTTTGCCTACTCTGCATGCATGATACTCCCTCTGGTCCTTTTTACTCCGCGTAAGATTTGTGTCAAGTCAAAGTATGCAAAGTTCTACCAAATTTATATTAAAAATATCAATATCTACAATACCAAATATATATTTTATAAAACTACATTTCATAATGAATATAAAAATATTGATTTGACATTGTGAATATTGATACATTTTTCTATAAGTTTGGTCAAAGTAGAGGTACATTGACTTCGGACAAAATTTATATGCACTATGCAGACTAGTTCCTCCATCCAGGTGCGTTATGATGTTGCCATGTCATATATAGTCATCACAACAAGGTTAGCTATAAGAGTATTACTACCTCCCTTCTAGTTTAAAGGGCTCAATTCAAAAATATGTTGCCATGCAAATCTGTTGTCCACGTGCGTTATGATGTTGCCATGCAAATCTGTTGTCACCACCTTGGTCGCGGTGCACACCGTAATAAGATGACTTATGCACCATTCCCCATACCAGGAAGCCTGTTCGCCTCCAAATCTTTTCCTCTCCATGTGTGAAAACAATCTGCATGCCTGACTCTCCTTCTCCCTTCGGCAGTCCCACCACTCCTCCCCGTGTGAAAACAATCTGCATGCAAGACTCCCCCCCCCCCCCCCCGCGCTCGTCCAATCCGTTGTGACCAGCAATATTTCCACCCCTCCCCTCCCCCGTAATTTACTCGAACAAAAATATGCCCACCTAGCTGTTATGTTAATCACGCAACTTATCTTACGTAGGTGTGGCATTGCTCGCTATAAATAATGCGCCTCCCACGTCATTCGGAAGAACGCTCATGTTCATCGCCTTTATCTCCTCCCCCTCCCTCCCAATTAAGGACCCATCGACCACCATGGCATCGCCCCTCCCAAGACCTAGGCACCCCTCGCTGCCCCGCGCGGAGGGTCTTGCGTTGTTGTTCTGTTCCTCGCTGCCACTAGTCGAGGAGGACACGTCGGCGTTCCATTCCTCGCTGCCACCAGTGGAGGATGACGCGTCGGCGTTCCGCTCCTCGCCGCGACGCGTCGAGGTGGACGCGTTGGCGTTCCTAGTCTCGCCACCACGTGCATCGGAGGACACGTTGGCTCCCCGCTACGAGGAGAACGTCGCGCCGCCTGCCGAGCCTCCCCACCCCCAGCTTGGAGGAACTTTGGAAAGAAATGGAGGTCGCCTTGTGGGAGCCTTTGCCTCCGGCAGAGTGCGCCAAGAGAGAGGCGGAGAAGAAGGCCGGGGAAGAGAAGCGCACCATGAGGCATGCTGCCTGGCAGGCCTATCTCGCGTCCGAGAGAGTCAGGCAATTGGCTCTTTGGCAGAAGGCTCGTGCGAGGGTCGTGTAGGTGGCGGAGGACATCTGTGCCAAAGCCTTGAGTGCAGCCGGGTCCAAGCGCCTCATCTACGCTTGGCGGTACAAGGATTGGGTGCACGCTTCCAGCGAGGAGGAGTACCTGTTGGCGTCAGATCACCAGACCGGTGAGATCGTGCTTGCCCGCCGGCAAGCCATCAATCAGCACCTCACGAGTTGCGAGGCCGAGGAAGAGGCGTTGTGTCGCCTCGCTGGGAAACGGCCGCGCACCAGGGCACTCGTGGCGCACCGCAAGCGCTCCTGCGTGCGCCGTTGATTTTATTAGGAATAATTTAGTGTCGTAAGGAGATCTCATTAGTTTTTGACGGAAATGATAAATCCCGAACGTTCGGGAATTATTAGAGTCCTTATTTAAGTATGTAAAAGGAAAAGTTTCGAAACCTTTTGTATCCGTACACATTTGTAAGTACGTGCATATAGCACAAACATAACTATATATCGCACTACACGTCTCTCTATATATATGTTTGTAGACTGTACTATTACAAGTATGTATACAGATGTGCAAATGCACGTTTTAACATTACAATGCGGTTTTGGTAAAAGTAGAAAAACAACACTAGTCAACCTTGTGAAACAATTCAATGCAAAAGAAATGCAAAAATGCTCGTGTGATTGTTTACTTTAGCTTCCTTCTCTCTGTGGTTTTTTCTCTATCATACTTTGTACGGAGTACCTCACTGGTCGGGAAGGCATGCAAATTCCCAAACTGCTTCGTACACCCTGTATCGAATTTTTTGCCTAAGAAGTTGTGCCGTGCAATTGGAATTCCAACTTGAGTAGTACTACTAGTAGTAGGAGTAGTAGCTAGGGATCGAGTGTGCGAGATGAACCGGACGCGGAGAGATGAAATGCAAAAAAGATAGAGGGGTGTGATGGTTGCTTGTCCGTTCATTTTACCAGGCCACTTATTACTGGGAGTGGTGGGGTTTTGTGATATGATGGCTTAACTGCCGCACCACGAGCGGGGTGAGACTCCCGTGCAGCGCTGCCCTCTTCACTAGTACTACCTCTGTCGTGGCTTATTAGTCCCCCATGTAATTTGACCGAAGATTTAACTGACAAAATGTTAGTGCATGTCAACAAAAACTATATCGTTCGATTCATATTTGAACATAGTTTTCAATGATATAATTTTTGGTGACATCCTTGAGCATTTTGTTAGTTAAATTTATCGTCAAAATTTGGCACAGATTACAATGGGGATCAATAAACCAGGACGGAGGTAGTACTATATATAGTAAGATGCCCGTGTGTTGCACGGAACACTGAAATGCATTGATCCGGGGGCTGTTTATTTTGACAAAGTATGTGGGGGTCATCTCATGTGTAACAAATATCGATAGGTTTCTTCGGATATTATTTCTTCTCCAGAGCTCACAAGCATCTGGGTGAATAGTAAATGTAGGCTAAATAGGTAAAAAATATCTTTTGCAAACAAAAGCGTTTAACTGTTCAACCTGCATCCAAAACTTTTGAAGAAATAACACTTATTGTGCTTTGCAACAGATGATCTTTAAGAATTATTTTTTGAGTATCGATTTTTTTATTTTTTCTAGACCACCATGCACTACTAGGGAAAACCTTATACATAGAATCTTAGCAGTAGCACTGGACAAGAAGGGGCGCTACTGCAAATTAGCAGTAGTGCTGGCCTCAAACAGGCGCTACTGCTACCGACTTAGCAGTAGCGCGGCTCGGTAGAGCCACGCTACTACTAAAATTCCCCGACCGTTCCCGCCATGCTAGGTTTTGCAGTAGCGCGCCCACTTTAACCGCTCTACTGCTAATGTATTAGTAGTAGCGCGCTTTTTTTCAAGGTCGCGACCGCTAATTTTGAACCTGGCCACATGGCGGGCCCCGCTTAGCAGTAGCGCCTCTTCCATAAGCGTGCTACTGCTATATTATTAGCAGCAGCGCGTTTTACACCCAGCGCTACTGCTAAACCGCAACCATACCACCTTTTTCCTCCCCCCTCCCCGATCCTCTCTTCCTTCACTTTCCCATAGCTCCCACCTCCTCTCTCCCTCACTTTGCTTCTTCCTCACTACTTCTCCCCCCCCCATTACTCTCCTTCTTATACCTATCTTTCTCTCTCTTTATTACTCCTAGCTAACTACACCACCTCCATTAATGCATCTCCTTTCTCTTTTTCCTTCCCCCTCCACTAGTTGAACTTGTCTCCCCCCAAACTAGCTAGCTAGGTAGATCTAGCATTTAGTGAAGTGACCTATGTACCTCCCTAACTAGATCTAGCCTTGTCAAGAAGAGCTTTGTCCACTTTTGATCATTCCATAGGTGTGTGTGGCGACACCTATCGACATCATCATCACCGTGCTCGATCTCGAGATAGGTGATTAAAAATTTATGCTTTTGCAAGAATGGAAATATGTGTATGTGTGCGCTATGACATAATCGGGCGATATGATGGAAATTGTGTGTGTGGCATGAGTTGCCGCCGAATTGTGCTTGTGAGTTGCCTATCTTTTGCCGAAATGTCGATTTATTTCCGTTTCGGCGAATTCCGGGCAAACTCATATGTCCTATTTTTAGGGAAGGTCATGCCGAATTTTTGTATGAATTTGATGCATGCATGCATTTTTATAATCAATTTGTTTATTAACACCGTGCAGGCGTTCATGATGGTCAGTGGAACGATGGTGGACAGGTGGTTGCGGTCGGCGGTGCAGGGCATGAAAGAAAATAACCTGACAGAGATTTTATGTCCGTGTCGAAGATGCAAAGGGCGAGTTTGGCTCGACCCCTATGAAGATGGTCGTGTGAGTGCACACCTGCTCATGACTGGTTTCATGGATGGCTATACTCGGTGGATAATTGAAGATGAGGATGATGATGTTGAGGACGCCGACGGGGCAGGCAATGACGACACGGGGCAAGACGAAGAGATGATCGATAATGGCGGCGGAGAAGGGGCCGAACATGGTGGCGGGGAAGAGGCCGGAAATGGCGGTGGAGAAGGGGCCGGACATGGTGGCGGAGAAGGGGCCGGACCTGGCGGTGGAGAAAACATGGACTCCACGCCGTAGACTTTGTCGGTACTAAGTTCAATCGTGCGGGACCCTCAAGTTCAAGCACTGCTTCGCAAGGAGACGAGTACTGACAGAGCTGCTTTTAGAGAGGAGGCCAAGCTACAGCAATTGGTGATAGACTCAAACACTCCATTGTATCATGGTTGCGATCCCGAGGTGACCCGCTTGAGTTTCACGCTCGAACTCCTGAAGACGAAGGCTAAAAACAAATGGACCGACACTAGCCTCGATGAGCTTCTCAAGTACCTAAAGGATGTTCTTCCCGCGGGGAATCTATGTCCTACTAGTGTGGATGAGGCCAAGAAGATCATGTGCCCTCTTGATCTGCCGCACGTTAGATACCATGCATGCATCAATGATTGCATAATTTATAGGAAGGAGCATGCTGAAAAAACCAGCTGTCCGGTGTGCAATGCTTCTCGATACAAGAAGGCCGGGAAGAAATCTCCCTAGAAAGTTGTATGGTACTTACCGATCAATCCCCGTCTGCAACGTTATTTTGTAGATCCCAAGGAAGCAAAGCTCATGCGTTGGCACGCGGAGAGGATAAAGCCCGACGATGGAGATGATCCGAAGCTGAGACACCTCATGGATGGAAGCCAGTGGAGAGCGTTCAAGGGCGAATATCGATATTTCACATGTGATGCAAGGAACATTGTGCTTGGCGCGTGTACCGATGGCATGAATCCGTTTGGCAACCAGAACACCAACCATAGCACATGGCCCGTGTTTGTATGGATGTACAACATCCCCCCTGGGTGTGCATGAAGTCGAAGTACATACACATGAGCATGCTGATTCAAGGGCCGAAACAACCGGGAAATAATATTAATCTGTATCTGGGGCTACTTCAAGAGGAGTTAGACACGTTATGGAAAACACCAGCCGAGACATGGGACGCCAGCAAAGGCTATTATTTCTATATGAGAGCCGCGCTGATCACGATGGTGCACAACTATCTCGGTTACGGATATATCGCAGGCCAGGTGTGCCATGGATATTGCGGATGCACGTGGTGCATGGATGATACGACGTCTCAGCAGCTAACGTCAAGGAAAGATGGCGGGTCTGGGAAAATCGTGTACATGGGGCATCGAAGATGGCTCGAGAAGGACGACCCATGGAGAAACCGTGGAGATCTATTCAATGGTGAGGCTGAGCATCGAGGGCCTCCACATAAGCGGAGCGGCGCCGAAATTGATGAGCTATTGAAAAACTGGGAACAGTGCCCCGCGCTGGGAAAGACGATGAAAAAGGCACCGGAGCCGCTGCTGAAGGTATGGAAGACGAGGTCTGTTTTCTGGGACTTGGAGTACTGGCACAAACTCGACACGCCTCATTGCCTTGATCAAATGCATATCTGTAAGAATGTCCTTGAGAGCTTGCTTGCGACAGTGATGAACATGCCGGATAAGACCAAGGATGGGCCGAAGGCAAGAAAAGACTTGCAAGATTGAAAATCAGGGAAGATCTGCACATGCCGCCCCGTAAAAAGTCAGAGGAGACAAAGACGGAGACAGAGGCGCGGGAGAAGAAGGGAAAAAGTAAAGGAAGAGGATTATTGCCCCCCCTTCTTGCTTCACCTTAAGTCCGGCTCAGATCGATTAATTCTTCATGTACCTTACCGGAATCAAAGTTAGTTCCAGTTACTATGGGAAGATAAGCAGATTTCTAGACACGAAGAAGAAAAGGTTCAGCGGGATGAAGTCCCATGACTGTCATGTGATGACGACGCAGATACTACCTGTTGCCCTTAGAGGGATAATGGACAAGCACGTCTGTGACACACTTATTGGTCTCTGCAACTTTTTCGACACCATTTCTCGAAAGTCGATCAGTGTGAAGCAGCTCCGAAGGCTACAGGAAGAGATCGTTGTGATACTAAATGAGCTTGAGATGTACTTCCCGCCTGCGTTCTTTGACGTCATGGTGCATCTGTTTGTCCATATTGTGGACGACATAATACACCTGGGGCCATCATTCCTGCACAACATGATGCCGTTTGAGAGGATGAATGGGATCATCAAAGGATTCGTTCGTAACATGTCCCGTCCGGATGGAAGCATCGTCCAGGGCTATCTGACACAAGAGTGCATCTCTTTCTGCGAGAATTTTCTATATGGCGTAGACCGGCCGCCTGGTGTTGGTTTGCCCGTTAAGAAGCACGTTGGGAGGCTCGAAGGAGAAGGTCACTCCAACGGTCGCAGGGAACTGCCTGTGACCTACTCAGATCGATGCAACGACTTTGACAGAGCAAACTTGGTAGTGCTACAACACCTAGATCAGGTAGATCCTTTCGTGGCACTGCACAAAGAAACTATCGCAAAGAAGTATCATGACCGGGGGGTATGCAGGACGGACGCCGAAGTTACTAGAGAGCACAACTCCACTTTCCTGCATTGGTTCAAAGAGCATATTCTTGCTAATCCCCCGGAAGAGGGCTCTAAGGATGGATTGCTCATGTAAGCCTTAGCACATGGCCCCTCGCCCAACCTCATCACCTATCAGGCATACGATATCAATAGATACACGTTCTACACGGAGGCCAAAGATATGGACAGTGATGATCAGAACTCAGGGGTGACGATGGAATGCATGACCGGCAGCGACAACAGCGTAACTGAGAGATTTTACGGAAGGGTCGAGGAGATCTGGGAGCTTGACTACTCTGGATTGCACAACACGGCGATGTTCCGTGTCAGATGGGCTAAGAATGTCGAAAGAGAAAACCGATATTTCACTACCATGACTATACACGACGCCAAGAGCGCTACCGTGAACGCCATTGCAAAAAACGAGCCATGAGTACACGCTAAGTACGTGACACAATGCTTCTTCATAATAGACCCGAGCAATCCCAGCCGTGTTGTTGTGAGGAGAGGCAAAAGGAACATCATTGGAATGGATGGAGTCACCAACGAGGAAGACTACGACCAGTACGGAAACCCGATGAGGGAAGATGACGATGACGATGAAGTATACGTCAAAAGAAGAATCAATACTACATTACCTAAGAAAGATCGTACTCCATGGAAAAGGAAAAGTCACAACGAGGGGCTCAATTATTCGTCAACGAACAAGAAGGGAAAGAAGCTCACACAAAAACGAAAACGTCGACACTGAGAAACCGTTATCGGTCAAATGATGTAATATATAAGTTCCTATTTTGTATGCACACTTAACCGTTATGGGTCAAATGATGTAATATATATGTTCCTATTTTGTATAGCACACTTAACCGTTATGGGTCAAATGATGAAATATATATCGCCTTAGTTATATACATTGTATCACCTTCCCTTCGTTCCGGCTCTCGGGAAAAAAGGGAAAAAGAAAAGAAAAGGAAAAGAAGAAAAGAAAAGGAAAAGAAGAAAAGATTACCTTAAAGAAAAGAAAAGGAAAAGAAGAAAAGAAAAGGAAAAGAAAAGAAGAAAAAAAGGAAAAGAAAAGAAAACGAAGAAAAGGAAAAGAAAAGAAAAGGAAAAGAAATTAAAGGAAAAGAAAATAGAAGAAAAAAACAGGAAAAGAAAAGGAAAATAAAAAATGAAAACAATAGCAGGAGCGCTGGTTGAGTAAAAGTGCTATAGCTACGTTATGTAGCAATAGCGCTGTTCCAGAAACGCGCTATAGCTACTTCATATAGAAGTAGCGCTTTTCTTGAAAACACGCTATAGCTAAGTTAGCTATAGCGCGTTTTCAAGGAAAGCGCTACTGCTATTTTCACATAACCCCCCGCGCGGGCTTCCCTCCTCTCCTTCCTCCCCCAATTCCCCCACTCTCTTCTCCCCCTCGTCGCCCTGCCCTCGCCCTCGCCGGAGCCCGAGCGCCGATCCTGACGTCGCACGCCTCCCTCGCCCTCGCCGGAGCCTGAGCACCGACCCCAACGCCGCACGCCTCCTCCCTCGGCCCCGGCCCTGACCATGACGCCGCATGCCTCCGTCGCCGTCGCCCGGCCCCGGGCCCGACCCCGACCCCGACACGCCACGCCTCCCTCCTTTCCTTCCTCCCCTCCCAACCTCGGCCGTCGTCGGGCCTGCCTCCTCGCCCTGCACCCTTTGTAAGCCCCCCACCGCTCCTCTCTCTCTTCCATTAGAGTTCTAGCTAGGGTTCTTCGGTGAATTTACTTAGGTTTCAGTTAGGGCAGTAGGTTAATTAGGTTATCTATTTAGTTAGGGCAGTAGGTTAATTAGGTTATCTATTTAGTTAGGGTAGTAGGTAGTTATTTTTTTTTTGCGGTGATGAATTTAGCTAGGTATCAAACTAGTAGGTTAATTTGTCTATATTATGAACCCTAGATGCAATTTGAACCCTAGTTAGTATGAACCCTAGTTAGGATGAACCCTAGTTAGTATGAACCCTAGGTTTCAAATTAGGACGTAAATTTAGCTAGGTTTCAAATTAGGAGAGAAACTTAGGGTTAGGTGTTTTAGGTGTAGTTAAAAGAAAAATGACTTCTTGCATTTTTCTTCAAGTTCTAGATTTTTCTTCCTTTTATATGCAAGTTTGAAGTGGACATGTGATATGTTGACATGTGATTTGGACATGTCATATTTGGAATTTGGACATGTCATATTTGGACATGTGATGTTTTGGACATGTCATATTTGGAAAATGATGATTATGTGCAGGGTAAATGATCCGAGTGGCCTATGTTTCGCCGGAATGTTGATTCATTTCCGTTCTGGTGAATTTCAGGCGCACGATATGTCCACTTTTTAGCAAAGGTCATGCCGAAATTTCCCGTGAATTTTGGCATGACATGTGCTAGAAAGTAGGCATATCGAGTGCCGGGATTTCCTGGAAAACGGCATTCCGGCAAACCATAGACCTTTTTTATGTCATTTCTCATTTTATTATAGTTTTATAATTAAACGAGGAGACTTAATCATAGGAAACATGTCGAACAACAAAGAAACCGGGCCTTATGACCAAGATGCAGACGAGATGGATTATGAGGGTGAACAACAGTACCTCGACTTTTTGTCTGCTAAGCACAGTCAAGGTTTGCAAGGCGGCCTCGATGATGGTACTGATGCCGACATCGACACCGACAGCGCCGGCACCAATGGCGGCACCGAGACCGGCGAGGAAGGTACCGGTAGGGAAGATAACGGCGGGGAAGGTACCGGCGCCGAAGCCGCTACCGAAAAGAAGAAGCAGAAGAAGCAGAGGATACGAAAACCTAACAAACTCGGCATCGGACGACTGGTGATCACAAGGATGGCCCCTGGCAAGTTTGAGCCATTAGAGCCGGAAGAACCTCGCAAGTGCTATGGGAACCAAGTAGGATGTATCCTACAGGAATGCGCGAGCATCAACGATGATGACTTAAGGAGTAAAGAACATTTGAGGCAGTTGCTCCTGACGAAGCTGCACAAGAGATTCAAGTTCCCCGACCGGGATGATAGCATAGAACAACCGTGGGATGATCCGAAGATGAAAAAGATTAACAATCACACCATGGGCATGTTCAGCAATGGTTTAGCCTCCTGGAAAGGGAGGGTGAAACGAGCTATTGAGGTTGAGGAACCCCTGTCCAAGATTCTGGAGGAAAATCCGACACTTACGGAAGATAGGCTCTACTGCCTACAAACAAGCCAGAGCACATAGCAGCCAGACGGCGGATTTTGAAGAGCGTGTACGTGTCAAAGGTGCGGCCATGTTCCATGTCACGGGCGAACCGATGCTACCGCCAAAACCGTTGGAGGCAATATCAGGGGATCTCACGAGACTGCACGACCATGTGCTGTCGACCGAGAAAAGCATACTAGCCTCGAAGGATCCAGGATATCCGACATACGCGGCTTGTGTGTGTAACATCCCAAGCATCACACTATAGTAATCCCTTATGATCAGTGCCAATTCATCTTGATTTACAAAGCTAAATCATATTGGATTAATATCTCATTTCAATTTCCCTCTCTGAATTCAATTCAAATTCAAAGTGCAATTTGAAGTTGCTCAAAAGTTGTTGGAAAAATGTTCATCATCTAGCAAAAATTCCATAACATTTATTTGTTAAGGAATACAACATCACCCTTATGCCAAAATGAGCAGTAGCATTTAAACAGTGCTATTTCAGCAATTTAAAATTGCAAATTCTTTTTTTTCAAAATACAAATGATCTCCACTGGTCTCTAAAATATTTGAGGCCATGCCAAAAATCACCAGGGATTTAATGGGACACTTTACCTATTTTACCTAAGTGAGATGGTAGCTGAAATAATCTTTTTCACTCTCTGTTCATTATCTAAAAAGAAAAACAGAAAAGAAAAAGAAAAAAAGGCCTAAACTACTACCGGGGACTGGGCCTAAGTGCACAGTGCACCTGGCCCAGCCCAGCCGGCCCACCTCTCCCTCCTCACTCTCTCTCCCTCGCCGGGTGCCCGCGCCCGTGGCCGAGTGCGCGCTCGCCGACCGCTGGCCGACACCGCGATGCCCACCGACGCCGAGGGGATAAGGATTCCCCCTCGTCCTTCCCCCTGGTCCTTCCTCGCCACTTCTCCCCTCTCCTTCCCCTCGCGCTCACCTCTCTCCCCCTCTGCCGAGCATGTCTGTTGCCGTTGCCGCATCATCTATGCGGCCAGCGAGCTCCTTCCGTCGCCGCGCCGCGTCCACCCGCTCCGTCTCCCTCAACTACGCCTCCCAGACGAGCCGCAAGACGTCGGGCGCCCCCGAACGCTGCCCCGGCCTCTTCTTCCACCTCGGATCACCGGACGCCGCCGCCGTCGATTCGGCCTCTTCCTGCGCTCCCGTCCATCCGAGAGGCCTCCGTGTGCCTGCACTGTAAGCTCCTCCCCTCCTCCCCATGCATGTTTCTTCTTCTGCGCACCCGTAGCTAGCTAGTTGCCGCAGCGCCATTGCCGGAGCTCCAGCTCCGCCACATCGCTCACTACCGCCGTTTCTGTCCCTGTCGTGGCCACCCGAGCCTGCCACCCTGCTCGGGGCACTCCCGCAGTGTGGCCTGGCCTCTCTAATCGCTCGCGCGTGTGCCATTTCATCATCTTCGAGAGGCACCCAAGAACGCCGCCGCCTGACCTCGCCGTCCGGCCATTTCCGTTTGTCGCCGTGACCTCGCACCACCTCGATTGGATGTGGCGTTGCGCTCTCGTTCGAATGAGCTCGTTTGCGCGTGTAAAAAACCACCGTAGTCGCCTGCTCGATCTCCACCCGAGAGCTTGGCCGCCACCCGTCGTCGCCGGCATTTCTCCGGCCACCTCCGCGTCCAACCACTGGCACCATCCGTTGCGTGTCGCTCCGCTCGTTCGGTAGAGCCTGAGAACGGCCCGAACGATGCACCACAGAAGGTTTCCGGGCTCGCCGGAGTTGCTCGCCGTCGCGTGAGCTCGACGGAGATCTCCGGTGGCCGGCGTCCAGCGTGGCGCCGACGTGGCGCGCCCTGTGTCACTGACACTGGGTCCCACTGGGCCCAGTTGACCGCGTCAGCGCGGCCCCGCCCACTGACATGTGGGGCCCAGCAGTTAAAAATGATTTTAGGTAAATATATAATCTGTTAATTAATTAATTTAAACACTAATTAGACACTGGCAGTGGGCCCTCCTAGTTAATTAATATTAGTTTAGTCAAATTAACCCCGTTTAATTAGCTGAGTCACTGACCAGTGGGTCCCACTGGACCCACAGGTCAGGTTTGACCTGGTCAGCCGACTGTTGACTGCTGACATCATCTTTACCTCATGCTGACATCATCAGACACTGTTCTGGATAATGGTTAATTAGATAAATAAATTAAATTTCAGAAAATGTATAAAACCTTTGAAAATTCATAGAAATTAAACCGTAGCTCAGATCAAAAAACTTTATATATGAAAGTTGCTCAGAACGACGAGACGAATCCGAATATGCCCTCCTCATACCTATCACATGCCTCTAGCATGATGAACATGGAACTTTCCCCATTGTTTCATCTGTCCGACAATCACCCAGAGCTGGGAGAACACTCCCGGATAATTTCCCGCTCCCACTAACTTGTATAGTACTGCATTAGGGCACCTCTCGAATAACGTGCTGCCATGCCATGCATCTGTGATTGCTTTTGTCTGCCTTTTATTTATTGTTTCTTTCCCCCTCTTCTGTTCCGATAGACCCCGAGACCGACGCTGCTCAGGAGCCAGACGACACCACCGACGACCCCTCTCTTTTGCAGCAAAGCTACCAGGCAAGCACCCCCCCTTTTGAACATGCCGATATCACCTATTCATTCTCTCTTATGCTTGCATTAGAAATTGCTGCTGCTACTGTTTATCCTATTTTTGATGCATAGCCTGTTTTTGTAACTGTTGTTGATATCTACCTATCTATCCTAAACTGCTTAGTATAGGCTGGGTAGAGACCCACCAGAGACCCCACTTTGTCCCCAGTTGCCCCGCTGGATTATCAGATGACCCGATCAATGTGATCGACAACCAGGCCCCGGCACCGCATGTCACCCCCTTTAGTTGTACGACACTGCAGCATTACTATCGAGTGCCGAGGGTGATGCCTTGTTTAGCACTTCTGATGTTAACTCTGTAGAGTAGCTATTCGGTCGTGGTCCTCGAGGGTGATTCCTCCTTCACCACTCCCGATAACGACATTGTCGTGCAACACTTCAAGTGTGAACCCATCGACGGTGATTCCTCCGAGTTCACCTTGACTGATACATAGAGTAGGAATCCAACGAGGGTGATACCTCGGATTCCCTGATGTTATGGACACACAAATACTTGGACTTTACAACTGTTACATGGAAAGGCGGGTCGACCCTGAGGGGTACTCGTGAGTGATGGGAAGTCGGGTTGACCCAGAGGGTACCCGAGAGATAAATACGAGGAGTGGCCGGGCATTCTTAGCCCTTGCCGCAAGTCCTCAAGATGGGGCGACGGGGTCACATCGATCGTGAGTCTCTGCTCGCTACCGCGCTACCAATACACTAACGATTTGGATATTTGATCTGAGTGGGCCTCTAGTCCCGATAGCACTAACCATCACGCGGGAATAAGTATGGGCACTCTGCGTCGTACGTTTCTTCCGAAAGCTTTGTCAGACGTCCAGTTCAGCATTGCGGCACGGACGGACTGGTGCCATACAGGATGGAGGTGATGCCTGGCTTCACCGTGTGCGCAATGACCCGGAGTGCACAGGGCGATGGCCCAAGACCCCTGAGCGCTTAGGATATAGACCGACGGGGACCTCTCTGCTGAGCCTAGGTAGGACTACGGCGTGTCGTTTGGCCGAGGCCGGGCATGACCCCGAAAAGTGTGTCCGGCCAGAGTTAATTGAGCATGGTGGGTAAGTTGGTGCACCCCTGCAGGGAAAAACTAATCTATGCATAGTCGGATCCTCGGTAACGGACGCTCGGAGTTGTATCCCGATCGATACAACTAGAACTTAATGATGGATTGAGATATGGATGCTAGGGCTCTGGGATTGCTTTCTCGCAGGGAGTCGAGAAAGGATCTCTGGCCGAGGTTGATACTTGGATATTAGGGCTCTGGGATTGCTTTCTCGCAGGGAGTCGAGAAAGGATCTCTGGGCGAGGTTAATACTTAATACTTCTACTAGTTTATACTGTACTAATCTACACTCTTCTAATGCTGCAAGACCGTTGAAGATGCTAGTCTTCGATAGGACTAGGCCTTCTCTCTATTCTGGCATTTCTGCAGCCCAGTCCACATATACAGCCCTTCTTTGATAATGTTGCATATGTAGTGTAGATCCTTGCTTGCTGAGTACTTTGGATGAGTACTCACGGTTTCTTTGCTTCCTCTTTTTCCCCATATCCGGTTGATGCAACCAGATGACGGAGCCCCGGAGCCAGCTGCCCCGCCGACGGCTAACACTACTACCCTCCTGGCGAGTACTACTATGAGGAGCCGTCCGACGACCAGGAGTAGGTTCGGAGGGTCCCAGGCAGAAGGCCTGCGCCCTTTCGATCGTAGTGTTTTTCTTTTTCCTCGCCTTTTAAAGGCCTATCTATTTTATCTTTTATATATGTACTCAGATATCTGATGCTTCCGCTGACGCTTGTAAGCGAGCTTATGTATTTGATCCCTCGAGGCCCCTGGCTTGTAATTTAAAGCTTTTATTATTTTGAATTTGTGTCTAGAGTTGTGTTGTGATATCTTCAAGTGAGTCCTTAGGCTTGATCGTGTGCATTTGCGTGTATGATTAGTGCATGATTAAGCCGGGGGCGTCACAGGTTGGTATTAGAGCCAACTGCCTGTAGGAATCGCCCTTTCCAGCCCCTTGGCCGAAGTTGAGTCTACTTGTCCAAAACTGTTTTACTAACTTGGCTGTGTGGCTTACGAGGCCACGTCGCCATTGGGTGGTATTAGGATGTTTTATTCCTCGTCTATACTCTGGGATTCTGATCTCTCGTCTACTCGGGTTAAACAATTTACTAACTACATTAGGTTCTCGTAACGGCTTTCCCGGGAGAGCCCCTTCATTCTGGATGGTTGCCTGCTTCGCCAGAAGACTTCGACGATACTCTCCGATCTTCTCCCGAGAACTTGTGTTCATTCCTTTTGCAATCCCTTAACACTGTTGAATCCTTATGGATAACTGCGTACCCTCGCCGTTCATACTTCCATCCCTAGTTGTTCTTGTTATTACAAGATACCTGAAAGTATTCTTCGACTTTCGAGAATCCTTTTTCCGACTACCTTGCAGCTCTTTTCCGCCTGAATACCCCTACGAATAATTCCTCACACTTATCGGGGATTCGTTCATCCCCAATTGTTCACATGTCTCACAAAATTCTTCGAATGCAATTCGATCTCCCGAAAATCCTCTGTAGACGGTTGCTCTTGAAATTCTTGCCTGCTTGCATTATGGTTAATTCCATATGTTTAGCAATCTTCATTGACATTCCTTGTCAATGCCTTTGCATCCCTTCTCCCTCTGATTGATTACCGATACTCACATCAACTCCGTCGTGAATTGCCAGATCCATTGTTGGGTTGTTATCCGACAGTGTCCTTAACATCTGAAATCTTGAGGGTTTTTCCCTGATACATAATGCCTTTGGTAAATTGTATCCTCTCCTTTTGTCAACCATGCTCTGTTGTCGAGCTTGTGTTAATTACTCCTGAAGTTCGTGGTATATGTTCCTAATATGCCCTGATGGGTCGAACTTATGCCTTCCATAATCCGTGTGAACCTGAGAGTTCTCACAAGTCTTACTCTTCTGGTGTTTCGCCAGATAAATTCCAACACTACAATTTCTTCAAAAACGAGGAGTAAATGAAAGGTTATGCCTTGAAGAAGTGGGAGTCGACCTTGAACTTTGTGTTCATGCCCATAGACATGATGTAGATCTTATCATGGAAGCTTCTCTTAAAATCAATTGTTCCCTTGGTATAAGTTCATCTTGTATCTGTGAATTGTTCCTTTGTAACTCTTGTGCTCTTCAGGTCCAACCTTTTACTTGAAACTCCATACCAATGCTACCTCGAAGCATGGCTGTGGTATTCTTAATATCAACAAGAACATTGGAGGCACATTGCCAAATGTTTCTTGCTCTATTATCCAGACACCGTTGTATGGATAACATCATGAATTCCCTTGCCCTTTTATTTAAATGGTGGTGTACTTGTTGATCTGACATGTATATCGTGCTCTACTTTTCCTTGGGAAAAGATACACTCCTAATTCTTGTGTATAAACATATTTTCCTTTCCATTGGTTTGTTTAACCTTTCTTGTGATCTATATGATATAAGCAGAAATAATTCCCTACTTATAAAACACCCTGATGTATAACCTTGTCAGTGAGACCCTGTTACTACTGTTGACGACATAACGGTATCACCGATGGATAAGAACTTTACCTTATTTGTCCGCCTCATTATTACGAGCAGGAAAATGGTTCTCTTCATCCCTCGCCCTTGGTACTGACGTTGTTACCGACATAACTGACAGACTATCCTCTGACATACCTTGTTATCGTGGCCGGTAAGATAACACCGTCCTCCCTACTCTCGACCAACACCCCCCCACAGTTCCACAGGGTCAGAACCTGACTCTCCTGTATATCCTTGATTCCGAAGTATCCTATGCCCTTGGTTTTGTGAGTTATCACGAGCCACCCTCCGAGAGATGATCTATTCCCGATGCTCTGAACCCTCTACACACTCTATTCAGATATCGATAGGATGTCCATTCGCCTGAAACTTCCTATTGTATCTTCATATTTCGCTCTCGATGTTTCCTAAGTTTCAACTCGAGAGATACTTCTGCCACACTCCTTGAATTGTCCATCAGATAGTTAACCCTATAAGGGTCAGTTCTCCCGAAGTTACCCTTTACTTCCCCACTTAAATCTCGGGACGAGATTTCTGGTAGTGGAGGAGATTTGTAACATCCCCAGCATCACACTACAGTAATCCCTTATGATCAGTGCCAAATCATCTTGATTTACAAAGCTTAATCATATTGGATTAATATCTCATTTCAATTTCCCTCTCTGAATTCAATTCAAATTCAAAGTGCAATTTGAAGTTGCTCAAAAGTTGCTGGAAAAATGTTCATCATCTAGCAAAAATTCCATAACATTTATCTGTTAAGGAATACAACATCACCCTTATGCCAAAATGAGCAGTAGCATTTAAACAGTGCTATTTCAACAATTTAAAATTGCAAATTCATTTTTTTCAAAATACAAATGATCTCCACTGGTCTCTAAAATATTTGAGGCAATGCCTAAAATCACCAGGGATTTAATGGGACACTTTCCCTATTTTTCCTCAGTGAGATGGTAGCTCAAATAATCTTTTTCACTCTCTGTTCATTATCTAAAAAAATAGAAAAGAAAAAGGAAAAAAGGCTAAACTCCTACCGGGGACTGGGCCTAAGTGCACAGTGCACCTGGCCCAGCCCAGCCGACCCACCTCTCCCTCCTCACTCTCTCTCCCTCGCCGTGTCACCGCGCCCGTGGCCGAGCGCGCGCGCGCCGACCGCTGGCCGACACCGTGATGCCCACCGACGCCGAGGGGATAAGGATTCCCCCTGGTCCTCCCTCACCACTTCCTCCCCCCCTCTCATTCCCCTCGCGCTCACCTCTCTCCCCCTCTGTCGAGCACGTCTGTCGCCGTTGCCGCCTCGTCTATGCGGCCAGCGAGCTCCTTCCATCGCCGTGCCGCGTCCACCCGCTCCGTCTCCCTCGACTACGCCTCCCAGACGAGCCGCAGGACGCCGGGTGCCCCTGAACACTGCCTCGACCTCTTCTTCCCCCTCGGATTGCCGGCCGCCGCCGCCGTTGATTCGGCCTCTCCCTGCGCTCCCGTCCATCCGAGAGGCCTCCGTGTGTCTGCGCTGTAAGCTCCTCCCCTCCTCCCCACGCCTGTTTCTTCTTCTGTGCACTCGTAGCTAGCTAGTTGCCGTGGTGCCATTGCCGGAGCTCTAGCTCCGCCGCGTCGCTCACTACCGCCGTTTCCATCTCTGTCGTGGCCACCCGAGCCTGCCACCCTACTCGGGGCACTCCCGCAGTGTGGCTGATACGTCTCCAACGTATCTATAATTTATGAAGTATTCATGCTCTTATCTTATCATTCTTGGATGTTTTACAATCATTTTATAAAAACTTTATATCATTTTTTGGGACTAACCTATTGACTTAGTGCCTAGTGCCAGTTGCTATTTTTTGCTTTTTTTACATCGCAGGAAATCAATATCAAATGGAGTCCAAACACCGCGAAACTTTTTGTGGATTTTTTATGGACCAAAAGACATCCAATGGGCCAGAGCAGCACCTGGGGGGTGCACCGAGGGGGGCACAACCCACCAGGGCACGCCTGGGCCCCCAGGCGCGCCCCGGTGGGTTGTGCCCACCTCGGTGGCCTCCCGCACCGCCTCTTCGCCCTATAAATTGCCAAATATTCCAAAAACCCTCACGGAGACCCTAGATCAGAACTTCCGCCGCTGCAAGGCCTCTGAATCCACGAGATCCAATCTAGACCCCGTTCCGGCACCCTGCCGGAGGGGGAGATCATCACCGGTGGCCATCTTCATCATCCCGGCGGCCACCATGATGTGGAGGGAGTAGTCCACCCTCGGGGCTGAGGGTTTGAACCAGTAGCTATGTGTTTAATCTCTCTCTCTCGTGTTCTTGAGATGTCATGATCTTGATGTATCGCAGGCTTTGTTAATATAGTCGGATCATATGGTGTTTTCCCCTCTCTATCTTGTTGTGATGAATTGAGTTTTCCCTTTGAAATTTTGTTTTATCGGATTGAATACTTTTATGGATTTGAGAACACTTTATGTATGTCTTGCATACGAATACCCGTGGTGACAATGGGGTATTATATTGATTCACTTGATATATGTTTTTGCACTCAACTCGCGGATTCCCGAGGTGACATTGGGGTAATCTATGCATAGGGGTTGATGCATGTTCTCGTCATTTGTTTCTCCGGTAGAAATCTTGGGGCACTCTCTGAGGTTCTTTGTGTTGCATTGAGTATTATGAATCTGAATTTGCTTTGGTGTTATTTTAGTACGAACTCTTGGATAGATCGATCGGAAAGAATAGCTTTGAGGTGGTTTCATACCCTACAAACAATTTATTCTTATGTTCTTCGCTAGATAGGAACTTTGGAGTGATTCTTCATCGCACGTTGAGGGAGGGTTATATGATCCAATTATATTAGCATTGTTGAGAGATTGCACTAGCGAAAGTACGGACCCTAGGCCTTGTTTTCAAGCATTGCAATATCGTTTGTGCTCACTTTTGTCACTTGCTACCTTGCTGTTTTTATTCATTCAGATTATAAAAATATATTTCTACCATCCATATTACACTTTTATCACCATCTCTTCGCCGAACTAGTGCACCTATATAATTTGCCATTGTATTGGGTGTGTTGGGGACACAAGAGATTTCTTGTATTTGGTTGCAGGGTTGTTTGAGAGAGACCATCTTCATCCTACGCCTCCCACGGATTGATAAACCTTAAGTCATCCACTTGAGGGAAAATTGCTACTGTCCTACAAAACTCTGCGCTTGGAGGCCCAACACGAGTCTACAAGAATAAAGTTGCGTAGAAGACATCAAGCTCTTTTCTGGCGCCGTTGCCGGGGAGGTGAGTGCTTGAAGGTATATCTTTAGATCTTGCAATTGAATCTTTTTGTTTCTTGTTTTATCACCAGTTTGGTTCATAAAATAAAACTACAAAAAAAGGAATTGAGGTTGCATCATATAATTCATCTCTATAATGTCTTTCGTGAAAATGATGGAAAGGAAAATTGTGCTCAATTGATAGAAGAAGAATTCTATAAAATGTTTGACAAAAAAATCTTTGAATGATGAGCATGATTGCAGTGTTGTTGGTATGAATTCTTTTAATATCCATGATGCTAATGATATGCAAAGCAACAAGCTTGGGGATGCTATGTTTGATGAAGATGATATTTTTAGTCCCCCAAGTTTTGATGTGCAAATTTGTTATAATGGTAGCATGCCTCCTATTTATGACGATTATATTGATGAAAGTGGGTTTGGAAGAGTGTCAACTCTAGGTACTAATGATCCCACTATTTTGGAGGGTGTTGAATCTTATTGTGATAATTATGAAAGTGGATTTGGAGAGGTCATGACTTTATTTAGTTATGAATCCACTATTTTGGAAGAGGTTCAATTGATTATGACCACAAAGTTGCTATCTATGATGATTATGGTGATGACATGTGTGCTATAAAGAATAATGATAACCATGAAACTTGTCATCAAGATTTTAACTTTCAATCACATGATAGTTATTTTGGTGAGTTTGCTCCCACTACTATTGATGAGAATAAATTTGCTTATGTGGAGAGTAATAAAATTTATATGCTTGTGGATCATGAAAATAATACTTTATGTGATGGTTATATTGTTGAATTCATTCATGATGCTACTGAAAATTATTATGAGAGAGGAACATATGCTTGTAGGTATGGCAATAATATCAAGTTTCATCTCTATGTGTTGAAAATCTTGAAGTTTTACTTGTTTTGCCTTCCTATGCTAGTTGATTCTTGCTCCCATAAATTGTTTGCTCACAAAATCCCTATGCATAAGAAGTGGGTTAGGCTTAAATGTGCTAGTCATATGTTTCATGATTCTCTCTTTATATTTCAATTCTTATCTTTTATGCGAGCATCATTGAAATCATCATGCCTAGCTAAAAGACATTAAATAAAAGTGCTTGCTGGGAGGCAACCCAACATTTACCCCTACTTTTTTTATTTGTTCACATGATTATGCTACTGTATTAATCATGTTTTATTGCTTTTGTTTCAATAAAGTGCCAAGTAAAGCCTTTGGGATAAAATGGATGATAGTTGACTTGAATCTGTGCAAAAACAGAAACTTTTGCGCTCAGTCCAGGAATTTTGAAAATTCAATGGAACGTGATTTTGATCTGATATTTTTACAGGTGATATATATACAAATTATCTACGTTTTACTAATTTTTTAGAATTTTTGGAGTAGAAGAAGTATGGTTGGAGTACAGATTATTACAGACTGTTCTGTTTTTGACAGATTCTGTTTTCAATGCATAGTTTGCTTGTTTTCTAGTTTCTATGGCTTATATTACTCAATATAAATTATGGAAATGATATGCTACAGTAGGCATTGTTTGGAAACTATTATGAATCTTGCCTTTGACAGTACCAAAGTGAAATGGTTTGCTCTTTATCATACTAACCTATCTCACGAAGTTCCGTTAAGTTTTGTGTGATTGAAGTTTTCAAGTTTTGGGTGAGATGTCGATATGAGGAGAATAAGGAGTGACAAGACCCTAAGCTTGGGGATGCACAAGGCACCCCAAGGTAATATTCAAGGAAGATCCAAGCAACTAAGCTTGGGGATGCCCCGGAAGGCATCCCCTCTTTCGTCTCCAACATTATCGGTAACCTCACTTGGAGATACATTTTTATTCGTCACATGATATGTGTTTTGCTTGGAGCATCATTTTATTGTTAGGATTTGCTTGCTGTTATTGAGAATAATGTTTTGCATCTTTCTTTTCAATAAAAATGTCAAGGATAGCCATTACCATGCTTGTTTTACAAGTATATGAGTTGCTGTTTCAAAACAGAAAGTTTATCGATGTTGCAAAAATTCCTGAGAAAAGTAAAAATGTGATAAAATGTTGAAACTTTTTGCAAAATAATCTCTCTTAAATTTTATACAGTGTGGTAAATTTTCATAATTTTTGTAGTTAAATAAGTATTGATACTCTTGCATTCTTTACAGACTGTACTGTTTTGGCAGATTGCTGTTATGTTTGCATTGTTTGAATATATTTGCTTGTTTAATGATTTTATTTGAGGATAGGAGTATTAAATATGCAGAGGCATTTAGTATGCAATGTTGAATAATTTTTTTTGTGATTTCCTACAGTAGATAATGATAAGGTTTTTGCATTGATTTATACTAACTTATCTCATGAGTTCTTGTTGAGTTTTGTGTGGATGAAGTTTTTAAGATTTAGGGAAACCGTGATATAAAAGGAATTAAGCAGACACAAAACCTCAAGCTTGGGGATGCCCAAGGGACCCCAAGATAATATTTCAAGAAGTCTCAAGCATCTAAGCTTGTGGATGCCCCGGTAGGCATCCCACCTTTCTTCATCAACAATTATCGGTTAGTATCAGTTGAGCCTAAGTTTTTGCTTCTTCACTTGAGTTGTGCTATTCTTGGAATGTCATTTTGTTTTGTTTTACTTGCTGTTTTAATAAAATACTTAGATCTGAAAGTTTTTAAATAAGAGAGAGTCCTCAATTAGCTACCCCTTTACTTAACTACTCGCTTGATCTTCACTTATATCTTTTTGGAGTAGTTTGTTATTCACTCTTGTGCTTCACTTATATCCTATGAGTAAATTGTTGAATGAATTAAATATCATGAAGTTGAAATTATATGTTTATATCATGCCTAGTGGTACCTTCACATTGGGTTTAGAAAGTGAAATCTTTTGAAGCTTGACAATCACAATATTGGTCATACAAGCAATTCATGAATGATTAGTAGAAGGAAGAGAACTTTCACATGCAAATATATTATCTTGGACATCTTCTATGATTGTGAATACCCATTAATTATTTTCAAACTTGAGAAAATTAGTTGAAGTTGGACAAGGAAGACAACGTAATGAGTTATCGTTGGGTATATTTGCATAGAAGTTATATTGTCATGGATCCTCCAACATGTGGTGTTTGCCTAGGATCTTTTGCTAGCCAAAAATTTGTACTAAGTAGAGATACTACTTGTGCATCCAAAAACCCTTGAACCCAGTTTCTTGCCATGAGTGTCCACTATACCTACCTATGGATTGAATAAGATCCTTCAAGTAAGTTGTCATCGGTGCATAAAGCAATAAAAATTGCTCCTAAATATGTTTGATCTTTTATTGTAAGGGAAAATTGAGCGTTGTACGAACTTGTGATGGCAAAGTAATAAAAGCGACGGACTGCATAATAAAGGTTGCTATCATAAGGGGCAATATAATGTGATGTTCCTTTGCACTAAGAGTTTGGGCATCCAAATAAAAAGCGCATGGCAACCTCTGCTTCCGTCTGCGAAGGGCCTATCTTTTACTTTTCAGTATTTACTTTTATGCAAAGAGTCAATAGTATGAATTCTCATTTCATCCTAAATTATTCTCTAGTTGGCAAGCATCATGTGGTGGGGAAAGATCTAGGCACATATGACCAGTCAAATATATTTGATCATGATTTATTGTTGTTGACAATTATCACTATGATAAATGAGTTGGGAGGCAAAACATTAAGCCCCTATCTTTCTCTGTGTTCGATGGATGCCATTTGTTCTAAGAATATGCTTTGAGTAGTAGCAATCATGGAAGACTATATGATGATTGAGTATGTGGAGCTCTTACTTAGACTCTGTTGAATAAGTTGAATTGCAATTGTTTGGTGACTAAGAATATAGGTTGTTGAGTTTCAAGAGAATTCATTGTTTGAACCTTAACATGTGAATTGGTTGCTACTTTAATATGAGAAGTTTTATAAGAAAGAATTAATATTATGATGCTAGAAAAAGTGATTGAAATTATCATTGATCAAACTTATGCGCTTTGCTAGCATTCACACTTCATAAATTATTTCTTTTATCATTTACCTACTCGAGGACGAGTAGGAATTAATCTTGGGGATGCTGATACGTCTCCAACGTATCTATAATTTATGAAGTATTCATGCTCTTATATTATCATTCTTGGATGTTTTACAATCATTTTATAACAACTTTATATCATTTTTTGGGACTAACCTATTGACTTAGTGCCCAGTGCCAGTTGCTGTTTTTTGCTTGTTTTTTACATCGCAGGAAATCAATATCAAACGGAGTCCAAACACCGCGAAACTTTTTGTGGATTTTTTATGGACCAGAAGACATCCAATGGGCCAGAGCACCACCTGGGGGGGTGCCCGGAGGGGGGCACAACCCACCGGGGCACGCCTGGGCCCCCAGGCGCGCCCCGGTGGGTTGTGCCCACCTCGGTGGCCTCCCGCACCGCCTCTTCGCCCTATAAATTGCCAAATATTCCAAAAACCCTCGCGGAGACCCTAGATCAGAAGTTCTGCCGCTGCAAGGCCTCTGTATCCACGAGATCCAATCTAGACCCGTTCCGGCACCCTGCCAGAGGGGGAGATCATCACCGGTGGCCATCTTCATCATCCCGGCGGCCACCATGATGAGGAGGGAGTAGTCCACCCTCGGGGCTGAGGGTTTGTACTAGTAGCTATGTGTTTAATCTCTCTCTCTCTCTCGTGTTCTTGAGATGTCACGATCTTGATGTATCGTGGGCTTTGTTAATATAGTTGGATCATATGGTGTTTTCCCCTCTCTATCTTGTTGTGATGAATTGAGTTTTCCCTTTGAGATTTTGTTTTATCGAATTGAATACCTTTATGGATTTGAGAACACTTTATGTATGTCTTGCATACGAATACCCGTGGTGACAATGGGGTATTATATTGATTCACTTGATATATGTTTTGGCACTCAACTCGCAGATTCCTGAGGTGACATTGGGGTAATCTATGCATAGGGGTTGATGCATGTTCTTGTCTTTTGTTTCTCCGGTAGAAATCTTGGGGCACTCTCTGAGGTTCTTTGTGTTGGATTGAGTATTATGAATCTGAATTTGCTTTGGTGTTATTTTACTACGAACTCTTGGATAGATCGATCGGAAAGAATAGCTTTGAGGTGGTTTCGTACCCTACAAACAATTTATTCTTATGTTCTTCGCTAGATAGGAACTTTGGAGTGATTCTTCAATGCACGTTGAGGGAGGGTTATATGATCCAATTATATTAGCATTGTTGAGAGATTGCACTAGCGAAAGTACGGACCCTAGGCCTTGTTTTTAAGCATTGCAATACCGTTTGTGCTCACTTTTGTCACTTGCTACCTTGCTGTTTTTATTTATTCAGATTATAAAAATATATTTCTACCATCCATATTACACTGTTATCACCATCTCTTCGCCGAACTAGTGCACCTATACAATTTTCCATTGTATTGGGTGTGTTGGGGACACAAGAGATTTCTTTTATTTGGTTGCAGGGTTGTTTGAGAGAGACCATCTTCATCCTACGCCTCCCACGGATTGATAAACCTTAGGTCATCCACTTGAGGGAAAATTGCTACTATTCTACAAAACTCTGCGCTTGGAGGCCCAACACGAGTCTACAAGAATAAAGTTGCGTAGTAGACACCTGTGGCCTGGCCTCTCTAATCGCTCGCGCGTGCGCCGTTTCGTCGTCTTCGAGAGGCACCCAAGAACGCCGCCGCCTGACCTCGCCGTCCGGCCGTTTCCGTTTGTCGCCGTGACCTTGCACCGCCTCGATTGGATGCGGCGTTGCGCTCTCGTTCGAATGAGCTCGTTTGCGCGCATAAAAAACCATCGGAGTCGCCTGCCCGATCTCCACCCGAGAGCTCTGCCGCCACCCATCATCGCAGGCGTTGCTCCAGCCACCTCCGCGTCCAACCACTGGCACCATCCGTCGCGCGTCGCTCCGCTCATTCGGTAGAGCCCGAGAACGGCCGAAACGATGCACCACAGAAGGTTTCCGGGCTCGCCGGAGTTGCTCGCCGTCGCGCGAGCTCGACAGAGAGCTCCGGTGGCCGGCATCCAGCGTGGCGCCGATGTGGCGCGCCCTGTGTCACTGACACTGGGTCCCACTGGGCCCAATTAACCGAGTCAGCGCGGCCCCGCCCACTGACATGTGGGGCCCAGCAGTTAAAAATTATTTTAGGTAAATATATAATCTGTTAATTAATTCATTCATTCATTTAAACACTAATTGGACACTGACAGTGGGCCCCGCTAGTTAATTAGTATTAGTTTAGTCAAATTAACCCCGTTTAATTAGCTAAGTCACTGACCAGTGGGTCCCACTGGACCCACAGGTCAGGTTTGACCTGGTCAGCCGACTGTTGACCACTGACATCATCTTTACCTCATGCTAACATCATCAGACACTATTCTGGATAATGTTGAATTAGATAAATAAAGTAAATTTTAGAAAATGTCTAAAACCTTTGAAAATTCATAGAAATTAAACCGTAGCTCAGATCGAAAAACTTTATATATGAAAGTTGCTCAGAACGACGAGACGAATCCAAATATGCCCTTTTCATACCTGTCACATGCCTCTAGCATGATGAACATGGAACTTTCCCCTCCGTTTCATCTGTCCAATAATCACCCGGAGCTGGGAGAACACTCACGGATAATTTCCCGCTCCCACTAACTTGCATAGTACTGCATTAGGGCACCTCTCGAATAACGTGCTGCCATGCCATGCATCTGTGATTGCTTTTGTCTGCCTTTTATTTATTGTTTCTTTCCCCCTCTTCTGTTCCGATAGACCCCGAGACCGACGCTGCTCAGGAGCCAGACGACACCACCGACGACCCCTCTCTTTTGCAGCAAAGCTTCCAGGCAAGCACCCCCCCTTTTGAACATGCCGATATCGCCTATTCTTTCTCTCTTATGCTTGCATTAGAAATTGCTGCTGCTACTATTTATCCTATTTCTGATTCATAGCCTATTTTTGTAACTGCTGTTGATACCTACCTATCTATCCTAAACTGCTTAGTATAGGCTGGGTAGAGACCCACCAGAGACCCCACTTTGTCCCCAGTTGCCCCGCTGGATTATCAGATGACCCGATCAACACGATCGACAACCAGGCCCCGGCACCGCACGTCACCCCCATTAGTTGTACGACACTGCAGTGTTACTATCGAGTGCCGAGGGTGATGCCTCGTTTAGCACTTCTGATGTTAACTCTATAGAGTAGCTATTCGGTTGTGGTCCTCGAGGGTGATTCCTCCTTCACCACTCTCGATAACGACGATGTCGTGCAACACTTCAAGTGTGAACCCATCGACGGTGATTCCTCCGAGTTCACCTTGACTGATACATAGAGTAGGAATCCAACGAGGGTGATACCTCGGATTCCCTGATGTTATGGACACACGGATACTTGGACTTTACAACTATTACTTGGAAAGGTGGGTCGACCCTGAGGGGTACCCGCGAGTGATGGGAAGTCGGGTTGACCCGGAGGGTACCCGAGAGATAAATACGAGGCGTGGCCGTGCATTCTTAGCCCTTGCCGCAAGTCCTCGAGACGGGGTGACGGGGTCACATCGATCGTGAGTCTCTGCTCGTTACCGCACTACCAATACACTAATGATTTGGATATTTGATCTGAGTGGGCCTCTGGCCCGATAGCACTAACCGTCACGCGGGAATAAGTATGGGCACTCTGTGTCGTACGTTTCTTCCGAAAGCTTTGTCAGACGTCCAGTTCAGCATAGCGGTACGGACGGACCGGCTCCATCCAGGACAGAGGTGGTGCCTGGCTTCACCGTGTGCGCAATGACCCGGAGTGCACAGGGCGATGGCCCAAGACCCCTGAGCGCTTAGGATATAGACCGACGGGGACCTTTCTGCTGAGCCTAGGTAGGACTATGGCATGTCGTTTGGCCGAGGCTGGGCATGACCCCGAAAAGTGTGTCTGGCCGGAGTTAATCGAGTGTGGTGGGTAAGTTGGTGCACCCATGCAGGGAAGAACTAATCTATGCATAGCCGGATCCTCGATAACGGACGCTCGGAGTTGTGTCCCGATTGATACAACTAGAACTTAATGATGGATTGAGATATGGATGCTAGGGCTCTGGGATTGCTTTCTTGCAGGGAGTCAAGAAAGGATCTCTGGCCGAGGTTGATACTTGGATATTAGGGCTCTGGGATTGCTTTCTCGCAGGGAGTCGAGAAAGGATCTCTAGGCGAGGTTAATACTTAAAACTGCTACTACTTTATACTGTACTAATCTAGACTCTTCTAATGCTGCAAGACCGTTGAAGATGCTAGTCTTCGATAGGACTAGGCCTTCTCTCTATTCTGGCATTACTGCAGCCCAATCCACATATACAACCCTTCTTTGATAATGTTGCATATGTAGTGTAGATCCTTGCTTGCTGAGTACTTCGGATGAGTACTCACGGTTGCTTTGCTTCCTCTTTTTCCCCATATCCCGTTGATGTAACCAGATGACGGAGCCCCGGAGCCAGCTGCCCCACCGACGGCTACTACTACTACCCTCCTGGCGAGTACTACTACGAGGATCCGTCCGACGACCAGGAGTAGGTTCGGAGGGTCCCAGGCAGGAGGCCTGCGCCTTTTCGATCGTAGTGTTTTTCTTTTGCCTCGCCTTTTAAAGGCATATCTGTTTTATCTTTTCTATCTGTACTCAGATATCTGATGCTTCCGCTGACGCTTGTAAGCAAGCTTATGTATTCGAGCCCTCGAGGCCCCCGGCTTGTAATTTAAAGCTTGTATTATTTTTAATTTGTGTCTAGAGTTGTGTTGTGATTGTCGATGTCAAAACCGGCTGATCTCGGGTAGGGGGTCCCGAACTGTGAGTCTGAGGATCGAAGGTAACAAGGGACAACGGGAACACGATGTTTACCCAGGTTCGGGCCCTCTTAATGGAGGTAAAACCCTACGTCCTGCTTGATTGTATTTGATGAGTATGGGGGTTACAAGAGTTGATCTACCTCGAGATCGTGATGGCTAAACCCTAGATGTCTAGCCTATGGGAGTTATGATAGCCTCTATGGACTAAACCCTCCAGTTTATATAGACACCGGAGGGGGCTAGGGTTGTACAGAGTCGGTTTATAGAGGAAGGAAAATATACATCTGGCGCCAAACTTGCCATCCACGCAAAGGAGAGTCCCACCCGGACACGAGGAAAGGTCTTCGGTCTTGTATCTTCACGGCCCGTCAGTCCGGCCCATGTTACATAGCCCGACCACCCGAGGACCCCTTAATCCAGGACTCCCTCAGTAGCCCCTGAACCTGTCTTCAATGGTGATGTATCCGGCACATAGATTGTCATTGCAAGGCGGGCTCCTCCTCTGAATACTTCAAAGCAATCTTCCGAATAAAAGAACTATATCCGGCTTTGCTTGTCAGTCACAACCCTCAACCACGGAGGTTAAATGCTTAGTCAAAGTAATGTCCATCAACTAAAAGCTTTTTTGGCGAAACGTCACATCTAGCCTCTTTATCATTCTGAACTGTTTTTTGGCCTCCCGCTTCGCATTTCGAGATACGGCCTCTATCGACATGTCTCATCAAAGTGGAGGTCGTGCCCACTTATTGCGAGATCCTCATCAATATGGGTTTGGGTAATCCAACCGTGCCATTCGCACGACCCCTTGGGAAACAGGCGAGTTTTAAGGCTTGAGGGGGGGGCCTGATATTTACTGCCTATATAAGTGGATAAAGATCCATATTTTCTCCCCACGCCTTCTTCCTTCTACCGTTTCCCCATCCTCAAGCTCCAGTGCCCAAGTTTCAATCTTTCCCACCGCCGCCAACCTCTACAGTCATGTCTGGATCTGGCTCGAAGGGCAAGTGGGAGGCCTCCTCCGTCACGGAGAAGGACATCAAGGAGCTCCGGGGGGCGGGATATCTGTCCGCGGAGATCGCGCACAGGCTCCCTGTCAAGGATCAAGTCACACCCACTCCGGAGCCCGACGAAAGGGTTGTATTCATCCCCCATTTCCTCCGTGGACTAGGGTTTCCCCTCCACCCCTTTGTCCACGGCCTCATGTTCTACTACGGGCTAGATTTCCATGATCTAGCCCCAAATTCTTTCCTCCACATCTCAACGTTTATCGTCATGTGCGAGGCGCTACTCCGCATCCCCCCACACTTCGGCCTATGGCTAAAAGTCTTCAATGTGAAGCCGAAGGTGGTTGACGGGCAACATGCGGAGTGCGGCGGCGCCATGGTGAGCAAGCTCCCCAACACCACCTGGCCTAAAGGGGCCTTCGTGGAGACCGTCAAGGTGTGGCAGCAGGAGTGGTTCTATATCACCGAACCTTGCGGCGCCAGGTGGGCGGCCATTCCTGAGTTTAGATCCGGATCCCCAATGCGACTCCCGTCGTGGACCAACAAGGGTCTGGACTGGGGGTCAACCGCGGACGTGATGATGCTGCAGAAGCGCATCAAAAATATGATAAGCAAGAATACCAGTCTCACTGACGTGATTCAGGTGATGCTTTCCCGCCGGATCCTCCCCTGCCAACTCCAGCCTCTCCATATGTGGGAGTTCAATCCGGAAGGTCCCCGGACCCTGCAGCGCTTCTTCGGTACAACGCACGAAGAGATCTGGAAGCTGCTCTTCAAGGCCCAGAAGACGTGGCCGAAGAAGACCGAAGACATCGGTCTTGACATCGAGAATCCGGCCACACCGGTAAGTATTTTAGTTTCAAACACAATTTTCGGTAAATAAATCAAAATTTATACTGAGATTTTGATTCTTTCATTCAGGGCTGGACAGTGAAGGCGGAGCGGATCAAGTGTCCGGCTCCACTACTTGAAGACCCAGCCAATCCTCTGCTGACGAGGATGCTGGTTCCGGCGCCGTATCAGGCGTCGGAGAAGAAGACCAAGAAGAAGGGCAAGGAGGCCAAAGGCGGCCTCCGCCGTAAAGGTACTTCGGACGTAGTGTCCGGAGAAACCGAAGCCCACTCCTCCCACGAGGGGGATGAAGATGAAGAGGAGGAGGAGGCGGAAAGTGGTTCTCCCCTAAAGGGGGGAAAGAAGAAAAGGGCCGCCTCCGCAGACTTGGAGGAGGGGGCGTCCAAGAGGGAGAAGATAACCCTCTCGGACGATTGGGATACAGACGCCGAACACACCCCCAAGAGGCGCCTCAGAGAAAAACCCCTGGCCGAATCGTAAGTGTCGAAAAGGATACTCAGCAAATATTCGGTCTACTATGATTGTAATATAACATATCATTTTGTGTGATCAGCCCAGCCCGTGACCTCCCCCAACCATCGCTGTCTGAAGGGAGTTCTCTGCCGCCCGAGATGGCAGAGAGCGAGACGCCACCGCAAGCCCCTTCGCCGATCACCATGGATGACACCGAGGTGTTGTCCCGAAGGACCTCTCCTGGCCACGGAGGGGCGAGCGAGGCTGCCGAGAAGGCACCCGAGGACAATACCTCGGTTGCCAAAGACATGGAGGGGGTGACCCTCATGGCGACAAACGACGGGGGTCCTGAGCAATCTGGCCCCCAGCCGGACATCATTCCGGAGACCAATGTGGCCCCGGAGTTAGGCGAGCAGCCCCCTTCGAAGGAGGGGGGAGCATCAGCTCCGACGGCGGCCTCCACTAATCCGGAGGCGCCGAATACCTTGGTGGAAGCACTACGACGTGCTGCCATCGTGGAGGAGCACCGCACCCTGATGGGTGTGGTGGTTGAGAAGATTCAGTCCGCCAAGAGCGGGCTGAACGAAGCCTTCACCAGCCTGTTAACAGGCTTCGAGGTATGCGACATAATGCTCTAGACGCTTTTTATAAAGGGACAGGTCTGTGCATAGATAGTAGCCCCTGAGACTCTGTCTGGTTTTGAAAAAACCGGACAGAGGATCATATAGTATTCGGAAGAGGTGACGTACTTTCAAATTGTATAACAGGCTTCCATGTTGGCGGTAACCGCCCAGGCCGCTGAAGTTTCCGATCTTAAGCGGAGGCTGCAGCTGGCTGATGATGATATCGACCGCATGAACAAGCGATTCGATGAGGCGCAAGGTATGTTTGAAATATCTCGCACATGCCTGAATTAATATGCAAATTCTGAGTTTAGACTCATGCGCTACTATGTGTATGATTGCAGGCAGCGCAGGCGAGGTCGAGACCCTCAAGAGTCCCCTTGCCCAAGCCAAGGAGGAGGCAAAGGCGAGCAAAGCAGCCGCAGACAAAGCGCTTGCAGATTTAAAGTCCGAATAGGTCGCCCGCCGCCAGTACGAGGAGAGGGTGACCGAAGTGGAGCAAGAGCTCAAGGACGCCGCCGGCAAGTGCGAGTCCTTGGAGGAGAAGAATAAGGCCCAGGCGGCCGAACTCGCCAAGGCCCTCCAAGAGGCCAAGGAGGCGAGGACCGAGTCCCGGGCAGCTCGCGAGGAAATCCAGCAGTCCGAACAGATAGCGGCTGGTAAGCCCTTACTTTTGCAGACTATATTTGGCGGTCAAAGATATGCCTTGCTCACTCGACTGTGGAGTTCACCAGACGCATTTGCGGATCTTTCGAAGAGTGCCGCCGACACCGCGTAGTTCTTCCAGGCCCAGGAGGGGCACACGACGGAGAAGCTCTTCTGGTCACAGTTCGCGGCGTCGGAGCGTCCGACGCTGTTGAACAACCACATGATGCAACTGGCAGAGCTGCACAGGATGTCTGGATTGGCCATGAAGGACGTCATAGTCCGGCTGTGGCCAACCGAACCCATTCCTAGCAGCTACTTCTGCCTGGTGCAGCGACTTGCCGATGCGCTGCCCTGGATTGAAGCTGTCAAGCGCTCGGTGTGCATAGAAGGTGCACGGATGGCCTTTGCCCGTGTCAAAATGCATTGGGCAAAGATGAAGGCTGCCGTCGTGACGGTCAAGGGCCCACCCAAAGGCAAGGACCACCGCAAGCCAGAGCGGTATTTTGAAGACGTCCTTGAGGGTGCCCGATTAATAGAGGGCCAATGCTCAAAGGATATCATATTTGAGTGAATGTATCCGAGCTACCCAGACGTTGTTTTATAAACCAAGGCTTTGTAATATATTTATGTCTTTATCTGGAATTGCTTGCCTCCTGTGCGGCCGTATTTTGTTATCTTGAAAGTTTGCCAGTCGTCGGCTTAAGCCCCCACGTAGATACTACGGGGGTGTTCGGAATAACACATGATCACTCTTAACCCAACGTCTTGGTCCGTGAAGGAGGTGTCTGCGTAGGCGAACCAGGCAATCAGACTATGCGGCTTTATCACTTTCACTTAGCCATAGGAGTTTGACGGTGGGGCTAAGTACTAGCCCCTGGTGCGTATGGGGCTATCCGAACTGGGATGCCTTAAGCACATGACCGGACAGAGGCCAGTCCTTCACATAATATGGAAGAAATCGCAAAAGATTTATAGCAAGTCGCCGAATAGCTGACCAGCTCTCGCCACACCATGACAGTCAGTTTTTGGCTTTCTCTACTCAGGTGTTTGACTGGACAAACCAGAAACACAATCGCAGTAGTTCTCCCTTTACTACCCTAGCCGAACGAGCGGAACGTAAGGTAGTAACCACAGGAGCCGGGCAACCCAACTATTAACCAAAGACATGATTCGGAGCTGATGCATATAATGCAATGTTCGGGACGCCGAAGTGCACTCTAAAAGCGTTCGGACTTCTTTTTTTTGTTGAAAATATAGGTGGCCGAATAGAGCCCCTGGCATTTTAAGCTATGCCGAAGTGTATACACCAATCTGACATGAAGAGGGAATACAGATTATGAAATAAACCAATACCGAATAGGGTTGGTAAAAACTGTTTTCCATTATAGTCTGATTGATACGTCAAAACGTGCTGTTACAGATGATGCTATAAGCATCAGGGCTATTTTACATGCCAAGAATTTGAGAACAAGGGAAAGCTGTATACAGGTCCTAAAAAAGAAAAGGTATCGTGAAGATCCTTTGGACACCCTGCCGCACGTCTGCGCCGCTTTTCGCCTTGGTGGAGGATCCTTTGAAAGGATCGACGATCGTGTATATAGCAGGGGCCTGGGAAAGGGCCCTACGCCACCATGAAGTGACTTTAGGTTTTAAAGAAAATGTAATAGGAGAGAAAAGAGAAAAAAGAAGAGGGAGATTAAGGTCCGAATAGGGTCGAGCCGTATTTATGGACCTCGTCCGCGGAGTGCCTCCGTCGTCGCCCAAGGTATTTTGAGTGCGTAGTTATGCGCACGCGGTGCATATGCCACTATTAGATGGGGCGGTGGACGGAGGCAGAACTGCTAGTCCAGCGCCAAATTGACCGAGTTGTCGTTCTGCAGAGTAGGCTGGACTCGTTTAATAGTGTCCAGAGGCTTGATGGCCGATGAAGTGTTCGGCTTGATAAGGCCGCTCTGTACCTCGGCTGCAAAAGCCGCAGTGTGCTCCTCGGTACGGAGGGAGCGTTCCATGTTTCCATTGACTGTGATAACGCCGCGGGGTCCAGGCATCTTGAGCTTTAAGTAAGCATAATGCGGGACTGCATTGAAGCGGGCGAAGGCAGTACGTCCGAGCAGTGCGTGATAACCACTACAGAAGGGGATGATGTCGAAGATCAAGTCTTCGCTTCGGAAATTGTCCGGTGAACCGAAGACTACTTCCAATGTTAATGAGCCCGTACAGCGGGCCTCGACGCCGGGTATCACTCCTTTAAAGGTGGTGTTACTAGGCTTGATTCTTGATGGGTCAATACCCATTTTGCGGACAGTGTCTTGATAGATCAAGTTGAGACTACTGCCGCCGTCCATAAGGACTCGAGTCAGATGATAGCCGTCAATGATTGGATCGAGGACCAGGGCCGCCGAACCTCCGTGACGGATACTGGTCGGGTGGTCCCTGCGATCGAAGGTGATCGGACAAGCCAACCATGGGTTGAATTTGGGGGCGATAGGCTCTACGGCATAGACGTCCCTTAATGCGCGCTTGCGCTCCCTTTTGGGGATATGCGTGACATATATCATGTTCACTGTTTTCACCTCGGGGGGAAATTTCTTTTGTCCCCCTGTGTTCGGTGGGTGGGGCTCGTCATCGTCCTCGCTTGGCGGCCCTTTCCCCTTATGTTCGGTATTTAACTTACCGGCCTGTTTGAAGACCCAACAATTTCTGTTGGAGTGGTTGGCAGTCTTGTCGGGGGTGCCATGAATCTGGCAAGGCCGATCGAGTATTTTGTCCAAATTAGATGGACCGTCCTTATTTCCTTTGAATGGCTTCTTCCGCTGACCGGATTTAGAGCCACTGAATCCGGCGTTAATCGATGTGTCTTTAGTTTCTTCGTTATTGTTTCGACGCTTGTGTTTGTTGCGTCGTGGCTTGCCATTGCCATCCCTGACTTTGGAGGTGCCAGGGTCGCTGGTACTATTGCTTCTACGAGCCAACCAGTTGTCCTCTCCCGCGCAGAAGTGGGTCATGAGTGCAGTAAGAGCTGCCATAGACTTTCGGCTTTTCCTGACCAAGGTGTTGGGTGAGCCACTCGTCGCAGACGCTATGTTTAAAGGCCGCGAGGGCTTCGGCGTCCGGACAGTCGACGATTTGATTCTTTTTAATTAAGAACCTAGTCCAGAGTTTGCGGGCTGACTCACCGGGTTGCTGGACTATATGACTAAGGTCATCGGCATCCGGAGGCCGGACATAGGTACCTTGGAAGTTGTCTCTAAAGGCATCCTCCAAGTCTTCCCAGCTACCAATAGAGTTCTCTGGTAGGTTGTTTAACCAGTGTCGCGCTGGTCCTTTCAGCTTTAGGGGGAGGTATTTGATGGCGTGGAGATCGTCGCCGCGGGCCATGTGAATATGGAGAAGAAAATCCTCAATCCATACCGCGGGATCTGTCATTCCATCGTATGATTCGATGTTTACGGGTTTAAACCCTTCTGGAAATTGGTGTTGCATTACCTCATCGGTAAAGCACAAGGGGTGTGCGGCGCCCCTGTATTGGGCAACGTCACGACGGAGTTCGGATGACATCCGTGTTTGGTTTTCGGCCCGAGTTCGGTTATGCCGCTCGTGCCAAGCTTGAAGGCCGTCGTCTCTCATGGGAGCACGCTCCCTTGATCCGTATATTGATCTGGTCTTGCCGGCTCTATTGTCCAGGTCCTGACGTAAGTCGTAGGTGCAGCCCTGAGCTGCTGCCTCTTTGCCTTGACGGCGAGGTGGCACAGGCTGGTTTTCGGTACAAGTGGCCGCTTTGTCTCGTCCACGTGGTGGTCGGTCTAGTTCATCAGCATGATTATATCTTGACGGTATTGGCTCTAGGGCCTCGTCATTGAATTGTGGCAGTAGCCGACGCTTCGGATAGCTCTTTGTTGGGCGTTCGAGGCCGTACTCCTTGGCAGCTAGGACCTGGGTCCATCTGTCGTTGAGCGTATCCTGTTCGGCTTGAAGCTATTGCTGTTTCTTTTTTAGGCTCCTCGCAGTTGCGATGAGCTGTCGCTTAAAGCACTCTCGCTCAAGGGGTTCCTATGGCACGATGAAGTCTTCGTTACCGAGGCTGGCATACTCCTCAGAGATCGGTAGATAGTTACTATCCTCCGAATCCTCATTCCCGACTAGCTCGTCAGGGTTAACTTGTCCCTCTTCCCAATTATCCTGCTCTACGGCAGGCTCAATGGGTTTGTCAGAGTCTTCGGCATTCTCCGGGGTGTCAATGTCTCCGGTGCCCGTATTACTTTCTTTTTCCCGCCGCGATCGTGAACGGCGCCGCTGACATCGACGCTTCGGTGGTACCTTGATGGGCTTGTCCTCGATCGGATCTTGATTGCCATCGTCGTCCTCTTTGGGTGTATCCACCATGTACACGTCGTATGTAGAAGTGGCAGTCCAACGTCTGGTGATGGGCGAGTTTTGGCCTGGTTCGGCTCCGGCATCGTCGTCCATACTGTCGATGTCTTCGGAGACGTAGTCGAGTATATCGGTTAAGTCCTTGACAGTGGCTATCAAGTGGGTGGTGGGTGGGACGTGAAATTCCCTGCACTCAGTCCCTAGTTCGGGCTGTGCGTAATTCGGAGGTGATACCTTCGTGATGGCAAGAGATCGCATTAAGTCTAGGGCCTCGCTTAAGAGTGAAGGCCGGACGGGAAACCGAGGACCTGCGAAGCTGGGGATGGCAGACTCTTCCAGGTTGTGTTCACCAGACGCAGGCCTTGAGAGTTCGGAGTTGGCCTCCAGAGGTGAGTTCGGCTCTCCGATGACAAGGAGGGTCCTACTTGATTCCAGCCTCGCCGAACATACAGTTGCTTCTGGGTCTTCGACAAAGGGCTCCATGAGAGGAGAGGGTCCGGTGGGTTTTAAGATCCCATCTTCGGATGAGGTGGCTTGCCCTGGATCTATGGCCAGGGCAGGGGTAGTAGTTGGTCTTTGAGTGGCGCCTGATGACGGATCCGATGGGTTGCCTTCTTGAAGATGAGGAATAATGGTCGAGGCCGTGAATCCTTCGAAGATCAAGTCTCCTCGGATATCAGCGATGTAATTCAGGCTCCCAAATCTGATCTGATGACCAGGGGCATAGTTGTCGATCTGCTCAAGGTGACCAACTGAATTGGCACGCAGAGTGAAGCCGCCAAATACAAACAGTTGGCCGGGGAGGAAGGTCTCCCCAGAAACAGCGTCGTTGTTGATGATCAAACGAGCCATCGATCCTTCTGCCGATGACACAGTGGAACTCTCAATGAAAGCACCAATGTCTGTGTCAAAACCGACTGATCTCGGGTAGGGGGTCCCGAACTGTGCGTCTGAGGATCGAAGGTAACAAGGGACAAAGGGAATACGATGTTTACCCAGGTTCGGGCCCTCTTAATGGAGGTAAAACCCTACGTCCTGCTTGATTGTATTTGATGAGTATGGGGGTTACAAGAGTTGATCTACCTCGAGATCGTGATGGCTAAACCCTATATGTCTAGCCTATGGGAGTTATGATAGCCTCTACGGACTAAACCCTCCAGTTTATATAGACACCGGAGGGGGCTAGGGTTGTACAGAGTCGGTTTACAGAGGAAGGAAAATATACATCTGGACGCCAAACTTGCCATCCACGCAAAGGAGAGTCCCACCCGGACACAAGGAAAGGTCTTCGGTCTTGTATCTTCATGGCCCATCAGTCCGGCCCATGTTACATAGCCCGACCACCCGAGGACCCCTTAATCCAGGACTCCCTCAGTGATATCTTCAAGTGAGTCCTTAGGCTTGATCGTGTGCATTTGCGTGTATGATTAGTGCACGATTAAGCCGGGGGCGTCACAGTGTGCCTGAGGGGAAGTGCTACGTCGACACACGGCCCACGGAGGTGTTCTTCCTGTGGTTTGAGCATATCTTCAAGATGTTTCTGACAAGGCGGCTCGATTGTACAATCGTTCGCCTTTTTGCGCTACATATGAGCTCCGTCATGAAGAGAGAAGAAGTCTCGCAAATCTATGTGGCGGATCCATACTACATGCATGAGTCCTTCTTGAGTCTGAGCGACTTTGAGCGTAAAACTGCTAGGGAGTACCTCGAAAACTTCATCGTACAGAATAAGGACCAAGAAATTGTCCTCCTGCCTTATCATCCAAAGTAAGTCAGTGCCAGACAACCCTTTCGTACATTTCAATCATTCCTTCTCGCTCATATGGAGAATAATTTGAGGTGTTTTTTTCCCCGCAACAACGGGTGCGCCATCCTTATCGTTCTTTACCTGCGAGTCTCCCACACCGTTTATTTCTACCCTACCAGAAACTACGAGAAGAAGGACTACACCCACGTAATGGATATTCTAGATGATGCTCTCCAAGGCTTCAGCTTGAGGGGTGGCCACCTGCAGATCAGGAAACAAAGGCACAAGAAGACTGGTTTCTCGCATAAAACTAACTTCTGCTGCATCCTTGTCCCAAAACCAAGCAAGAACGATGGATTCTACCTCCTCCATCTCATGATGGAGTTCAGAAGGGATCACCAAAAGCTTCACATGACAAGCAGAAACGATGATCATATCCGCAAGTGGGTAGAATCTCATGGAAAAGCGGATTATAAACTTAGAGCTGACTTCTTTCGCATCCAGAGGGACATTGCGACGATCATCATGAAAGAAGTTGTCGAAGAGAAGGGGATGTTCCACCATGGCCCTATATCGCGAGCTGACGTCCGAACTTGCATAGGCATGCAACATCAGGACCTCACGCCATTCAAGAAGCTAGGGTCCATCCTTGATGATATGGAAGGATGGAACTTCTAGTGATTTACGATGCCGATGATGATGATATGTGTCGGTTGAACTTGTATAGTTTCTATAGCGATGAAACTTTGTGATGTCCACGGTCCCTACCGAACTTGCGTAACACTACTTTGTCTGTTTGGGTACGATGACCTGCATACCTCTAGTTAATTAGTTTGTGGATGATGAAACTACGTTGATTATTTGTATGTTTACTATATGTTGCATCTAGTTGCTAACCCTTTCTTTTTCGTGTTGCTCAAGTATATTTTGTTGCATATGATTGTACATTCTCTTGATGAAGATGCATCTCTAACAGGTACCTAGATTCTTGATGGCGAAGAAGCAGTGTTATGTCGTGTACAAAGGGAAGGTTCCGGGAGTGTACGACGAGTGGCCTGAGTGTCAGGCGCAAGTGGAGGGGGTCTTGGGCGCCAGCCATAAAGGCTTCAAAAGCAGACAAGAAGCAGAAGCTAGTTACTTGAGGTTCACGCTAGCGCGAGAGAGGACTCATAACCGCCGCCTCATGTACTGCATAGTTCCGCTCTCACTCATAGTGATAGCTCTTCTCGCGTATATCATTGTTTAGATGGATGACGATGTAGTTGCAAGTATTCGAGACTTGTATCGCTATTTTTGAGATGATGACGAGAGACCACTTTGTGTTGGATGATGATTATGATGATGACATGATTTGATGAGACTATTTGTATGTATATGCTATGATTATATTTGTATGTGTATGATATGCAAAAGATTATTGTATAAAGCCTGTTCAAATACAAAACAAATATGCAGAAAAAAAAACAGAAACTAATAAAACTAGCAGTAGCGAGGGGAATAAAGTTAGCAGCAGCGCGCCCTTACCAGTAGCGCGGCTTAATTAAAAGCGCTGCAGCTATTAGCAGTAGCTCGTCGCTCCAAAGCTCGCTACTGCTAACCATGTATAGCAGCAGCGTGGGCCGACCCGCGCTACTGCTACATGTTAGCTGTAGCGCCGTATCAGTAGCGCGGGTATCCGCGCTACTGATACACCAAATACCCGCGCTACTGCTAGGCTTTTCCCTAGTACACATTTGTAAGTACGTGCATATAGCACAAACATAACTATATATCGCAGTACACGTCTCTCTCTGTATATGTTTGTAGACTGTACTACTACTAGTATGTATACAGATGTGCAAATGCATGTTTTAACATTACGATGCGGTTTTGGTAAAAGTAGAAAAAACAACACTAGTCAACCTTGTGAAACGATTCAATGCAAAAGAAATGCAAAAATGCTCGTGTGATTGTTTACTTTAGCTTCCTTCTCTCTGTGGTTTTTTCTCTATCGTACTTTGTACGGAGTATCTCACTGGTCGGGAAGGCATGCAAATTCCCAAACCGCTTCGTACACCCTGTATCGAATTTTTTGCCTAAGAAGTTGGGCCGTGCAATTGGAATTCCAACTTGAGTAGTACTACTAGTAGTAGGAGTAGTAGCTAGGGATCGAGTGTGCGAGATGAACCGGATGCGGAGAGATGAAATGCAAAAAAGATAGAGGGATGTGATGGTTGCTTGTCCGTTCATTTTACCAGGCCACTTATTACCTGGAGTGGTGGGGTTTTGTGATATGACGGCTTTACTGCCGCACCACGAGCGGGGTGAGACTCCCGTGCAGCGCTGCCCTCTTCACTAATACTACCTCTGTCGTGGCTTATTAGTCCCCCATGTAATTTGACCGAAGATTTAACTGACAAAATGTTAGTGCATGTCAACAAAAACTATATTGTTGGATTCGTAGTTGAACATAGTTTTCAATGATATAATTTTTGGTGACATCCATGAGCATTTTGTTAGGTAAATTTATCGTCAAAATTTGGCACAGATTACAATGGGGACCAATAAACCAGGATGGAGGTAGTACTATATATAGTAAGATGCCCGTGTGTTGCACGGAACACTGAAATGCATTGATCCAGGGGCTGTTTATTTTGACAAAGTATGTGGGGGTCATCTCATGTGTAACAAATATCGATAGGTTTCTTCGGATATTATTTCTTCTCTAGAGCTCACAAGCATCCGGGTGAATAGTAAATGTAGGCTAAATAGATAAAAAAATATCTTTTGCAAACAAAAGTGTTCAACTATTCAACGTGCATCCAAAACTTTTGAAGAAATAACACTTATTGTGCTTTGCAAAAAATGATCTTTAAGAATTATTTTTTGAGTATCGATTTTGTTTATTTTTTCTAGACCACCATGAATGTAAATTAGGATGACTTGGAAGGGGGCAGAGGAGACGGTGAGTTGGAGGGGGGTCGTGGTGGTGGTCGGCAATGCAGCCTGAGAGAAGGCATGAGAGGAGTTGGAAGGGGGCAGAGGAGAGACCAACATTAATTTTAGTAATGATATCTGGCGATTGTTCGCCACGAGCCCAATCATGGCGAATGCCCACATAACCGTCAGATTTCCATCCGACGGTGGCCTTTTCTTAAGCCAAGGCATTTGACAAAACTCCCACCCTTACACATGTACTATAACTGCGATGCGGGCGTTTGCAACTGCCATGTCTCCCAGGGAACGTTTGCTGGGGATTGGAGTTAGCACCGATGGCAGTTCGTAGTCATTCCACGCTCGGGCATTGAAGTTTGTAACTATTTAAAATATACTACTCCTCCGGTGCTAGTTGTAGAGCAAAGTCCTACTCCACTATACTACTCGGGCATAGTAGTAGGTACTGTAGCTTATTGTACTGTGATCACTGCAGTTGTCTGGCATCGATATGACCCTACATTATTGGGATGTGTCTCGTAAGTCAAGCGGCATGCTGCTGCTACATTGTCATCGCCACTTGTCCACTTCCCGCAGCACATATTCGCTTCTCCATCCTCGTCTACACATAATCGTCCAATCTTCCATCCCCACTAGGGGCCTCCCCCCTCTTCTGAAACCCAAGCACTAACAACGGCAGAACCGAGCAGCGTCCGTCGAAAGAGTGGCTGGAATTTGCTCCCCACAGAGGTAATCAAACTCATTGTTTCACGTGTGGACAATCTCAGTATCAGGCCACTCGCCGCGTGCTCGTCGGGGCTGTACCGTTTACTCAAAGCCCTTAGGCCGGAGCTTTTTATGCCAGCTCCCTGCTTGCCGATTTCTCCTGATCTTTAGAAACTACGTGTCACACAACATAACGATCGTAGGGTGGCAAGCATCAACCCCCTCAACTGCGATCCGATCCCCGCCACCCTCAACTACATTAACGGTATGTACTGGGTTGACATGAACATGTCTTGGATGGTGCTCGTCGGCGGTCGCGGCAGCTGGATGCTCATGGAGGTCTACACCCGGTGATTGATCCCCCTTCCTTCGATTAACACTGCACTGCTTTGGCACCGTGACCCAGAATACTCGGAATCTTACAGTAGCCGACATGATACCAAGTTTGATTTGCTCAAGGTTGTAATCTGCCAAGTGCCCACAAGATCTGTGAATTATAAAGACTTCAGGCTAATTGCGTTCTTCAACTGCAGTCTCGCCTATCTGACAGGTCACTGCGGTAGGTGGATAAATCTGCACGCCCATCGCAGGATCATACATCCTCCATGGCTCTCTAATGCCATTGAACACAAGGGCTTCATTTACACTGATGACTCCTTCTATGGCTGGACGTATTGCTGGCCTACTCCAGTCATCGCTACAAAGGGCTGTTACAGCAGTATGTTACTTTCCTATGATATCATGATAGCTTGCTTATATTACTGTCAACATTTACTGAAAAAATATTCATGCTGATAACATGTTGTTCTTAAAATTGACTACAGTAAGAACCCTTTTTTATTTGACCCCAACTTGATATGATGTTCTAGGCCGCCTGGTGTCCCTACCCTTCCTAATCCCATAACCTTTCAAAGAAAATTAGCATGGCAGTTGCAGGTGGTTCCTAAATCGATCAGACGACGGTGAACAATTGATGATTGTTCGCATGTACCAGACGTGTTGTTTCGCGGAATACAATCACAGTCGCTGCATAGTCTTTGAGCAGGATCCCAACTTCTCTGGGCCTTCAGGAATTTTTGATCGGAGGCCGGTAAGTAGCCTTGGTACATGCTCTCTGTTTCTCAGTCTGAATTATTTGATTAACCAGGAGATAACCAACATCAAGGATCATGATGGCAGCGCGATTTCGTTCATCAGGCAAAACTGTGTGTACACAGCGTACCATGCGTCTCTCCATGCACCATACCCTGATATGTGCCGCCACGCTCTGCAGCCCAAAGTAGGAGAGAGGGTCGCAAGTATCAGACTTCGACCTGCTGGCTGGAGTTTCCCCCGTCAGGCACCCATCTGGTTCAAGCCGTCAGCCAATCTCCACACCTTAATAAATAGTAATGTCTAACTGAGCCAGTTAGTTAGATGCGTACACTTGGTGTAGTAGGATCTTTATTTAGTTTGATGCATACACTTGTTCTTTTTTGGTAGCCCTTTTGTACTGTTGTCTCATGTTTGGTTTGGAAGAGAGAGCTGCGTCTTTACTCTTCTGGCCTGCTTACTGCTTCTGTTGCACCCCCAGCCCTGGTTGTTGATGCTGCTGTTTTCAATGTACAATCAGTAATATATTTCATCTGTTGGTTGAATAAATGTGTTGTTAGAACGACAAACACAATGTTTTAGAATTCATTGCACGGTCCGATCCTTTAGTGCCCCGTACATAGCGCATACTATTTTTGGTACAGAACACATTTTCCACTTGTCGATCACATGCAGCCCAGTGATGGAGGCCCAATAGAGGAGCCCATAATTAACTGGAAGGGAGGCTCTCACATGAATCCAGCCCAGGTACATGCTCATGGACCCCTAAACATAAATAAATAAAGGTAAATGCTCATGCACCGGTTCTTTAAATTTACGATTTGAAAAGTAAAATTTTAACAGGAGGATATTATTTCCTATGAGAGTGTCCTTACATTCAGTCGATATTATTCTTAGGCAAAGATAGCGACCAGTCTTTTTTATCCCACCATTTTCTTCCTGCAACCAGCAGACTGTTATCGTGTCCCCGCCAGGTTGAAGCCCATGCAAATCATAGTCAACGTGGTAAATAGTTTCGGCCCATTATTATTTTACGATAATAATGCCCAACCCAGCCCAACACATTGACGACACTACTTTATCCCAGTGCTTCTGAATGTGCCTGGCTTCACACCTCAAGAAGAAAATTGTCTCAAAAAAGAACCTCAAGAAGAAAAAGGTGCTCCGCAGCATTTTACAATAAGTTGTAGCCATATAAAATTAATTCTTATAATCCAACATAATGAGTTTTTGGGTCTAACCGGTCCAGCCGCCAAAAGCAAACCTGGGCCGGCGGGAGCGCCTATTCCCACCTTCTACGGCTGGTTGCGCTGCCGTGCACGCATCGCATCCCTGTTGTACCCTGAAATATTGGCCAAGCCATCCCTTTACTCCCCCTGACATCCTATTATTCTCCGGTGATGGCAGCCCACCCCGCACCAGAACCCGTGAACCCTTGTACTCCCCTCCGCCTATGGCCACACTGCCGCATCTTCCCCAGCTCCTGTTCATTCCCGTCTGAGGCCTCGCCGTCGTCCTCCGCCTTGGTGCGCTCGCAGCGACGCCGCCGTCTGGCCTTGTCAACATAGTGAATCGAGAGAGGACTGTAGTTGTGAGTATGATAGTACGGACCCACCAGGTCCACTCCCGAATGCAAGCAAGTGTCTCTTTACTACTCAGATGCACCCCTTGATTTTTTTTACTCTAATCCACCCTGCTGACATTTGGGACCCTCATCATTGTCAACGTATAGTCAATTAATGACAGAATTGCACAACGCATAGTCAATTAACGACAGAATTGCACAACGCTTTTTTTTGAGGATTTGTTCAGACGGAGCAGGGTATAAACTGGCTTGTGAAGTCTTTGTGGCCCATCTAACAACATGACCAGCCCAGCAGTTTTTTCTTTGGAAAAATAGGTAGCCCACCATTTCTTTTTGAAGAATACCCAACCTAGGCCTATTTGTTTTCTTTGACTTACTGGGTTGCAAATCTTTCAAGACGAGGAGGGATGCATTCCGGCCTGGCCAGAATATGAGCAGTAAATCTTAAAAGTAATATGAAATGGGCTGCAAATTCCAAAAAAAATATAGCAAATGGACACTTAGTTTCTTTTTTGTTTTTGTTCTTCACTGATATTTTATATTTCTTTGGATTTTGACATAACATAGTATTACTTTATTTTTAAATTAGTTTTAGTATGACTCCTAATTTTGGGATTAAAAATATTTCGTACCCTAGCAAAAATATTCAAATTTTAAAATTTCCGCATATTTTTTAGTTCAAATTTTTAACCCTGGTACTGACCAAAAAATGGGCAGCAATTCTAAAAATGGAAAATGGGCTACAATAAATTCCATATGAATTAGAAAATGGGCTGTAAATTATAAAAAAATAATAGCTAATGTGTTGTACACGCCACAAATTTCGAGGCTCACTTGTTTACGCAAGGCTTTGTCAAATTATAGTCAACACACGATTCTAGCAGCAGTGACTCTTGGATGTCCATCCAACGACCGACGTGCTTCTTCAATCTCTGATCTTCCTGCTCGAGCCGCCTAAATCAGCGCCGGCAGGACTGCCTGCTCCCTCCTCTTGTGGCCGGCTGTGATGCCGCACAGACTTCACCGGCTCACCCTACTCCCTCCGCTGGCCTGGCAATCCCTCTACCCACCCGCACCTCCTGTTATTCTCCGGTGACGGCAACCTCATGCCGCAACCGAACCCGTCAATCGTCATACTCCCCTCAGCGTGGGCATCCACTACTGTGTCTTCGCCGGCTCCGGGTCATTCCATTCCTAGGCCTCACCGTCGTCCACTGCTTTGGTGCTCTAGGCACGGCGTGCTCAACATGGTCAACATTCAACAAATGACAGCCATTGGAATAGGGATGTACATGGAGAGGCTAACAGTAGGGACCCCCATGGTCCATGGCCGCACGCAAGCAACTACCTCCTTATTACGCAAAAAAAATGATTCCTCCCCCTGACATCTGGGGTCCATCGGATTCGAAGGCTGACCTGTGGGCCTACTAAGTTGATGCATACGCAGAGCTTTGTCAACTTAGTCAACAAATGATTCTAGCAGCAGTGACCATTGGATGTTAATCGTATGGCCCTGCTGCTTCTTCAATCTCTGATCTTCTTGCACCTGCCGCCCAAACCAGTGTCGGCGGGACAGCCTACTCCTACCTTCAGTGGTCGGCTGTGCTGCCGCGCAGGCCTCACCGCCCCATCCTACTCCCACCGCTGGCCAGGCCTTCCCTCTATTCACCCACACCCCCTGTTATTCTCCGGCGATGGCAGCCTCAAACCACAGCCGAACCAATCAACCCTCGTACTCCCCTCCACGTGGGCATCCACTACCGCGTATTCCTCGGCTCCGGGTTGTTCCCTTACTAGGTTGCACCATCGTCCACCACCTTGGTGCTCTCGGACGGTACGGCGGCGTCAACGCGGTCAATGAACGACAGCCATCATAAGAGGAATGTATGTGGAGAGACTGACAGTTGGGTCCATGGCTGCACGCAAGGAAGTGCCTCCTTATTACGCGCAAAATAATGATTCCTTCACCTGACAGCTCGGACCCACAGGAAGAGCCTCTGTATTTCACGAAAAAATGTCCCCCCCTGACAGCTGGGACCCGCCGGCTTTATCTTCGCACGCAAGGAAGTGCCTCCTTATTACATGCAAAAAAAAGTTGATGACCCCTGATAGCTGGGACCCACCAGGTCGAAGCATACGTAGCGTTATCTGTCTGGTCACGAATGTGTACGTACATAGCGGTTGATCGGTCTCTCTACAGCGATGAACCGTGGCCGAGTAAGGAGCGACACATGTCCTAGTAGAGCCGCCGATGTAGCATGTCACGCAGTCCCATCTATATCGTGTACACGTACGTACAGACACGCTGCAAGAACATAAATACGGTTACATACATACATACTGGCGGGGTCTCGAACGTGTACATCGATGGCATCCTTTTCATCGGTAGCCAACCGGCTGGGTCAGAACAGAGGAAACAACGTCGTGTTCATCCGGAGGCAACCGACTGGGTCGGAATACGTCATGTTCATAGGGAACCAACCGGCTTGGATGGAACAGCCGTAACGAGGTCTGGCGTACCGCAGAACGGAGGAAACGGCCTTCTGTCCGACCGCGTACGGTCGAAACGGGGTCCTGTTCATCGGGAAGGATCTGGCGTACCGCAGAACGGAGGAAACTGACTTCTGTTCGAGTGCCTACGGACTAAACGGGGTCCGGTTGATCAGGAGGGGTGTGGCATACCGTAAAACAGAGGAAACGGACTTCTGTTGGAGCGCCTACGGTCGAAACAGGGTCCTGTTCATCGGGAGGGGTGTGGCGTACTGCAAAACGGGACTCCACGGGCTACTATTCATCCACCGTCTACTGCCTCACTCCAGACTCCACGGGCTAATGTTCATCCGTCGTCGACTTCCTCCAGCCTCCACCTACTACTGTTCATCCACCGCGGCTTCCTCCTACCTCCACCAGCCAATGTTCATCCACGGGCTACTGTTCATCCAGCCTCCACCGGCTACTGTTCAACCAGCCTTCACGGAGTCCTGTTCACCCACCCCCAACCGTCTCGGGTGTGGCGGCCTCCTCGGGGTCCTGTTCATCCAGCAGCAACGGCCTACTACCACGGGGTCCTATTCATCCAACCCCCACCGGGGACTGTTCATCCAACCCCAACCAACCGGCTAGACTCACTACGTATCGACTTGTTCAACCAACCCCCAATGGTCACTGTTCATCAAGAGGCAGGTTCGATCGGCTTCAGTAAGCAGCAACAACGAACGATCCCTCAGGTTCAGCTAGCAGCAGTAGCGAAGGAATCGCTCGGTTCACTCAGCAGCGAAGGAATCACTCGTGTTCAGTTAACAGCCAGGGATCAATCGCTCAAGTTCAGTAACGTAGCTAGTGCAATCGCTCGGGTTCAGTTACAGCCCAAAGCCTCGCACACACGCGCGTACGTATAGGAGAGAAACGCGCAAATCTCCGTGCATCACTCGGCCCCGACCACCCACCGTAACCGGGAATTCCCCAAAATTTTCCTCGCCCTCGCTTCTACCATGATTTTTTCCATCATAGACGGCCCAAAGAATGTCATTCAGGTGTGTCCCCAGCCCGCCAGGACGAAAAGCCCATTATTTGTCATGATTTTTTGTCATAGAAGTAGGAGCCCACCACAACTATGATGATACGTGTTTTTGTCACAATTATCATCATAGAAGTGTCATAACCATGATAGAATTTTTTCTTTCGGGCCATAATGTCACGGATGTGTCTTTTTTTGTAGTGATTGCAAGGAACCAAACTTATCATATTCAGTGATCTACACGAAAGTTTTTATTATATCCCTCTTGAATACCTATCCTTTATGGACAAGCCTTATAACCCTTGTAATTGCCATTAATATTCATTAGATTGTCAAAAAGATTTAAGTGAAGCATGAGAGTGCAACTATTTCTTTAAAATATAACCACTGCCATGCTCTAAAAGATATAAGTGAAGCACTAGAGCAACTGCCTAGCTCAAAAGATATAAGTGAAGCACATGGAGTATTCTAACAAATCACGAATAAATGTGTGTCCCTCTCAAAAGGTGTGTGCAGCAAATGATGATTATGGAAAACTAAAAAGCAAACAAAGCAAAGAATACTATAATACAAGACACTCCAAGCAAAACTCATCTCATGTGATGAGTAAAAATATAGCTCCAAGTAGTATACCAATAGATTGTAGACGAAAGAGGGGATGCCATCCAGGGCATCCCCAAGCTTAGACGCTTGGGCCTTTCTTGAATATTACCTTGGGGTGTATTTGGCATCCCCAATCTTAGGGTCTTGTCGCTCCTTATTCCTTCATCCATCGTGATCTCACCCAAAACATGAAAACTTCAGCACACAAAACTCAACAGAAACCTCATGAGATCCGTTAGTATAATAAGAAAATCATAAAATTTAGGTACTGTTGTGAACCCCTTCATATTTTATTCTTGCATAATACTTACTTTATTCCAACTTCTACATGACTTATACCCCCCGATATGATCCATATCATCATTAAAACTAGCAAACTATGCAATAGAAAACAGAATGTGTCTAAACAGAACTGCCTGTAATGATGTGAACAAACACTATACTTCTATAACTCCAAAAAGTCTAAAAAATTAGGACAACATGGGCAATTCGTATATCAATAATGTGAAAAAAAATCAGAATTTTATCACATTCCATTGAATTATGATAATTCCATCACTGGGCGCAAAAGTTTCTGTTTTTTCACAGAATCAAATCAACTATCAACTAAATCATCCCAAAGGCTTTACTTGGCACAAACACAAATTAAAACATAAAAACACAATCATAACGATAGAAATAATTGTGTCGACACTCAAAACAGAAAGAAAAAGCAAAAATTTAAGATAACTATTGGGTTGCCTCCCAACAAGCATTGTTTTACGCCCCTAGCTAGGCGTAAGGCATTGTTTCAAGTATTTTCAAGCTTAGACTTCATAATCTCCTTATACATAGCATCATCATAAACACTTCTCACAAACTCCCTTTTCTATTACATAGCCTTCTATTAGGAGAACCCAAATGGTGGAATGGGCTATCCTTAGTAATTGTCACATCATTAGTTTTAACTTCTTGGGAGACGTGGTCATCAAGGGACTTTTCATAAGTAATGGTGAACTCATCATCTATTAGGATTTTAGCATTTTCAATACAATCTTCTTAAAAACCTTGTTGGTTCCCTTTTATGATCCAATAATATTGATGATTAATACCATTGAATACTTGTTGGATTAAATGTAAATAGGGAACTTTCTTTTTAGCATTTTCCTCAAAAGCATGATGATCTCGAGACATATATCTCCAAATAAAATCTCTATCATATAAAAGTTCATATATCATAGGACATTCATAATTCACATTTTAAAAGTCGAAGATTTCTCTAGCTTCTCGTACTATATAGTCAAATTCATTCATGATAATAAGAGTGGTTATATTTTTAGCCCTAGGACTGTTTATGACAGGTAGCTCAAAGAACAATCTTTGCAAAGTATGATGAGTACGCATAAATCTTCTTTCAAGTTTAATAATGAGTGCATAAATAGCTTGGGCATAACTATTGGTTCTTTTAAGAATAGGAATATCATTACACACCAATGTTCTCGTACAAGTGAAGAACTCTTGAACAATACTTTTTCCTATGATATTCCCACTCCCCGTCACAAAAGTTTTAGTATCCAAATTTATGGGGATTTCCATCTTAGGAATCTTACTATCCTCACTCTCACCCTTAGCGATAAAAAATTCACACATGGTAGCAACTTCAAGCAAGACAAGCAACTAACAAAGCAAATATTTTTGTGTTTTTCGGTTTTTATGAGAAGTGGAGGAGATGAAAACAAAAGGTAAAGGCAAATAAAAAGTAGAGCAAGTAGATGATAGTTTGTGTGTAGTTACTTGATAGGTTTTGATGATGTCTCCCCGGCAACGGCACCAGAAATTCTTCCTGCTACTTGTGAGTTGCGTTGGGATTTTCCCCAAAGAGGAGAGGAGGTGCAGTATAGTAGAGATAAGTATTTCCCTAAGTGAGAACCAAGGTTTATCAACCCAATAGGAGAATCACGCAAAGCCTCGTGAACAACACCTGCACACACAAAAGAAATACTTGCACCCAATGCGGGCAAGAGGATTGTCAATCTCCTTGGACTCGTTACTTGCAAGGATTAAATCTTGTATAGGTAGATGGATAAATTGCAAAGTAAAATAAAAGTAAATAAATTGTAGCAAAGGAATTTTGGATTTTATAATATGGTAAAAGTAGACCCGTGGGCCATAGTTTTCACTAGAGGCTTCTCTCTCGAGCACATAGCATACGGTGGGTGAACAAATTATTGTTGGGCAATTGATAGAAAAGCGCATAGTTATGATGTATTCACGGCAATGATCATGTATATAGGCATCACGTCCGAGACAAGTAGACGAACTCCTGCCTGCATCTACTACTATTACTCCACCGATCAACCACTATCCAGCATGCATCTATGGTATTAAGTTCATGAAAAACGGAGTAACGCCTTAAGCAAGATGACATGATGTAGAAAAAGTAAACCCAATCAATATGAATAAACCCCATCGTTTTACCCTTAATGGAAACAATACAAATACGTGTCTTGTCCTCTTCTGTCACTCGGCTATAGAGCACCGCAAGATTGAACCCATTACAAAGCACCTCTCACACTGAAGATAAATCAATCTAGTTGGCCAAAGCAAACGGATAGATCAGAGAGAAATACAAAGCAATAACAATCATGCATAATAAAGTTCAGAAAAGACTCAATTACATTCAACGAATAATCTGATCATAAACCCACAATTCATCGGATTCCAACAAACACTCTGCGAAAGAAGATTACATTGGATAGAACTCCAAGAAAATCGAGGAGAACATGCTATTGAAGATAAAAGATAGAGACGAAGCCATATATCTACTAGCTATGGGCCCGTAGGTCTATGGTAAACTACTCACGCATCATCGGAAGGCAGCAAGGATGATGTAGAAGCCCTCAGTGATCGATTCCCCCTTCGGCAGAGTACCGGAAAAGGCCTCCAGATGGGATCGCGGAAGAACAGAAGCTTGTGGCGGCGGAAAAAGGGTTTCAGGTGGCTCTCTATTGGTTTCCCAATATTTAAGAATTTATAGAAGTGGAATTAGGTCAGACGGAGCCTGGTGGGGCCCACAAGGTAACAGGGCACCCCCATGGGCACGCCCTATTGCCTTGCCGTCTCCTCGTTCATCGTCTGGTCTCCTGCCGAAGCTTCTAGGGTCTCTCTTCTCCAGAAAACAATCATCAAAAAGTTTTGTAGCGTTTGGACTCCGTTTGGTACTGATTTTCTGGAAAACCAATGTTGGGAAACATTGCATGGAAAACAAAAAAAATTCTACGTACATCCAAGATCTATCCATGGAGATGCATAGCAACGAGGGGGAGAGTGTGTCTACGTACCCTCATAGACCGTAAGCGGAAGCGTTTAGTAACGTGGTTGATGTAGTCAAACTTTTTCATGAGATGGGCCTCTAGGGCATATTTCGTTCAACCAAAAACAACCAGAAAACAGCAAGTGGCATTAGGCACTGGGTTAATAGGTTAGTCCCAAAAAATGATATAAAATAGCTCAAAAAGACATATAAAGTATCCAAGATTGATAATATAATAGCATGAAACAATCAAAAATTATTGATACGTCGGAGATGTATCAGGCCCTTCCTCGTTCATGAGATGGGCCTCCTCGGAGGACCTGTCGAGAATGCCGGCATCCCAACCTGGCCTACGGCTAACGGCTCGGTGATGTAGAACCATTCTCGCTGCCACTCCTTGATCGTCTCCACGAAGGTGCCCTCCGGCCAAGTCACCTTCTGGAGTTTGTTGATCATGGCTCCACCGCACTCAACAAGTTGGGCGCCGCTGCTCTTCGGCTTTATGCCAAACGTTTTCAGCCAGAGGCCGAAATGCGGCTTGACACATAGAAAAGCCTCGCAGACGGTAATGAATGTCGTGAGGTGAAGGAATGAGTTCGGGGCTAGGTGGTGGAAATCGAGCCCGTAGTAGAAAAGCACCCCACGCACAAAGGAGTGCATGGGGAACCCCGAATCTCAGACGAGGTGGGGGAGGAAGACTACCCTCTCCCTAGTTTGGGAGTAGGATTTGCTGGTTGGGCTCTGGGGCCCGGCAGGCGGCGGCGGGGATGTACCCCGCGGTTCGGAGCTCCTGGATGACGCCCTCCGTGATGTTGGAGGCCACCCATTGGCCCTTCAGGTTGGCGTCGGTCATCGCCGTAGAAGAGCTGCGAGCACTGGAGAAGGCTTGCGGAGGCTTTTGGAATGGACCTGGGGTGCTAGAGCTCTAGAGGTTGTGTGCAATGGCGAGAGGATGGAAGTGTGGCGAAAGAGGGATTACTACCCTTTGCCTTTATAAGTCAGTAAAAGACCAAAGGTCCCCTTTACTGCGCCGGATTAATCGCCACGTCTCAATCCTTGCTGTCATTATGTGCCTGTGGGGTGAAACAATCCTTGATGATATCCCCCAAAATACGGGGCACGATCTCTGCTTTGATGAGACATGCCAATAAGAGCGCTGCCTCGGGTCACGATACGAGCTACAATAACTAGCTCACACACCGTGTGTGGTGACAGGTTCGGTAAAAGTTGTTAGGCCAGAACACTATTCACACCTATGCGGTTGGCCTTCGAGGCTAATTATCTAAAGACTTCGGGAGCTAAAGTGGGGCCCTCAAAAATAGGTGTTTGGTGGGCGGTACCTTTAAGGACAAGAAGGATAAATGCTCTGAATAGAAAAAGACCTCAGGTCACATGAAGAATCATCCGAAGAGAAGAACTCGCCTGTCAAGCCGAAGACCCCAAGCCGAAGTCATCCGTCCGAGGAAGGTTGCCGTCCTCGGCTCAGAATACAAGTTTAAGGGCTACTGACGGTGTCCTGGACTAAGGGGTATGATACGTCTCAAACTTATCTATAATTTATGAAGTATTCATGCCATTATATTATCATTCTTGGATGTTTTACAATCATTTTATAGCAACTTTATATCATTTTTTGGGACTAACCTATTGACATAGTGCCCAGTGCCAGTTGCTGTTTTTTGCTTGTTTTTTACATCGCAGAAAATCAACACCAAACAGAGTCCAAACGCCACGAAACTTTTTGGAGATTTTTTCTGGACCAGAAGACACCCGGTGGGCCAAAGAAGTACCAGAGGGGAGCTCCGAGGAGAGCAGAACCCACCAGGGCACGCCTGGGGGCCCAGGCGCGCCCAGGTGGGTTGTGCCCACCTCGGTGGCCTCCTGCACCGCCTCTTCGACCTATAAATTCCCAAATAATCCAAAAACCCTTGGGGTAACCCTAGATCAGAAGTTTCGCCGCCGCAAGCCTCTGTAGCCACGATAAACCAATCTAGACCCTGTTCCGGCACTCCGCCGGAGGGGGAAATCATCACCGGTGGCCATCTTCATCATCCCGGCGGCCACCATGATGAGGAGGGAGTAGTCCCTCGGGGCTGAGGGTTTGTACCAGTAGCTATGTGTTTAATCTCTCTCTCTCTCTCTCTCTCTCTCTCGTGTTCTTGAGATGTCACGATCTTGATGTATCGCGGGCTTCGTTAATATAGTTGGATCATATGGTGTTTTCCCCTCTCTATCTTGTTGTGATGAATTGAGTTTTCCCTTTGAGATTTTGTTTTATCGGATTGAATACTTTTATGGATTTGAGAGCACCTGATATATGTCTTGCATACGAATACCCATGGTGACAATGGGGTATTATCTTGATTCACTCAAGATATATTTTGGCACTCAACTCGCGGATTCCCGAGGTGACATTGGGGTAATCTATGCATAGGGGTTGATGCACGTTTTCGTCCTTGTTTCTCCGGTAGAAATCTTGGGGCACTCTTTGAGGTTCTTTGTGTTGGATTGAGTATTATGAATCTGAATTTGCTTTGGTGTTATTTTAGTACGAACTCTTGATAGATCGATCGGAAAGAATAGCTACGTGTTATTTTAGTACGAACTCTTGATAGATCGATCGAAAAGAATAACTTGGTGTTATTTTAGTATGAACTCTTGGATAGATCGATCGGAAAGAATAGCTACAAACAATTTCTTCTTATGTTCTCCGCTAGATAAGAACTTTGGAGTGATTCTTCATCGCACTTTGAGGGATGGTTATGTGATCCAATTAGATTAGCATTGTTGAGAGATTGCACTAGCGAAAGTACGGACCCTAGAGGCCTCATTTTCAAGCATTGCAATACCGTTTGTGCTCACTTTTCTTACTTTCTACCTTGCTATTTTTTATTGTTACTATTACAAAAAGAGAAAAGTGTGTTTTTGGTCCCTCAAGTTCCCAGAAAGTGTAGACTTAGTCCCTCAAGATTTTTTGGTCTACATTTGGTCCCTCAAGTTTCAAAATCGGATAAGTTTGGTCCTAAACCAGATTTTGAGGGCGTTGACCGGGTCAAAACTGCCCGATGAACAGTAAATTTTTTGGGGTTCAATATGCTTACATGCGCATGGTGCGCCCAAATTTTCGTGCTCTTTCGACACTCGAGGAGCTCGTCGCAAAAAAAACAAAAATATCTGCTTGATGAATAGAAAATTCAAAAAAAATTCAAAACAAAACAAAAAAATTCTGAAATTTTTTGGGGTCCAATATGCTTACATGCGGAAGGCGCGATCAAAATTTCGTAGTCTTTCGAGACTCGAGGAGCTCGTGGCAAAAAAAAAATTCGCTCATAAAAAAAGGCCAAAATTTGTTTTTTTGCCACGAGCTCCTCGAGGGTCGAAAGACCACGAAATTTTGGTTGCACCTTACGCATGTAAGCATATTAGATCCCAAAAAATTTCAGAATTTTTTGGTTTTGTTTTGAATTTTTTTCAAATTACTATTCATCAGACAGATATTTTTGTTTTTTTTTGCCACGAGCTACTCGAGTGTCGAAAGAGCACAAAAATTTAAGTGCACCTTGCACATCTAAGCATATTGAACCCCAAAAAAATTCAGATTTTTTTGAAAGATAAAAATCGCATTTACTGTTCATCGGGCGGTTTTGACCCGGTCAACGCCCTCAAAATCTGGTTTAGGACCAAACTTATCCGGTTTTGAAACTTGAGGGACCAAATGTAGACCAAAAAATCTTGAGGGACCAAGTCTAGACTTTCTGGGAACTTGAGGGACCAAAAACACACTTTTCTTACAAAAATCAATATCTACTATCCATATTCCACTTGTATCACCATCTCTTCGCCGAACTAGTGCACCTATACAATTTACCATTGTATTTGGTGTGTTGGAGACACAAGAGACTTTTTGTTATTTGGTTGCAGGGTTGTTTGAGAGAGACCATCTTCATCCTACACCTCCCACGGATTGATAAACCTTAGGTCATCCACTTGAGGGAAAATTGCTACTGTCCTACAAAACTCTGCGCATGGAGGCCCAACACGAGTCTACAAGAATAACGTTGCGTAGTAGACATCAAGCTCTTTTCTGGCGCCGTTGCCGGGGAGGTAAGTGCTTGAAGGTATATCTTTAGATCTTGCAATTGAATCATTTAAGTTTCTTGTTTTATCACTAGTTTGGTTTTATAAAATAAAACTACAAAAAAATGGAACTGAGGTGGCCTCATATTATTCGTCTTTATCATGTCTTTCTTGAAAATGATGGAAAGGAAAATTGTGCTCAATTGATAGAAGAAGAATTCAATAAAATGTTTGGCATAAATGATGAGCATGATTGCAATGTTGTTGGTATGAATTCTTTGAATATTCATGATGCTAATGATGCAAAGCCATAAACTTGGGGATGCTATATTTGATGAAGATGATATTTTTAGTCCCCCAAGATTTGATGTGCAAATTTTTTATAATGATTGTATGCCTCCTATTTATGATGATTATATTGATGAAAGTGGATTTGGAGATGTCATGACTTTATTTAGTGATGAATCTACTATTTTGGAGGAGGTTTCAATTGATTATGATGAGAACAAAGTTGCTATTTATGATGATTATGGTGATGACATGTATGCTATAAAGAATAATGATAACCATGAAACTTGTCATCATGATTTTTATTTTCAATTGGATTATGCAAATCAAATATCTCATGATAGTTATTTTGTTGAGTTTGCTCCCACTGCTATGAATGAGAATAAATTTGCTTATGTGGAGAATAATAAAAAAATTATGCTTGTGAATCATGAAAAGAATGCTTTATGTGATAGCTATATTGTTGAATTCATTCATGATGCTACTGAAAATTATTATGAGAGTGGAACATATGCTTGTAGGTATTGCAATAATATCAAGTTTCCTCTCTTTATGTTGAAAGTTTTGAAGTTGCCCTTCTTTTGCCTTCCTATGCTAGTTGATTCTTACTCCCATAAATTGTTTGCTCACAAAATCCCTATGCATAGGAAGTGGGTTAGACTTAAATGTGCTTGTCATGTGATTCATGATGCTCCCGTTATGTTTCAATTCTTATTTTTTATGTGAGCATCATTGAAATCATCATGCCTAGCTAAAAGGCATTAAAGAAAAGCGCTTGTTGGGACACAACCCAACACTTTTACCTACTGTTTTTGTGTGTTCACATGATTAATATACTTTAGTAATCATGTTTTATAGATTTTGCTTCAATAAAGTGCCAAGTAAAGCCTTTGGGATAGTGTGGATGATAGTTGACTTGAATCTGTGCAAAAACAGAAACTTTTGCGTCCATTGCAGAAATTCCTGCCTTTTACTGGAACATGGAAAAATTCTGAATTTTTTACAGTTTATGGTTATACAAATTTTGTACGTTTTCCTAAGTTTTCAGAATTTCTGGAGTTACATAAGTATGACCTTAATTCAGATCTTTATGTACTGTTCTGTTTTTGACAGATTCTGTTTTCAATGCATGATTTGCTTGTTTTCTAGTTTCTATGGCTTATATTGCTTAATATAAATTGTGGAAATTGTAGAGTACAGTAGGCATTGTGTGAGAACAATTATGAATCTTGTCTTCGACAGTACCAAAGTGAATGATTTGTCTTTATCATACTAACCCATCTCACGAAGTTCCGTTAAGTTTTGTATGATTGAAGTTTTCAAATTTTGGGTGAGATCAAGCCCGTACGGGGCACATGTGCAGGATGTGCAACTACACAGGGCCCCAAAGAAAATGGGGCCCCCAAATTAGACGGAGGTAGTACTACAGCGATTAGTAAATGAAGAAATTGTAGCCAATTCACTCAGGAACACTACTTGACAATCTGGCCAAGTCTTTTGGTCTTCTCTCCTTACTTTCTGAGGACGCTTGACTTTGGTCTCCCCAATAGGAGCATTGATGGGACTACTTGCTGATGTGGACTTTTTTTCTAAATTGTTACAATATCACTTCAACTACCAAAGGACAACGATCATTTTTGGTGGTTTCATTTTAATGAAAATGAAAAGGAGGGGAGTTATTTTTTAAAAAGGTAGCACTTCAAAATTGTGTTTGAAATTCTTTAATGGAGATGAACTTGAAGTTTTGTGCAAAAAAGTTTAAGAAAGATTGGTCGTTCCAACTAAAATACAGATAGGTAGACATTAATTCATAAATTTGCACTTTTTTTGCACCACATAGCTCTTGGAAAAATTGTGTTGCACATATGGTAAATTTAGAGACTTCTTTCACTTACGATTTTTCTTAATGATCGGGGCCTGAACTTTGATTTTGCACCGGGCCCCCAAATTCTCAGATACGGCCCTGGGAGAGATATCGATATGAGGAGAATAAGGAGTGACAAGACCCTAAGCTTGGGGATGCCCAAGGCACCCCTAAGGCAATATTCAAGGAAGATCCAAGCAACTAAGCTTGGGGATGCCCGGAAGGCATCACCTCTTTCGTCTTCAACATTATCGGTAACCTCACTTGGAGCTATAATTTTATTCGTCACATGATATGTGTTTTGCTTGGAGCGTCAATTTATTTTATTTGTATTTGCTTGCTTCTATTTATAATAATGTTTTGCATCTTTCATTTCAATAAAAATGTCAAGGATAGTCTTTACCATGCTTATTTTGCAAGTCTATGAGTTGCTGTTTCAAAACAGAAAGTTTATCACTGTTGCAAAAATTCTCTAGAAAAGTAAGAATGTGATAAAAGGTTGAATTTTTTTGCATAGTAATCTATAATAAATTTTCTACAGTGTGGTAATATTTCAGAATTTTGGAGTTAGGGAAGTATGAGGAATATTGCACTCTTTACAGACTGTTCTGTTTAGACAGATTGCTGTTATGTTTGCATTGTTTGCATATGTTTGCTTGTTTAATGATTCTATTTGAGGATAGGAGTATTAAATATGCAGAGGCATTTAGTATGAAATGTTAAATTATAATTTTAGTGATTTGCTACAGTAGATAATGATAGGGTGTTGCATTGATTTATACTAACGTATCTCACGAGTTCTTGTTGAGATTTGTGTGGATGAAGTTTTTAAGAATTAGGGAAACCATGTTATGAGAAGAATGAAGAAGACACAAGAGCTCAAGCTTGGGGATGCCCAAGGAATCCCAAGTTAATATTCCAAGAAGTCTCAAGCATCTAAGCTTGGGGATGCCCCGGTAGGCATCCCACCTTTCTTCATCAACAATTATCGGTTAGCCTCGGTTGAGCCTAAGTTTTTGCTTCTTCACATAATGTGTGCCATTCTTATAATTTTATTTTATTTTATTTTGCTTGCTGTTTTAATAAAATACTTAGATCTGAAACTTTTAAATAAGAGAGGGTCCTCAAATAGCTACCCATTTACTTAACTACTCGCTTGATCTTCACTTATATCTTTTTGGAGTAGTTTGTTATTCACTCTTGTGCTTCACTTATATCCTATGAGTAAATTGTTGAATGAATTGAATATCATGAAGTTTAAATTATATGTTTATATCATGCCTAGTAGTAGCTTCACATTGGGTTTAGAAAGTGAAATCTTTTGAAGTTTGACAATCACAATATTGGTCATACAAGCAATTCATGAATGATTACTATAAGGAAGAGAACTTTCACATGCAAATATATTATCTTGGAAATCTTCTATGATTGTGAATACCCATTAATTATTTTCAAACTTGAGCAAATTAGTTGAATTTGGACAAGGAAGACAACGTAATGAGTTATGGTTGTGTATATTTGCATAGAAGTTATATTGTCATGGATCCTCCAACATGTGGTGTTTGCCTAGGATCTTTTGCTAGCCAAAAATTCGTACTAAGTAGAGATACTACTTGTGCATCCAAAAACCCTTAAACCCAGTTTCTTGCCATGAGTGTCCACTATACCTACCTATGGATTGAATAAGATCCTTCAAGTAAGTTGTCATCGGTGCATAAAGCAATAAAAATTGCTCCTAAATATGTTTGATCTTTTATTGTAAGGGAAAATTGAGCGTTGTACGAACTTGTGATGGCAAAGTAATAAAAGCAACGGACTGCATAATAAAGGTTGCTATCATAAGGGGCAATATAACATGATGTTCCTTTGCATTAAGAGCTTGGGCATCCAACAATAAAAAGCGCATGACAACCTCTGCTTCCCTCTGCGAAGGGCCTATCTTTTACTTTTCAGTATTTACTTTTATGCAAAGAGTCAATAGTTTACATCCTCATTCAACCTCAATTATTCTCTAGTTGGCAAGCATCATGTGGTGGGGAAAGATCTAGGCACATATGACCAATCAAATATATTTGATCATGATTTATTATTGTTGACAATTATCTCTATGATAAATGAGTTGGGAGGCGAAACATTAAGCCCCTATCTTTCTCTGTGTTCGATGGATGCCATTTGTTCTAAGAATATGCTTTGAGTACTAGCAATCATGGAAGACTATATGATGATTGAGTATGTGGAGCTCTTACTTAGATTTTGTTGAATAAGTTGAATTGCAATTGTTTGGTGACTAAGAACATAGGTTGTTGAGTTTCAAGAGAATTCATTGTTTGAACCTTAACATGTGAATTGGTTGCTCATTTGACATGAGAAGTTTTATGAGAAAGAATTTCTGCTATGATGCTAGGAAAAGTGATTGAAATTATCATTGATCAAACTTGTGCACTTTGCTAGCATTCACACTTCATAAATTATTTCTTTTATCATTTACCTACTCGAGGACGAGTAGGAATTAAGCTTGGGGATGCTGATAGTCTCCAACGTATCTATAATTTATGAAGTATTCATGCCATTATATTATCATTCTTGGATGTTTTACAATCATTTTATAGCAACTTTATATCATTTTTTGGGACTAACCTATTGACATAGTGCCTAGTGCCAGTTGTTGTTTTTTGCTTGTTTTTTACATCGCAGAAAATCAATACCAAACGGAGTCCAAACGCAGCAAAACTTTTTGGAGATTTTTTCTGGACCAGAAGACACCTGGTGGGACAAAGAAGTACCAGAGGGGAGCTCAGAGGCGAGCACAACCCACCAGGGCGCGCCTGGGGGCCCAGGCGCGCCCAGGTGGGTTGTGCCCACCTCGGTGGCCTCCCGCACCGCCTCTTTGCCCTATAAATTCCCAAATATTCAAAAAAACCTCGGGGTAACCCTAGATCAGAAGTTCCGCCGCCGCAAGCCTCTGTAGCCACGAAAAACCAATCTAGCTACTATTCCAGTACTCCGTCGGAGGGGGAAATCATCACCGGTGGCCATCTTCATCATCCCAGCGGCCACCATGATGAGGAGGGAGTAGTCCACCTCGGGGCTGAGGGTTTGTACCTGTAGCTATGTGTTTAATCTCTCTCTCTCGTGTTCTTGAGATGTCATGATCTTGATGTATCGCGGGCTTTGTTAATATAGTTGGATCATATGGTGTTTTCCCCTCTCTATCTTGTTGTGATGAATTGAGTTTTCCCTTTGAGATTTTGTTTTATTGGATTGAATACTTTTATGGATTTGAGAGCACTTGATATATGTCTTGCATACGAATACCCGTGGTGACAATGGGGTATTATATTGATTCACTCGAGATATATTTTGGCACTCAACTCACGGATTCCCGAGGTGACATTGGGGTAATCTATGCATAGGGGTTGATGCACGTTTTTCGTCCTTGTTTCTCCGGTAGAAATCTTGGCGCACTCTCTGAGGTTCTTTGTGTTGGATTGAGTATTATGAATCTGAATTTGCTTTGGTGTTATTTTAGTACAAACTCTTGATAGATCGATCGAAAAGAATAGCTACGTGTTATTTTAGTACGAACTCTTGATAGATCGATCGGAAAGAATAACTTGGTGTTATTTTAGTACGAACTCTTGGATAGATCAATCGGAAAGAATAGCTACAAACAATTTCTTCTTATGTTCTCCGCTAGATAAGAACTTTGGAGTGATTCTTCATCGCACTTTGAGGGATGGTTATGTGATCCAATTAGATTAGCATTGTTGAGAGATTGCACTAGCGAAAGTACGGACCCTAGGCCTCATTTTCAAGCATTGCAATACCGTTTGTGCTCACTTTTCTTACTTGCTACCTTGCTGTTTTTTATTGTTACTATTACAAAAATCAATATCTACTATCCATATTCCATTTGTATCACCATCTCTTCGCCGAACTAGTGCACCTATACAATTTACCATTGTATTTGATGTGTTGGGGACACAAGAGACTTTTTGTTATTTGGTTGTAGGGTTGTTTGAGAGAGACCATCTTCATCCTACACCTCCCACGGATTGATAAACATTAGGTCATCCACTTGAGGGAAAATTGCTATTGTCCTACAAAACTCTGCGCTTGGAGGCCCAACACGAGTCTACAAGAATAAAGTTGCGTAGTAGACATCAGGGTACCAACCTAGTTGGCACATCGTCCATGGGCCGAGCTTATGGCCAATCGATCTCACAAGGAAGGACTCCAGAAGCCTCGAACTCAGGCCTGATCAAGACAGACTCAGCCGAAGACTTGGCATGTACTTCAAGGACTACTTCATCTATCGCATGTTTATCCCTAGTTGACAACCAACCATGTGTAACCCTAGATACCCTTGGTGCCTATATAAGCCGGAGGTTTATTCCATAGAGACACAATAGCAATCACAAGCCTTAGGGTTTAGAACACAACATACGATCTCGAGGTAGATTAACCTATACTCAATACTCCATCATCAATATAATCAAGCAGGACGTAGGGTTTTACCTCTTCGAGAGGGCTCGAACCTAGGTAAATATCATGCCCTTTGTCTCCTGTTCACCATCGATCCAAGATCCACAGCTCGGGACCACCTACCCGAGATCTGCCGGTTTTAGTACCGACACCTTGGCGCCGGGAACTTCTCCATGATCCTCTGTGGTCTTCATGAAAGTACTCCGAGACGGTGCCGTAGTCACCATCATGTTCTCCTGAGCCTGGTGAAGCCACCTTGCTCTGGGTCCTCCGTAGCACGTCCATCACTCCGTCGATAAAACTAACGAGTTTCGACACGCAGGTCGTATAAGTGACAATCCCTTGGCTCCAGCCATCATGACATACTGTGACGCGTAGGCCACTTAACGTTACATCATATAACCATCTCATACATAAACTTCTAATCATGACGAAGGTTATACCACATCACATGCAACCCTGTAAAACAAAGTTAGACGTCCTCTAATCGGTTTCAGAAAATTTTAATTATGTGGCTGCTAGGGTTTACGGACAACACTAGCTACCTACATCCACAAACAAAGGTGATAATCTTTATTGCTAGATTAACTTTCGGGGTGTGTGAGGGAAGATACTTAATTAAAAATCTCTAGCCCCACACTAAACTTTGTCAATACGCGTGACCCCCTAGAAGATCAAACATGCCTGTTGCCCTCTCGTGATCGCAATGGTTCACTATTCTTGACTCTGATGTAGCCCAAAGAACTGTTAGCAGATCATCGGCATCCAGAGCCGGACGATTGTCAGAACTTTGTGAAAAGCTACACCATGCCGTCAATGAACTGAACCAACACAATACTCATGGGAAGCATAGCAAGAACAGCAGCCCTCACATCCACATGTGATCTAGATCGCAACCTGCACCTACTCATAGAACCTCTCATGATGCCACTGTTGGGAAAGGTAGTATAAAACAAAAAAAACTCGGCCTACGAACACGCACGAACAATATGAAGGTGCATTAGAGGATTGGATCATGATCGTTACCAACTCTGAGTAGTAGCGGAAGTAGACGACTAAGTGTGGATCATACTTGGAGTCCCTCTTACCGTCGATGAACAATCTTGCAAACCGCCCTCGAACGATCCCTTGAACTAAAGACCGAAAGCACGAGCTCTCTACAGTTTGCAAGCGTACGGTCTTCACGATCCGGCAATGCTTCATCGTCTAGAACTAATCACAGCCGGAGAATTAGAGGAGAAGATTAGAGCCACACGGGGATTCTAATTATGAGGATTAGAGGAACTGGAACTAGCTCTAATTGTCTCAATTAGAACTAGTAGTATTGGACTAGAGAAGGCTCCAAAAGTTGTGTATCAATTGTGGCCAATACCTCAAGTATATATAGGTTAGAGGGGAAAAAAGGGCAGCCACCAAGGAGGGAAAGTGGGCGCCGGCCAAGGGGGAGGAGTTGGGAAAGGGGGGCGCCACTTCCTATTGGGCCATGGCGGCCCAATACTCCTTCCACCACTTGGCCTTTTAAAGCCCATTGATATTAAATTAAATATAAAAAGCCCTCTAATAATTACTAGAACCGTTTATATATAATTTAATATCTCAGGAAACATTTTACACCTATATATTAATTATCAGGAATACCCGGTATTGCCTGATAATCTCTGAAACCCTTCCGGTAACCCCGAAACGCTTCCGGTTCCTCTCGAACTATTCTGGATATTAACGAAACTATTTCACAAATAAATCCTCGATACTCTCGCACTAATAACACTTGGAAGACCATGATTACCTTAAGCTTGTGACCCTGTAGGTTGGATAAATCATAGACATGAACGAAACCCTTCAATGACCGATAGCGGAATCGTGGACGTCCATATCGATCCCTATGATTACAAAAATGACATTCAAGTGAACCTTTGGTTATCATGTGATGTTCCCTTTGCTTCATGATACTTTAGAAAATCGGAGATGAGATATATCGGTATCCTTTTGAGTTATACACATGCTCACTATACTGGTCTCCTCGTTGTCGGTTTTGTTCTTCTTTCTCATTATCGTGTTCCGGCATCCACATGACGAAGTCACCTGTGTCTGGCCAAACGATGATGGATGTCGTCACACCGAGTGGGCCCTAAGAATATCTCTCCATCGTCGGAGGAGCAAATTCCACTGTCGAGCTATCATGTCCCTTGTCAAACTTTCCGATGAACCTGTAAGTTGTCGTTATGATCACCAAGTTACTGATGACGTTTGATCAACTGCAAAGCTCATCGTACGGTAAGAAGTGACTACGATACTCTCATGGTCTAAGGAACTAAAATCACAAGTTAACACTCCATGTTATAACGTTTGAGTTATGACGATATTATCTCAAAGTATAACAAACAAGTTTTGGGTCGATTCAATATGATCGTTCTTCTAACGTCATACTCTCAATGTTGTTTTGACACTATCGTTACACTTTAAGGATATCGCAAGATCCAAAAAACGTGATCACCAAACAACACTTGATCTTGTCTTAGAGGCGAGACTAGAAAACTTATTTTACCGTTTATCGTTCTACACATGCATATGAGTTTTCCATTGAATCGCATATACCATGATCATAATAGTTATAGCATAGAATATAAACTCTAAATTATGAACACGGAAATATAATAATACAATATTATTGCCTCTAGGGCATACTTTCCAACACTTACTAGGTCTACCACCATACACTCTTCGATCCACTTTCCACTTCCTTATCAATGGTGCACCCGTGGAGAACTCCCTTATCTTCATTCTGGGGTTCACAACGAGGACGAGGAGCCAGCAGATCCTATGGCCGACTTGTGGGCGGAGATGGAGCTTCCCATGGAGGAGGCTACGCAGACACTGAAAATGAACAAACCATATAATATCATGTTAGCTATCTTACAATTATGCAAAGCAATATGACACTGACAAAAGGCATTGGTTATGGGTATGTTTCTGAATGTGGCTATACATATGCTTCTTTGTGCAGTTGTGTTTGTGCTTATTCATAGTATCCAAGAAACCAGGTACCCTTTGCATATCATTCGTAGAACATGTTGTTCATGGGTTGCTTGGATTTTTTACTGTGATTGGTCTTTGTGCAAATGGCGCGACGGGTCACCTATATGTATGAACAACCTAAGATTTGTGATTCTTATGTGTAAATTAGTGAATACATATGTTTTAGATACGAGATAAGTGTAAAAGGGATGGATGTGGGTGAGGTTGGGCTGAGTCTCGGGCTCCTATTGTTGACTATTTTGGCAATGTGCTGGGATAGGTTAGCTTTTACTAAACTACTTTTGCTTACTTTGCTCCCATGTCGAGATACAGTTTCCACACTAAGAAAGGCCTGATCATGAAAAAAACTTAGAATCCATTCGTCGGGTCAAGCAATCGGGAATGCAAATGTAGTGTGAACATATTATTACTCCTAAAAAGGATGGTGGAGTACTCGCCTCCCTGGGCGCCCGCGGGCGGAGAGAGCCTCCTATCTGCCCGTCCAGTGGTGGCTTGCCACGGAGGGTACTCGGGGCGTCTCCGGGCCATCCGATCTACCCAGACAGCTTGGACCCGGGTGACCCGGCTGGACGGTCAATGACGGGTGGACCGCCCAGCACGCCTGGGGCCACCGTCATTGGGTCGCGTCGGTCGTGCCCATAGGAGAGGCATCACGCGTGTGCGGCTGGTACGTCCATGACGGGTGGATCACGCGCCAGGTGGCTTGCCGCGGGGGCCTCTCAGGGGCACTCAGAACCATCTGATCTGCCCGGACGACTCTGATCGGGGCGAGCGAGCTGGAAGGTCCATGGCGGGTAGACCGTTCGTCGTGATCGGGGCCACTGTCATGTGACATACACGGGTGTGTGGGTGAGGCTTGGCACGCTGCTCGGTGCGTGAGAGTGCCCACGTGACCGTCTGTTTCCATCTGGCGTGCCGCAAGGGTCTATCTAGGGCTCTATGGCGGGTGGACCGCGTGGCGCATCCAGGGCTATTGTCATTACATTGGGCCTCTTCGAGGGTGCCTGGAGACACCATCATTTTTTGGTGTCCGTTGGACCCCCGCCCATGCGCTAGGGCCTAGCCGGGCCCGCCTGTTGGTGTATTGGGCTGGTCTGGTCGAGCCAGGCGGGCCCTGCGGCGTGGTCATGCGCGCCATTGTGGTTCAACCATGCCGACCCGTTTGGTGTGACCAGACTGGATTTGTGTTGCACCATGCTGTAGCACATGCCTCTTGCCAGTTGGGTGGTCTCACCAGCCGGCTGGGTTGGTCGGACCGGCCGGCTGGCAAAAACGTAACAGAAAATTTGTAACGAAGTAATGTGTAAAAATTTCAGGAACTTATCACGTTCCAGTAAAGAATGCAAATTCAAACGCTCGATGCAAAAGTTTCTGTTTCTGCACATAACCTAACAAACATGCAAGTGCAACACCCAGAGGCTCCGCTTGGCACAAAAATAAAAAGAAAATATACACAAATGATTAATACAATAATAATAATCATGTTGGCACACAAGAAACACTAAATATAACTATTGGGTTGCCTTCCAACAAACGATTTTCTTTAATGCATTTTTAGCTAGGCATAATGCCAACTATCAAGTTTTATCATCATTCAAAGATAGATCATATATGACTCTCATAATATATTCATAAGGAGTCTAAACACTTTTTCTTGGAAAGTGTTCCATACCTTTCTTCAATGGAAATTGGAATCTTATATTACCATCCTTCATATCAACAATTGCACCTACAATTCTTAAAAAGGGTCTTCCAAGTATGATAGGACATGCAGAATTACATTCAATAACCAAAACAATAAAGTCTATGAGGACATAATTTCTATTTGCAATAATAAGCACATCATTTATTCTCTGCATAGGCTTTTTAATAGTTGAATCTGCAAGGTGCAAATTTAATGAGCATTCAGACATAGCATCAAAACCAAGATATCATATAGTGCTTTAGACATAGTAGACACACTTGCACCTAAATCACATAAAGCATTGCATTCATTCTTAGTTTTAATAGTAGGTTTCCATCCATCATCTAAAGGTTCCCATCCATCATCTAATTTTCTAGGGATGGAAACGTCAAGTTCAAGCTTCTCTTTATTAGCCTTAGTAAGTGCTTCTACGATACGTTTAGTAAAAGCTTTATTATGATCGCATGCATTGGGTGAATTTAACATGGATTGCAACAAGGTAATACATTCAGTAATAGAGCAATTATCATAATTAAAGTCCTTGAAATTCAAAATACTGGGTGTAATGCTACCTAAAGTCTTGACCTCTCCAAGCCTACTTTTATCAATGTTAGCATCAAGATTTTCACACTTCGAACAATTGGGACTCCTACCTAAAGTTGACTCTTCTCGAGTCCCTTTATAATCATTTTAACACTTTTAATATTTCTAAACAATGATTCTGTCTGTCGGTGACACACCTATAGTTTTAACATCCTCATCATTACTAGCAAGATAGTGCAACTCAGCCTCTCTTTCTTCCCGTTCTCGTCTAGCTCTTAACATATTAATCATTCTAGCATTATAATTAATAGAAACTTGGATGTCTTTCGGAGATTCAGGCATTTCATCTTTATTAGGTGGCAAAATTTTAACCTTAAGCAAATCAACCTCATGAACAAACCTGTCCACACTTCTACTCATAGCATCAAAGATACTAAGACTGCTATTGGTGCCCTGTAATAAGACTACTATTAGATATGCTCTTAGGAGGGCAATGGTACCCCCAACCAACCAGGTAACAAACCCAAGTTTGACACTTTGGTGCCTCGTAAAGATGGAATAGTCTTCCAATGAAAGGCGGCACCCCCGTTGATAGTGAGGTGATTGTGATGACTTCGTCAATTTCAAGACCAGTCGACTCATGCACTCGAAGATGCTCATAGGAATAGGGTGCTCGTGCGTACGTTTCTAGCATGACTTTATGTACCTGTTTGTAAGTGTCTGCATTATGTTTAAAAAAATGAGTGTTTTAAAGTTTTATAAGCCAGGAACACCAGCGAGGCAACCGGGCTAAGGTGGGCCCATGCCACGTTATCGAAAAAGGCTAAATATACAGAATTACCGTCGTGGGCCGCAACGTGAAACGGCCGTAAATCGGAGAGTGGTCCGGTGCATGCAGGTTTGTGTACGGTCGACACGTGCATGCAGTTTTCAAGAGTTCGCCGGCCGTCGGTGCATGCTCCACAGGATTCGGAACTGTACCAGGTCCAGGAGCCACAAATCAGAGGAGCACCCGATGCCCGCTGCCTCCGCGCCATGCACGCAGCACCACCACCCGATGGGAACCCGACGGCTGCACGCATCCGGCCCGACAGCCCCGGAAAGGCAGGCGCGAAAGAAACGTCCGAGCTACTAGCTGGATTGAAAACGCATGCAATGCAAGCGCTCTGGACTCCTACGTGGTCATGTGGAAGGCGAGGCGGCTACGTGCCCGGCTCCTCCTCACAAGCCCAGGGCCCTCCCTCTCCCCGTCCCGTCCCTCTCCCTGCCCCCCTCTCCACCTATCCATCCATCTATCGCCTCCGCCCCCGACGCGCACTGCATGGCTCCGCCACACACACCTCCGCGCGCGCCGTGCAGCCGTGCTGCCTCCTCCACGCACCGCTCCATAAGTATCTCCGCCTCCGCGACCTCCCCGCCCTTGATTTGCCGTGCTTTCCAACGACCACCATATATACTGTGCTTGCGTAGTAGTATATGGTATAGCTTACACCTAGTATTACATACACATAGCTAGCTCACCTCCGTTCTGCTCTGCCGGCCCAATCCCGGGACGACACAGCAAGCCACCGGTCCTTCTTTCGGGGTATATATATATATAGCTTGGCATTGGAGGTGGTGGAGCGTGATGAATAACCAGTGCGTGCCGAGCTGGGATCTCGACGAGACGGTTAGCGCGGGGCTCAACCCGGTGTCCGCCGGGTCGGCGCAGCGTATGGCGTCTGGAGACAGCGGTCTGACGGAGCCGGTTGCCATGCCCATGCCGGACCAGTACGACGAGGTGGCGGAGCTGACGTGGGAGAAGGGCAACATCTTCTGGCAGGGGCTGCTCAACCGGTCGGTGCCCAAGTACCCGGCCGCGCCGGCGCCGGCGCAGATGCACGCCATCGGCGGCGCGGGAGATCACCGGGAGACGCTCGAGGCAGTGGTGGGCGAGGCGGCCGCTCGCTTGTCTTCTCAGTCGACGTCGCACCTCGGGCAGCCGTTGCCTGCAGCCGCGCCTTGGCTCGGTGTGGGCGCGCCGGCCGACGGGCTCGTGCCGTGCGCAAGGGTTGACGACCCGGCGGAGGGGGACGTGCGAAGGAAGCGGGCACGGGTGGTCGGCGAGGACGGGCGGGTGTGCGCCAGCCAAGGGAGCGTCGCGCCCGGCCGCGGCGAGAGCTCGCTGCTCACTCTGGAGCCCTGCGGCACCGGCGCTGACGACTTGTGCGGGTTCACGACGACCAACAACTCCACGTCGCTGGACCACGGCTCCCCGGAGACGGAGAACACGAGCTTCGGGGGAGGCGCCAGCGACTCCCGCTGCTTCAGCCGTCGGTCGCAGGCAAGCAAAGCTCTGGGCTAACAGCCTCACACCCTGCATATATGCATGTCTCGATTGTAAGCATCTCGCATGCACGTACGTCGATCCAGCTTGTCTTGATCCGTATATATGGGTTTGCAGATTCCCTATGCTTATGTTTTTTTTTTGCGTCTATCTAACCGGTGCATGCGTCTGTTGAGATACAAAAGAGAGACGGGCTGTGCGACGAAGCAGAGAACATCGTGATCAAGGGGGAAGCTCCAATGAGGTCGTCCATTTACACTAAGAGGAGCCGGGCTGCTGCCATCCATAACGAATCTGAGCGTGTAAGAAAACTATCTCTTCTGCACTGATGCATGACAGTGATTTGTTGCTTAGACTTCATACTAGTATTTCTTATATAGTTTTATTACTTCATACTAGTATTTGGTTATTCGTACTTTTAGTCAATGGCATGTACTTTAGGTCTAGCTTCAACCAACTTGAGCATTCAGTGTATTTCTATAAAGGGTATAGAACACGTGCGCATATACAAGTAGTAGCTAGCTAGTATGAGTGCAGAATGTGTGGGTTACGCGTGCCCCGCTTGCATACTTCCGCCCAGAGAGAAACCGAGTGCAAGCCAGACTAGTCAACCGAGCTCAAGTTGAGTTGAGACAGTGATCGAGCTAGAAAGTGAATTGATTTTGGACTTGTCATGAGCTAATTGCATAGCAAATTTTGGGGAGGACCTGCACATATCTTGCGTAAGCTTGGTGTAGCACTTTCGAAACAACAGAGATTCACAACATCCAGGTGTCGTTTTCAAACGAGGCACAAGACTTGTCATTTTCATTAATTAAGAAGAGAATGAGAATTGCTCGGATAATTGGCAGAAAACCGAGTTAAAACGGATACAATTCAACCCACATAATATGGCCATCACCGGTCAACCTAGCCACCGACATGAAACACATAGCTATGAAGAAGAAAAGACATCCGCCGAGGAGTCGCACGCGCCATCATCGTCATCGATTACCTCCGAACGAGCGACTCTGACTTCACCATAGAGCTCCATCATCGAAGGCAACCCGCAAGCAGCTGCACAGAAACCACGATGACACATGCCAACGGATGAACGCACGCACGAACAATCAACAACTCCTACTTTGACGACAAGCTTCGCAAGAGAAATATGCAGGACTTGCGCCGGCCATGCCCTCCGCAAACGACCACCAAGTGCCTATCATCGTCACCACCTGTACTCGCACCACCGCAGCTCCGGCTTAAAGCAACCAGGCAACCCACACAAGAGCTCCTCGCACACGCCAAGAAGATCCGAGTACCGAAGCCCGAGCCGCCACCCCAAGCTCCTCTCGATGTCATCATCGCTGCCAAACAGAAATCAGCATCCCTGAAACGGCCGCCACAAGAACACACGCAGTGAAGATGACGCCATCCACCGGTCTCCAGTTGTAGTCGACTCCGAGGTGATGTCCTGGAGGAAGACACATGAAGACGCCTTCATCTCCCGATTCTGCGGATCTGAGATTTCCATCTGGAGCCATGGCCGCGAGGAGAGGGGAGGAACTCCACACAGGGGCAACACTTCCAAGAAAGAGTGTGACGCCCGCGCGCGTCGCCGTTGCCGGATCCAACAAAAGCGAGAGATAGGATTTCTCCCGGTGAAGCTCGACTACCAACTGCCCGTACCGGCCTGCTACGAACCGCCACCCACTAGTCACCGTAGACCACCGACGGGAGCACCTCCTGTTAGCTCCTGCCCCGCTTAGGCCGTCCTACACGGTCCCCAGGCCAGCAGCCGCAGCGCTCCTGGAACCTAGGCGCGCCTGCCGTCCTATGCCATTAGGCCGACCCTGTTGGAGAGTCCTAGTTTGGCTGCTACAGATAGAATTCCTATTATAGATCAAGTCGGTTTGTATCCTACCTAAACTTGGAACTCACGTTGATTGCCATGTACTTGTGTGTGTGTGTGTGTGTGTGTGTGTATATATATATATGATAGCCCGCCTAGTCCGACTGGAGCCATGGCCGCGAGGAGAGGGGAGGAACTCCACACAGGGGCAACACTTCCAAGAAAGAGTGTGATGCCCGCGCGCGTCGCCGTTGCCGGATCCAACAAAAGCGAGAGATAGGATTTCTCCCGGTGAAGCTCGACTACCAACTGCCCGTACCGGCCTGCTACGAACCGCCACCCACTAGTCACCGTAGTATATATATATATATATATGACATAATGAGAAGAGAGGAGGCGTGCAATCTTCGCAGCCCCGATTCATATCAGCTTTACATGGTATCAGAGCTAGCTGATAGCCCGCCTAGTCTGGCTGGCTCGCTCACTCCCATCAGCCCACCACCCCTACATCGGTTTCACCAACTCAACCTCCAGTCTCCACATCACCAACAGAAGCCACCACTTCCCTTATCCATCCTCTCCTCCTTCCACATCCATCACCCGCTATGCATGCGCCTGCTACCCCCGCACCCACTATGCATGCACCCGCTACCCCCACACCCACTATGCATGCAACCGCTACCCCCGCACCCACTATGCATGCACCCGCTACCCCCGCACCCACTATGCATGCACCCGCCAGCCCGTCACCTACGTTCCCGGTACCTAACCCAGCACCTCTTCATCGAACTTGCTCAACTACCGGTCATTTACCACCACCAATTGATCGCATTAATCTTTCTGCCATCGTATCCTCGCCCATACCTCATAATTATCTCACGGCTCTTCGTGACCCATCATGGCGCAGCGCGATGCAAGAAGAGTTTGATGCTCTCACTTTAAACAACACCTGGTCACTTGTTCCTTCTTCTCCCGGTGCAAATATCGTCAACGGTAAATGGATTTTTCGACAAAAATATCATTTTGACGGCTCACTTGCTCATCACAAAGCCCGTTGGGTAGTCCGTGGTTTTTCCCAACAGCCCGGAGTTGACTATGATGAGACATTTAGCCGGACATTGTTAAGCCAACCACTATACGGTTGGTTCTCTCTATTGCTCTCTCTTCTTCTTGGCCTATTCATCAACTCGACGTTAAAAATGCCTTTCTTCATGGTCATCTTAATGAGATCGTCTATAGTCAACAACCCTCTGGTTTCATTGATCCTCGCTATCCTGATTATGTTTGTCGCTTGCATAAATCCTTGTATGGTCTCAAGCAAGCTTCTCGAGCGTGGTTTCAGCGGTTTCCAACCTATGCTCGTTCTATTGGTTTCATTGAGTCCAAGTATGATGCCTCCTTGTTTATTCTTCACAAGGGAAATATCACTACATATTTACTTCTATATGTCGATGACATCATTCTTACTGCCTCCTCTCCTTCTTCTCTCTCATCGATTATCACTTCCTTTGCTAAAGAATTTGCGATGAAAGATCTTGGATCACTTCATCACTTTCTCGGAATTTTCGTCTCTAGCACATCCAGTGGCTTACAACTCTCCCAACGACAGTACTTTCTCGACATTCTCTCCCGGGCTGGCATGCGTGACTATAATCATGTTTCTACTCCAGTTGACACTAATGCCAAACTCTCATCCACCACTGGTTCCCCTATTTCTGATCCTTCACTATATCGTAGTCTTGCTGGTGCTCTTCAGTATGCCACCCTCACTCGCCCAGATATAGCATATGGTGTTCAGCAAGTGTGTCTTCATAGGCATGATCCTCGTGAACCCCATCTTCTCTTCCTTAAACGTATTCTCAGATATCTAAAAGGCACACTTGACCTTGGTTTGACACTTCATATCTCTTCCTCTCATAAACTCATTGCCTATTCAGATGCCGATTGGGCTGGTTGCCCTCACACCAGACGCTCCACTTCCAGGTTTTGCATGTTTTTTGGCAATAATTTGATTTCATGGTCTTCTCAGTGGCAAACTGCCGTTTCCCGTGCAAGTGCGGAAGCCAAATATCGAGCTATTGCAGCTGCAGTAGCCGAGTCCTGTTGGGTCTGTCAGTTACTACAGGAATTTCAACGCCCAGTCACCAGTGCCACCATTGTGTTCTGTCACAATGTTAGTGCTGTTTACCTTGCTCATGATCCAGTACAACATCGTCGGATCAAACACATCGAGCTTGACATTCATTTCGTACGTGAGAAGGTTGCTGTCAGCGAAATTCGTGTTCTACATGTTCCATCTTCATCCCAGCATGCTGATATTTTCACGAAAGGGCTACCGTCTGCACTCTTTCGTGAGTTTTGATCCAGTCTTCACATCGCTTCTCTCCCTAGTTCAGATTGCGTGGCCGTGTTGGAGAGTCCTAGTCCGGCTGCTACAGATAGAATTCCTATTAAAGATCAAGTCGGTTTGTATCCTACCTAAACTTGCAACTCACGTTGATTGCCATGTACTTGTATATGTATGTATGTATGTATGTATGTATCTATCTATCTATATATATATATATATATATATATATATATATATATATATATATATATATATAACATAATGAGAAGAAAGGAGGCATGCAACTTAGCAGCCTCGATTCATATCAGCTTTACAGACTCAACTGGAAGATCGAGGGGCAGCACCTGGATCTTGCCGGGCAGCACCACCAACGGTTGCCGGAGGACACCTAGCACTAGCAGCAGCTTCGTCACCGCCCGCATAGCTAACCAAGGCCACCGCCACAGCTTCAAGAACCGTTGCCAAGAATAGGGCGCGAGAGCCCTCACCACTTAAGGAGTAGGGGCGCATCACCACCGCGACCAACGCCGACAGCAGCGGCGGCAGGGCAGGCGCACACTCGGCCCTTCTTTCGTGGCTAGGGTTGGACGCCCTGGTGCCGCCAGGGAGTGGCACATATATGTTGAGACAACAATGTCTACAAGGAAGGATCAATGATTTTTACTTATGGATCCTGAACATAACGTCCCGGCCACAGCCATCGGTTCCCGACAATTACGCTTGATGAAATCTTGACTGACCCCACAGACCAATTCTTATCCTTCTTACCAACTTTGTCTTTACTTGTGAGCATCCGATGTCAACTTCCCAGTCGGTCGTTCCGTAAAAATGCAAATCCTTGGTGATACGAGTAGTCTATCATTTTGATTAAATCATGAAGTCACATAGACCTCCCACTCAAAGGATCCGACGTCCCGCCAGTCCAGTAGGAACGTTCCCTCTTAGCACACATTTTTGTGTGCCAATGTCAGCATCCACATATGCCCATGCCGTGTGTCACGACGGGCCGCACATGGCGTGTACAGGTCCGCGTCACTCACCCACACAGGCATGTGTAACCGCGAGGGTTGACTCTAATTCCATTTGTAACACTGTCAGAGTAATTGACCACGGGTACCCCAAAGACGGCGAGGTAATATTTCAAGACATCGGGGCTAGCAAAGCCCCTCAGTCCGACTGCTCAGGCCGCCCCAGACGGCCCCCTGTCCGACTGCGCCAACCATACGGCCGCCGACTGCGCCGACCAGTCGGCTGCCCGAAGTCGACCACTGCACCGACAAGACCCCGACGCGACGGCCATACCGCGGACGAGACGGCTGTACCCGGGCACTACTGAGCAATAGTGGCGCACTGTAGCAGGTGTAACATGTCACATCGCATGACATCCCCAATAGTGTACCTGGTGGGTGCCCACCATGCCCACTCACCTAGCCTACATCCAAAGCTACCCTTACCTATATAAAGGGAGCTACATTCATCCATCTCACTCATTCACGGGAGCATCATATTCTCACATGCTCTCACGCATGCATGCATGGCCGGCCACTCACTCGGCCAGTAGAGCTCATGCCACACTCATTCATATATGCGAGGTCAGATGCCTATGGCACTGACCTCAGATACAGCACTAGGAGCACTCTGTACAGCAGATATACCACATACATACAGACATGCAGGAGTAGGGGTATTATCTCTCCGGAGAGCCCCGAACCTGGGTAAACTAGCGCGTGCTACTCGCATACCCGTCCTCGGATATTTCAGCGGCAGTCTTGCCCTCACCTTAAGCCACCCTGTGGCATCTGTCGTCTCGCACCCCCCCCCCCCCGTGAGAATACCACGACAGTTGGCGCCCACCGTGGGACGAGCTGTTGCTGGAATCGCAGTCCGGGCGGGACCATCATCGCCTTCACCGCCGCGGCGTCGCGCCGTCTCTCTGATAGCGGCCGGGGGTTTGACATCGACATGCCCCCGGAGTGGCCGCGAGGGGCAGCGCGTCCTCGCCGTCGGCCTCGCCATCTTCGTCATCTCCGCCACGGCATCGCGCCGTCTCTCCGGTAGCGCTCGGGGGCTCGACATCGCCCCGCCCACAGAGCGACCGCGCGGGACGGCGCGTCTTTGTCGTCGTCCTCGGCCTCTTCGTCACCGTCGTTGCGACGCCGGCCGTTCGTCCATGCGCGCGCCGTGCCGTGCCGCGTCGCTTCGGTCGGCCGCATCCATCCACGCACCGCTCGCGTCTGCTCCCCTCCGCGTTGCGCCTTGCTCCGGCTGAAACGCGCGTTCGCTCCTCCATATACCATCTATGCAAGCTAGCTAGATGCAAGTCAAACCATGGTCATACACCATCCATACACTACTCAAACAATGGCGCGATTTCCCGTTAGCGCCTACACTGCACCATGCCTCGTGTATCTCCGGCCGCGCTAGCGTTGCTGCGGTTTGCTGCGTCCCCGTCGGAATCCCGCGCGGCCGCGCCCTGAGCGCCGCTTCGCCCGCCTCCCCGCCACTCCATCCGCGCATCTGCGCGCCCGCGTGCGTGCTGCCTCCGCTCCTCCCGTGCCTGGCCGGCTCCCGTGTCGTCCGCCAGCTTCTGACAGAACCGGGGCGCAGGCCCGGCCGCCCATCTCCGCTCGCGCCTGGCCTGCTCGTCACCGGCTGCTCCGCGCCCTGCTCCAAACCCGTCCAGGCTCCCTGCAGCTCCGCGGCTGCCCCCGCGTCCGGCCTCCCGTCACCGCTGCGGCCCTCCCGCGCCCGTGTCCGCACCCGGACGTGGCGACCACCGCGCCCAGCCGCCTCCTTGCACGCGTGCCGGCTTGGCCCCCCGCGGCCGCCGCGCCAGTTCGGCCGGCTGCTGTCGCGCCCGCCGACCGGCTCCGCGCTTGCGGTCCGCCTGGCCGCCCTCGCGCCACTCCGGCCGCCTTCCGCAGTTGTCCCGCGCAGGCTCCGCGAGCCCGGGCCGCCTGCTCCGGCTGCCAGCTCCCCGTGCCTCCCAACGTCTCGGGGCCGCTTGCTCTGCGTCTCCGCGCCCGCGCCGCCTTGGCTGGCTCCCGCCTCGCGCCACCTTGGCCGACTCACTGCTCCAGCCGGCATCCACGCGCGCGGCCGGCTCACCGCTCCAGCCGGCGTCCGCATGCCCGTCCACCTCCCGCCTCCCGCCGACTGGCGCCCTCGCAGGGCCGGCTGCCCAAAAAAAAAAGAGAGTGCGGCCGGCTGGAGGAAAAATGGGCCGGCTGCTCAGCCCCTGCCGGCTGGTAAAGGAAAGAAAAAGTCAAAGGCTGGCTGGCCTTGTAAAAAAAAGGGGAGATAAATGCACGCCGGCTGCTCGTTTCCAGACGGCCAACTGCCCTGCCGGACAAAAAGAAGAAGAAAAAAGTATCAACTTCAACAAAGAAGACGAAGTAGTTGTCGGGAGATCCGGCCCGACTGCTCAGCAGTCGGGCCGAATCTCGGGGGCTACACCCAGCGGGTGCGCTGACGCGCCCCTGCGAGGAAGAAGACAAAGTAGTTGCCGGGAGATCCGGCCTGACTGCTCAGCAGTTGGCCCGAATATCGGGGGCTACACCCAGTGGGTGCGCTGGTGCACCCTCACGGAAGATTGCAAGAAACAAAAATAAGAGACAAGAGAAGAGTTTTGTCCGGCTGCCAGCAGCCGGCAGAAGAGAAGAAAGAAGAAAAAGGGCGCTGACAGACGCCTCGCCGCCTGGCCGGCTGTGCCAAGCCGGCTTGGCCGCGTCCCGCTCACCCCCTGGCCGGTCAAGCCCGACCGGCTAGACCCTCCTCGAGCACCCGGAGGCTCGAGGGCTACACCCAGCGGGTGCGCCGGCGCGCTCCGTGAGCGCCAAGCCGCGCCGGCTGTCTTCGGCAAACTCCGCCTCGCCTACACGAAAATCAATGTGAGCCCCTCACCCGCATATTTTTTGCACCGCGAAAGCACGAATAACCTCGAGCGATGCTCAGGGGGCTGTCTCTCCGCATCTTATTACACTTGCATCACTGTTCGCCCCGGCGCCAGCTAGAGTTGGCCCGGAGGCTGGCCGCTTGGCCTGAGACGTTTGTTCCCGCAGATGGCTTAGTAGCGTGCGCGGTACCAAAGGCTCACTCTTAGTCACAGACCGCAGAGCGGCTGTCCGGCTAGCAAGAGTGAGCGCTAGAGGCCACCCACGCGAAAAACGTCCGGGAGAAAAATGGTTCGGGCGACCCGGTCGTTTCCTTTATGAGTATCTGCTCAGTTAAATCTGCTCCCAGAGTCTGAGTACTGTACGCTCCACTCCGCGGCCCACTCTCAGCCACAAACCGCGGAGCGGCTGTCCAGCTAGCGAGAGCACAAGCCAAAGAGCGGAGGGGACATTAAAAAGATAGAAGGGGGCTCGGATGAAACCGAGTCGGCACCCTCCGCATAAACTTGCAATGCTAAAAGCAAACATTTGATATATCTGCACGGACTAACTTTGTTTTTTGCATGATCATTTCCGTGGGGAACCCCCCTCCTCACCCGGAGGTTGCACCCAGTGGGCGAGCTTGCGCGCCCCCACTGGAAGCAAGCCGCGCCGGCTGCAGCCCGCAGCCGGCTATCAGCAACAGCGTCAGTCGGCGGACCCCCGCGTCCGCGCCCGACATCATCAGTCGGCGGACCCCGCGTCCGCGCCCGACAGCTTCAGTCGGCGGACCCCGCGTCCGCGCCCGGAACCCTCGACGCCATCATCTGCACCAACAACCGCGAAAAGCCTCCGCCCAACTTTTCCAAGTTGCCCGGAGGCTCGGAGGCTACACCCAGCGGGTGCGCTGGCGCGCCCCCGCCGGAAGCAAGCTACGCCGACTATGGCCTGCAGCCGGCCGTCATCAAGCATCTTCTACATCAACACCCGCTAAAGAGCCTCCGCCCAACTTTGCCAAGTTGCCCAGAGGCTACTGTCGGAGTAATTGACCACGGGTACCCCGAAGACGGCGAGGCAATATTTCAAGACATCGGGGCTAGCAAAGCTCCTCAGTCCGACTGCTCAGGCCGCCCCAGACGGCCCCCTGTCCGACTGCGCCAACCAGACGGCCGCCAACTGCGCCGACCAGTCGGCTGCCCGAAGTCGACCGCTGCGCCGACAAGACCCCGACAAGACGGCCATACCGCGGACGAGACGGCTGTACCCGGGCACTACTGAACAATAGTGGCGCACTGTAGCAGGTGTAACATGTCACATCGCATGACATCCCCAATAGTGTACCTGGTGGGTGCCCACCATGCCCACTCACCTAGCCTACATCCAAAGCTACCCTTACCTATATAAAGGGAGCTACATTCATCCATCTCACTCATTCACGGGAGCTTCATATTCTCACATGCTCTCACGCATGCATGCATGGCCGGCCACTCACTCGGCCACTCGGCCAGTAGAGCTCATGCCACACTCATTCATATATGCGAGGTCAGATGCCTATGGCACTGACCTCAGATACAGCTCTAGGAGCACTCTGTACAGCAGATATACCACATACATACAGACATGCAGGAGTAGGGGTATTATCTCTCCGGAGAGCCCCGAACCTGGGTAAACTAGCGCGTGCTACTCGCATACCCGTCCTCGGATATTCCAGCGGCAGTCTTGCCCTCACCTTAAGCCACCCTATGGCATCTGTCGTCTCGCACCCCCCCGTGAGAATACCACGACAAACACTCCGACCATACAACCATCAGTTCCCGACAGTTATACCTGGCAGGATCTAGACTGGCACCACAGACCAACACTAATCTTTGATGTACACTTTATCCTCACTCGTGCGCACCCGGCATTAACTTCTGAGTCATTCACTCATCCTTAAATTTCTCTAAGCCAAGCACGTTTGACTTTGAGGTTCCTTACGAATGGGCTCCCGAAAAAATAAGGAATTACTAGTTGATATGAGTAGTCTATCATTTCTATTAAGAAAGTATGCCACACTGAAAAATTGAATGTCTACGGGCCATTAGAGTGTGAGCAACAGAATGCTTAACATACACATGGTGAGTTGTCGTACCAAAGTTGTTAGTTCAACATGTTGCGACAAAACCATCTAAGTTAGTGGGAATCGGTGCCTGAGATCTTAATGCGTGCAATTTAACAATAAAAAATGTTGTAGAACCAAAAATATATCCATCGTAAATGATTTCTTTGCCATCAGATGCACTCGGGATGTGCACAATGTTAGCGAGGCAAGCCCACAACGATCGTCTAGGATTGCAAGAGGGAGGAGATGCATTGGTGAAGCATAAATATGAGAGGGGGCTAGATGATGGAAATGAAGCAAATATGCCCAAACTAAGAGAGGCAGACGTGGAGTTGGTAGGACAATCGGGTGAAGGTCAAGTCCCCCCTCCCCATTGGTCTTAGGGGGCTTGGTGTGGGGGATCTTCGTTTAGGGAGTCCAAGGAAAATAACATCCATTGTTCTTTTATTTAGTAAGAATGGGACCTTTTGTTCACTTTGAGACTAGCAAAACAATTTTATCTAAATAAGAAAGGGGAAAAAACTAAATGCGCTAGACCATAAATGTTTCATTAGGGATGACAATAAATGATTATTTTGTTGTTTAGACCTTTTATGCCCATGTGACAAAACTATTTCTTCTCCTTATGCAAAACCTGAAATCAATTTTTTTTTAATCAAAGGGGTTTCCCCCTACCCCAACTTTTATTAAAGCCAAGGCAACAACCATGTCAACATTTTATGGCTCTCAGTCACAACCAAAATTAGCCGCAATAGAATTATTACATACCCTAAGGAAGGGAAAAGCAACAATTGCAATTGGATACATGAAATAGATCAAATAGACAAGACACAAAGGGAAAGTAAAGTGGTCTATAATCCCTATGAGGAAGCCTGCCAAGCTATCCTCGGTAGCTCTCCACGCCGATGATCGAGCAATCTTAGGCATTCGAGTAGTAGAGTAGCTTGAACATCGGTGCACGGTACCTTCCATTGTCGAACCAGGCCGCCTACCAAACCCACGATGCATTTCACACTTTGCCATTTTCATTGGGAAAACACCATAAGCCCCACAGGGTAGCAGATTGGACTAAGTTAATTGCATCAGATTTCTTCTTATATCCCTAGAAGGAGTACAAGGAACTGAAAGAGCACGTATAGGAATGGTAAGAATACCAGAAACGATCAACCAAACACTTTTTGCAATAATGCAATAAAAGATGAGATGTTGTATAGATTCAAATTCTTTGGAGAAAACACAAGTAAGATGAGATACAAAATGACATTTAGCTAGGTTATCCTAGTCAAACTTTTGTTATGGAGGACCAGTCATAGAAAAACATGTATGTTAGGTGGCACCTTAATTATCCAAATGTAGTTCTGTAGTTCAGAAGAAATTCCACCAAAGTTAATCAGCTTATGAAAGGATTTAACAGTGTGTGTGCCAGATGGCTCAAGTATGCATATGGGAGTATTGTTGTCACATGACAAAACTTTAGCTTTCACCAGAGACACCGACTCAATCCATCTACTGAGATGATGTTCATCCACACACCTTCTAATGGTAAGTATTAAAATCAGCCCATCCAAAACCTGGGCAACAATAGCATCTTGTTGTTGGAAAATTTCAAGAAGATCCTTGTATAAGGTTTTAAGTGGATAGTCAACAATCCATATGTCATGCCAAAAGGCAATACCGTCACCACTGCCCAATTTCCATTTATAAAAGGTTTTAGCAGCAGAGAAAGCTCAACAAACACTTTTCCAAAAGGGAGATCCCAGACTAGGTTTAGCCCAAGGAATATTGGTTTCCTTGTCCCATATTTGAAATTTAAGAGAGTTTCCAATCATTGGATTACCGTCAAAGAATCTTTTGCTCCCACAGGCGAGCATGGCCAAGTAAAAATCCCTAAGATTAGGGACCCCATCCCACAGGCGATACTTGTGTTCATCCCCCATGTCACCCCCAAAGAAAAGAGACATCTCAGAAGTAATGGCCTCTATAGCCCATTTGGGGAATTTCATAATAGACATCAAATAAGTGGAGATGCTAGCTATGCAAGTGGCAAGTAAGATTAGTTTGCCCCTGTAAGGCAGTTCCTGCCAAGCCGACCAGAAATGTTTTTGATAATTTTGTCAATGATTGGTTGTATATCTTCCCTAATCAATTTTTTGCAGTGCAAGGGAACACCCAAATATTTAAAAGGGAAAGAACCAATTTGACAAAAAAAGATCTGGGCAAAACAATTAGCCAAGTCTTCCTTAACATGAACAGTATGGAGATCACTTTCATGGAAATTTATTTTCAATCCAGAAAGATTCTCCAAACATGATAAAATCCATTTAAAATTCCAAGCATATTCCAGGCATCCACGAAGAGGATGGTATCATCTGCACATTGCACACTGACAACACCTCCAGGGATCATATGAGGAAGGATCCGAGAGATCAAGTTATGATGAACAACTTTAGATAACATTTTGGACAAACATCAGCCACCAAATTGAACAATGAGGGGGACAAAGGATCTCCTTTTTTAAGCCCTTTGCCCCCAATAAAATGGGCCCATTTGTATCATTAATTCTCACACAAAAAGAACTCTGAAATAAAGTATTATAAATCTGTTTCATCCATTTCTCCCCAGAGCCTCTAGAAGAGAGCATTTCCACAAGGAATTCCCAACTCACTTTGTCATAAGCTTTCTTATAATCAAGTTCCAAAACTAAACCACTAGTCCTAGTTCGGTGAATCTCATGTATCACCTTATGGGCCATAACAACACTTTCTAATATAAACCTCCACTTAATAAAGGCAGATTGGTTTGGGGAAATAAGTTTGTCACATAAAACAGGAGCTCTAGAAATCATAGCTTTAGTGAAAATCTTAATAGCACAATTACTCAAACATAGGACGAAAGCTGAATTCAATTAGGACAAGTCTTTCTTAGATTTCTCTTTTTTTCAATTTTCGTTATCAGATGGAAATGGTATGTTTGCTTCCTCAAAAAAAAATGTTTGTCCTTAAAACAAGAAGATTAAAATGTCTTGTTAGTTAGTTTGCTGATTAACTCAAGCATGACTCCTTGTTGCAGAAAAGAAGGGACAGGATCAACCAGAAGATGCAAACATTGCAAAAGCTCGTCCCCAACTCAAGCAAGGTACTGTACTTCTCTACGGGAATCACCGAACCGGATTATTGAACATATATAAATGTATCACCAGATAAATAAAAGTCGATCTGTTATTTTCTATTGACGCAGACGGACAAGGCATCGATGCTGGACGAGGTGATCGACCACTTGAAGCAGCTGCAGGCGACGGTGCAGATGATGAACCGGATGAACAGCATGATGATGCCCATGGCCATGCCGCAGCTGGCCCAGATGTCCGTCATGGCCAACATGGCCCAGATGGCCCAGATGGCGCAGATGGGCCTGGGAATGATGAACATGGCGGGGCCACTCGCACAGCCCGCCTACCCGGGCCTCACCCAGCCCATGATGCACGCGTCCACCCCTTTCGTCGCCATGCAGCCATGGAACGCCGGCGCCGGCGCCGACCGGCAGAAGCAGCCCGCCGCCGCCGCCGTGCCGGACGCCTACTCCGCCTTCCTCGCCTGCCAAGCGGCGCAGCAGAACGCGCAGGTACGCACGTAGTCCAAAATCCAAATCTTCGCGCACTGTTCCCTTCGAACCCTTTGATCTTGATTGATTCTCATGCGGTGGCACGAATCTCTGCTGCAGCAGCAACAGCAAGCTCAACCGAACGGCATGGAGGCGTACAGCAGGATGATGGCCATGTACCAGAAGCTAAGCCAACAGTAGACCCAGCCGGGCAGCTCCAAAGAGTGATCGTACCACGTCGTACAAGCACCTGTACAGCATTTCCCTTTGGACATGAAAATCTGTCGACGCACCACAGCACCCTGCAGCATCGTGTATTTTACACTCAAATTGCACACTTAACATTATTCTAGCTTGTATATCGTTTTGACATCATTTTATTTAGCGTGTATAAGTCACCGCCAATCGGTTACATGAAGAAGATGTGTTTGTACTACAGTATCACCCAGTTGCACATGATTTGGACTGGATGATCCTCATCTGACTTTCCGATATGCTGTTTGTGTCACCTTCTCGCTGACCGGCGGGCCCTCCTAGCACGCCGGCAAATGAATGTACCGCCGGAGTTGGAGGCAGCTCAGCTCAGCTGAGCTCAGTCAATCATTGCGCAGCCTAACCCGCCACCGTCGCCAACCACTCGCCGCTGATCGGATCTTTTTTACTCCCCAACGCCATCGACCTCCATGCAGGCACATCTGCAGATTTGCGTATGCCGCAGAGATATTTCCCTGCGTGGTGTGACGTGATGGCTTGATCTCTGGGCATTTCGGTGGAGTTGCTGGACCGCTCGTCCACACTATGCTAACAACACTACTGTAGTAGGAGCACTCTGCTTAGCTTCAACAGTGATAATGATGATATGCTCCGGTGCGTGCCGGTCGGGTAGGAGATGATAATGGAATTCACCGACACACATGCTTAGGCGGATGCGGATCACAACTGGAACTGGTAAAGACGACGCCGTACCGGTCGGCATTGGCAAGGTACAGGGTACACATCGCCTTTTGAACCCATGGGCCGCGGCGCACATGCCGCGGACCGCGGGGAAACCAGCTCGATCCGCGGATAGAAAGAGAGGGAAATGCGCGCCCAAAACAAGACTGGTGTCGGCCGGCCAACCCCCACCCCCAGCTGTGGCTCGCCGGCCCGATCCATCCATCCATCGGCGGATCGGATGCCAACTCCAGAGCGCCAGCTTATGTTTCGATTTGACGTCCTTGATCACACACCCGGCTGGATCGGATCGGTCGACGCGGCCCCGAGGAACAGGAATAGGAGTTATTACTCCTGGCTCAGCTTTGCCTACGGTGCCGATTCTGAACTCCGACGACGGTGAACTGAAGCGGGCCCGTGTAGGATAAGAATAGGAACATGCAGTGCTGGGGTGGGGATCTGGACCGAACGAGGGAGCCACAATAACTCGTACGGGCAGGGATCGCCAGCATGCAAGCAGCAGCAAGCTGGAAGCAAGCGACGCGGACACAGCTAATGGGGTTTGATGGGCCGGACCCCGGCGGCGGAAGATGGGACGCTTCGTTTGGCCGGACGCTCTTGTATCGCTGCGTGCTGCGCACTGTTCTGTTTGACCGGAGCCGGCCGGGGAATTTCTCTCCGGACAAGGTCGGTACGGTAGTCGTACACGTCGAACTGGCAAGACTATGCTGGTGGCATATAGAAAATCTACGGTGGGGAGTGGTAGCTTTATCGAGGGTCGCAGCCCGCAAGGAGATTGGATAATTCGGCCGCGTGCTTTACCGGCAACCAATCATGTGCTACTGCTGCTTAGGCAAGGAATCTGCAGAGAAAGAAGCGGGTAAAGGCTAAAGGCCGTCTGTTCCTGGTGCCAGGCTTGTAAAAATTTACCGCGCGCGGGAACCGATCTGGACTTTCAAATGCACGGCGCCAACTTTCCCTTTTGCTGCAGCTGAGTACACCGTCCCGGATCTATGAGATTATGTGGAATATATGATGAAATTATATTCCCATGCTGAAGAAATGCTTTAACCATAGACCAAGTCACGAAGAGAAACTTGGAGGTGCATAATAAAAGGAGGCACAAGTACAAACATGGTTCGTACTCCCTCCGTCCTTGAAAGAGTGTACTTGCAACTTTGTTGAAGGGTCAAACCATCTCTAAGTTTGATCGAGTTTGTGTAAAAATTTATCAATGTTTATGAAACTAAATAGGTATATGATGAAAATATATTGTATCATAAATCTAATGCTACTAATTTGATGACATAAATGTTGATGTATTATTGTATAAATATGATCAAACATAAAAAAAATTGACTCTTTAAAGGACGAAGGGAGTATAGTAGTAGTAGTAACAATATACTTTCGATTAATATCACCGCCTTGAATGATATATAAATTATAAAAGGCAACAGTGGGCGGGAGAGCGTATCTTGTACGCCTGCCTCCTCCATTTCCCACACAGCCTTTTCCCATTTGCCAATACACGAAGACTCATCACAACCCTAGAGACCCAGACCCACACCCAGCCAAACTTTTCTCACCTAGAAAGACGCACCGACACCACACACCCCCACCCCAACCCGATACAGTTTACAACGACTCAACGCAAACGACCGTACACTCCCAATGACTGACTGACTCACTTGACCGTAGCAGCTAGCCGCGTAGTAGCATTGCTAGTAACTCCGAGCAACGGAATCATGGTGGGTTCAGCTGTACTGCACGAAGGAGCGGTAGAAGGTGTTGGGCCTCCAGTTGGCCGGGATGACCTTGTTGGCGACGAGCGTCTTGCCGGACTCGTTGCGGATGCGGATGGAGAAGGGCGCCTGGAGGCGGTGGTTGGAGTCGAGGCGCCAGACGGAGCCCCACGACTCCCTCATCCTCGTCCACTTGCCGCCGCCCGGCCCCCGCGACTCCATGAGGTCCACCTGCACCACGTCGCCGTCGCCGTCCTCGTACTCCACCAGCACCGCGAAGTAGACGGGGTTCGAGTACTCCTCCACGTGGAACCCGATCTTGAGCCCCGGGAACTCGCACGGCACCCTGCATATACACACGCATTTTGAGCCACCAGATCGTACTTAGTATAAATATAAATTGTTGTATGAAAGGAGAAGTTGCCCCGGGAACTCGCAGAGCAGAGGAGAGAGAGTGTGTGTGTGTGGCGCCCGTGTCCGGTCGGCCAGGAGTAATGCGGGCGCTTGGGTTTCGGTGGATCCAATGCACCCAACTTTTTTCAACTTTTAACTGCCCGGACGATGGACATCAAATTCAACGAGGAATTTTGCAAAATGGCGGTACAAATTCTCAATGTTGCACGAGTACTCCTACGGCGCTGCAGGTGTCGCTCGCTCTTACCGTGTGAACTCGATGTCGATGATGCCGGAATGGCGGAGCCTGTCGTTGAGGCCGGGCTTGGCGAGCCGGCCGAACGCCGTGCCGCTGAGGTCGAAGTGGAAGGGCGCCACCGGGTAGTAGTTCATGTCGGTGATGATCACCGTCTCCGTCCTGCCGGAGCAGGACTTGTCCTTCCTGCATCTGATCTGAAACACAACAAAACGTCAGCTTCATCTTCAGGCACCCGAGAGGTCGAGCACCAATCAACGCGCTTCCTAAGCTGCAACGGCTCTCCGCCGCACAGTAAAAGACGTTTTCGTTCACGGAAAGCGACTGAACACACTGACACACACACACACACACCCTACAGATACATACTATACGCATGTGGGGCCGGCTGTCAGACGCTGCAGATCGGCCTAGTTTGACAGTAACTGTAAACTGTTTCTCTTCTACAGCACGTATTTAATTTACCTTGTAGCATGAGCCGCATCCCTTGCCGTCCTTGAACAATGGCTGGTTGCCGCAGGAGGTCATGGACGCGAACGGGTACTGGTTGGTGTGCTTGAAGCCGCAGGCACCACCTAGCAAGATCAAAGAAGCGCCGAGGAATGAGCCACATTGCTCGAGCAAGAAGAGAGAAGAAGCATTCATCCTGAGAGGGAGGGAGTGTGGACTGTGGAGGATCCTCACCGTTGTCGTCGGGGCCGGCGCCGTTGGGCTGGCCGTACCAGGTCGCCCTGGCCGGGGTCCAGGGGCCCCAGTACTTGGTGGCGTCGGTGGCGTTCAGGCCGACGTCGAAGGGGGCGGGGTCGGTGGTGTTGAGCTCCACGGCGCCGCCGACGGCCAGGAAGCAGAGAAGCGCCGCGAGCACGGCGAGGGAGGGGAGGGAGAGGGAGCCCATGCCGCGCGCTGTGGTGTGTGGATCTGATGAGTGTGCAGTGGGGAGTGATGGTCTGTATGGTTCCTGTGTGGGAGGTGGCCGTGGTGCGGTGGGGCTATTTATAAACCGGATCGGGTACGCGCTGCCGGTGCTAAGCAACGAGATGGGTTCGGGTTTGTGTGTGAGCAGAGAGAGCAGAGCAGGGAACGTGCCATGTTGGGTGGGCACATGGCCTGGCTCGGGGCATGCAGTGCAGCCTCATTGCGTTACGGCGGAGCGAATTAAAGGTGGCAGATGATAGTTGGGGCGGGTAGATAGGAGGATAGCTAGCTAGCTGCCATGGCTGCTTAGGTCAGGCCCCTCTCAGCCTCGGATCAGTGAAGAAAAACGCATAGCAAGAACGCAACAGGACTCGAGATGCAGAGTATAGTGGAACAGAAATGTCGGCATGTGCCATCGTGGCACGTCGGCCCATATGATCTCGGCTCAGAATTCATCCAGGGTTTCACGAGTATAAAACGCACCATCGGTCGGTCATTTCATTTCAGCTTATAAACTTATCGGTAACGTTAGCTTTGTATTTTTGGCTTATGGAACACTGGCCTTTTTCATTTCTGAAGTTAGGCATAGGGTGTAATCCTCTTAAGCACCAATTTTATCCTAGCTAATGGATAATATCGCTATGCAATGTTGTTGGACCGCGAAAATGAACCATGAAGAGTATTCCAAACATCATAAAGAGCTAAGCCTGGGCGTCGAACGACGGTGGCGGGGCTTGCCTCGTGCGTTGTGGCTCTTCCCATGGATTCACGTGACCTCTGCGGCGATGGCTCCACAAGCGACGTGGCGACACATTTCAACTCCTCTCCTCCCTCCTGGCGGAGCGGCGACGCATTGCTTGGTCCAGTGGGCATGGCAACATCCCCTCGACGACGGTCGATTCTCGGCGTCTTGTTCTATTGAGGGGGTCTTGCCGGTAGCCTCGGCCGTACCTGGCCTCTCTCGCAGAAAGTTCAGGGCGCTGCACCGTCGGATCAGGGTTTTCTGATCTAGTTGTTGCAAGTCCTGGGCGTGTGGACCGACGGGCCTAGGCTGGGCTTCCTCTTGTGAAACAAAAGACGAAGGTTGTCGGCCGTGGGTTTGGGCACGCATGGCTGCCAATGAAAGTTGAGCTTTGGTTGGAGTTGGAGTCGTCCACGGACACCCATATTGCTTGGGACACCCATATGCAATTTGGCCAGGAAGATAGTGGTCTTGCCCTTATTGCTTGGGCCAAAGTGTGCATGCTAAAGACTCGATGAGGCCTAGGTATTCTTGTTGTGAATATTCAGAGCGAAGCCTTCCTGATTGAAAATGTACATAAATTCTTGACCTAAGCTGAGCTAGCGTGTGTAAAACTTATTTGGAAATCTAGTACTCAAACAATTTTCATATGGATAAACTAGAGGGATCTCAGTGGTGAAAACCCCATATAATGTTGATCCCAAATTTTAAATAAACAACTTCATGTATAAATAGAAATGGAAAGCCAGTTATGTTGTGGCATGAATCTTGGCAGAATCAACTTCTGGTTCAAGAAAATAAGAACTTCATTCATATGCAATCATTAACAAGACGGTCCAAAAAATAAGAGCCCCCGTCGCTTATCACGGGCGACTCGGGCGGCAACTAGCCTGCCGCCGCCACCCTTCTCTTCACCCAACTCCTCCTCGCCACCGCTAGAGAGAGTTGGAGGGCAAGCCCTTAAGGTTCTCAAGGATGATGGCGGAGGGGCCTTCGTCCTCCGCCCAATAGCAGCGCGACATCATCGTCGAGGCGGGGCGGTGGGCGTGCTCATAGCGGCTGAGGGAGTCCTGGATTAGGGGGTCCTCGGGTGTCCGGTCTATTCGATATGGGCCGGACTGATGGACCGTGAAAATAAAGCAGAAGACTATCCCCCCGTGTCCGGGTGGGACTCATGTATGCGTGGATGGCAAGTTTGGTGTCCGGATGTACTCTTTCCTTCCTCTGTAAACCGACTTTGTACGACCCTGGGCCCCTCCGGTGTGTATATAAACCGGAGGGTTTAGTCCGTAGATGCGATCAGAATAATCATAGGCTAGACAGCTAGGGTTTAGCCATTACGATCTCGAGGTAGATCAACTCTTGTAACCCCTATACTCATCGAATACAATCAAGCAGGACGTAGGGTTTTACCTCCATTAAGAGGGCCCGAACCTGGGTAAACATTGTGTCTTCATTGTCCATTGTTACCATCGATCCTTAGACGCACAGCTTCCCCCCCCCCCCCCCCCACCCGAGATCTGCCGGTTTTGACACCGACATTGGTGCTTTCATTGAGAGCTCTGCTGTGTAGTCGCGAGAAGCGATCTATGGCTCGCCTTGTCATCAACGACGATATCACCTCTGGAAGGAGCCTAACTTCAGGACAGGTCCTCCAGCTCGGCAGTTTTACCGTGGGTGCTGGCATGGCCATCAAGCCGACAGCGCCCCCCGTGATCGCCAAACATCACCCCCGCATCGGTCTCGAATACTCCCAAAAGACGGATCCGGTGGACGTCTCGTCCTTAAACAAGCTGCTAGATCGCATCGCCGCCCTGGGGCTTTCAACTGATTATGATCGGATCGGGCTCAAACCCGACCAGAGGGAAATTAATTCCCCGCCGATCACCCACCTGGTAGCGGTCGTCGAGGAACGAACCGAAAACAATTCTTCCCCTAAACTAAAGACCAGCTATGTTCGGGTCTCCGAACCTCTTCGCTCGAACACCCTCCCTTTGGATGAGACTTCGCGTCCCCCGAACTCAGGGTCGGACATTGGGTCCGGGGAGCACTTGGATCTCCCTAGACTCGAACTGGTGACTTCGGAGATTTTACAGGCTCCGGATGCAATCCTGGGTCGGGATTCGAGTTTTTGCCCGCCCACCCACCACAATCAATACTCTCCAAGTAATTCCGGCCCTCCAGACATATGTGACCTAATGTATGTATGACAGCAACCTCGGGAAACGGTCCATCACTTCTGGGCCAGATTCCTACTTGTCAAAAACAAGATTAAAGATTGCTGCGACGACGACGCAGTCTCGGTCTTTCATCGCAATTGTACCGACGAGGGAATTCAGAATGCCCTCAACCGCCATCGCATACAGAGTTTCACGCAGCTATCACACATAGTACGGAAGTATTGCGCAATGGAAAGCACTTGGAAAGCATAGAAAACCGAATTGGAACCGGCTGCCTTTAAGCAGTGCACTGCCCGGGCAAAACGGATACACCCTTACGAGGCATCCGACCATAAGCCCGTCAGCAAGAAAAAACCCTCTACGGGATACAGGTCCGTTCTTGACGAACTCCTCGACAAGCCCTGTCCGGTACATACAACGCCGAGCACTGACTCAACCCACAGCCTTCGAGCATGTTGGGTACTCCGGCAGGTAGCTAAAAGTGGCGAGGCCATCCTCACCACCAACACTCCAGAGAAGCATTCTCCGGAGGATGACGATTTTAACGTCCTTACGGTCTTCAAGACTTTCTCCTCAAATAATCAGCGTAAGAGGGCACTCCGCGACCTCGCTGAAGTCCACCAAGTAACCGCAGTAAGCCCATGAAACGACGCGGCAATAACCTTCACCGCTGACGACGAACCATGAGTTTGAGTGGCTAGAGAGAGAGATCGGGCAAGAAAGCTTGAATGGCATTAATGGAGGAGAGAGAGAGGCAAGAGGTGAGGAAGTAGGTGGAAGAAACCCCCTTTATATAGGGACCCCCATTTTCCAACCGTTACAGCAGTTTTCACACTGCAGCGGTACAACCGCTCATGACCCCGGTACAACCGGAATTCACGGGACTACTGCAGAAACCCTAGCAAGCGGTACAACCAGTGGCACGGGCGGTAGTACCGGTTAACACTGAGTAACCGGACCAACCGCTCGCCTACCGCTCAACAACCGCTGAGAAGACAGAAGGGAGTCACCCCTATGGGCGGTGGTCGAGTGGTAGTTGCACCAGAACTACCGCCTGACCCTGGAACTGGAGATGACTAAGTCCAGAGCGGTACAACTGCCCGGGACACCGATAGTACCGGTTTGCAGAGCACAACCGGGACAACCGGGCCACCACCGCCCAAGGACCGCCCCATCACAGAACAAAGTCTGGTGGTTGGGCGGTACCTGGCCGGTACAACCGCCCGTGAAGCAACTCCTGGGTTTTCCCAGAGCAGAGGCGGTACCTCCGCCCGGGGGCAGCGGTACTACCGCTGGGCATGTACCTGGTGAAAGGACATGCGGTGCCCCATGTGTGGTTTTGGTAATTGATGACATTCTCTATGGACTAATGGTTGCATTGAGTTATATTTGAAGGATTTTTCCATAGGCATTTCTTGAAGTCCATGTGTTGGTTTCAAGGAGTTTATGAGTTGACCAAGGTGTTATTAAGGAATTATCCAAAGATTGGTCATGTGAGTGTTGAGCTTATTGCAAGCATGTCTTGAAGAAGAAGATTGTGTGATCACTCATGTTTACCTTCAAGACATCATCCAAATGAAGAGAGTTGGAAAGATTCAATGTTGATCAAGACTAAGAACAGAGAGTGATTCAAGTTGATCAACACACAAAGCATAGAAGATGTACCGAGTGGGATCATGTGATCCCACGGTATAGTAAGTATTGTCCATTACACTTTGTGTACTAACCCATGGTCTACGTGAGAGTTCTATGTGGGGTTAGGTATGTTTCCAAGGGCTTGTGTCAAGAGGAAGATATCATACAACCCATGGAGAGGATGACATCAAGTGGTGATCGTCATCAAGATTGTGAAGTGCAAGTTCAAGTGGAGCATCACGAAGAGATCATGCTTGAAGCTTGCCGTCCATTGTGGTGACAATGGACTGGTGAAGATGTGCTGAAGAATGGATCACCCATAGTGGAGTATGGGGGAGCAATCAACCAGTCTTCATCGAGCAAACGCAATCAAGAAAGGTGGTCCAACTTGAGGAAGTCAAAATCGTCATCATCTAGCTCAAGTGGACTATGTGCAAGGCAAAGGTTTACCCCTTTGATAGGTTTTCTATTTTACCGGTCTCATGGTGGTTGTTGGGAGATCGGGTTATAGGATCGATTGCCGTACTATCAAGGGGGGCTCTCAAGTTGGTAGCTTGATCATATCGTTCGTAGAGAGCTCAAACCATTGCATCCTTGCATCATCTTTCTTGGTTCTTGTTTGGTATTTCTCTTGGTGAGTTTTAGAGCTTATGGTCATTTTCATGACAAGCTCGAGTTCATCGAAAACAGAGTTCACATGCATCTTCTATGATGTTTTCGATGTTGGAGGTTATGCCGGTTCTTCTCTGTTGCAGGGTTCACTCCTCTATATGTTAGGCATACCTCCCCTGTCGCTGTTTTGATGCTACTCATCGTCATCTATCCAACAAGCTTGAGTTTGCTCAATTCGGAGCTCATTTGCAGAAGTTGCGGTAGTTCTGGTTTGACTTGGAGTATACTTGTTTTCGTGGAAGTGGCATAAGGGAGGCGCCAGCGGTAGTACCGTGGCCCCGGAGCGGCAGTACCGCTGAAAGCCATAAGCGGTAGTACCGCTGTTTCACAGCGGTAGTACCGCCCACGGCCACAGGCGGTACTATGGCTCCGGTTCCGCGCTAGTACCGCCTCGACTCGAGACCTGCGTGTCTCGTGTCGGGTTCAGCGGCAGTAGCAGCGGCAGTAGAAGCGGTAGTACCGCCCCTACTACCGCTACTAGTGCCGCTCAACGGCCCTCCTCTCTGTTCCTTCTCCCTTAGGCGTTGTGCGAGGTCCCAACGGTAGTACCTCTAGGCCGAGCGGCAGTACCGCTGCAGCCAGCGGTAGTACCGCTCCCTTGAGCGGTAGTACCGCCCGCTGCGGGCTGTGAATGGGGATAACGGTTGGATTTTTTGCCCACCTATAAAAGGGGGTCTTCTTCCCCATTGAGCCCTATCTCTTGAGCTCGTGTTCTTCCCCCATTGTTGACCTTCTTCGAGCTTGCTATCTCTCAATGCCTCCATGGATTCTTGCTAGTTTTTGGGGGAAAAGAGAGAGGAGATCTAGATCCACATTTCCACCAATCACTTTCTCCTCTATGTGAGGGGAACCCCTTGGATCTATATCTTGGAGTTCTTGGTGTTCTCCTTCTTGTTCTTCCTCTCATTTTCCTCCCTAGCATTAGTTGCTTTGGTGGGATTTGGGAGAGAAGGACTTGGGCACTCCGTGTGCCCTTGCCATTGCATTTGGTGCATCGGTTTGAGTTCTCCACGATGATACGTGGAAGTGAAGTTGAGTAGCTTATTACTCTTGGGTGCTTGGTACCCTTGAGCTTGTTCCTCTTGGGTGCTTGGGCGCCCTAGACAGTTGTTGGTGTTCGGAGCTTAATCATTGTGGTGTAAAGCTCCGGGCAAGCGTCGGGGTCTCCAATTAGGTTGTGGAGATCGCCCCGAGCAATTTGACGGGTACCGGTGACCGCCCCCAGGGGTTGCCAAAGTGTACGGGTTCGGTGACCGCCCCCAAGGGTTGCCATTTGTACGGGTTCGGTGACCGCCCTCAAGGGTCCCTTAGTGGAATCACGGCATCTTGCATTGTGCGAGGGCGTGAGGAGATTACGGTGGCCCTAGTGGCTTCTTGGGGAGCATTGTGCCTCCACACCGCTCCAAACGGAGATTAGCATCCGCAAGGGTGTGAATTTCGGGATACATCGTCGTCTCCGCGTGCCTCGGTTATCTCTTACTTATCTCGGTTTTTTACATCGCAGGAAATCAATATCAAACAGAGTCCAAACACCGCGAAACTTTTTGTGGATTTTTTATGGACCAGAAGACATCCAGTGGGCCAAAGAAGCACCTGGGGGGTGCCCCGAGGGGGGCACAACCCACCAGGGCGCGCCTGGGGGCCCAGGCGCGCCCAGGTGGGTTATGCCCACCTCGGTGGCCTCCCGCACCCCCTCTTTGCCCTATAAATCACCAAATATTCCAAAAACCCTGGGGGTAACCCTAGAACAGAAGTTCCGCCGCTGCAAGGCCTCTGTATCCACGACATCCAATCTAGTCCCCGTTCCGGCACCCTGCCGGAGGGGGAGATCATCACCGGTGGCCATCTCCATCATCCCGGTGACTACCATGATGAGGAGGGAGTAGTCCACCCTCGGGGCTGAGGGTTTGTACCAGTAGCTATGTGTTTAATCTCTCTCTCTCTCTCTCTCTCTCTCTCTCTCGTGTTCTTGAGATGCACAATCTTGATGTATCGCGGGCTTTGTTAATATAGTCGGATCATATGGTGTTTTCCCCTCTCTATCTTGTTGTGATGAATTGAGTTTTCCCTTTGAGATTTCATTTTATCGGATTGAATACTTTTATGGATTTGAGAGCACTTGATATATGTCTTGCATACGAATACCCGTGGTGACAATGGGGTATTATGTTGATTCACTTGATATATGTTTTGGCACTCAACTCGCGGATTCCTGAGGTGACATTGGGTTAATCTATGCATAGGGGTTGATGCACGTTCTTGTCTTTGTTTCTCCGGTAGAAATCTTGGGGCACTCTTTGAGGTTCTTTGTATTGGATTGAGCATTACGAATCTGAATTTGCTTTGGTGTTATTTTAGTACGAACTCTTGGATAGATCGATCGGAAAGAATAGCTTTGAGGTGGTTTCGTACCCTACAAACAATTTATTCTTATGTTCTCCGCTAGATAGGAACTTTGGAGTGATTCTTCATCGCACATTGAGGAATGGTTATATGATCCAATTATATTAGCATTGTTGAGAGATTGCACTAGCGAAAGTACGGACCATAGGCCTTGTTTTCAAGCATTGCAATACCGTTTGTGATCACTTTTGTCACTTGCTACCTTGCAGTTTTTATTTATTCATATTATAAAAATATATTTCTACCATCCATATTACACTTTTATTACCATCTCTTCGCCGAACTAGTGCACCTATAAAATTTGCCATTGTATTGGGTGTGTTGGGGACACAAGAGATTTCTTGTATTTGGTTGCAGGGTTGTTTGAGAGAGACCATCTTCATCCTACACCTCCCACGGATTGATAAACCTTAGGTCATCCACTTGAGGGAAAATTGCTACTGTCCAACAAAACTCTGCGCTTGGAGGCCCAACACGAGTCTACAAGAATAAAGTTGCGTAGTAGACATCAAGCTCTTTTCTGGCGCCATTGCCGGGGAGGTGAGTGCTTGAAGGTATATCTTTAGATCTTGCAATTGAATCTTTTAGTTTCTTGTTTTATCACTAGTTTGGTTTATAAAAGAAAACTACATAAAAAATGGAATTGAGGTTGCATCATATTATTGATCATCTTTATAATATCTTTCTTGAAAATGATGAATCGGAAAATTGTGCTCAATTGTTAGAAGAAGTCAATAAAATGTTTGGCACAAAATATTTGAATGATGAGCATGATTGCAATGTTGTTAGTATGAATTCCTTGAATATCCAAAATGCTAATGATTATTGCACTAGTCATGAGAAAAATGTCTCCTATAAGAATGTCAATTTTTGCGGAGTGAATTGGGAGTGCAATTGCGCACCAAAAATGGAAGATAGATTTTGTAAGAGGCATAAATATTTAGAAACGAAAAAATTGCAAGAGAGGCTGGATGATTGTGCTGAAAGATTTAATTTTTTTCGCCATCCTTGTGAACTTTGCAATGAACATGGTCATTTAAATCTCCAATGCAAATTCTTTCATGATCAAATCATGTCCAAAAATTGTGATAACTTGATTACCCTTGAGCATCATAAAGAGCTTAGTCTTCTTTTGGGGTATGAAGAAATGAAACGTATAACTAAGGGTATTCCAAAATTTAATCTCGAGAGATTTCTTGATTTTGATCTAGAGGAAATTTATATGTTTTGTGCGGTAAATTGCATTGAGAATCCTTATATTGCCAACTATCTAAAGACAAGAAAACAAATAGAATATGAAGAGAGTACTAATGGAAGGGAAAATATTTCCCAATACCCTCCTAGTGTTTATTATTATGAATCAGGTAACGAGGAGGAGCTCCCTATTCAACCAATCTCATCAATAAGAAGCTTGAAAAGATTTATTAAGCCCACACATGATGTGGTGAAGAAGAAGAAAAGAATAAAGAATAAAGGTAAAAAGGTATCTCTCCCAAACGATGTTGCCTCTATTATTGTTGTGCCTCATGAAAATGAATCAAAATTAATTATGGAAGATGATGCAGTTGATGATGATTTTGTTATGCCTATTGCTTGTTGTGATGATTATGATTGGGAAGATAATGATACTTCTTATAATCTTGGAAATCTTTTTGGCACCAACTTGGGAAATTATGATGATAACAATTGTTATACCGTTGGTGCTATTCATACTATTAATGATGAGGGTGATTATGCTTATGATATGCCAAGCCACAAGCTTGGGGATGCTATGTTTGATGAGAATGACATGTTTGAGAATTTATTTGCTGCAATTAATGTTTGTCCCAAGCTTGGGGATGCTATATTTGATGAAGATGATGTTTTTAGTCCCCCAAGTTTTGATGTGCAAATTTGTTATAATGGTAGCAAGCCTCCTATTTATGATGATTATATTGATGAAAGTGGGTTTGGAAGAGTGTCAACTCTAGGTACTAATGATCCCACTATTTTGGAGGGTGTTGAATCTTATTGTGATAATTATGAAAGTGGATTTGGAGAGGTCATGACTTTATTTAGTGATGAATCCACTATTTTGGAAGAGGTTTCAATTGACTATGATAACAAAGTTGCTATCTATGATGATTATGGTGATGACATGTATGCTATATTGAATAATGATAACCATGAAACTTGTCATCATGATTTTAATTTTCAATCACATGATAGTTATTTTGTTGAGTTTGCTCCCACCACTATTCATGAGAATAAATTTGCTTATGTGGAGAGTAAGAAAATTTCTATGCTTGTGGATCATGAAAAGAATGCTTTATGTGATAGTTATATTGTTGATTTCATTCATGATGCTACTGAAAATTATTATGAGAGAGGTGCTTCTACATATTTCAATAATATCAAGTTTCCTCTCTATGTGTTGAAAGTTTTGATGTCATGTTTGTTTTGCCTTCCTATGCTAGTTGATTCTTGTTCCCATAAGTTGTTTGCTCACAAAATGCATAGGAAGTGGGTTAGACTTAAATGTGCTAGTCATATGCTTCATGATGCTCTCTTTGTGTTTCAATTCTAATCTTTTATGTGAGCATCATTGAAATCATCATGCCTAGCTAAAAGGCATTAAAGAAAACCTCTTGTTGAGAGACAACCCAACACTTTTACCTACTGTTTTTGTGTGTTCACATGATTAGTCTACTGTAGTGATCTTGTTTTATAGCTTTTGTTTCAATAAAGTGCCAAGTAAAGCCTTTGGGATAGTGTGGATGATAGTTGACTTGATTCTGTGCAAAAACAGAAACTTTTGTTCCCAGTAACATAATTGTTTTAATTCACTGGAGCGTCGAAAAACTCTGAATATTTTACAGTTGATGGGTATACAAATTGTCTACGTTGTCCTAATTTTTCAGAAGTTTTGGAGGTGCAGAAGTATGACTAATATTCAGAGCTTTATGTATTGTTCTATTTTTGACAGATTCTGTTTTCAATGCATAGTTTGCTTGTTTGCTTGTTTCCTAGTTTCTATGGCTTATATTGCTCAATATAAATTGTGGAAATGATATGCTACAGTAGGCATTGTGTGGAAACAATTATGAATCTTGTCTTTGACAGTACCAAAGTGAATCATTTGTCTTTATCATACTAACCCATCTCACGAAGTTCCGTTAAGTTTAGTGTGATTGAAGTTTTCAAGTTTTGGGTGAGATATCGATATGAGGAGAATAAGGAGTGACAAGATCCTAAGCTTGGGGATTCCCAAGTCACCCCCAAGGTAATATTCAAGGAAGATCCAAGCAACTAAGCTTGGGGATGCCCCGGAAGGCATCCCCTCTTTCGTCTCCAACATTATCGGTAACTTCACTTGGAGCTATGTTTTCATTAGTCACATGATATGTGTTTTACTTGGAGCATCAATTTATTTTGTTATGATTTGCTTTCTGTTATTTAGAATAATGTTTTGCATTTTTTATTTCAATAAAAGTGGCAATGATAGCCTTTGCCATGCTTATTTTGCAAGTCTACATGTTGCTGTTTCAAAACAGAAAGTTTATTGCTATTGAAAAAAATTCTCTAGAAAGTCAGATTGTGATAAAATGTTGAAACATTTTATAAAGTAAGATCTGATAAATTTTCTACAGTGTGCTAAATTTTCAGAATTTTTGGATTTAGATAAGTATGAATACTCTTGCATTCTTTACAGACTGTCCTGTTTTGGCAGATTGCTGTTATGTTTGCATTGTTTGCATATGTTTGCTTGTTTAATGATTCTATTTGAGGATAGGACTATTAAATATGCAGAGGCATTTAGTATGCAATGTTAAATTATAATTTTAGTGATTTTCTACAGTAGAGAATGATAAGGTTTTTGCATTGGTTTATACTAACTTATCTCACGAGTTCTTGTTGAGTTTTGTGTGGATGAAGATTTTAAGATTTAGGGAAACCGTGATATGAGAGGAATTAAGGCGACACAAAAGATCAAGCTTGGGGATGCCCAAGGCATCCCAAGTTAATATTCTAAGAAGTCTCAAGCATCTAAGCTTGGGGATGCCCCGGTAGGCATCCCACCTTTCTTCTTCAACAATTATCGGTTAGTATCGGTTGAGCCTAAGTTCTTGCTTCTTCACATGATGTGTGCTGTTCTTGGATTGTCATTTTATTTTGTTTTGTTTGCTGTTTTAATAAAATACTTAGATCTGGAAGTTTTATATAAAAGAGAGTTCTCAAATAGCTACCCATTTACTTAACTACTCAATTGATCTTCACTTATATCTTTTTGGAGTAGCTTGTCATTTACTCTTGTGCTTCACTTATATCCTATGAGTAAATTGTTGAATGAATTGAATATCATGAAGTTGAAATTATATGTTCATATCATGCCTAGTGGTAGCTTCACATTGGGTTTAGAAAGTGAAATCTTTTGAGGCTTGACAATCACAATATTGGTCATACAAGCAATTCATGAATGATTAGTAGAAGGAAGAGAACTTTCACATGCAAATACACTATCTTGGAAAGCTTTTGTGATTGTGAGCCTCCATCAAAATATTATATGCCAAAATTGTTGATGTTGGACAAGGAAGACAACGTAATGATTTATGTTTGTTCATATTCACATAGAAGTTATATTGTCATAGATCCTTCAACATGTGGTGCTTGCCCCCCATCTTTGCTAGCCAAAAATTCCGCACTAAGTAGAGATACTACTTGTGCATCCAAAAACCCTTAAACCCAAATCTTATTTTCAAGAGTCCACCATACCTACCTATGGATTGAGTAAGATCCTTCAAGTAAGTTTTCATCGGTGCAATAAGGCAATAAAAATTGCTTCTAAAAGTGTAAGATCATTTAGTGTAAGAGAAAATTGAGCGTTGTACGAACTTGTGATGGTAAAGAAATAAAAGCGACAGACTGCATAATAAAGGTTGCCATCACAAGGGGCAATATAACGTGACGTTCTTTTGCACTAAGGGGTTGAGCATACAAACAAATAAGCGCATGGCAACCTCTGCTTCCCTCTGCGAAGGGCCTATCTTTTACTTTTATGTATTTACTTTTATGCAAGAGTCAAAGTTTTTCTCTCTATTCCTTTTTATTTTTCTCGTTTGGCAAGCATCATGTGGTGAGGAAAGATCTAGGCACATATGTCCAGTTGGATATGGGTGGCATGAGTTATTATTGTTGACAACACCCTTGAGGTGAATACGTTGGGAGGCGAAATTATAAGCCCCTATCTTTCTATGTGTCCGGTTGAAACGTTTTGCTCATGTGTATGCGGTGAGTGTTAGAAATCATAGAAGACTATATGATGGTTGAGTATGTGGAGCTCTTACTTAGACTCTGTTGAATAAGTTGAATTGCAATTGTTTTGTGACTGAGAACATAGGTTGTTGATTTTCAAGAGAATTCATTGTTTGAACCTTAACATGTGAATTGGTTGCTACTTTAACATGAGAAGTTTTATAAGAAAGAATTGCTGTTATGATGCTAGAAAAAGTGATTGAAATTGTCATTGATCAAACTTGTGCACTTTGCTAGCATTCACACTTCATAAATTATTTCTTTTATCATTTACCTACTCGAGGACGAGTAGGAATTAAGCTTGGGGATGCTGATACGTCTCCAACGTATCTATAATTTATGAAGTATTCATGCTGTTATATTATCATTCTTGGATGTTTTACAATCATTTTATACCAACTTTATATCATTTTTTTGGGACTAACCTATTGACCCAGTGCCCAGTGCTAGTTGCTGTTTTTGATTGTTTTTTACATCACAGGAAATCAATATCAAACGGAGTCCAAATACCACGAAACTTTTTGTGGATTTTTAATGGACCAGAAGACATCCAGTGGGCCAGAGAAGCACCTGGGGGGTGCCCCGAGGGGGGCACAACCCACCTGGGCGAGCCTGGGGGCAGACGCGCCCTGGTGGGTTGTGCCCACCTCGGTGGCCTCCCGCACCCCCTCTTTGCCCTATAAATCACCAAATATTCCAAAAACCCTGGGGGTAACCCTAGATCAAAAGTTCCACCGCCGCAAGGCTTCTGTATCCACGACATCCAATCTAGACCCCATTTCGGCACCCTGCCGGAGGGGGAGATCATCACCGGTGGCCATCTCCATCTTCCCGGCGACCACCACGATGAGGAGGGAGTAGTCCACCCTCGGGGCTGAGGGTTTGTACCAGTAGCTATGTGTTTAATCTCTCTCTCTCTCTCTCTCTCTCGTGTTCTTGAGATGCACAATCTTGATGTATCGCGGGCTTTGTTAATATAGTCGGATCATATGGTGTTTTCCCCTCTCTATCTTCTTGTGATGAATTGAATTTTCCCTTTGAGATTTCGTTTTATTGGATTGAATACTTTTATGGATTTGAGAGCACTTGATATATGTCTTGCATACGAATACCCGTGGTGACAATGGGGTATTATGTTGATTCACTTGATATATGTTTTGGCACTCAACTCGTGGATTCCCGAGGTGACATTGGGGTAATCTATGCATAGGGGTTGATGCACGTTCTTGTCTTTGTTTCTCTGGTAGAAATCTTGGGGCACTCTTTGAAGTTCTTTGTGTTGGATTGAGCATTACGAATCTGAATTTTCTTTGGTGTTATTTTAGTACGAACTCTTGGATAGATCGATCGGAAAGAATAGCTTTGAGGTGGTTTCGTACCCTACAAACAATTTATTCTTATGTTCTCCGCTAGATAGGAACTTTGGAGTGATTCTTCATCGCACGTTGAGGGATGGTTATATGATCCAATTATATTAGCATTGTTGAGAAATTGCACTAGCGAAAGTACGGACCCTAGGCCTTGTTTTCAAGCATTGCAATACCATTTGTGCTCACTTTTGTCACTTGCTACCTTGCTATTTTTATTTATTCAGATTATAAAAATATATTTCTACCATCCATATTACACTTTTATTACCATCTCTTCACCGAACTAGTGCACCTATACAATTTGCCATTGTATTGGGTATGTTGGGGACACAAGAGATTTCTTGTATTTGGTTGCAGGGTTGTTTGAGAGAGACCATCTTCATCCTACGCCTCCCACGGATTGATAAACCTTAGATCATCCACTTGAGGGAAAATTGCTACTGTCCTACAAAACTCTGCGCTTGGAGGCCGAACACGAGTCTACAATAATAAAGTTGCATAGTAGACATCACAGGACAGGCGGTACAACCGCCCAAGAGGGCGGTACAACCGCTAAGAGGTAAAAACACTGGTACAAGAAGGAAAAGGGGACCTCTCTCTGCTCAAACGGAATGGAATGGTGGGTGAAGAGAAGTGTGTACGTGCATTGATTCACCCAATACCTTCCGATGTGGATTCCCTCTTAATGGTACCGGTTTCCTACGACCAAAGAAATAAACACACAGAAAATGTTGTCTTCGATCTTTTCCATCCAGAGGGAATGCCTAACCGACTTGGACCTAATCATAGAGTACCTGAAGAACTTGGCACATGATTAGACCACAAGGAGAGTTGTCATCATCACCCAAAACATAAAGATGGGAAATGCCCTAACAATCTCCCCTTTTTTGGTGGATGATGACAACCACAAGATTTGCATAGAAGGTCTAGAAAATGTAGACGGGCTCCCCTTAGATGTGTGCACTATTCGGATTTGCTTTTGGAATGCAAAGTCACACATTAGGATAAAAGCTCCCCCTAGATTTTATAGACCAACCACTATGAACAAGCATATCGTATAGACAATAAGCATACTACAAATAAGCATATAGGATAGACAATAAGCATAAATAGAACACATGTCTCACACCATGCAAAAGTCTCACACCACAAGGTTCACACACTAAAAGAAAGCAAATGAAAGACCAAGTTCAATTCTCAACACGAAGCAAATAACCAACTCATGCAAATCCCGAGACCTAGTAGACTTCTCTCCGCCTTTGGCATCAAGACACCAAAAAGGAAAAAGAGCGATGCTAACGCCCCAGAGCTCAGTAGATCTCATCTAACCCCTCGGTCTCATCTGAATCATGATCTTCAGACTCCTCATCGTCCTCCATGATATCATCAACAATAGCTGAAGAGAAGGTAGCAGGATGGCCAGAGGCCTCAGCCTCATCATCAGTCCAGGTGCTATGCACAGAAATCCACTTGTCCTCTGGAGTGATGCTCTTCTCGCATCCACTCTTCACAGGCATGTTGAGGTGCTTCATCAAGGCAATCTGACGGCGCCGAGCAAGCTTCTCATTAACATGTGCCTCATACATCTTCTTCTGAATGTGTGACTGAAGGCAATGGGTCTTCTTTACTTTAGCAGTCAGCTTGGTCACCCAGGTGGGCTTGGCACCCAGCTCCATTTCAAAGTCCTCATCATCTGAGGTGGCATACACATCCTCGGGGTCATCCGCAGGAATGCGGGGCTCGGCATGCTTCTTCTTCTTAAGCTGCTTGACCTCATGCACTGTGAGGTTATCTGGCGAAGTGAGAAGCTCTCCAGGACGGCGAACAGCCCAAACTGAGTTCAGAAAGCACATGACAAAAGGTGCATAGATGGGAACCTTTCTGTAGATGACCATGTTGTACATCTCCTCCCAAAGCCACTTGGACACATCAAACGTAGCACCCGATCCCACTTTAGTCTTCATAGCAACTAGCAAGTCCACTAGATACCCATAAATCTCATCCTGATTTCCAACCTTGGCCAGAAGCACATTGCAAAACACACGATGCATGATATCATAAACCTTCTCAAGATCCTTGGACTCACCAATAATGCCTCGCCCACGAATGTACAAAGGAGCTAGTTTCTCCTTAGGCATAGAGTGGGGACGGTCGTGAGGACGAATGCCAGCATTCCCTTCGAGACCGGTATCCTCATAGCCAAGAGCATTGCAGAAAGATCTCCAAGGCACTTGAAAGAACTCATCACGGCACATGAATAAGAGAGTGCGAGCATCATCTTCCCCAAAATGAACGGTTGCATAGAACTGATGAATAAGTTGAACATCAAAGTCACAGTTGACAGACATGAGTTTGACCAAATCAAACTCCTCGCAAAGAGCCAAAGCTTCTCCAAAGTACACCATGTTGCTCCTCCAATGGTCAAGGTCAACGGTCCACTGCTTGGTGTACCGATTCTTGTTATGCTTGAATAGCTCATGAGCAATCCTCACTTGCATCTCATTCCGGAACTGAACAATGGTCCATCGAGGCTCAATGGGAACCGTGTATGGATTCCTTTTCCGGAAGGCTTACCACTCCTTGGCTTTCCACTTGTGCAAATGTGACGACCCCTGCTTAATCGTGCACTAACCATACACGCAAATGCACACGATCAAGCCTAAGGACTCACTTGAAGATATCACAACACAACTCTAAAACATAAACAAATTCATACAAGCTTTATATTACAAGCCAGGGCCTCGAGGGCTCGAATACATAGCTCGATGGCATACAAGTGTCAGCGGAAGCATCAGATATCTGGGTACAGATATTATAGCAGAATAGATAGGCCTTTAGAAAGGCGGGGCAAAATAAAATACTACGATCGAAAGGCGTAGGCCTCCTGCCTAGGATCCTCCGAATCCTACTCCTGGTCGTCTGTCGGCTCCTCGTAGTAGTACTCGCCGGGAGGGTAGTAGTAGTAGCCGTAGTCGTCGACGGGGGCAGCTATCTCAGGGGCTTCGTCATCTGGCGACGTCAATTGGATATGGGGAGAAAAAGAAAATAAAGCAAACGTGAGTACTCATCCGAAGTACTCAGCAAGCAAGGATCTACACTACATATGCATCATTATCAAAGGAGGCTGTATATCTGGACTGGGCTGCAGAAATGCCAGAATAGAGGGGGAAAGCCTAGTCCTATCGAAGACTAGCATCTTCAATCATCTTCATCGGTCTTGCAGCATTAGAAGAGTGCAGAATAACATAATGTAAAGTAGTAGTAATGTTATCAACCTCGCCCAGAGATTCTTCCTCGACTCCCTGCGAGAAAGCAATCCCAGAGCCATACTATCCATTTCATCTCAAGTCACCAATTCTAGTTGTACCGATCGGGATACAACTCCGGGTGTCCGTTACCGTAGGACAAGCTATTGATAGATGTTTTCTTCCCTGCAGGGGTGCACCAACTTACCCACCATGCTCGATTAACTCCGGCCGGACACACTTTTCTGGGTCATGCCCGGCCTCGGCCAAACGATACGCCGCAACCCGACCAAATACCTAACAGAGAGGTCAGCACGCCGGACTAAACCTATGCCCCCAGGGGTCTTGGGCCATCGCCCCGGACGCTCCTGCATGTTGCGGACACCACCGGTGAGCAGACCTAGCAACCCCTTAATACAAGCGCGGTTGCGTTACCAGTCTAACCCAGCGTGTGCCACTCAGTTGCTGACGTCTATTAAGCTTCGGCTGAAGTATACGACGCAGAACGCCCATACTATGCCCACGTGATGGCTAGTGCTATCAGGCCAGAGGCCCCTCGGATCAAATATCCAAACCGTTAGTGGATTAGAAGCGCGCGGTAACGAGCAGAGACTCACGATCGATGTGACCCCGTCGCCCCGTCTCGAGGACTTGCGGCAAGGGCTAAGAATGCCCGGCCACACCTCGTGTTCAACTCTCGGGCACCATCCAGGTCCACCCGATTCCACATCACTCGCAATTAAGCTCGCGCGGGTACCCCTCAGGGCCGACCCGTCTTTAGTATCATGGTTCAGTGTTCATTCATAGTAACCAAAGTATCCGTGTGTCTGACACCAAGGGGAACCCGGAGGAATCACCCTCGATGGAGTCCCACTTGATGTTATCGTCAAGGTGAACGAAGGAGGAATCACCCTCGAGGTCCACGCTTGAGGAGTTGCGCGACATTGTCGTTATCGGGGGTGGTGTAGGAGGAATCACCCTCGAGGTCCACGCTTGAGGAGTTGCACGACGTTATCGTTATCGGGGGTGGTGTAGGAGAAATCACCCTCGCTGACCACGCCCGATTAACTAACCTACAAGGTTATCATCAGAAGTGCTGACGAGGTATCACCCTCGGCACTCGATAGTAACCCAGTAGTGTCGAGCAACTAAGGGGAAGTGATGTGCGGTGCCGGGGTCTGGTCTTCGATCCCGTTGCTCGGGTCTTCTGAGAATCCAGCGGGGCAATCGGGATAAAGTGGGGGTCTCTGCTGGGTCTCTACCCAAACTATGCTAAACAGTTTAGGATAATAGGCAGGTAACAATAGCAGGTTACAATAATCAGGCTATGCAACAGAAATAGGATAATAGCAGCAGCAGTAACTTCTAATGCAAGCATAAGAGAGAAGAGAGTGGGCGATATCGGAATGCTCAAAATGGGGGTGCTTGCTTGTTTGCTCGACGGCAAGGGCAAGATCATCAACTGTGTCGTCGGGGACGTAGTCGTACTCCGGAGCTGCGTCTGCCGCGGGAGCTACGTCAATGTCGGGGTCTACCGAGAGAGAAGAGGGGGGAGAAACAATAAACATAATGCAAACAAATGCAACACAGGGCATGCTACGCCTAGTATGCAGTGCAGGGGTGCCTAAAGATGCTTCTAGGTCATTTTAGTTATTTTAGGATCAACGTGGGATTTATCAACTGGTACGTGTGCACTATTCATCTACCGGAATCGGAGGAAAAGTTATGGGTTCTCCTACGTAGGGGGTTCCTACATGGAAACAAACGACACGATCAGATTCGTCTCGTCGTTCTGATCAACTTTCATGTTTTAAGTTTTTCAATCTGAGCTATGGTTTAAAAGTTATGAATTTTCAAAGATTTAAACATTTTCTAAAATTATTTAAATTAACAGATTTTCCAGAAAAGGCATATGACGTCAGCATGAGGTCAGCTCTACGTCAGCCGGTCAACTGACCAGTTGACTGGTCAACCTGACATGTGGGGCCCACCTGTCATAGACGGTGGGCTAACTAACTAATTAACAGAATTAACTAGCTAGGTGGGGCCCTATGTCAGTGACTTATTAAGTTAATTAAATTAGTTTAATTAGTTAGGTTAATTAAGTGGAGGTGGGGTCCACATGACAGCTGCTGGGCCGGTCCAGTCAGCAGAGCTGACCGGGTCAACTGGCCAGCCGGGCCCCTAGGGGCCCACCAGGCAGTGACCCTGGGGGTGGCCCCTGTCGGCCACGTCGGTGCTGGTCAACGCCGCCCGCCAGACTTACTCCGGCGACCTCAAATGCGGCGGAGAGGCCTCGGCCAGCGTTTTTGGGCGCGTTCGAAAGCGGAGACCGAGCCGCGTCGATCTGCGGCGGTCTCATGGACGGAGAGGCACTATGGCGATGGCGGCGAACTCGGGAACCTTGCCGGAGTTTGGGCGAGGACGGATCGGGCGTGGTAGGTCACTAGAAGGCGAGCGAGCAGGCGCGTTGGACTCGTGCAGACGCACTGAGCACGAAGCAGTGCTCGTTTGAGCATGACGGTGAGGAGGTTCACAGCGACGAGCTCGCCGGCGGCGAGAAGTTCAGTCATCTCTACTGCGGCGTCTACGGCGACGAAAACGCGCGGAAAAGAGAGGGGAAAGCGCGCGGGCTTACAATGAGCCTGCAGGTGTGCGTTAGCGTGCTCGGGGAAGGGCGACGGCGGCGAATCGGCGCTGGAGACGGAGACGGCCGTGCGGGGGAAGACGAGCTCGAGGAGGATGATGCAGCAGTGCCGAGCTCCAACCAGCCGGGGTAGGTGACATAGTCGGGGATGGCGACGACGTACGACACGACGGAGTGGCGATCGGGGCACGATGGCCGTGGGATCGAGCGGTGGTCGGCGGCGACCGCGTCGGGACGGCGTCGGATCGAGGAGAGGAGCGAGGGAAAGGGGAAAATGGGGCTAGGGTTGCGACGGGAGAGAGAGAGGGGCCGGAGGGGGGTTCTTATCCGCGTCGGAGAGGCACGGATGGGCGACGCGTGCGGCGCCGGCGATGTGTCGATGGGCGCGGCCGACAGCGCGGGGAGGAAGGGGACGAGCGCCAGATGGGCTGGGCCCATATCTGCAGCAGCAGGCCTAGGTGCATAGTGAAATCTTTAGGCCCTTTTTCCCTTTTCTCTTTATGTTTCTTTTCTTTTCCTGTTTTGCTAATTGGTTGGGAACTTAGTGAGTTTTGTAAAAAGTGTGAGCTAGCCCATAAATCACAGTGCAATATATCCTATCACCCAAAATTAGTTTGGGGTAAATACTATTTCATATTTATTTTGTATTAATTAAAAGGTTGTCAAATGTTGTTTTCAGTCACTGTTTGAGGTTGTTAGAGCCACTTATCCAATCTCAATAAAGTTGGTTACAATTTTATCACTGCCTCTAAATTATTTTCTATTTAATGAACCTTTTAGTTTCTGATTTGGGCAACTTTTATTTTCCACTTTAAATTTAATTGAAGTTTGAATTAGGAGTTTGAAATGCAACAGGATGCAAATGATGACTAGGCTCTGTTAAATAGGGTGACTTGGCATTAATAGTGGGAGGTTACTGTGGCTTATGACATGGGGTGTTACAGCAAAGGCATGACCACACGTTGCTTGGCAGCGGCAGACTTTTCACGACAGGTTGGCTTCATGGGAATCACAACCTCCTCTTCCTCTTCAGACTCTGTAGGACACTTGCATCTTCGAGCTCACTTCTTGGTCTTGGTACGAGGAGCAGAACAAGAACCAGAGCCACCTGCACACACACACGGCAAGCACACAAGAGACCCAGCAAAGATGAGATGATTGCACACAAGATCAAAAGAATATATTGCTTGTGAGGCAAAGAAAGTAAAACAGTGCCGCTTGGTTCAGGAATCCCGGTTGTACCGGTTCTCCAACCGGTGGAACCGCCCAAGCGGTTGTTCCGCCCATAAGGGCGGTAGAACCGCTGGAAGCAAAAAGTACCACCCATGGGGGAATGAGTGCCTACGGAATTTGAATCAAACAAGCAATATTCTATGTTCTAAGGACTCACAAACAATAGCAGGAGCAAATATAGATCTCTTCCACCCAATAGTTTAGACAACAAACGCGGGATATCAAGCAATGCCTTAAGGAAAAAGGATTCAAGGAAAGAACCCTAGAAAAGAGAAGAGAGGCATTACCGGTATCCATGGGAAGAGATCGGGAGGGAGGGGGCCTCCACGGAGCAGATCCAAGGAGGGCCCATGGATCCGGAGCGCCGGAGAGCACTGCGGGGCAAGGGTGGCAGTGACTGGTGGCTAGGTCAGGCGAGGGGAACGGGCACGAAGGGAGGAAGAAGATACCCCTTCGGCCCGACCCCTATATATACCCGCAGACCACGAAGCGGTTGTACCGCTCCCTGGGACATACCAGCGGTTGCAGGCGGTACTTACGACGCCTGGGAGGCGGCGGTAGTATCGCCAGAAATTGAGCAGTAGTACCGGCCAGGAGCTCAACCTGGGGAGCCAGCGGTAGAACCGCATAGACTACCCTGGTGGAACCCCTGGGTCGATACAACCGAATGTCCTAGCGGTTGAACCGCCAGGGGCACCGGTTGTACCACCCAGTCAACATCACCAACACCATGACCAACTTTTGTGCAATTGGAAGAGATGGTTAAGAGATAGAGAAAGGCTTGGGATGGAGACACGACACTGGAATAGGGTGAGTTCACCTCCAAGAGTGCAAAAAGCAAAGCACGGAAAAACCACAACTTGGAGGTCACATACACCAAGTAACTAAACAACATTAGCACGAGCAAACAAGATCCAAGGAAAACAACCCTTTCAAAAGAAAGGGCGGTGGTCGGAGCCACCTATATTTGAGTCAATTGGTATGGCACCGCAAAGATTTTAACCTTATGCCCATGACCAAAACTCATCTTTGAAGCACAAGTACCACCAAAAGTGGCTAATGTGAAAGATTTGATCAATTTATGCATAATGGGGGGAGGAAGAGTTCATTGAGAGAACAACACTCCCCCTATGTCCATGCCTACATCTAGAACAAGATAAAATGATGAATGCGGTGGGGTGTGCCTAGATTTAAGCCACATTGCTTGAATCAATGATATTTAGCTCATGCCTTATGTCACACCCTAAGCTAGTTCATGCATTAGAGTGTTGCATCATGTTTAAACTTTTCCAGAAACTTGAAATGGGGATGATAGAACCCCCAGCACCCCCTGGAAACAACTAGGGTTTACTAAAATCTTTTTCAATGAACCTGAAATGCCCTTCTAAAATGTTCATCATCTTTGCCTTGGTCTAGAACCTCTGACAAAAATGGTGCACAATTTTCTAGGACATCATTGGGTCACTGAATTAAATCTTATGTTATTTGCATTTGGACATTTAAATGCTATTAAATATTTTAGAAGTCCAAATAATCATAAACTAAAATGTTTACTGTTGGATATACTCTAAACAGTAGCCATGAGTAGTTTCATGATTTTTTAGAATGTCTAGGTATTTTTAATAAAGCCCTGAAGCTACAGAAGAATTAGAAAACAGAAAATAAAAAGGAAAGAGAGACTTACCTGGCACAGCCCACCTGGCAGCCCACTGGCCGGCCCAGCACTATGCCGGCCCAGTGCCAGTCACCTGCTTCCTCCCGCCAGAGCAGGCAGGCTGCTGCCTGTCGACGCGCGTGCACCGCCGTGCGGCCACCTCCACCCTGCCTGGCTGCCCCCTCGTCGCCCTGGACCTCCCTCGCGATGCCACGCACCCCCTGGTCACCTCTCACTCTCTCTCGAGCTCTTCCCCCTCCTCTGCTCTCTCTTCCTCTCATGCCGAGCGCAGCCGTCGCCGCCGTTCGCTGCCACCGCGTCTAGCGCCTCCCCCTCGAACCCTCGCCGTGCCTGCGAGCTCCGTCTCGACGTCACCGACCTCCTCGACGAGCCACGAGGCCCCGGACGCGCTGCAACACCGCCACCACCGCCGTTTCCCTCGTCGGCCACAGAAGATCGTCGTCGTCGATTCGCCGCCCCGAGCGCCTCCCCGAGCCCACGGAGCTGCTCTTCGAACTCCCAGTGAGCTCCTTCACCGTCTCCCCTTAACCCCGTGGCCTGTAGCTCACTGTAGCATCTCTCTCCGCCATGCCCGTGAGCTTCACGCCGCCGGCGAAGTCGTCACCGTGGCTAGAGCAAGCTCAGCTTGCCCCTGAGCACGTCATCGCGCTCGTGCTGCTCCCAAGAGCCGAACTAGCCCACCCGTTTGTCCCACCGTGCACCACAACGCCGATTCCAAGCACTTCCGAACTCCGGCCGCCGCGCAAGTCGCTGCCGCCGTCGACTTAGGCCACCGGAGCCGCTGCTGCGTGCACCACTCGACGCGGACGAGCCTCCTCATCGCTTAGATGCCCTCCGCCGGCCATTTGGTCGCCGGAGGAGGAATCCCGAGCCCCTCCGCCGCATCTGGACGTCGTCGGCGGTTAAACGCCGGCGAGTCAGCCCAGTTTGACCAGGGATTTGACCCCCTGGGTCACTGACGTGTGGGCCCAGGGCCTTAACTAATCTAGTTTAGAATTAGATTAGTACTAATTAACTTAGGTTAGCTAGTTAGACACTGACATGTGGGCCCCAGCGTCAGGTTTGACCTGGGCGGCCCTGTTGACCCTGCTGACGTCACAGTGACGTAGTGCTGACACAGTTAATCATTTTCTGGTTTTTAATAATTCAGGAAATTCCAGAAAATGCCCAAAACTTCTAAAATTCATAGTAATTCAACCGTAGCTCCAAATCAAATAATTTATATATGAAAAATGATCAGAAAAATCCAATCTATCCATTTATGCTACTTTCATGCATGAAAAACCAACTTATACCTACTATATAAGTGAAAACATTCAAATGGCATTTTAAATGCTAAATATGGAGTTTGCATATGAACCCTTGGTTCATATGGACTTCATTTAAATTGTTGCTAGATACATTAGTGCAAATCATAACATTCTTGCCATGTCATGATCATGCATCATATTGTTGCATTTGCATTGATTGTGCTTCCTCTTTGTTGCCGGTATTTGTCCCCTCTCAGTAGACGACGTCCCGACGATGAGTTCGATGACACCGATGAAGAACTATATTATCTTCAGAAGTGCCAGGCAAGCAAAACCCCCTTGTTCATTCCGATACAAACCCACTCTCTCGCTTCTGCTCTCTTTTACTGCATTAGGACAACAACGATTCAACTATTACATGCTGCAGTAGTTGAACCCCTTTCCTCTGCATGACCTGTCATTGCCACAGTAAATAGATGAAACCCACTAGCATGAGTAGGAGTTGTTTGGGCCCTGATGTGCCTACTCATCTATGCTTGTTTGTCATGCCTGCTACTGCTTAGAGTTGAGTCTGGTCTGATTCATCGGGGATGATTCAGAGGTGTGTGAACATGTCCTACTATTGAGAGCTAAGTGTGTGAACACAATTTGGTAAAGGTATTGGTGAGAGGCCATGTAGGAGTACATGGTGGGTTGTCTCATTGAAGCCGTCCTCAGGAACTGAGTTCTGTGTTTGTGATCCATGAACAGCTACTATCACACATTGGGATCCTTAATTGACTCTCTCGACTTATTAGCCGCCCTTGTTCTCTGTCCAGGAGTTGCAACTAGTTTCTGGTGTTTGTAGGATATGTGTTGGGGGCTGTGCATAGCGCTGACCCTAGGGGTGGGCTATGTTGCGGTAGATACATCGTGGCACGGTGTACCGGGCACCCGTTTGGTGTCTCCGGAACCCTGCACACATCGTTTGGGGTTGTGAGCGAAATTCCGGCCGGATCTCCTCGCGGATGGAACCCGAATAGGCGATAAACCTGGACTAGAGACTTGTGTGGTTAGTCAAGTCGTGGCCGACTCCCTCGCCAGGCTTCCGCTTGAAGGTTGCCGAGATACACGACGTGTACATGGTGGTAAGTGGCGGGAGCGTGTGTGAAGAAGTACACCCCTGCAGGGTTAATATGATCTATTCGAATAGCCGTGTCCGCGGTGAAGGACTTCTGGGTTGCCTGTACAGTTCATAGACAAGTGAAAGTGGATACTCTAAAACTCGCAAGATAAGCGTGAGTGCCATGGATGGCGTTCTCGTAGGGAGACGGGAGCGGATCGATAGTGGTGTATTGATATGGTGAATATGTGGACTCGTGTGCGCCACCTCAAAAGAGTTACTAGCATTCGTAGTTCAGGATAGCCACTGAGTCAAAGCTGGCTTGCTGCAGTTAAACTCCACCACCCTCTTTGTTGATACCGATGGATATGTAGATAGTTCTGATGTAAGTCTTGCTGGGTACATTTGTACTCACGTTTGCCTATTTTATGTTTTGCAGAGAGACTTCAGTCTCGCTAGTAGTTCCATGTGGACTTCGACATTTAGCTTGTTACCTCAGCTACGATCTTGTGCCCTCGGCAGGATCTGGTAGATAGTCGGGCTTCTCAGCCTTTTTCATTTGTAGATGTCTGTACTCAGACATGATAGGCTTCTGCATGTGCTTTGACTTGTATGCTCTGAATGTTGGGTCATGAGACCCATGTTTGTAATACTTGGCTCCTCGGAGCCTAATGAATAAATACTCTGAGTCGTAGAGTCTTGTTGTGATGCCATGTTGTATTTGCCCATATCCAGCATATTGTGTGTATGATTGAAATGCTTGGTATGTGTGGGATCCGACAACCTAGTTGTTTATCCTTGGTAGCCTCTCTTATGGGGAAATGTAGTCTGGTGCTTCCACTGAGCCTTGGTAGTCTGCTACAGCCCGGTTTACCGGAGTCCTGTTAGCTTGCTACTGCTCCGGAACACTTAGACTGGTCGGCATGTGTCCTTCCTCGATCCTGTGTCTGTCCCTTCGGGGAAACGTCACGCGGTGTCTTTCGGAGTCCTGTTAGCCTGCTACAGCCCGGATTCCCGGAGTCCTGCTAGCCCAGTTGCTACAGCCCGAATTCACTCGCTGATGACCGACACGTTCGTTGCTGGGTCATGTATGCCTGTCCCTGTAAGTTAGTGCCACTTTGGTTCACGACTAGTCATGTCGGCCCAGGTTCTCTATCATATGGATGCTAGCGACACTATCATATACGTGAGCCAAAAGGCGCAAACGGTCCCGGGCCATGGTAAGGCAACACCCGTGGGAATACCGTGCGTGAGGCCGCAAAGTGATATGAGGTGTTACAGGCTAGATCGGTGTGACTTAGAATCAGGGTCCTGACACCTTAACTCGTGAAATCTTGCTTCATCTAGAGGCTTGGTGAAAATATCCGCTAGTTGCTCTTGAGTGTTGATGTAGATGATATCAATATCTCCACGCTTGACTTGATCCCGAATGAAATGATGACGAATCTCAATATACTTCGTCTTGCTATGTTGCACCAGATTGTGGGAGATCTTGATAGCACTTTCATTGTCACATAGAAGAGGCACTTTGTCACAAGTGACACCGTAATCCTTTAAAGTTTGCCTCATCCATAGCAATTGTGCACAACAACTTGCGGCGGCTACATATTCGGCCTCAATGGACGAGAGAGACACACAATTTTGCTTCTTTGAAGACCAACTCACCAAAGAGCGACCAAGGAATTGGCCCCCTGAGAAGTTGACTTCCTCTCCACACAATCTCCCACCCAATCCGAGTCCGAGTAACCCATGAGATCGAAGCTTGCTCCTTGGGGGTACCATAAGCCAAAGTTTGGGGTATGAGCCAAATACCAAAAGATTCGCTTGACCACCACATAGTGGCTTTCCTTAGGTGTGGCTTGAAACCGTGCACAAATTCCCACACTCAACATGATATCCGGTCTAGATGCACAAAGGTAAAGCAAGGACCCAATCATGGAGCGATATACCTTTTGATCCACCACTTTACCATTGGGATCACTGTCAAGCTTGCATTTGGTGGGCATGGGAAAGTTGACCGGCTTAGCATCATCTAGCTTGAATCTCTTGAGCTTGTCTTGGGTATACTTGGCTTGGTTGATGAAGGTTCCTTCTCTTCTTTGCTTGACTTCAAACCCAAGAAAGAACTTCAACTCTCCCATCATAGACATCTCAAACTTCTCGGTCATTAGTGCGGCAAACTCATCATTGAAAGATTTGTTAGGAGAACCATATCATAAACATATAGTTGGCATATGAACAAATCCCCTTTGACCCTCTTAGTAAAAAGAGTGGGATCAATTTTCCCAATTTCAAACCCACGATCTTGCAACAACTCGGTAAGGTGCTCATACCACGCACGTGGGGCTTGTTTAAGGCCATGGAGCGCCTTTTTGAGTTTGTATACATGAGTGGGGAGCTTGGGATCCTCGAATCCCGGAGGTTGTTTGACATACACCAACTCATTCAAAGGACCATTAAGAAATGCACTTTTCACATCCATCTGTTGCAATTTAAAATCATGATGAGATGCATATGCAAGCAACATGCGAATAGATTCAAGACGTTCAACGGGGGCAAAGGTTTCACCGTAGTTGATACCCTTGACTTGGGAGTAGCCTTGTGCCACCAATCTCGCCTTATTTCGAACAACCACATCGTTTGCATCTTGCTTGTTCTTGAAGATCCATTTGGTCCCGATGACATTGTGTTCCTCCATTGGCCTTGGCACTAATTCCCAAACTTGATTGCACTCGAAGTTGTTGAGTTCATCGTGCATAGCTTCAAGCCAATCCTCATCATCGAGTGCCTCATGTACCTTTTGGGGTTCAACACACGAAACAAACGCGTGATGCTCACAAAAGTTTGACAATTGTTTACGAGTAGTTACCCCTTTTCTCAAACTTCCAAGCACATTTTCCATGACATGTTGTTGACACTCGAGCTTGGAAGCCACCTTGGCAGCACAGCGCTCCAAAAGTTCCTCGATGGGCATTTGAGGATCATCTTGCTCATCTTGAGCACCGTCTTGAGTTTGCTCTTGATCTTGAGCATCGTCTTGTGCTTGCTCTTGATCTCGAGCGAGCTCGGAGGCATGAACTTGATCTTGGGCATCATTTGGTGCATCACCCTCTTCACGTGGTTGATCTTGCCCTTTATCTTGTCCATTGGGTTGAGGGACTTCACTTTGTTCTTAGAAAGCGTGTGGGTCTAGCGTATGTGATGGCTCCACTTGAGTAGAGCATTGTCCTTCTCTTTCGGCCATAAGGGGTTCCTCAATGGGGAGTATTTAACCAATCCCCGTTCTTCTTATGGCTTGGGGAGGAATTTCATCACCTACATCACATAGGCCACTTTGCTCCACTTGGGAGCCGTTATTTTCACCAAACTCCATGTTACACGTCTCCTCAATGAGTCCGGTGGACTTGTTGAGGACATGGTGAGCATGAGAGTTTGTAGCATAACCAACAAATATGCCCTCTTGAGCTCTAGGTTCGAATTTAGACAAACGAACACCCTTTTTGAGAATGAAACACTTACAACCAAACACCCAGAAGTACTTGAGGTTGGGCTTGTTGCCAGAAAGTATCTCATATGGAGTCTTATTCAAGCCTTTGAGGAGGTAGAGTCTATTGGATGCATGACATGCGGTGTTGATGGCTTCGACCCAAAAGTTGTACGGAGATTTGAACTCCGCCATCATGGTCCTTGCGGCATCCATCAACGTCCGGTTCTTCCTCTCCGCAACACCATTTTGTTGAGAGGTATAGGGTGCGGCATATTGATGCTTGATCCCCTCGTCACTAAGAAACTCATCCAAGGTGTAGTTCTTGAACTCGGTGCCGTTGTCGCTTCTAATCATCAAAATTTTTGCTTCATGTTGACGTTGAGCTTCATTTGCAAAGTTGATGATGGTTTGTTGAGTCTCACTCTTCCTCTTGAAGAAGTATACCCATGTATATCTTGAGTAGTCATCCACAATTACCAAGCAATACTTTCTTCCGCCAAGACTTTCAAAGGATGGATGACCAAAGAGATCCATGTGAAGGAGCTCCGAGGGCCCCTTCGAGTAGATGATAGTCGAGGGAAGGTGAGTCGTTTCATGAAGCTTTCCTTCGATACAAGCACTGCAAGCACGATCTTTGGCAAAACTCACATTTGTTAGTCCACGAACGTGGTCCCCTTTGAGGAGACTTTGCAAAGATCTCATATTGACATGGGCTAGTCGGCGATGCCAAAGCCAACCCACATCAACTTTAGCCATTAGGAAAGTCGCGGTCTTAGTGGGTCGCTCAGAAAAGTTCACCACATAGAGACCGTTCTCGACATGCCCAACAAAGGCTACTTTAAGAGTCTTGCTCCACAAAAGGGCCACGGTATCAAGATCAAAGAATGTTGCAAAGCCTATAAGTGCAAGTTGATGAACGGAAAGTAAATTGTATGCAAGGGACTCAACAAGCATGACCTTCTCAATAGATAAATCTTGAGAGATGACCACCTTGCCAAGTCCCAATACCTTAGAAGTTGAAGCATCACCGAATTGGACATGGGTGGGCATAGATGGAATTGGGTGCACGTCCACCACCAAGTCCTTGCTCTCGGTCATATGATTTGTTGCTCCACTATTGAGCAACCATGACACCCCACCGGAAGCAAACTCCTACAAGAGATCAATGCTTCGATTTAGGTACCCATTCTTGAATGGGTCCTTTGAGGTTAGTAACAAGGGTCTTAGGAACCCAAATAGACCATTCAATGTACTCATAGTAAGAACCAACAAATTTAGCATAAACATGCCCATCACTAGCACGGCACAAAACATAAGAAGGGTTAAAGTCGTCGGCTTTGTTGTTAGGGGCAGTTTTGCCCTTCTTGGCACTACCACCCACTTCCTTGTTCTTCTTCTTCTTCTTCTCATGAGTACCCTCACCCGCCTTGACAAAAGTTTCCTTGTGTGGGAGAGGTTGCTTGGTCTTGTTTTTCTTCTTCTTCTTTGACTTGGGTGCAAACCCAAGTCCCTCCTTTCCTACAGCTTCCTTTTGGTTCGTCAAAAGTTCATTGAGGTTCTTTTCACCTTGTATGCATGTCACAAGGCCCTTCTCAAGTTGCTCCTTCAACTTGGCATTTTCCTCCACAAGATGCACATGCTCACAACAAGGGTTAGAAGCATGGGCATTATCAATTAGAATGATAGGAGGACACGTGGAAATCTCCTTGGTTAGCTTCACTTGGAGTTGATCATGAGACTCTTTGAGAGAAGCATGAACACCCTTCAAGACCTTGTGAGCCTTGTCAAGTGTGTCAAAATCTTCCTTGAGTCTATCATGGTCAACCCCAAGTGCAACTTTCTCAGATTTAAGCACACGGGAAAGAACAATAGCATGATCAAGATCTTTTTGTAATTTAGCACGATCGACGTTATGTGACTCCTCAAGAGCCAAACGAAGACCTTGCTCTTCCTCAAGAGCATTGGAAAGATCCGCAATCTCATCGACATAATCATGACTATGTCCCTCCATCTTGGAGATAGTATCCTCATGAGTCTCAATGATATCATTGGCCTCACCTAGTTGTTCCAAGAGGGCAACAAAGTGCTTCTTGGATTCACCCTTGAGCTTATTCACAAACTTTGTAAACTCATTCTCATCAACACTTACCACCTCACTATCATCAACACAATCTAACAATGAAGGAGTAGTAATGATGGTGGTTTCGATGTTTGAGGTTACCTTGTTGATACCTTTGGCCATGAGGCACTTGGCAATGGTGTTCTCGTTGGGGACGCCGAAGAGGGAGACCATCGAGGGGGAAGATGTGGCAATGGCAATGGTCGCTGTTGCCATTCCTTCTCCACTTGTGTCTTCTTATCATCATCGGAGGCGTACTCTTCATGCGCCACCAAGCCCTTTGGAGGAGTCTTCTTGGTAAAGGTGTTCTTGCTTGGGAAAGACTTGGCTTTGTCTTTGTGAATGAGTTTGCCACCATTGTCTTCCCTCTTCTCATAAGGGCACTCCGCCACAAATTGACTCACATTGCCGCAATTGTAGCAAGTCCTCACACGTTGCTTATTCTTTAGGCCACTTGAGTTGTTCTTGGTGAAGTTGGGCCTTGAGTTCCTCTTGTTGCCCCAAAATTGCCTTCGATGCAAGAGCCATGTGCTCATGGTAAGAATATTTGGTATCCTCGGGGCAACACTCCTCTTCTTCCTCCTCTTCCTCTTCCGGAATGGTCTTGGCCTTCAAAGCAAGGGTAGTTGAGCTTTTCTTTGACCGGACACGAGCAAGAGCATTGTCGGCGGTCTTGTTCATGATGTTCATGGCAATAAACTAATCCAACACTTCACTCGAGGTTAAAGTGTGAAAGTCCGGCCTTTGACGAATCACGGAAGACATGGCCTTGTTGAATGGCATAATGGCCTTGAGAAACTTGCGCTTGATCCAAGTGTCATCCGTATCCTTGCTCCCATGGTCTTGGAGAGCAACCGCAAGAGTTGTCACCCTCCGGTAGAGATCACTCGGATCCTCATCTTCTAGCATCACGAATTCATCGGCCTCATCAAGGACCACTTCAAAGTTGGACCGTTGGATGCTTGAGCTCCCCTTGTACATAGATACAATGTGTTCCCAAAAATCCTTTGCACGAGTGAAGGGATGTAAGTGGGATAGATCTTCGGGTGGGACTGCATCTTGAAGGATGAACAAAGCGGAGTGATTGTATTGATTGTCCACTTCTTCTCTTGGGGTGAAGTTGTTTGGATCATGCGGGTAGAAGCCTTGCTCAATGATTCTCCAAAGGTTTGTTGAGCTGTGATTCAAATGAGACTTGATGCGAAAGACCCAATTAGCAAAATCACCTTTAACAAGCTTGGGAGGAGGACCATGATTATTAATGCGAGGTGTAGGGACCGGTCCTCCATAGACCGGGGGAGGGGGAACCGAGGCAAAGGTTCCCATCCCATTCTTGTCATGAGGGGAAGGAACATGAGTACCTTTAGCCGCTTCCTTAGCGGAATTGGCCTCCGACTCCGATGCGGTGGGATTGACCACAAGCAAAGGATCGGGAGAAGCTTTCATCCCCTCAAGCAATTCTTTTAGCATGGACTTGACTTCGGTTGTCATAGACGTCTTAAGTGAAGCCATAGCTTCATTTGGGTCGTCTCGTGTGATCGAAGTCAACTCCACGGCCTCGGGCACTTCCTCCTCGGTGTCAACCATACTCTTCGGGTGGCGAAACCCTTAATAAAGAGACGAGGCTCTGATACCAATTGAAAGGATCGATATGGTTGACTAGAGGGGGGTGAATATGCAACTACCAATTTTTAGCTTTTCTTAACAAATTAGGTTAAGCAACAAGTAGGTTGTCTAGTAATGCAACTAGGTGAGGAACCTATATGATGCTAACAAGACTTACAACAAGGGCAAGCAAGATATACAACACAAGTAAAGCTTGCACAAAGTAAAGGTACGAGATAACCACAAGTGGAGCCGGTGAAGACGAGGATGTGTTACCGAAGTTCCTTCCCTTTGAGAGAAAGTACGTCATTGGAGCGGTGTGGAGGCACAATGCTCCCCAAGAAGCCACTAGGGCCACCGTATTCTCCTCATGCCCTCACACAATGCGAGATGCCGTGATTCCACTAGTGGTGCCCTTGAAGGCGGCAACCGGACCTTTACAAACAAGGTTGGGGCTCTCTCCACAACCGAATTGGAGGCTCCCAATGAAACCACAGAGCTTCACCACAATGGAATGTGGCTCCGAGGTGACCTCAACCGTCTAGAGTCCTCAAACACCCAAGAGTAACAAAATCCACACAAGAAAGTATGGGGGAATCAAATTTCCTTTGGTGGAAGTGTAGATCTAGGTCTCCTCCTTCAATCCCTAGCAAATCAACGAGTTTGAGTGGCTAGAGAGAGAGATCGGGCAAGAAAGCTTGAATGGCATTAATGGAGGAGAGAGAGAGAGGCAAGAGGTGAGGAGGTAGGTGGAAGAAACCCCCTTTATATAGGGACCCCCATTTTCCAACCGTTACATCAGTTTTTACACTGCAGCGGTACAACCGCTCATGACCCCGGTACAACCGGAATTCACGGGACTACTGCAGAAACCCTAGCAAGCGGTACAACCGGTGGCACGGGCGGTAGTACCAGTTAACACTGAGTAACTGGACCAACCGCTCAACAACCGCTCAGAAGACAGAAGGGAGTCACCCCTATGGGCGGTGGTCGAGTGGTAGTTGCACCGGAACTACCGCCTGACCCTGGAACCGGAGATGACTAAGTCCAGAGCGGTACAATCGCCCGGGACACCGGTAGTACCGGTTTGCAGAGCACAACCGGGACAACCGGGCCACCACCGCCCAAGGACCGCCCCATCACAGAACAAAGTCCGGTGGTTGGGCGGTACCTGGCCGGTACAACCGCCCGTGAAGCAACTCCTGGGTTTTCCGAGAGCAGAGGCGGTACCCCCGCCCGGGGGAAGCGGTACTACTGCTGGGCATGTACCTGGGAGGTGCAACCCTAGGGTATCACCCTTGGGACGGTGGTTGAGCCGGTATAACAGGACAGGCGGTACAACCGCCCGAGGGGGCGGTACAACCGCTAGGAGGTAAAAACACTGGTACAAGAAGGAAAAGGGGACCTCTCTCTACTTAAACGGAAGGGAATGGTGGGTGAAGAGAAGTGTATACGTGCATTGATTCACCCAATACCTTCCGATGTGGATTCCCTCTTAATAGTACGGGTTTCCTACGACCAAAGAAATAAACACGCAGAAAACGCCGTCTTCGATCTTTTCCGTCCAGAGGGAATGCCTAACCGACCTGTACCTAATCATAGAGTACCTGAAGAACATGGCACATGATTAGACCACAAGGAGAGTTGTCATCATCACCCAAAACATAAAGATGGGAAATGCCCTAACACAGTCGGTCCCACCGAGGTTCCTAATGTTCACAGTTTGAACTAGTCGGTCAGACTGAGTTCGTCTATTCGGTCCCACCGTGTCTGGTCAAATGTGTGTAATGGTTGGATTTTGTGTGGAGGCTATATATACCCCTCCACCCCATCTCCATTTGTGAGAGAGCCATCAGAATGTGTCTACACTTCCACTACTCATTTTCTGAGAGAGAACCACCTACTCATGTGTTGAGATCAAGACATTCCATTCCTACCACAAGATTCTGGATTTCTAGCCTTCCCCAAGTTGCTTTCCACTCAAATCATCTTTCCACCATATCCAAATCTATGAGAGAGAGTTGAGTGTTGGGGAGACTATCATTTGAAGCACAAGAGCAAGGAGTTCATCATCAACACACCATCTATTACCTTTTGGAGAGTGGTGTCTCCTAGATTTGTTAGGTGTTGCTTGGGAGACTCCGACATGTTGTGGAGTTGAACCAAGAAGTTTGTAAGGGCAAGGAGATCGCCTACTTCGTGAAGATCTACCCGAGTGAGGCAAGTCCTTCGTGGGCGATGGCCATGGTGGTATAGACAAGGTTGCTTCTTCGTGGAGCCTTCGTGGGTGGAGCCCTCCGTGGACTCACGCAGCCGTTACCCTTCGTGGGTTGAAGTCTCCATCAACATGGACGTACGATAGCACCACCTATCGGAACCATGCCAAAAATCTCTGTGTCTACATTGTGTTTGCCTTCTCCAAACCCTTCCCTTTACCTTCATATGCAATGTTTTACTTTCCGCTGCTATACTCTTAGAATTGCATGTGTAGCTTGATTGCTTGACTTGTGCTAGTTGCTAAAATCTTGCTACAACTAAAATTGGGAAAAGGATAGACTATTATTTGGTCAAGTAGTCTAATCACCCCCCTTCTAGACCTACTTTTGATCCTACAAGTGGTATCAGAGCTTTGGTCTCCATTAGCCTTGATTTCCATAGCTTTGGTGATCATAGCCTTGGTTTCACAACCTAGGAGAGTATGGCGTCTAGCGAGAGAAATTATCACCGTAGAGGTCCTTACTTTGGTGGTACTAATTTTGCTAGTTGGAAGCATAAGATGAAAATGCATATTCTTGGTCATAACCCCGCCGTTTGGGCTGTTGTTTGTATTGGCTTGCAAGGTGAATACTTTGAAGATGGTAGAGAACCGGATCGTGAAGCCACCGCGGATGAATTGAAGATGTTGCAATACAATGCTCAAGCTTGTGATATTCTATTCAATGGATTGTGCCCCGAAGAATTCAACAAAATCAGCCGCCTTGAGAATGCAAAGGAAATTTGGGATATTTTGGTTGATATGCACGAAGGTACCGAGTCCGTCAAGAAATCCAAGTTGGATGTGCTCCAAATTCAACTTGACAAGTTCAAAATGAAGGATGGCGAAGGAGTCGCCGAAATGTACTCTAGGCTTGCTCTCATCACAAATGAGATTGCCGGCTTAGGAAGCAAAGAGATGATCGACAAATTCATCATCAAGAAGATCCTTAGAGCCTTGGATGGAAAATATGATATCGTGTGCACATTGATCCAAATGATTCCCAACTACAAAGATCTCAAGCCAACAGAAGTCATTGGTAGAATTGTTGCTCATGAGATGTCACTCAAGGATAAGGATGAGCTCCACAACAAGTCAAGTGGTGCTTACAAAGCTTCAAGTGATGCTCCTACAACATCAAGTGACAAGCTAGTCTCCAATGAAGAATTGAGCTTAATGGTGAAGAACTTCAACAAATTCTACAAGAATAGAAGCAAAGAGAGAAGTTCCAAGTCAAGGTCCTACAATGACAAAAGATCTTCTAGTCGTGATCATAATTGCTACAATTGTGGAAGATTCGGACACTACTCGGCTCCCTACAAGAAAAGAGAAGACTCACCTAAAAGGAGGAGTAGAAGAGATGAATCACCTCCAAGAGAGAGGAGTAGAGATCATCGTTATGAATGAAGACCCTCTTGTAGAAGCAAGGATTCAGAAAGGAAGGACAAGTCATCAAAGAGCTACACAAGACGAAGACATCAAGCTCATGTTGGTGAATGGGTTTTAGGTTTCGACTCCGACAACTACTCCTAGAGAAGCTATCACTCCGACTCCGAACATACTCAAGATGAAGGTGTTGCCGGTCTTGCACTTGTGTCAACCAACTCCTATGACATATTTGACTCACCAAATGAAGGAATTGGGAGATGCTTCGTGGCTAAAGGCCCCAAGGTATCACACCCCGAGTATCTTGATTTCAATAGTGATGAAGATGATTTGCTAGGTGATGATGATTTACTTGTTGGTAAAACTAGTGATGAACTTGCTAGTAATCATGCTAATCAAGATGAAATGAATGACAATGATAAGAAGGAGATTGAGCGTCTAACTAAAGAACTAAACACTCTAAAGTTAGCTCATGAAACAACTCTAGAGGATCATAGAGAGCTCCTAAGAACTCATGAGAAGCTACGCTTCGAGAAGATAAATTTAGAGCAAGAGCATGGGTTTCTAAAAGCTATCAATGATGATCTTCGGAAGAAGAGTTCTTCTTACATTGCCAAGCGTTTACTCTTGTCTACTTATATGCCACAAGTTAAATCTAGCAACAAGAACGAGAAAGATTCTTCCTCTAGTAGTAACAATAATCATGCTAAGTCCAATGTTGTTGCTTCTAGTAATTCTCTTGATTCCACTAATGATTCTCTTAGCCAAGTTACACTTGAGCAAGAACATAGCTTATTGAAGGGAATTATAGAGAAAGGTGTTTACAAGAGCCTTGCCGGGAGTAAGCAATTTGAGGAAATTGTACGCAAGCAAGGGAGGCGCCGGTAGAATAAAGGTGTTGGTTTTGAACGAAAGTTCAATGCCAATGGAGTTGAGTGGGATGAAAATCAATACCCCAAGATGAAGTTTGTTCCTCAACAAGACAAGTATGACCTCACTTATTTTGAGGGAACACAAGCTTAAGATGATCTTCCACCACAAGACCACAAGCTAAAAGGCAAGGACAAGCTTCAAGAGGAGATTGACTCATTTGAAGAAGCTCCTAAGGCCATGGTCAAGTGGGTTCCCAAGACTATGTCAATTTCTACTTCATCAAGTTCAACTACAACTCTAAGGATTCCCATCAAGTTGATGTGGATCCCAAAGAAGAAGAACTAGAGTGTTCTTGAGGGTGACTCCACCAACACACTTCACTCATATTCATTTTGGCAAGGACATGTGCAATCAACTTTCATATCTTGCACTAGTTCATGGAGTCACAAACCCTCTTGTTGGTAAGACAAGGGACAAGGTAACCTAATGCTTTCATGGACATCATCATATGTGCAATTCACTCTATGTCTATGGATATCCTTATACGTTCCTTGTGGGACTAACCCATGTAGGTATTGAAAGTGCAACACTCCAATGGATTGCTCCAAATGATCTACATCGACATTGAGTATCCACATCTTCACTATCTACATGAAGTCATCATCGACAAAACCCAAGGTTAGTTCATCCCTCTTAGGGGGGATATCACATCTAGGGGGAGCTTTGCTCTAAGAATTGAGCTAAAGCAACTCTAATGGTGTGAACACATTAATGCTTTATGTAAAAGTGGTAACCCCACTTGTGCTTAAACAATGAGTATGAACTATGATCAAATGTTCTCATTTGACTCCTAAGTCAATATGCTCATATATAGATGACCTAGTCATCGCCAATTGCTTGATAGATCCTAGAATTGTTTGTGCATGCTTTGTCACATGTTTCATTTGCTATCTTATTGTGTGAGCATGTTGGTTGCATAATTTCTCCATTCGAGGACATCCATTTGTTGTTTTGATTGTTTGGTTTTTGTTGACCAAATGGATGGACAAGAATGCCTAAGAACCTTCTCTAGCTATCTATGCTCCTCTTGTCTCAAACTCTATTCATGCTATATCACAAAAGTTTGAACAAGTTCTTTTTTGGATCCTTCGGGTGAGGAGCACTCGGAGTCACCGATCCATCAAGGGCTGCCTTCCAAAACCTTCTATTGTATTTTGGTCTGACCAACCACTCCAACTCGGTCTCACCGAATGCATTAGATTGATCTAGGTTTTCATATCGATGTAACCGATTAAAACGACTCGGTCTCACTGATTTGCACTAACTGCACGAAGTTTTGCATCTCGGTGCCACCGAGACATTTCATTCGGTGACACCGACAGCGTCTGGGTATATAAGCTCTGCGTACCCGTACGGTTGAAAATTACTTCAAACCGCACGAGGTCGTGCCCCAGCACTGCCGCCCCTTGGTCTCCGGATCGTCGCCATCGTCGCAGGTCTCCGCCGCCGTCAACGGGAATCTTCTCCACCGTTGCCACCGTAGCGAGCCATCACCAAGTTAGGGTATGGTTCGACCCCTTTGTGCTGTTTTCCCCTTCCGATTCAATGCACAAAGCTATTGCCTAGTCTCTCTCCAAGTATGAAATTGATCTATCCAGCAGAAAAATTCCTTAGAATAGATTTGATGATAAATCTTAGGGTTAGGTTTCCGCCGAGCTCATCTCGGACCGACCAAAATGAAACTTTCGGTCCCACCGATTGGCCTTGGCCATTGCATTAAGTACAACTCGGTCTGACCGAAGCGTACTGATCGGTGAGACCAAAAGCGATTTCTCTGTGAAACCCTAGCATCTCGGAGTCACCGACTACAACTCGGTCTGACCGATGCTGTATGTTTAGACTCTGTCAATGCTTCGGTGTCGCCGAGATTATCATATCGGTATATCCGAAATGCTTTCTGTAGAAAACTAAAACTAAGTTTTTGACTCAATTATTTTGAAAAACCAGCTGCACTTTTGTGATTCTCATCCTCTCTGCCTATACCCATCTATTCACAGGGTCTGCTTGCATCTTGTGTGAAGCCAGTGATAGTCAGAACAGGTCTGAGGAGGAAGTTGATCTCAGTGAGGGCTCTAGCCCAAGCAGTAGCTATGATGAGGGTAGCAGGAGCACTCCAAGCAATTTGCCAAAAGCTGCTACCAAGTCTAAGAAAAATAAAACCTCTGACAGTGAGGATGAAGACTTTGTTGCAAATGAGGCAACTTCAAAGAAGAGAGTGTTGAAGAAAGAGTATGCTGCTGCTGCCACCACAAAGCCTGGTCCCCAAAAGAAAGCACCTCCAAGGAAAGTTCTACAGCCTAAAGTCAGAAAGCCAACTCAAGAGACAATGCAGTTCACTCTGGAGCAGTCAGATGATGATGAGGCTGACAAAGGAAATAAGAAGAAGAGAGCCAGAACTACAACTGCTAGAGTGTTTGGAAAACCTTCTATGAGGAAAAGTGATGATGAGGAGGAGGAAGAAGAAGCAGAAGCACCCCCTTCCAAGACACAAAAGCTCATGAGTGATGCTATGAAGTCTGCTGCTGCTCCCTCCAAGTCCAAGCCCAAAGTTCCAGCTCAAGCACCCAAGTCCACAGCTCCAAAGAGATCCACCAGAAACATATCAGTTGGAGAGAAGAACAAGGCCCCAGTGCCAGAGGTCCAAGAGGATGATGAGCCACCAGTGCTCAGAAAATTGAAGCCCAAGATTCCAAACCACAATGATGATCATCCTATTGCTGAGAACATGAAACTGAGAAAGGATGCAGGTCTGAGACAGTGGAGGAAAGCTGATCCATATGCCACAAGGAGGAGGACTGCTGTTGACTACCGTTTTCACACTAGAGAACAACAAGACTTCTATGAGACCATTCTGCTTCCTCCTCGTTCTGTCTTCTCTCTCCAAACCGAACCACCTCGAATTAATACTCCATTTTGAGCCGTTTATTTGTCCGATTTCCACCGTAGTTGCATTCAGGATGGTTGGGGGAGGCTAGGGAAACCTCGATCTCGCGATGGGATAGCTCGTGTCGGTCGTGTTGATGGTTGCTGTGGAGGTGGTTGTGGTGCTCCGGTGACCCTCATTGGCTGCGTCGTGGTGGTGGTGGTGGAGTGGCTGGTGGTGCTCCAGTGAGTTGCTCCGGTGAGTGAAGGCCGCCGGACGGAGTTACTTTGCATGCTTCAAGGGTATGAATGATTTTTGTGTTATAGTTATAGTTGCATATGTGTTAGAATATTTTTAGATACGAAACATTAGAGCGTGACATCATTTAGTCGGTCCGGTAATATTTGGTAATGTATTTAAGTGTGCATATATTTTTAGTTTGTTCGTCAGTATTCGATAACATATATAAATGTCGGATATATTTGTGTGCGAATTTTGTTAGTTGGTCATGTAATTTTCGTAGCTAGTTCAAATATTAAGGTGTCGGTTTTTTTGTTCGTTAGCACTCGGTAATATATATAAATGTCAATTATATTTGTGTGCGAATTTTATTAGTTGGTCCGGTAATTTTCTTAGCTAGTTCAATTTTTTTTATTGTGTTTGTTAGTTCGAATATATCGATATGATGTCATGTTATTTAATAATTGTCCATGTTGAATAATTTCTTAGGTGAGCAGACATGTCTGATGTAGTGAAGTTCATTTTTTACTACGGTCCTGGTACTGTCGAAACAAATGAGATGGGAGTTGATCTGAGTGATTTTCAGTACACAGAGGTGCCACTTACTGCCCCTCAAACATGGTCCGTTAGTCAGTTGAAAGAATGGTTGACAGGATGCTTAGGGCTTAATACTGAAACTTACACCGTCGGTGTTCATGCATTGTGGTCCCGGTCAAGTTCAAACATTCACTTTTCTTTGAGGCCAATCGAGCGGGACTCTCAGTGGGTGCGCTGGTTACAAGGTTGCGAAAACAGGGGATGCGATCCTGTTGCCTTAGTGCTTACCGTCCTGAAGGAGGTTAGTGCACCTGAAGGTGATGGTGGTTATGACCCTGGCCAGAGCAGTGATGGCATACATTTATCTATGTCAAATTTTGCATCAAATGATGGATATGATGCTTACGAATCAGGTCAGAGTAGTCAGGTAGAAGGTGGAAATGCCGAAGCTTCTTACAGTGGCGAAGCGGATGCTGACGAGGTAGATGGGCACATGCAAAACCAGATGGAAGATGAAGATACAGATGTTGATATTGGTCATGCCGATAATTCCGACGAGTCGGATGAAGAAGAGAACGCATATGAGATGCCTAATCTTGCATCATGGAATCAGGACTTCTCATCTGCAATGACCGTGAACGATGGACATGATTCTGCCTGGCAATATCACCAGAACAACCTTGCGACGGGTGCTATGTACCCAACCAAGGAAGCTCTGAAGGATGCAATCATTAACTGGGCAATGTCCACGCAAAGGGTTTTCAAAACTCAGGTGTCAAGTCAGAAATACTTGACAATGGAATACAAGAACATACATTGTCCCGGCAGGGTGCATGGGTATCTCCCTAAGTATGGCACAAGTTGGGTGATCAGTGACTTAGTACATCACACATGTGTTATTCCCAATATCCGTCAAGATCATGATAACCTTTCTTCCACGCTTATTGCTCAGTTGCTTTACAGCAAGATAGTGGAGAGCAAAGCGATGGAAGTGAAGGCTATCCAGAGAAAAGTCTTCGCTAGGTTGAAGTACAAAATTTCTTATGGCAAGGCTTGGAGGGCTAAGCACAGGGCCCTTGAGACCAGATTTGGTTCGTATTATGATGCATATGACTCTGTTGTCCGGCTCCTCCGCACACTACAGGACCGGAATCCAGGCACTTATGTCAACATCCAAGGATTGTTCAAGCCAGAGTTTCCAAATGTGAGGGTGTTGCATCGACTGTTCTTCTCTTTTGGTGTATGCATCGAAGCTTTCAGTCATTGTCGACCGGTGATATGTGTAGATGGCACTTTTCTCACCGGCAAGTACAAGGGTCAGATCCTGCCCGCCATTGGTCATGATGGACAAAATCAAGTCGTCCCACTCGCATTTGCTTTTGTGGAGAGCGAGAACATTGGAAGTTGGACATGGTTCTTCAGGCAACTGAAAATAGCAGTTGTGAAGGATAAGCCGAATGTGTGCATTCTTCATGACAGGCATGCAGGTATACTCAGTGCGATAAAGACACTGACAAACCCTGTGCCTGATGAACAAACTCCATGGCAGGACCTGCAGAGCCGATGGTGCATGCGCCATCTGGGGGCCAATTTCTTCTCGTAGTTCAGAAATAAGAACCTTATGAATCTGTTCAAAAAACTCTGCAAGCAGAACCAGGCATGGAAGTACAATTTGATACGGGACAGACATAATGTGTGCACGCAGCGACATGTTAGGGACAGGAAAGCGGCACGAGATGCAGCTGTGAGGGCACATGTAGAAGCAGTAGCTGCACAGTTAGCAACAGGAACAACCGCCGTGGAGGAAGATCCTGTTGGTCTTTGTGATTTGCCAGGATTTGACCCACCAGGTACTAGGAGAAGGCTTGGGAGGACGATTAAAACCTTTGATCAGTGGATAGAGCATGAGCCTCTGGAGAGGTGGTCTTTGCTGCATGACACACATGGAGCAAGGTATGGTATCATGACTACCAACCTCGCTGAAGCATATAACTTTGTTCTCAGAGGAAACCGGGCTTTACCACTTACAGCAATTGTTGAGGGTATTTTCTATGGCACAGTGAAGTATTTCAGAGATAGACGTCAAGCAGCAGAGCTTCCTATCAAGAACAACCCAAACACACATTACTGTGAAAGGGTTATGAAGTACATGAATGCCAAGATGGAAAAAGCAAGGTCACATACTGTAGTCGCCATCGGAAATCAAGAAAGAAGGTTTGAGGTCCGGTTAGCTAACAACAAATTCGGATGTGGAAATCAGGTTAGGACGCACGAGGTGAAAATTGGAAATGAAGTCTGGCCAACATGTGAGTGCACATGCAACAAACCGAAGTTGCTTCATCTACCTTGCTCCCATGTCCTTGCTGCTTGCGGGCAGCTAGGATTGGACGCAATCTCATTCGTGTCTCCATATTTTCTGAAAGAGTCCGTGCTCAATACCTGGACAGGTGAGTTGCAGGGGTTTCGATCAATGGGTAACTTCAACACCGTTAACCTTGCTGAAAGGAGGTACATTCCAGACCCAGAGAATATGCGTACAAGCAGGGGTAGGCGGCAGACTCAATGCATCCGGAATGATATGGATGAATCTGTAGCGGGAGGCCCAACTATGCAATGTATTCTATGCAATCAATTTGGCCATAGGGACACTAATTGTCCTGTTTTCGTCACTGCCAGTGGTACTGGGCGTGGACGAGGAAACCGGGGAGGAAGAGGAAGAAGAGGGAGAGGAAGAAACTAGGCACTATGTTAAATTTGCATTAAGTGTGAGAACATGTTAAATTTGTATTAAGTGTGAGACTATGTTTAAGTTTGCATTAAGTGTGGACTATGTTAAATTTGTATTAAGTGTGAGACTATGTTTAAATTTGTATTAAGTGTGAGACTATGTTTAAATTTGCATTAAGTGTGGACTATGTTAAATTTGTATTAAGTGTGAGACTATGTTTAAATTTGCATTAAGTGTGAGACTATGTTTAAATTTGCATTAAGTGTGGACTATGTTAAATTTGTATTAAGTGTGAGACTGTTTAAATTTGCATTAAGTGTGAGACTATGTTTAAATTGTATTAAGTGTGGACTATATTAAAATAAGTGCAGGAATGGAGGAAATAAATTTGCTTAACCCGGGCATTGACAGTAAGCATCGTGCTGCGGTGTTATGTGAGCGCAGTCTCGATCACCTGGTCACTCGCACTGCTAAGCAGGACTGGAAGATACACACGGATTGGGTTCAGAGGTACGTGTTTCTTTTAGCTTTCTTTTAATGGGACACACTTACTTGCTTGTTTTGATTGCAAAGACCTCACTGAACTTGTATGATTTGTCATATGCAGGTTGAAATGGGCCGGGCTTTTACCTTTTGCGCGTCTGGTTGAGGCCACAGATACCTCTACACGCCTCGCCATTGACGCGTGTCTGCTCACGTGCTTAGCGGACCGCTGGAGGCCCGAGACCCACACGTTTCACTTCCGTTGGGGAGAAATGGCTCCTACTCTGGAGGATGTATCACTATTGCTGGGACTATCCTTGGCCGGTCATGCCATAGGACCGTTGGAGCCTTCGGCTGATTGGCAGCAAGAGATGGCACAGCGTTTCGGGGGTCTTTATGATGGAGCTCCGGTCTTCGCCTTTGAAGCTCATGGACCTAAGCTAGAATGGTTGCTCCATTTCCAGGTTAGTTCACCTGTCAAGTATCTTTCATTTGCAATGCATCTTGTTCTACAAATATCTTCTGAAGTTAATAACTGGCTCTCTTTACTTACTGACTACAGATTCAGAAGTTCCCGGGGTATCCAAATGTCCCATTGAGTGCGATACAGATCACTCGGAGCCTGGAGGCATACTTAATGTGGCTTCTCGGTAAGGTCATGTTCACAGAGAACCATGGCACCACAATTAGTGCACGCTACATCCCTATTGCACTCGAGATTGCAAGCGCTGAGAGGCCGCAGGATATCACGCAGAGGAGTTGGGGTTCTGCGGTTTTAGCGGCTACATACCGAGGTTTGTGCAACGCCTGCCAGCTTGTGGCGCCGAAGTCAGCCCTTCTTGGATGCCCTCTATTTTTACAGTTGTGGTCGTGGGAGAGGTTCTCTATTGGTCGACCGGACGTACGAGTTGACGAGGGTTGGCCTTTGGACGAACTTTTCGATGCTGATTGCATCGACATGCCTACTTTCGGTATGGTCTGGACACGTCGCAAGGTATGTCTCGTGTTGTAATTTATTGCATCTTCTTTATGTAAACTATTGTCTTAATGTACACTTTGGTTGAAATTAACCCCTGTTTTGCAGAGACGCTTTGCTAGTGATCAGACAAGGCGAGCCTACACTGCATTAAATGAGCAGTTTGACTGGTACACTGGGCTCATCTGGCAGCCGTACACGCCAGCAACCGTAGACGCTAGATACCCCGGCGGCATCTCAGTGCTATGCACAAGAGATCGAGGTTACTGGATGACTAAATCGAAGATCATCTTCGATGTATTCGTCGAGGAGATGGCACAACAGAGGGTTATGAGGCAATTTGGTCTTCGACAGTTGGTCCAGCCACCGCCTACAGAGTCTCCGGTGCCGGCATTTATCCACAGGTATGTCCACTTATTCAATGTTGGATTTTATTTCACAAACTTTCCATATTAAAGCATTACTGAATTGTTGAACACACAATACAATTTTAGGATCACGAGGAAGGGGGTTAACAGGACCCTGACTCAGTGGCTGCAGAGAGTTGGCCCGTATGTTACAGAGTGGGAGACTGCGACCACACGGCTCTGGGAATATAATGCCGGCTTTGATCTCGATGAATTCAATGCCTATTTGGACCGGTATCTGCAAGGAACACGGATACGCATCGTTAACCACCCTCACCCGGATGAGATACCGGAGCCTGCTACGAGGGATACGTACCCGCGCTATGATACTTCGGGCTCCAGACAGTACGCGGTAACATATATTCAACTCATCTAATGCTTCTATTGTTTACATACTTCATAGTGCATACGTACTAATCATCGTGGCAATTTCAGGCTGACTTGACACTCGATCTTCACGACAAGATGGCCACCTTTCATCGCTCACTGTCGTCTGGACCTCTACTCGTTCAACGGCCTCAGGTGCAGAACTGGTTGACGCGCATTGAGGGAAAGCTGCGAGCTGTCTATCAGGCTATCATGTGCACCCGCACTTCGGACGTTGTTCACCAGCAGCAGCCGCGTCACTCCACGCACGAGCAGCAGCCGCGTCACTCCACGCACGAGCGAGAACCCACACAACAGCGGCATCAGCCGCGTCCACGTCTAGCAGAGCAGTGCATGGCCAGGGCACCCCCTCCTGACCAGGCTGGTAGTTCGGCGTGGCAGCAACAGCAAGATCCCACGTCGGGCAACTTGTTTCGGCCACCCCGACACCTTCAGAGTCCCACGGCGGGCTTCTTGATGCAACCACAGCCTACAGGTATGTACCTTCATATTTGTTCTTTTCATTACCAGTTGAGACTACGTTAGTTAGTGCAATACTATGTTCCCTCCCACCCCCACCCCCCCCCCCCCGTAGCCTCGTACGGACATGACGTGTCTATGTCTGGTTCCGCTTGGAGTAGTGACCATGAAAGTGGGCCGAACCCACAGGATTTCATGTCGCAGCACAACGAATTGATGGACACGTATCTGACTCCTCCACCAGGCCCCACACAAGATACACAGCAAGACCAGGACTGGTCCGAGCTTCCTCCTTGTAACGTTCGCGCACCTCACAGATATATGTGGCCGACACCACCTACACCTCCTCCACGACATGGCAGACGACATGGCTGATACTTCTGTGGCATATTTCTACCTATGTATGCGAGAGACATATTTCTACATATGTATGCGAAAGACATATTTCTACCTATGTATGCAAGAGACATATTTCTACCTATGTATGCGAGAGACGTATTTCTATTAATTCGCATTGTTATTTGAGTTACATTCCCAGATAGACTGCAACAGAAAATTAAGATACAAGTAGTACGAATAAACTTTAATTTTCCACATTTTTTCTTTGCGGCCAATATTATTTCGCGCCTTTTTTTTCCTGCCAAAATTCTTCCCGCCATTTTCGTTGCCGCCAATATTGTTCCCGCCATTTTATTTTTCACGTTTTTCTTTGCCACCAATAAATTTTCGCACCTTTTTTTGCCGCCAATATTGTTCCCGTCATTTAATTTTCCATATTTTTTCTTTGCCGCCAATATTATTTTGCGCCTTTTTTTTCTGCCAAAATTCTTCCTGCCATTTTCGTTGCCGTCAATATTGTTCCCGCCTTTTACTTTCCCGCCATTTTCATTGCCGCCAATATTGTTCCTGCCTTTTACTTTCCCGCCATTTTCGTTGCTGCCAATATTCTTCTCGCCTTTTTCTTTCCCGCCTTTTTCGTTGCCGCCAATATTGTTCCCGCCTTTTTCTTTCCCGCCATCTTCTTTCCCGCCATCTTCTCTTCTCAACCTATAAAACCCCCTCCACACTAAGGAGGGTAAGCAGGCCAGTGTAGTCTCGTCAAGATGTCCCGTTATCCTTTCGATCGTAGTTCTTTTCACCCTAGTATGTCCGAATGTCTTCTTAGCTTAGCATTTGATTTCAAGATAGACAATAGGATAGTTCCATGGGACGAACTCCTCAGTAGTGACACCTTACTAAATGAGTTGACTCACGCATTAAGTAGGTGCGGGTGGCCTGCAAGGACTTTTGAGGAGATACAAATAGAACTTCTGAGGTTGCAAAGAAGGTAGAAGAAGCAACAACATAAGGGTGAAGTATTCCTAAATGTTGCAGCAGAACATACTTATTTATGGACCGAAGACAGCGAGGATGAAGACGATATTTTCATGCCGAGCACCAAGGGCAAGAGTACCGCATCGTCGAAGGCCAAGAGTGCCACATCGTCGAAGGCCAAGACTGCCGCATCGTCGAAGGCCAAGAGTGCCGCATCGTCGAAGGGCAAGAGTGCTGCATCGACGGAGGATGACGATGATGCCTTCATGTAGTTTGTAAGTTGTATTTTTTAATTCATATGTACTTGTATCTTAATTGTAGGAGCATTATGTTGTATCTTGCTTGTTCCCGCCATATTTTCCCGCTCTCTACTTCCCGCCATATTTTCCGCTTTGGTAGTTCCCGCCATATTTTCCCGCTTCGGTAGTTCCCGCCATATTTTCCTGCTTCGGTAGTTCCCGCCATATGTTTCCGTCACAATTTTCCCGCTTTCTTAGTTCCCGCCATTTTTTCCCGCTATCAAGTTCCCGCCATATTATCTCGCTCTCTACTTCCCGGCAGTGTCTCCCTCCCGCCTTTCTTTGTGCTCTCAACCTATAAAACACCCTCGGCAGTAACGTGGGTAAGCAGTCTAGTGTAGTCTCGTTTCACCGTTGGATCGAAGGCATTTCCAAACGAGAAGGTAAATAAAATCCACCCCCCCCCCCATTATTTGGTTGGTTTAATGTATCATAGATTTTTGCAAACCCTAGTTTTCTTTGTCCTAGTGGTTATGCTCAAGGGGTAAGTTAGGTGCTCAGTGGGATTTGAGTGGGATTTGTGTGTTGCAGATGGCTAAGGGTACTCAGTGGGTGCTTAGCCCTATTGTTCATGTACAAGGCTTTCCTCCAAGTGTTCTGCAAGTTAGTGAAGTGGACATCACTTTTGATTGGTTAAAGACTAAATTCATGTTGAAGCAAGGGTTGAAGGAAGACGATTTTGTGTACTACGTCAGCAGCTTGCACTCAGATGGCCCTGGGGAAAGAAAATTGATTGAAATAACTGATGATGATACAATTCATGAAATGCTCAAAGAATGGGAATGGAAAAGGGTTGTTGACTTGCATTGCTACAGGAAACCGAGTTATATGTGATGTTTACGTCGTTTGAACCATCGTGGTCATGAACTATTTATGTCTTTCGAGACATTGTATGTGATGAACTTGTTATTCGAGACTCAGTAGATTTATGTTATTGTATTCTAAAATTCGCATTGCAGCAAGTTGTATCTTAAACAGCAAGTTGTATCTTAATTTGAACATCTTAATTTTTATGTATCTTATTTTATGTATCTTATTTTATGCATGTTATTTTCGATGCATCTTAATTTTAAAAGTTTAATGTATCTTATTTCAGTCAGCGTGGGCATTGCCCAATTTATTATTGCATCCTTAAGAGCTTCCTTGTTGGGATACATAGCACCCGTCGCAATATTGTTCTGGTGATATTGCCAGGCAGAATCATGTCCATCGTTCAACATCATTGCAGATGAGAAGTCATGATTCCATGATGCAGGATTCGGGACCTCCTCTGCATTTTCTTCTTCATTCGACTCGTCAGAATCATCGGCATGACCCCTATCAGAGAGCCGACAGGGTCCCGGCCGCGCTGACAGCCGCGAGCGGGCTGGCCTGGCCTGCAGGTTGGCTTGCTGTCGGCCTGTAGTACTAGTTGGTTTAGCCTAAACCGATTAGTACTAATCGGCTTCGCCTAAGCCGACTGAGCGTAAAACCCGTAGCCGACTGCTCAGCCGGGCTGGCATAAACCGAATGCACTGCAGTCGGCCTAGCCTAGGCCGAATAGATCCTGTCGGCTTAGCCTAAGCCGACTGGATCATGTCGGCTTAGGCGGGGCCGACGGTGTTCTATTTTTGAAAATTATAAAACCGTATATTATTTCTCAAATTTATTAAAAAAATGTATTATTTAATTTTTTTTGCCCCGCATCTGGCCCGGCAGGCCGGCATGCGTCGCCTCGCCCGGGTTGCTTCGACGACACGCAGAGACCAACCGCGTACATACATCGATCGATCGATCGCAGCTAGGCAATCTGCTGACCCGAGCATCGCGTCGCGGCGCTTGCTCGATCGCTCGCTCACCCGCCAGCTCGTGATCGGGATCCCCGGGTCGCTTTCCGGCGACTTTCTTGCTCGCTTAAACCGGCTAGGCTGTGGGCGATCAATGTGGCGCGTGCAGTGATCGGTTGCTAGGGCGATGCGCACCTAACTTCGTCGCGATTTCGAGGAGGCGCAGAGCACGAGCCGAGTTAATGCGGAGCGCTCACCAGCCAGTTGGCGCCGCTCTTCTCCTCTTGATGCGTACCGTAGGAGTACGACTCCACTCCGGCGGTTGAGTCCAAAGTGTCGAGTATATGCGGTGCTCTCACCCACGTAGGAGGAGTAGGTTTCCTGGTGAAGTAAATTACTCCTAGACGGGAGCACCTGATCCATGGATGGATAGATGCAGGGAGTTGTCAGGAATAATTTGGGTCGGTTTGGTTCAGGATTAGATAGAGTAGAGTACTCCTGCTGGCCGGGTAATTAGCAACCATCATGCATCGCGGCCGGCAGTCGCGCGAATCACATGATGCCATGTCGCCACGCCTGCATGCCATGCGGAGCACCCCGGCCAGGGGCATCGAGTAGTAAACTACTTCTGCACCCGGTAGCGATGTTCAGTACACTGTCAGTTCAGCTATCCTTGCCTTCGTTTCAGAAAAAAAAAAGTTACCAGGAAGCGCTGAATTGCGAAAGGTACTCACCATGCATGCATGGTGCTTCACTTGGCTGCCTCGTCGTCGCATCATTACCGCAAGTACGCATGGCCAACAGCAATCTTGGACGCACACGACTACCAGCACAGCACAGCAGAGCTGTTCTGGTTACCCACACAATCACGTAGTAGCATGGAGCATCCGCATCCGGATTATCAACCAACAGCGACCTCTGATCACCCACCAGTAACACTGTGTTTCACACTTGGAACCAGTACGTTCGTATGCAGTACGAAAGTTTCTACGCGGACATGATTACAACGCCGGGGGAAGAAATCGGTGCGCACCAGCACACGCCGCATCCCACATGGTGATCGACTGAGAGGTGAACAGACGAAGCTAGCGACGGGTCGAGCGCGCGCACGCACCGGCTGAGCTGGGCTGATAGGTCTCACTAGTCAGGCTCATCCGTGTACGAAAGCGGCGTTTAACATGGTCGATCGACGCAACGTAGCCTGCTGCATGCATGTGACGGGATCGATTCGCCGGTGCGACGTTCCTGCAAGTCTCCTCTGGCTCTGGGTGCCGATCGGCCGGTCGTCTCGTCTGCGTGCTCTCTCCACCTCAGATGTCCCTTTCAGCAAAGCAGCACGCAGGCAGGCAGGTACGTGGTAGATATGCATGCATGTGTTGTGTGCCTGCAAGTGGCGACTTTACATCTGCACTCTCGGTTAGCAACCAATGATATGCACCGCTCCTCCGGTGCCCTGCGCCGAGTCTCTCCTTTTGCGGTTTATCTGCATCCGCTGGTGATCTCGAGTCGAGAGCCCGCGAGGGGGTCGCTACAGAACACAAGCTTTCCGGGAGGTGGTTGCCGCTGCGAGCCGCATTGAAGGGGGCTAGCTCGGGCACCGCAGGCGGTTAACGGAAACATTTAATAATGGCGAGATACGGAACAAAAGCTGGAGTAACACCAGCACACTGTCCAGCCTTTTGTCCCCGGTTTCGCGAGAGCAAAATGACACTGCTGCCGCGGCGAGTTCTCGGGAGCAAGAGACATGACCGATGACTCCATCCATGGCCTGGCCCTGGCATGTAGTAGTAGTACGATGGCAAGTGGCAAAGAATGAGTGGAAATGAAGGTTTTGCCAGCAGCCGTCCGGACTCGAGTTTCCGTGCAGACGATGTTGGAAATATTACTCCCTTCATCTTAGTTTACAAATCTTGCACGTGTATCTAGGTCGTTAATTTAACTTATATAAAATAAATTATTTAACATAAAAATTATATCATTAGAAAATAGAATATCTAAAGTTTTTAATGATATATTTTTTGTAATGTATGTCTCTTATTAAGTTGGTCAAATTAATGACCTAGGTACACGTGCAAGACTTGTAAACTGAGATGGAGGGAGTAGCACTTTTCCGACTAATCTAATCCATGAGTAAGCAGTAAACATGGCAAATACGGTATGCATCTCATACCGAGACCTAAGTATGCTAGCACGTACAATACATAAAACCGAAACATCTACGAACAACATATATACGGCCAGCACATGAACGAGCAGATAGGGGATGAACGAGTCATACCCTCCGGTTGGCCAGGCCAACGCGGCGGCGGCATCGGCCGAGGCCTTCTTCTTGGCGGCTTCGTCGTCAGCCATGGAGTCGATGCAGGGGAAGTAGTGGAAGCAGAGGCGGACGGACGGATCGGGAGCAGTCGCGTCGAGACGCTTCCCAAAAACCTTATTACCGTTCTCCCGGGCAGGATCTCGAACGGCAGGGTTCCGGAGGCACCTGCTCTCCCGACCAACCATGCACGCGGTCGTCGGGATGGGATCGTCGGAAGCAACACAGAGAGAGGAACATTAGATGACGGCTAGGGTTGTGCGAGAGGGAGTGAGTGAACTGAGTTAGGGTTCACTCCACTGGCCAGCGCCTTTTTATATAGGCCGTCAGGTTGATGGGCCTGGGCTCAGGCCCACAACCGAGTTCGCGAACAGCCCACGGTCCAACGTCTCGGACGGTGGCACTTCCGTGAGCGACTCGTTAATTAATCCGAGATTAATTAACCATTCCTAACCGGCAAAAATAAGCTTCCGTGACGAAGACATGTACCTAGGGTAGGGTAATAGGCCTAACCTAGACACCCTTCCCCGAGGACATTGCTCTAAAGCCAAGGACATTCAAATGATAGCATCATCTACCGACTGAAGTCACCACAGGATACAACCCACTCGACCAACAGTTCACTCGGATAACTCAATTCCATTCGACCGGGGTGTACTCACTCGACCGCATCAGAAACCACTCGGAAGACAGAAGATCTAAGGTCACTCAAGATGGCAATGGTCAGGCGTTCACTCCGTAGTCTTAATGATCATTTATTTGCCTTTATTGCTGGCGTTACCAGTAACGCCCTGTCTTAATGAATATTGAACCATGTGTAACGTGGGACGACTGGGGTCCTGGCGCACTCTATATAAGTCACCCCCCTCCACTGGCACAAGGGTTCGCACCCCCTGTAACTTCACGCATAATCCAATCGACCGAGCCTCCGGGCACCGAGACGTAGGGCTGTTACTTCCTCCGAGAAGGGCCTGAACTCGTAAATCTTGCGTGCACAACCTCATCGTAGCTAGGATCTTGCCTCCTCATACCTACCCCCTATTCTACTGTCAGACTTAGAACCACGACAGTTAGCGCCCACCTTGGGGCAGGTGTCTTAGCGACTTTCCGGTGAGGTTGCGATTTTTTCCGATTCCCATCACCATGGTTTCGGGTGGAGGTTTGGCTGAGGGCCACGAGATCCGTCTCGGCGCGCTCGTCTTCATCGCCGACGACTCCGCCTGGCTCCAGGAGGCCCCCCTCGACGTCGAGATGATCCCCGTCCGAGGGGCGACACACTTTCGCGCGTGTGTCCGCGGCGTCCTTCTGCGGCAGCCGTCGACCCAATACCGGTCGGTTCCTACGGCGTCTTCGTTCCCCGCTGTTCGCCGTCGCAAGCGATCCGGTCGTTCGCGGCTTCAGCGGTGGGTGAAGCATGCGGTGGCACGTCAGTCGACCACCCCTCAAGTCGCGGCGATCGAGCCCGATGAATCTCTCTACGGCCTGTTCGATCAGTTGACTGGCTCCGTCGAGACTCTGTCCGAGTGCGACAGTAGCGATCCTGCGGCGGAGGTCCTGATGGTCGACATGCCGCGTAGCCCACCAGGCATGCGCCGCAACGGAGGCGGCGACGGCGGTGGTGATCCGTCGCGTGTTCACGAGGAATACCACCCCGAAACCCTCTCTTCGCAGCGGAGGGAGGAACTTCACCGCCGTAACGAGGAAGCACTCCACACGCCCATTGTCGGAGAGGCCCCTGAGGCTCGGGCCTTGGAGGCAGCGCGTTTGGCCACTTTGGCTGAACGCACTCGACTGGAAAATTTTCAGTATGCACTCGACGAACGTGCTCGGCAGCAGATTCCTGAGTCCAGTCGACGGCGGCAATTGTTCCCTCCTGAACCTCAGGTATACCGCACTCCTATTCAGAATCTGGCAGCTGCAGCTCGTATAGCAGAGTCCATCCAGCCATCCCAGTCGGAAGCTAGACGAGGTTTGATGCAGATCCGGGCTCTGCTCCGGGCGGCAGGAGACCAAAACACTGCAGTATCTCAGTCGCATAATAGAATCCATAGCAGATCTGTGGTGGCTGACACCGTTCAATCGGCTCACAGTCCAAGATCGCCTCCGCGGCGTGAGGGGCGGGTGCATCGCCAAGATCAGCACTTGGATCGGAACCACGAGCAGTACGATCATCGGCTCGACCGTGATGACCGCCGTCGAGCGCCTACGCCCCCTCCGAGAAGCGGATCATATGTGCCCCGGCACTATGATGACAGGCGCCCGTATAGCGGAGGGCGAAGGACGCCGGTCGACCCAAGAGAGCCAGGGTTTGATGCGAGGTCGATTTTGGTGCAAGGTTTGGTCGACAGGAACCGAGCACACAGAGAGGGGCAAGGCAGAGATCGCCCGAGTGGAAGCAGAATACATGTTTCGGGTCCCGAGTGTTTTAGCAGAGCCATCAGAGCTGCTGAGATCCCCCCCCAACTTCAGGTTGGCGACTGGGGTTAGTAAGTTCACCGGTGAGTCGAAACCTGACACTTGGCTGGAAGATTACCGAGTGGCTGTTCAGATCGGTGGTGGAAATGATGAGGTAGCTATGAAACATCTTCCTCTCATGCTGGAGGGATCGGCCAGAGCATGGCTGAATCAGTTGGCTCCAGGCAGTATATTCAGCTGGGAGGAGTTAACCCGAGTGTTTGTCAGGACATTCGAGGGCACATGCAAACGATCTGCGGGGTTGACGGAGTTGCAACATTGTGTACAGAAGCTGAATGAAACTCTGAGGGATTACATCCAAAGATGGACCACTTTACACCACACAGTAGAGAATGTATCCCAGCACCAGGCAGTTTGTGCCTTCAAGGAGGGCGTTCGGTATCGCGAGCTTAACCTGAAATTCGGTCGGACAGGAGATATGTCTCTGACCCGAATGATGGAAATAGCCACCCGGTACGCTAATGGTGAGGAAGAAGACCGACTCCGCAGTGGAAAGGGCAAACCAGTCGCCCAAGACACCGGAGTGGGTCGGAAACAGAAACGCAAAGCCGAACCAGCAGGTCCAGGTGAAGCTGCAGTTGTAACTCAAGGAAAATTCAAGGGAAAGCCCAAAGGACCCTGGATCCCCAAGAAGGTGAAAGATCAGGCAGGGAACGATGTGTTGGACTTGCCATGTCACATTCACACCAAGAAGGATGAAGAGGGTAACCTGATTTATCCCAAACATACCACTCGACAATGTCGGCTCCTGATCCAGCAGTTCCGAGAGAAACAGCCCAATGAAAAGGAAAAAGAGTCTGACAAGGATGGTGACAAGGAAGAAGATGATGACGGTTTCCCTAACGTCAATTCCACTTTGATGATTTTTGCTGACATTGAAAGTAAAAGTCGACTGAAAGTCATCAACAGAGAAGTAAATATGGTTGCCCCGGCAGCGACGACATATTTGAAATGGTCAAAGACTCCCATTACATTCGACCAATCTGACCACCCACCACACGTTGCCACCCTCGGGAGGCAAGCGTTGGTGGTCGACCCGGTCGTTGGGGGCACCCGACTGACCAAAGTCTTGATGGATGGTGGCAGCGGCTTGAACATTTTGTATGCTGAGACTCTTCGTGGGATGGGCATTCCGATGTCCAAGCTCAGTGAGAGCAACATGCGGTTCCACGGTGTCATTCCAGGGAGGAAAGCTGATTCACTCGGCCAGATCGCTCTTGACGTGGTTTTCGGTGACTCAAAGAATTACCGTAAGGAGAAGTTGACATTTGAAGTTGTGGATTTTCACAGTGCCTATCATGCTATTCTGGGCAGAACTGCATATGCCCGTTTCATGGCTCGACCGTGTTACGTGTACCTCAAGCTGAAGATGCCTGGCCCCAGAGGCGTGATCACAGTCACTGGTAATCAGCAACAGGCAGAAGAGTGCCTCCAGAAGGGCTCTAAGATAGCCGATGAACAGATGGCAGCAATAGAAATGGAAGAATATAAGAAGACTGCAGATCCGAGTGATTTGTTGCGCACTAAGAAGCCTGCTTCAGAGTCTGCATTTCAGTCGTCCGGTGAAACAAAGCCTGTTCACATTCACCCGACCGATCCCAGTGCTGCTCCAACTCATATCTCAACAACACTCGACAGCAAATAGGATGAAGCGCTCATCCAGTTCCTCCGTGAGAACTGGGACATCTTCGCATGGAAGCCGTCTGACATGCCTGGTGTACCCAGGGGACTGGCTGAGCACCGTTTGCGAGTCGATCCAAAGGCAAAGCCCGTGAAAGAGCATCTTCGTCGGTCCGCTGCGGAGAAGAGAAAGGCAATCGGCGAAGAGGTGGCTCGGCTTTTGGCAGCTGAGTTCATCCGCGAAATTTACCACTCCGAGTGGCTCGCCAATGTTGTCATGGTTCCCAAGAAGGACGATTCACTTCGTATGTGCATTGATTTCAAGCATATCAATCGGGCCTGCCCGAAAGATCATTTTCCTCTCCCCCGCATCGATCAGATAGTCGACTCGACTGCGGGATGTGAGCGGTTGTCCTTCTTGGACGCATATTCCGGGTACCATCAGATCCGACTGTATGGGCCTGACGAAATAAAAACAGCTTTTATCACCCCATTCGGGTGCTTTTGCTACATCACCATGCCCTTTGGTCTCAAGAATGCCGGTGCCACATTCATGCGCATGATACAGAAGTGTCTGCTAGCTCAAATCAGTCAGAATGTGGAAGCATACATGGATGACATCGTGGTTAAGTCGCGCAAAGGTTCCGACCTGCTTAGTGACCTTGCCGAAACCTTCGCCAATTTGAGAAGATATGATATCAAGCTTAATCCGTCGAAGTGTACATTTGGAGTTCCAGGTGGGAAGTTAATCGGTTTCTTCGTTTCCGAACGCGGGATCGATGCAAACCCAGAGAAAGTTGGTGCAATCCTCCGAATGAAACGCCCTGTGCGTGTGCACGACGTTCAGAAACTTACTGGTTGTTTGGCTGCTTTGAGTCGATTCATTTCTCGTCTCGGCGAAAAGGCATTACCTCTTTACCGACTAATGAAGAAATCTGATGTGTTCGAGTGGACTCCGGAAGCTGACGCAGCGTTTGCAGAGCTCAAAGCCCTGCTTTCCACCCGGCCGGTGCTTGCTGCTCCAATCAGCAAAGAGCCTTTACTGCTTTATATAGCAGCCACTGGACAGGTTGTCAGCACAGTACTCACAGTCGAGCGGGAAGAAGAAGGTAAAACCTACAAGGTTCAACGCCCAGTGTACTATATTTCTGAAGTCTTAACCCCATCCAAGCAGAGATATCCACATTATCAGAAGCTTGTCTATGGAATTTACTTGACCGCAAAGAAGGTTACACATTACTTCTCAGATCATTCGATTACAGTCGTCAGCGACGCTCCGTTATCAGAAATCTTGAACAACAGAGATGCAACTGGTCGAGTGGCAAAGTGGGCGATTGAACTTCTTCCGCTGGATATCAAGTTTGAGGCAAAGAAAGTGATTAAATCTCAAGCGATAGCAGATTTCCTCGTCGAGTGGATCGAACAGCAGTTACCGACCCAGATACAGTCGGAACATTGGACTATGTTCTTCGACGGGTCCAAGATGTTGAATGGTTCAAGCGCTGGAGTAGTCCTGGTATCCCCACGAGGCGACAACCTCAGATATGTTCTCCAGATTCACTTTGATTCCTCCAACAATGAAGCTGAATATGAGGCACTCCTGTACGGGTTGCGTATGGCCATTTCACTCGGCGTCCGCCGCCTAATGGTTTACGGTGACTCAGATTTAGTGGTTAACCAAGTGATGAAGGAATGGGATGTCAGGAGCCAAGCTATGACTGGTTATTGCAATGCGGTGAGAAAGTTAGAGAAGAAGTTTGAAGGGCTAGAGCTCCACCATATACCCCGACTGAAGAATCAAGCAGCTGATGACTTGGCGAAAATAGGTTCCAAGCGGGAGCCTATTCCCAGCAATGTGTTTTTGGAGCATATTCACACACCATCAGTTCAAGAAGATCCCTTCACTGAAGAGCCCCCACAGCCTAAAAGTTCCACTGATCCGACTGAAGTTGAAACCCCGGCTGTGGTCGACTTGATCATGGAAGTTTTGATCGTTATTCCTGATTGGACAGTGCTGTAGATCGCATATATTCTCAGGAAAGAGCTTCCAGAGGATGAAGAAGAGGCTCGCCAGATTGTCCGTCGATCCAAAGCCTTCACAGTAATGGGGGGGGGGGGCAACTCTATAGAGAAAGTGTCACTGGGGTCGTTCAGAAATGCATCACTCTGGAAGAAGGCCGAATGATCCTTGATGATATTCACTCGGGGACCTGTGGTCACCATGCGTCGTCTCGGGCCATCGTGGCCAAAGCGTATCGGGCAGGGTTTTATTGGCCGCGGGCAAATGAGATGGCAAAGGGAATAATTGACAAATGTGAGGGCTGTCAGTTCTACTCCAACATGTCCCACAAACCTGCTTCAGCCTTGAAGACCATTCCACTCGTCTGGCCATTCGCTGTTTGGGGTTTAGATATGGTAGGACCTCTGAAGACTGGCAGGAGTGGCTTCACCCATGTGCTTGTAGCAGTCGACAAGTTCACCAAATGGATCGAAGCTAAACCTGTCAAAAACCTGGATGCAAGTACTGCCGTCAGCTTCATCAGAGGGTTAACATTTAGGTACGGAGTCCCACACAGCATCATCACGGATAATGGGTCGAACTTTGATTCTGATGAGTTCCGAGCTTTCTGTGCGTCCCAAGGTACTCGGGTCGACTATGCTTCAGTCGCCCACCCTCAGTCGAATGGACAAGCAGAAAGAGCGAATGGTTTGATTCTCAAAGGGCTGAAACCTCGATTGATGCGCGACCTCAAGCATGCGGCCGGCGCTTGGGTAGATGAGCTACCGTCAGTCCTTTGGGGATTAAGAACAACACCAAATCGGTCGACTGGTCGAACCCCCTTCTTCATGGTCTATGGGGTTGAGGCTGTGCTGCCGAGTGACGTGCTTCACAATGCACCCCGAGTAGAACTTTTCTCAGAAGCTGAAGCAGAACGAGCTCGAGAAGATGCTGTTGATCTTCTGGAAGAAGAAAGAGAGATGGCCTTGATCCGATCGACCATTTATCAGCAAGACCTTCGTCGATTATATGCCAGAAATGTGAAGGGTCGAGCATTTCAGGAAGGGGACCTTGTGCTCCGAGTGGACCAGCAACGGCCTCACAAACTTGCCCCCGCTTGGGAAGGTCCCTTCATCGTCACCAAGGTGCTCCACAACGGAGCGTATCACCTCTACAATGTGGAGCATAATAAAGACGAGCCACGCGCTTGGAATGCGGAGCTACTCCGCCATTTTTATACTTAAGTATTCAGACTGATGAGATGTAATAAAGAGTACCTTTCAGTTCGTTTATCAAAGACATGGTTTTACAGTCTCCTAAATGATTGTTGTTGCTAATACATATGTCCAAAATCCCCCAGTGGGTGGCTTAGCTGCGAATCCGATTCGCCTAAGTTCAAAAAAAAATCCTACCGAGTGATGAGCAACCCTCTCACTCGGGGGCTTAGCTGCAGTCCTGTACTCGCCTAAGTTCAAAAAAATCCTACCGAGTGATGAGCAACCCTCTCACTCGGGGGCTTAGCTGCAGTCCTGTACTCGCCTAAGTTCAAAAAAATCCTACCGAGTGATGAGCAACCCTCTCACTCGGGGGCTTAGCTGTAGTCCCGTACTCGCCTAAGTTTGAGAAATCCTACCGAGTGATGAGCAACCCTCTCACTCGGGGGCTTAGCTGTAGTCCTGTACTCGCCTAAGTTCAAAAAAAATCCTACCGAGTGATGAGCAACCCTCTCACTCGGGGGCTTAGCTGCAGTCCCGTACTCGCCTAAGTTTGAGAAATCCTAACGAGTGATGAGCAACCCTCTCACTCGGGGCTTAGCTGCAGTCCTGTACTCGCCTAAGTTCAAAAAAAAATCCTACCGATGATGAGCAACCCCTCACTCGGGGGCTTAGCTGCAGTCCTTCCTCGCCTAAGTTTGTAAAATCCTACCGAGTGATGAGCAACCCTCTCACTGGGGGGCTTAGCTGCAGTCCTGTACTCGCCTAAGTTCAAAAAAATCCTACCGAGTGATGAGCACCCTCTCACTCGGGGCTTAACTGCAGTCCTGTACTCGTCAAGTTCAAAAAATCCTACCGATGATGAGCAACCCTCTCACTCGGGGGCTTAGCTGCAGTCCTGTACTCGCCTAGTTTGAGAAATCCTACCGAGTGATGAGCAATCCTCTCACTCGGGGGCTTAGCTGCAGTCCTGTACTCGCCTAAGTTTGTAAAATCCGACCAAGTGATGAGCAGTCCTCTCACTCGGGGGCTTGGCTGCAGTCCTGTACTCGCCTAAGTTTGTAAAATCCCACCGAGTGATGAGCAACCCTCTCACTCGGGGGCTTAGCTGCAGTCCTGTACTCGCCTAAGTTTGTAAAATCCTACCGAGTGATTAGCAACCCTCTCACTCGGAGGCTTAGCTGCAGTCCTGCACCCGCCTAAGTTTAAAAAATCCTACCAAGTGATGAGCAACCCTCTCACTCGGGGGCTTAGCTGCGGTCCTGTACTCGCCTAAGTTTGTAAAACACGCTCCATCCTGATCTGCAAGGACGACGAGGTGCAGGTCGTCCGCGATCCTCTCCTCAGAACTGCACCACAAGAACAAAAGTCTGTTCCGAGTGAAGATACAAGTTCCCCTCGGAAATAAAAACAAGCATGTTTAAGAGCAAACTAAGTTCGGACGAAGGAGTTTAAAGTACTCGGGCATCAGGCCCGAAGGAGTTTTACGGTTACAAAATCACTCGGCATACCGAGGCAAATTGAATCAGATCATAAAAGTTTCGTTCACTCCGCAAGGGGGCTGGCAGGCTCGACAAACTCGTCCAGGTCGATTCCATCTGCAATTCGAGTGGCAGCAGCAATGAAGGTCTCCATGAAAGACTGGAAGTCAAGTTTCTTGGTGTTGGCGACCTTGATTGCTGCTAGCTTCTCTTCTCTGGCTTCCTTGTAGTGGACACGAACTAGGGACAGAGCTACGTCAGCACCACATCGAGCAGAGGACTTCTTCCACTCCTGCACTCGACTAGGAATCTCGTTGAGTCGAGTCATCAGAGACTCGAGATCATTTTGGAGCGTTTCCCTTGGCCAGAGCGCTGTGTCGATCCGCGACACCGCAACCTTGAGCCGAGCAAGGTAATCCATGGCACTGGCAAGGCGAGATTCCAGTCGGAGTACGTTCATGGCAGCTTCATCTTTGACAGGGGAGTTGATGGGGTCCAAGTTTGTCTTGACTCGCCCAGTCTCTTCCTCGAAGTTTTGACAGAATTCTGCACTCGCAGAGAAATAATGAGTCGACAGCAGAATGATGAGTCAATGAAAGCAAACCAATCGGACAGAGAAAAGTACCTTCAAGCATGAGGAATAATATTTTGGCGAGTCCTCCCAGATAGTTCTTCAGCTCGTCCCTCCTGCGGCTGATGTCTCCCACTTTGTCGGTTAGGGTCCGTTTGTCCTTCTTCAGACGAGTCACTTCTTTGTTAGCTTGATCAAGAGCAGCCTTCAGCTTGGTATTCTCTTCCTCCAACTTCCCGACTGAGGCCATCTTTTGGTCGGCAAGTGCCGTTTTGTCTTCGGCGATTTTCTTCGCAGCCGCAAGGTCAAGGTCCTTCTTCTCCAAAGCCTGTCTCATTGTTTCTAGAAAGAATAACATTTTAATCAGAAAAAGGAGGAGAAAAGATGGCAAGAGAACCAGTCGACAAGCTTTCCTTACCAGCTGCGTCATCCTTGGCCTTCTGCAAGTTATTTCGAGCCAACTCCAGGTCAAGATTGAGCTGGATTTGCTTTTGCTCCAAGTCAGCGAACCGGGCTCCAAGATCACAAGACTTCTGTATTCAGAAGATAGTCATTCGGCAGACACAAAGATTGGTTGCTTCCGAGCAATAAAGTAGAAAGTTCAAATAGTTTTAAGACTACTGCCGAATCAAACATTCGACAATAGTCTCGGGGACTACACCCAGTGGGTGCACTCAGCGTGCCCCCATTGGTCCGACTTTTTCAATCGACGTCCAGCCAAAAAAAAACTCAGACCATAGCCGACTGCCCATAGTCGACTACGGTCTCGGGGACTACACCCAGTGGGTGCACTCAGCATGCCCCCACCGGTCCAGGTTCCACTCGACATGATCTGCTCAGACCGAGTGGAAAAGTTCTGTTCAAAGACCCCCGCCGAATCAAACATTCGACGGCGGTCTCGGGGACTACACCCAGTGGGTGCACTCAGCGTGCCCCCACTGGTTCAGAGATTCAATCGACACAACCTAGTCGACTCAAGTGGAAAAACTACTCAACAGAAATTAAAACACCCAGTGGGTGTACAGACTGACAATGGGTGTGCAATTAAGGTTCCAAAACGCTCATCCACGGACGTCTTGCGGATAAAGCAGCAGCAGTTCCTAAATATCATATCCTAACAGAACAAGCGTCAAGATGGAGTTCAGTCGGAAGTAAGCTAACCTGGACATTGGCCTGAAGTGCTGAGCTGGCATCATAGGCAGCTTGACTGGCCTCGCGCACCACTTTCATCTGCTCCATCATAATGCCTGCCTGGCGTACAGCTTCCTTGGCAGCACTCACTCGGTCTTCTGGGACGTGATGGGCGGTGAAAAGTGGAGTTGGTGTGTCAGTTGTAGTAGCTTGAGAACTTGAGGCACGAAGTTGCACAGATGAAGCAAGGGCCGGCACAATCGACGATGAAGGACGACCACTCGACAAGGGATTTGCAAATGTAACAGAGGCACGGTTGAAGTCCCCGGATTGCTGGATGGCTGGTTCCGTCGCCGACGTCGACTGAGGCGTCGTGCTAGCTGGTACCTTCTTGACCGAGGTCCTGCTCCTCCTACCCACGAGCTTCTGTGGCTCGTCTTCATCATCGTCTGGAAGTTCAATAACATTTTGTGGAGCTGCAAAAGAATTGACCACAAGAGTTCAGTCGACTGTAGAATCGGCTAGCAAAGAAAAGACGAGATAACAGGGGTCATACCCGCTTTGGATGTGACCGCGTCCTGCATCTCCTCGTCACCATCATCTTTGTAAGCAGAAGTCCCGGAGGTAGCAGCGCTGCAAATCCCAAAGGTTCACTCGGTCAAGCAAGTGAATGGGTCGACAACTGATATAAGATTCTTGGAACAAAGGGTGAAAACAAAACACTTACGCAGAGGCGACGGGAACGTCAACCTTGATCTTGGGCAAAGCCTTCCGTGGTTTTGGCAGCGCGGTCTTGAGCTGCTTCGGGGCCTTCTCAGTCGGCACCGGAGAAGATGTCCGAGTGCGCTTCGAAGTCTGTCTAGTCGGTGCTGCCACCTTACCCCGGATACTTGCTGGGTCGTGCTTATGCTTGGAACGCTTTTCCATGTGAGGTGGAGAATCGACCTCCTCACCACTGCTCGAATTTTCGTGCTCTTCATCACTCTCGCCATCAGAGTTCCAGTTGCCGCTGTCGCCTCCGCTCTCTTCTCCTTCCTGGATCTGCTCCCCGTTGGGCATCGAGTACATCTCAGTATATATCTGCGAAGCAAAGAATTGAACAAGCGTCAGTCGGTTCCAAAGACAGTTTACTAATCAGAGTAAAAGTCACTCGACATCGAAGGTCAGACCTTGTCTGGTTCGTTATCAGCGCCGAGTGGCAGAATTCTCCTGGACCCCCTGGGGTTGTCTTTGTTTCCAGTAATGCCCTGCAGCCACTGCGCCACCGTCTCCTCGGCAACTTCCTCTGGGTGGATCCGAGCAGAATCATCGGCACCCGAGTACATCCACATAGGATGATCGCGGGCCTGGAGCGGCTGGATGCGGCGAGTGAGAAACACCTCTAGCAAATCCATGCCGGTCACACCATCGCGGACAAGTTGGATTACTCGTTCAACCAACATAGTCACCTCCACCTTCTCTGCTGGAGTCACTTTCAAGGGAGAGGGCTTCTCAATTCGCCCCATGGTGAAGGGGGGAAGTCCAGTCGACTGACCAGGAGTTGGTTGGTCCTTACAATAAAACCAGGTCGACTGCCACCCTCTGACCGAATCGGGAAGAGTCATAGGAGGAAAAGTGCTTTTACCTCTCATCTGGATCCCTAGACCTCCGCACATCTGGATCACATGCGTCCTCTCATCACTCGGATTAGCCTTATTTACAGATTGTGAGTGGCAAGTAAAGATGTGTTTGAAGAGACCCCAATGCGATCGACAACCCAGGAAGTTCTCACACATGGAGACAAACACAGCGAGGTATGTGATGGTGTTCGGGGAAAAGTGATGAAGTTGGGCTCCAAAAAAGTTCAGAAAACCTCGGAAAAAGGGATGAGGGGGCAGAGAAAAACCACGGTCGACGTGGGTCGCGAGGAGAACACACTTTCCCTCCTGCGGCTGCGGCTCGGTCTCGTCACCTGGCAGCCTCCAGGATCCATGAGCGATCATGCCTCCCTCGACCAGATCCTCCAGATCCTCTTGCTGGATTGTGGATCGAATCTAGTCGCCCTGGATCCAGCCGGGCGGCAGGCCGGATCTCGACGACGATCCCCCCCGACTCGTCTTCTTGCCCTTCGCTGCCGCCGTCGCCTTCTTCGCACGCTCTAGGGCCGCCGTCTTCTCCTTCCCCATCGCGACAGGTTGCGCTTGGACGGGGCGGCGGCGTCGAAGGTGGCGGCGAATGTGGTGGAGAAACAGGAGAGGAAGAAGGAGATGGGGAGCACAGTGCCAGACTCATCGGCCCCAACGCCTTATATGGGCCTGCTCCTGAGTGGCTGACTCGTGGGCCCAGGCAATCCAGTCAAATCCCGCAACAGTCACAAGCTGGATGCGTGGCGAAAAAGGTGGCGCGAGAATCGAGGCGTCCCTGCCTAATCTGCTCTGTTTACTGCGGTACTGTCCGTCCTGCGCGCTTCTCCAAATTTTGAATCCCGTGAGACCCGGGAGCGGCAGTGTGATCAATCGCGCTGAGGATTTTATACCATACCAACACTCAGATCTTATCAGCAAAATTCACTCGACAACCTCTGAATGGACCCAGGCGACTGAAAATGAAGTTGAAGTTTTTTACAAAGATCACCGGCCCGGTTAAAATGCCTCTGAAGCATATAAATCGGGTCGGATCCATCTTCAACCCCTTCTCCACTCGGACCCAGATCCATTCGGGGGCTAATGACGAAGACATGTACCTAGGGTAGGGTAATAGGCCTGACCTAGACACCCTTCCCCGAGGACATTGCTCTAAAGCCAAGGACATTCAAAGGATAGCATCATCTACCGACTGAAGTCACCACAGGATACAACCCACTCGACAAACAGTTCACTCGGATAACCCAATTCCATTCGACCGGGGTGTACTCACTCGACCGCATCAGAAACCACTCGGAAGACAGAAGATCTAAGGTCACTCAGGATGGCAATGGTCAGGCGTTCACTCCATAGTCTTAATGATCATTTATTTGCCTTTATTGCTGGCGTTACCAGTAACACCCTGTCTTAATGAATATTGAACCTTGTGTAACGTGGGACAGCTGGGGTCCTGGCGCACTCTATATAAGCCACTCCCCTCCACTGGCACAAGGGTTCGCACCCCCTGTAACTTCATGCATAATCCAATCGACCGAGCCTCCGGGCACCGAGACGTAGGGCTGTTACTTCCTCCGAGAAGGGCCTGAACTCGTAAATCTTGCGTGCACAACCTCATCGTAGCTAGGATCTTGCCTCCTCATACCTACCCCCTATTCTACTGTCAGACTTAGAGCCACGACAGCGCGCGCGTCGTGACGAGGCGAGGCGGGCGGTGGAGGAGGAGGAGCGCACGTGTACAACTCCTATTCCCAAGCTCTCAATAGCAAGTGGTGGAGCAGCCCTTATAAAGAGGTCTCACTCTTCTTACTGTAGCAGTATGGTACTAAACTTCCCACACTTCCCACCACTTGCCATACACATGCATGGGCCTTAGAGATTAACCAGGGATTATTGTCTTATATGGGCCTAAGCCCATCCATAATCCATCAATCCCCCACCAGATCTTGAGGCACATAAGTTTGTCGATTGTTCCAAACATTGTTTGATATATCAGAATTTTCAGTGGAGACTGTTAAGTTGAACTTCCACCTAGAGCAATGGGATTAGACTTTTTCACAACTGAACAATGGACTATGCCTTGAATTGTCAGTTTGGCGTGTGGAAGTTCCGCCCATTGTCAGCTGATACGTGGCTGCCGAACTTATTAGTCATACTCCGTACCTTCTCATGAGCTTCCTAGAGATCACCCAATCTCATAGACTGTGACCAGCAGTCGGTCTCACATAGGTGTGTTCCTCCAAAGAATGCTCCGTAGGTTAGCATCTTGCTTACATTATCTTTGGAACACATTAAGATGAAAGTCAGCCTGCCTTACATAATTGAGAGTATTATTGCATCTCCAACGGAGTGGGTTAATTAAGGATACTCTCCTCAGTTGACCGCTGGATTGTTTTCCCATGTCCTAATTCACGGGATCTCCGATCACATAGGTTGGGTTACCCCCATGGCAACTTACGTGGGTCTCATACCCATCTCCCTCGATGCATTTTCTATCACAATCCGTGATAGCCCTTTCATAAAAGGGTCTGCCAGATTTTTAGCAGTCTGGATATAATCCAACGCTATCACTCTGGAGTTTCTTGATTTTCTAACAGATTTCAATCTTCTTCTTATGTGCTTAGTGGATTTCATATTGTCCTTTGAACTCTTAGCCTTGGCAATCACAGTTTGATTATCACAGTTCATAAGGATAGCCGGGACTGGTTTATCAACCACTGGCAAATCCATCAAAAGCTCTCGAAGCCATTCTGCTTCGACGCATGATGTGTCTAATGCTGTGAGTTCTGCTTCCATTGTCTATCTCGTTAAGATCGTTTGCTTGCAAGACTTCCAGGAAACAACACCACCACCAAGTGTGAAGATATATCCACTTGTGGCTTTCATCTCATCAGCATCAGATATCCAATTCGAATGACTAAACCCCTCAAGTACAGTCGGGTACCTAGAATAGTGAATTCCATAGCTCACGGTACCTTGCAAATAGCGCATGACTCGTTCAACAGCATGCCAATGCACATCTCCCGGATTGGAAACAAACCGGCTTAGTTTGCACACAGCAAATGAGATGTCAGGATGAGTAGCACAAGCTAGGTACATGAGTGAACCAACCACTTGAGAATATCTCAATTGATCTACAGCCGTACCTTCGAATTTTCGAATCTGTACGCTAGGATCATATGGTGTTGCAGAAGATTTGCAGTCTGAATATCCAAAACGGCTCAAAATCTTCTCAACATAGTGGGATTGCAAAAGTGTAATTCCACCCTCAGTGTTTCTCAGTAGCTTGATGTTCAAGATAACATCAGCCACGCCCAGGTCTTTCATCTCAAAGTTATGAGATAGAAAATCCTTGACTTCCTCAACGACTTTGAGGTGGGTCCCAAATATCAGTATGTCATCGACATACAGACACAGTATAACTCCTTCGCCTCCACCATAGCGATAGTATACTCATTTGTCGGCTTCGCTGACAACAAACCAGCAGATGTCAAAGTTGTATTAAACTTCTCATGCCATTGCTTAGGCGCTTGTTTCAGGCCATACAAAGATTTCACTAGCTTTCACACCTTTCTTTCATGACCATTTATTACAAAGCCATCTGGTTGTTGCATGTTGTCGTGGTTTTGTCACGGCAGATGTCCTAGTGTGAGGACTTAGTCGTGAGGCCAACGCAACTAGGTAGTAGCTTGAGAGGGGTTGAGCGGGACGAGAGACGTGAGATTTTACCCAGGTTCGGCCCCTCACGGTGGAGGTAAAAGCCTACATCCTGCTTGATTGATATTGATGATGACCACGATCTCGGTTACAAGGGTGGTGTTTCGATACCTCTATCACGAGAGCATCTACTTTTATCTTGTCTAAGACTTGTCTGTCTAAGACCTGTCTATTGAGACATCTAGAAAAACTTGACCCTCTTGGGGTGCCCCGCCCCTCCTTATATAAGTTGAAGGGGCGGGTTACATGTAGAGTCCTAATCCTAGTCTTGCTTCCCTTGCAAGGGAAATATTCCTTATGTCTTCTTTCTCAAGCTGGCCCACCATCAGGTGAGTCGGCCTTCCCATGAGCCGCCTTATGGGCCATTGGATCTTGTCGTCTGTCTGACCCGCCCACCGGGTCACTAACGAACCGCAAAGTTCGGGCGGGACACCCGTGAGTCGCCAGGTCCGGGCGGGTCACCAATGAGTCACCAGACCAGTGAGTCGCCAGTCTTCAGGCGGGTTACCGACGGAGCGCCAAGTCTCAGCCGGGTCATACCGCGGGGTATATCCCCGACATTAGTGTGACACCCTGGTTTTTGCCCTTTTTCTTTTTCTGGATTTATTGCATTTTTTATTTGAATTTGAGTTTTGAATCAACTCATTTGGACTTAATCACTTGGGCATTTCTTTGATTTTCACCCACGTGACTCATCTCACTCTCAAATTCATCTCTTTCTCTCTGATATATCAAAATATGGCCATGGGAATATTTTTCTCAAATGAAAAATATTCATTTTCTCTGTGAAACACCACTTCAGTCACTTCTGCTCCATAGCAACCCTCATTTTTCTTGCCCACAAAAATCTGAGAAAATTCCTGAATATTCTTTGGACCTTGGCACACCTCCCTGTGCAAAAATATTTCATGGTTATTTGGAATATTTTTGCTATAGAAAATCTTTTCTGTTCTGTGCAGAAAAGGCATGTTGTGAAGGAAGTGCATTTTTCCTTGATCCAATGGAGCTAAAAAAATTTAGGGCTTCATTACCCTCCTAAGTAACCCTTAACCACCAAAACTCAACTCTTAACTCTCTCCAGATTCTTCTCTATTAATCTCCAAAGTTTCTGTCCAGAAACTTGCCAAGAGGCTACAGTCTCACCCAGTCGACCTGGCTTTAACTTAGATGCTTGGATCGACCTAGCCTTGCAAAGACAACACCCCAGACATGAATTTAATGCCCGGCGTCGCGTGATGCCAGAGTTCACGCGGTGACCGCGTGTGGACACGATGCCAGGCAGCTGTTCGGCGCGCTCTGGGTTCCGCCAATGCCTCTGTTTCGCTTGTGCGCGCGCCCGAGGCCAAACCAGATCGCCACCAAGCGCCTGCTGCCTCGACTCATCGCCCTTGACCCCTCCCTGCCGCTCGCCGACGCCGGAGTTCGCCGCAGCGAGCACGGGCACGACGTGGCCAAGTGCACAGTGCGCCCGTGCCCCTGTGCTCGTCTCCACCCGCGCCCTGTGCTCGTCCCCGTCCTCCCACAGTGGCCGCGTGAGCCATGGATCCTTCCCCCTCTCTCTCTGACGCCCCTCATCGCCGTGCACCTCTTCCAGAGAGCTCGCCGGCGCTCTCGATCCCCTCCTCCGCCACGCCTATAAATAGGACCCCCAGAGCTCGTTTCTCCTCACCACCCCACTCCTCTGGCACCCACACTTCCTCTAGATAGCCGCGGCCAGGCCAGGCGGGCCTCTGGCCGCCTTTCTGCTCCGGAGCTTGCCACCGATCCCGCCTCGGTGTTCTACTTCCTCCGGTGCCCCTCGTCCTCCACCAACTGCTCAGGCGTGTTCCTGGTGGTCCACTGGTCCTAGATGGTGCCTCTGGAGCCACTGGAACGACCTCACGACTCCGGCGTCTTCCTCTCCGACGAGCTCCGCCTGCTGCAGCCATTGGAGACGACCACGCCGACCTCGTCCGTCCACCTCTCGCCGAGCTACGGGTACGTGCAAGTTCGCCGTAGTCTTGCGCATCCACCCATCCCCTCACCGGCGGCAGCCGACCTCTCCTCGCCGGAGAAACGCCGATGATGAGCCACCCTCCTCTGTTTCTCTCTCTCCCTCTCTCCTAACCCTGCCAGTGGGGCCTACCCGTCAGCCTCACTGAGCGTCCGCCAAAGCGGTATAAGTGGAGGTGCGTTTCTGAAATACGCCATCGACGCCACCCCTCTCTAATTTTCTGAAAAATCAAACTTAATTCAGAAAATTGACCCAGCTTTGACCAGCTATAACTTCTATTCTATAAGTCCAAATGACCTGATTCTTCTTGCATTGGTTTTGTGTTGAAATTTTCTATCAGCATGCAAAAGATGAGATTTTTGCTTGCTGTGATTATTTTCTGGTGAATTAAACAGTGTTATGTGACATTTTCTTTTTGCTATTTTAATTATTTTCAGAGGAAGAAACTTGCCTTGAAGATCACCAGAGGGAGTGTGACCCTCCTCTGCACTAAGGAAAGCCATCACAAATATTTGCAAGAATGTCATTTCAATAACTATGGTTTTCACTTGAATATGATCATTTTAAATGCATATAGAAAATTCATATAAATTTATTTGATGCTAGTTGCATGTTCTTGCTGTGATTATTCTGTTAGCAGTAGCATTGTAGTTGGATGGTTAAGTTTATGCAGTAGAGTAAATATGACATTATGCTTGATTTAGTCAATATCGAGATTATGTTAAAAGTAATGCATAAGTTGTCATTGCATTTTCATGGCATACTATGACTTGGTAAAATTATTTGCAAGTTGAAACCTGATAATAAACCAACTTGAACTAGTTGTTGATCGAGTCATGGTGCCACCGAATCGAGCTTCCCAAAGTGCAACCACATTTGCCTTTATGAGGCGGGCCCTTTCTCGGTCTGTTGTTATGCCTCTCGCCGGTGCCTCCAACTAGGGAAGGTTATGCACTGGCGCTACCCTGGCTCGGTAGGCAGGTATAACCTTGTGTGCCCGTAGTTGTTTTGGTACCATGTCCCCGTTTGGGAAGAGTTTTTTGCCACGACGGTGGCCGTTGGATGTCACGAGTTGACATCGGGGCCACCCAGGACTTAGCCCAAAGGGGAGTTGGTCGGAGTGGCCGAGAGAGTGTCATGGCAATAGACTGGTTCTGTCAGAACGCCGTTGGTCCACCCGAATGGGAGTCCGAGGCCATGGGTTCCGTGGTGTGGGTACAGTGTGCTAACCTCTGTAGAGTGTGTATAATCTATCGATAGCCGTGTCCTCGGTCATGGACACAAGTTCGTAGTAGGTCACACCGTGGATCAACAAAAATATTAAACTTGCACACTAAGTGAATACTTGTGGCACTGTTTATGTTGGTAAAGTTGTTGAGACCATCGAGATGGTTTCGGTTGTGATCCGGGAGTGATCACCTTGATATGATGAGGTTCATGGTTACGAGGTAACCGAGATGGTAAGCGGGTCTGAAAGGCCCTGTTATGAGCACGATCACTTCATGAGTAGCATGTTACATTCTTGCATTAAACCTGCTTAAATATCATTGTTGTTGTTTGCCATTGTTGCTTTGTTTGTGTGAGCTTGCAAGTACATTCAGTGTACTGACCTGGCATGTCATGCCAGTTTCGGGAGAAATCATACCAGAGTTTGAGTTGCATATCGCATCGCAGTCTAGACCGTGTCCACATCAGTGTCCCTGTGAGATTGAGTCCTTCTACGTCGTCGTTCCGCTGCCGCGTAGTCTTATCGTGATGTCGAGGCCCCTGCTCATGTCTACTAAATAATGTACATATGTTCAGCAGCACCGAGTGTGCCGCTTGGCCTCGCAATGTAATGTTAAACTCTATGTTCCGCTAGTATCAATAAAGCGGTTGTATTTCTGTACCAATCTGTTGTGTGTTGCCAGAAGACTTGATCTCTGGGCTGGCAATGCAAGGCAAACCGGTCGCTCTGAGCCGGGGTGCCACAATTAGCCCCCAGTTTAATTTGGATTTATCCATGTTAAACTGATCCTGCAAAATAAACACAAGAACAAATTTGACAGGTTGTGCGCCGGGTCAAACATTCTTCTGTACCGGCATCTGATCATCCTTAAGTCCTTGTCATTTCCTTCTCCTGGAAAGTCCGGGTCAATAAGCCAGCTTCATAGTCAATTTGCTTGTAGAAAAATATTGCGAAAAATAATCCATTTGAGTCGGCTTCCAATGCTCTGACTTGACAAAAATATTGGTCTTTGAAATATTCATCTGATGTTCAACCGGCTTGCAAATGTAGAACTTGTCAAGTTACAATCACCAAAACTGTCGGTTTATAAAACTGATGAAACCGAGTCATGATTGTTGCTGACGCCGGGTCAATCTTATGGCGACTTGGTGTTTGCTTATGTAAATATAGCTTCCAATCGTTGAGTCGATTCTCCAAGCCTTTCTATGAATAGCTTGGAAGAAATATACTTTGCAAATTCCTCCAATAAGAATATGATACCTGGTTTGCTCAAAACTGAAAATTTGAAAATGTTTCTCCCTTATATGCATATTGTTGGGGATCGTAGCAGAATTTTAAAATTTTCTACGCATCACCAAGATCAATCTATGGAGTCATCTAGCAACGAGAGAGAGGGGAGTGCATCTACATACCTTTGTAGATCGCGAGCGGAAGCGTTCAAGAGAACGGGGTTGATGGAGTCGTACTCGTCGTGATCCAAATCACCGATGACCGAGCGCCGAACGGACGGCACCTCCGTGTTCAACACACGTACGGTTGGGAGAGACGTCTCCTCCTTCTTGATCCAGCAAGGGGGAAGGAGAGGTTGATGAGGATCCAGCAGCACGACGGCGTGGTGGTGGAAGCAGCGGGATCTCGGCAGGGCTTCACCAAGCACCAACGAGAGGGAGAGGTGTCACGGGAGGAGAGGGAGGCGCCAGGGGCTGGGGTGTGTCCTCCCTCCCACCCCTCCACTATTTATAGGGGGAAGGGGAGAGGGGCCGGCCCCCTCAGATCCAATCTGAGGGGAGGGGCGGCGGCCAAGGGGGTGGCTTGCCCCCCAAGCCAGGTGGAGGCGCCCCCCACCCCTAGGGTTCCCAACCCTAGGCGCAGGGGAGGCCCATAGGGGGGCGCACCAGCCCACCAGGGGCTGGTTCCCTTCCCACTTCAGCCCATGGGGCCCTCCGGGATAGGTGGCCCCACCCGGTGGACCCCCGGGACCCTTCCGGTGGTCCCGGTACAATACCGATTACCCCCGAAACCTTCCCGGTGGCCGAAACTGGACTTCCTATATACAATTCTTTACCTCCGGACCATTCCGGAACTCCTCGTGACGTCCGGGATCTCATCCGGGACTCCGAACAACTTTCGGGTTACCGCATACTAATATCTCTACAACCCTAGCGTCACCGAACCTTAAGTGTGTAGACCCTACGGGTTCGGGAGACACGCAGACATGACCGAGACGACTCTCCGGTCAATAACCAACACCGGGATCTGGATACCCATGTTGGCTCCCACATGCTCCTCGATGATCTCATCGGATGAACCACAATGTCGAGGATTCAATCAATCCCGTACGCAATTCCCTTTGTCTATCGGTACGATACTTGCCCGAGATTCGATCGTCGGTATACCGATACCTTGTTCAATCTCGTTACCGGCAAGTCTCTTTACTTGTTTCCGTAACACATCATCCTGTGAACAACTCCTTGATCACATTGAGCTCATTATGATGATGTCCTACCGAGTGGGCCCAGAGGTACCTCTCCGTCACACGGAGTGACAAATCCCATTCTCGATTCGTGCCAACCCAACAGACACTTTCGGAGATACCCGTAGTGCACCTTTATAGCCACCCAGTTACGTTGTGACGTTTGGTACACCCAAAGCACTCCTACGGTATCCGGGAGTTGCACAATCTCATGGTCTAAGGAAAAGTTACTTGACATTGGAAAAGCTTTAGCAAACGAACTACACGATCTAGTGCTAGGCTTAGGATTGGGTCTTGTCCATCACATCATTCTCCTAATGATGTGATCCCGTTATCAATGACATCCAATGTCCATGGTCAGGAAACCGTAACCATCTATTGATCAACGAGCTAGTCAACTAGAGGCTTACTAGGGACATGTTGTGGTCTATGTATTCACACATGTATTACGATTTTCGGATAACACAATTATAGCATGAATAACAAACAATTATCATGAACAAGGAAATATAATAATAACCATTTTATTATTGCCTCTAGGGCATATTTTCAACAGTCTCCCACTTGCACTAGAGTCAATAATCTAGTTACATTGTGATGAATCGAACACCCATAGAGTTCTGGTGTTGATCATGTTTTGCTCGTGAAAGAGGTTTAGTCAACGGATCTGCTACATTCAAATCCGTGTGCACTTTACAAATATCTATGTCTCCATCTTGAACATGTTCACGTATGGAGTTGAAGCGACGCTTGATATGCCTGGTCTTCTTGTGAAACCTGGGCTCCTTGGCAAGGGCAATAGCTCCAGTGTTATCACAGAAGAGAGCCATTGGACCCGACGCATTTGGAATGACTCCTAGGTCGGTGATGAACTCCTTCATCCATACTGCTTCGTGTGCTGCCTCCGAGGCTGCTATGTACTCCGCTTCGCATGTAGATCCCGCCACGACGCTTTGCTTGCAACTGCACCAGCTTACCGCTCCACCATTCAAAATATACACGTATCCGGTTTGTGACTTGGAGTCATCCGGATCTGTGTTGAAGCTAGCGTCGACGTAACCCTTTACGACGAGCTCTTCGTCACCTCCATATACGAGAAACATATCCTTAGTCCTTTTCAGGTACTTCAGGATGTTCTTGACCGCTGTCCAGTGTTCCTTGCCAGGATTACTTTGGTACCTACCTACCAAACTTACTGCAAGGTTTACATCAGGTCTGGTACACAGCATGGCATACATAATAGACCCTATGGCTGAGGCATAGGGGATGACACTCATCTCTTCTATATCTTTTGCCGTGGTCGGGCATTGAGCCGAGCTCAATCTCACACCTTGCAATACAGGCAAGAACCCCTTCTTGGACTGATCCATATTGAACTTCTTCAATATCTTATCAAGGTATGTGCTTTGCGAAAGACCTATGAGGCGTCTCGATCTATCCGTATAGATCTTGATGCCTAATATATAAGCAGCTTCTCCAAGGTCCTTCATTGAAAAACACTTATTCAAGTAGGCCTTTATACTTTCCAAGAATTCTATATTATTTCCGATTAGCAGTATGTCATCCACATATAATATGAGAAATGCTACAGAGCTCCCACTCACTTTCTTGTAAACACAGGCTTCTCCATAAGTCTGTGTGAACCCAAACGCTTTGATCATCTCATCAAAGCGAATGTTCCAACTCCGAGATGCTTGCACCAGCCCATAGATTGAGCGCTGGAGCTTGCATACCTTGTCAGCATTCTCAGGGTCGACAAAACCTTCCGGTTGTATCATATACAACTCTTCCTTAAGAAAACCATTAAGGAATGCCGTTTTGACGTCCATTTGCCATATCTCATAATCATAGTATGCGGCAATTCCTAACATGATTCTGACGGATTTCAGCTTCGCTACGGGTGAGAAAGTCTCATCGTAGTCAACCCCTTGAACTTGTCGATAACCCTTAGCGACAAGCCGAGCCTTATAGATGGTCACATTACCATCCGCGTCAGTCTTCTTCTTAAAGATCCATTTATTTTCTATGGCTTGCCGATCATCGGGCAAGTCAGTCAAAGTCCATACTTCGTTTTCATACATGGATCCTATCTCGGATTTCATGGCTTCAAGCCATTTGTCGGAATCCGGGCCCGCCATCGCTTCTTCATAGTTCGAAGGTTCACTGTTGTCTAACAACATGATTTCCAGGACAGGATTGCCGTACCACTCTGGTGCGGAACGTGTCCTTGTGGACCTTCGAAGTTCAGTGGTAGCTTGATCATGATCATTATCATTAACTTCCTCTCTAGCCGGTGCAGGCTCCACAGAAACATTTTCCTGTGCTGCGCTACTCTCCGGTTCGAGGGTCATCTCATCAAGCTCCACTTTCCTCCCACTTACTTCTTTCAAGAGAAACTCTTTCTCTAGAAAGGATCCATTCCTGGCAACAAAGATCTTGCCCTCGGATCTTAGGTAGAAGGTATACCCAATAGTTTCCTTAGGGTATCCTATGAATACGCATTTTTCCGACTTGGGTTCGAGCTTCTCTGGTTGAAGTTTCTTCACATAAGCATCGCATCCCCAAACTTTCAGAAACGACAGCTTAGGTTTCTTCCCAAACCATAATTCATACGGTGTCGTCTCAACGGATTTTGATGGTGCCCTATTTAAAGTGAATGCGGCAGTCTCTAAAGCATAACCCCAAAAAGATAGCGGTAGATCAGTAAGAGACATCATAGATCGCACCATATCCAATAGAGTGCGATTACGACGTTCGGACACACCGTTACGCTGAGGTATTCCAGGCGGCGTGAGTTGTGAAACAATTCCACATTTCCTTAAGTGCGTGCCAAATTCATGACTCAAATATTCTCCTCCACGATCTGATCGTAAGAACTTTATTTTCTTGTCACGTTGATTCTCAACCTCATTCTGAAATTCCTTGAACTTTTCAAAGGTCTCAGACTTGTGCTTCATCAAGTAGACATACCCATATCTACTCAAATCATCGGTGAGGGTGAGAACATAACGATAACCACCGCGAGCCTCAACACTCATTAGACCACACACATCAGTATGTATGATCTCCAATAAGTTGGTTGCTTGCTCCATTGTTCCGGAGAACGGAGTCTTGGTCATCTTGCCCAAGAGGCATGGTTCGCATCTGTCAAATGATTCATAATCAAGAGACTCCAAAAGTCCATCTGCATGGAGTTTCTTCATGCGTTTAACACCGATATGACCAAGGCGGCAGTGCCACAAGTATGTGGGACTATCGTTATCAACCTTGCATTTCTTGGCATTCACATTATAAACATGTGTAACATCACGTTCGAGATTCAATAAAAATAAACCATTCACCAGCGGGGCATGACCATAAAACATATCTCTCATATAAATAGAACAACCATTATTCTCAGATTTAAATGAGTAGCCATCTCGCATTAAGCGAGATCCAGATACAATGTTCATGCTCAAAGCTGGCACTAAATAACAATTATTGAGGTTTAAAACTAATCCCGTAGGTAGATGCAGAGGTAGCGTGCCGACGGCGATCACATCGACCTTGGAACCATTCCCGACGCGCATCGTCACCTCGTCCTTTGCCAGTCTACGCTGATTCCGCAGTTCCTGCTTTGAGTTACAAATATGAGCAACCGCACCGGTATCAAATACCCAGGAACTACTACGAGTGCTGGTAAGGTACACATCAATTACATGTATATCACATATACCTTTGGTATTGCCGGCCTTCTTATCTGCTAAGTACTTGGGGCAATTCCGCTTCCAGTGACCGGTTCCCTTGCAATAAAAGCACTCAGTCTCAGGCTTGGGTCCATTCTTTGACTTCTTCCCGGCAGCTGGCTTACCAGACGCGGCAACTCCCTTGCCGTCCTTCTTGAAGTTCTTCTTACCCTTGCCCTTCTTGAACTTAGTGGTTTTATTCACCATCAACACTTGATGTTCCTTTCTGATCTCTGCCTCCGCTGACTTCAGCATCGCATATACCTCAGGAATGGTCTTTTCCATCCCCTGCATGTTGAAGTTCATCACAAAGCTCTTGTAGCTAGGTGGAAGCGACTGGAGGATTCTGTCAATGACCGCGTCATCCGGGAGATTAATCCCCAGCTGAGACAAGCGGCTGTGCAACCCAGACATTTTGAGTATGTGCTCGCTGACAGAACTATTTTCCTCCATCTTACAGCTGTAGAACTTATCGGAGACTTCATATCTCTCGATCCGGGCATGAGCTTGGAAAACCATTTTCAGCTCTTCGAACATCTCATATGCTCCGTGATGCTCAAAACGCTTTTGGAGCCCCGGTTCTAAGCTGAAGAGCATGCCGCACTGAACGAAGGAGTAATCATCGGTGCGTGTCTGCCAAACGTTCAAATCGTCTGGCAGTGCTGGGAGAGCAGGTGGGCCACCTAACGGTGCTTCAAGGACATATGATTTCTTGGCAGCTATGAGGATAATCCTCAAGTTACGGACCCAGTCCGCATAGTTGCTACCATCGTCTTTCAGCTTGTTTTTCTCTAGGAACGCGTTGAAGTTGAGGGTAACATTAGCGTTGGCCATTTGATCTACAAGGTAGATATGTAACATTTAGACTAAGTTCATGACAATTAAGTTCATCTAATCAAATTATGTAATGAACTCCCACTCAGATAGACATCCCTCTCGTCATCTAAGTGATACATGATCCGAATCGACTAGGCCGCGTCCGATCATCACGTGAGACGGACTAGTCATCAACGGTGAACATCTCCATGTTGATCGTATCTTCTATACGACTCATGTTCGACCTTTCGGTCTCTTGTGTTCCGAGGCCATGTCTGTACATGCTAGGCTCGTCAAGTCAACCTAAGTGTATTGCTGTGTAAATCTGGCTTACACCCGTTGTATTCGAACGTTAGAATCTATCACACCCGATCAACACGTAGTGCTTCGAAACAACGAACCTTCGCAACGGTGCACAGTTAGGGGGAACACTTTCTTGAAATTTTAGTGAGGGATCATCTTATATGCTACCGTCGTTTTAAGCAAATAAGATGCAAAAACATGATAAACATCACATGCAATCAAAATAGTGACATGATATGGCCATTATCACTTCGCTCCTTTTGATCTCCATCTTCGGGGCTCCATGATCATCATCGTCACCGGCATGACACCATGATCTCCATCATCATGATCTCCATCATCGTGTCTTCATGAAGTTGTCTCGCCAACTATTACTTCTACTACTACGGCTAACGGTTAGCAATAAAGTAAAGTAATTACATGGCGGATTTCAATGACACGCAGGTCATATAATAAATTAAGACAACTCCTATGGCTCCTGCCGGTTGTCATACTCATCGATATGCAAGTCGTGATTCCTATTACAAGAACATGATCATCTCATACATCACATATATCATTCATCACATCCTTTGGCCATATCACATCACAAAGCACTTGCTGCAAAAACAAGTTAGACGTCCTCTAATTGTTGTTGCAAGTTTTTATGTGGCTGCTATAGGTTTCTAGCAAGAACGTTTCTTACCTACGCCAAAACCACAACGTGATATGCCAATTTCTATTTACCCTTCATAAGGACCCTGTTCATCGAATCCGATCCGACTAAAGTGGGAGAGACAGACACCCGCTAGCCACCTTATGCAACTAGTGCATGTCAGTCGGTGGAACCTGTCTCACGTAAGCGTACGTGTAAGGTCGGTCCGGGCCGCTTCATCCCACAGTGCCGCCGAATCAAGATAAGACTAGTAACGGCAAGAAGATTGACAAATCGACGCCCACAACTACTTTGTGTTCTACTCGTGCAAGATACTACGCATAGACCTAGCTCATGATGCCACTGTTGGGGATCGTAGCAGAATTTTAAAATTTTCTACGCATCACCAAGATCAATCTATGGAGTCATCTAGCAACGAGAGAGGGGAGTGCATCTACATACCCTTGTAGATCACGAGCGGAAGCGTTCAAGAGAACGGGGTTGATGGAGTCGTACTCGTCGTGATCCAAATCACCGATGACCGAGCGCCGAACGGACGGCACCTCCGTGTTCAACACACGTACGGTTGGGAGAGACGTCTCCTCCTTCTTGATCCAGCAAGGGGAAAGGAGAGGTTGATGAGGATCCAGCAGCACGACGGCGTGGTGGTGGAAGCAGCGGGATCTCGGAAGGGCTTCACCAAGCACCAACGAGAGGGAGAGGTGTCACGGGAGGAGAGGGAGGCGCCAGGGGCTGGGGTGTGTCCTCCCTCCCACCCCTCCACTATTTATAGGGGGAAGGGGAGAGGGGGCCGGCCCCCTCAGATCCAATCTGAGGGGAGGGGCGGCGGCCAAGGGGGTGGCTTGCCCCCCAAGCCAGGTGGAGGCGCCCCCCACCCCTAGGGTTCCCAACCCTAGGCGCAGGGGAGGCCCATAGGGGGGCGCACCAGCCCACCAGGGGCTGGTTCCCTGCCCACTTCAGCCCATGGGGCCCTCCGGGATAGGTGGCCCCACCCGGTGGACCCCCGGGACCCTTCCGGTGGTCCCGGTACAATACCGATTACCCCCGAAACCTTCCCGGTGGCCGAAACTGGACTTCCTATATACAATTCTTTACCTCCGGACCATTCCGGAACTCCTCGTGACGTCCGGGATCTCATCCGGGACTCCGAACAACTTTCGGGTTACCGCATACTAATATCTCTACAACCCTAGCGTCACCGAACCTTAAGTGTGTAGACCCTACGGGTTCGGGAGACACGCAGACATGACCGAGATGACTCTCCGGTCAATAACCAACAGCGGGATCTGGATACCCATGTTGGCTCCCACATGCTCCTCGATGATCTCATCGGATGAACCACGATGTCGAGGATTCAATCAATCCCGTACGCAATTCCCTTTGTCTATCGGTACGATACTTGCCCGAGATTCGATCGTCGGTATCTCGATACCTTGTTCAATCTCGTTACCGGCAAGTATCTTTACTCGTTTCCGTAACACATCATCCTGTGAACAACTCCTTGATCACATTGAGCTCATTATGATGATGTCCTACCGAGTGGGCCCAGAGGTACCTCTCCGTCACACGGAGTGACAAATCCCATTCTCGATTCGTGCCAACCCAACAGACACTTTCGGAGATACCCGTAGTGCACCTTTATAGCCACCCAGTTACGTTGTGACGTTTGGTACACCCAAAGCACTCCTACGGTATCCGGGAGTTGCACAATCTCATGGTCTAAGGAAAAGTTACTTGACATTGGAAAAGCTTTAGCAAACGAACTACACGATCTAGTGCTAGGCTTAGGATTGGGTCTTGTCCATCACATCATTCTCCTAATGATGTGATCCCGTTATCAATGACATCCAATGTCCATGGTCAGGAAACCGTAACCATCTATTGATCAACGAGCTAGTCAACTAGAGGTTTACTAGGGACATGTTGTGGTCTATGTATTCACACATGTATTACGATTTCCGGATAACACAATTATAGCATGAATAACAGACAATTATCATGAACAAGGAAATATAATAATAACCATTTTATTATTGCCTCTAGGGCATATTTCCAACACATATCACCTGTAGCCCCCAAGTCTTAAGAGGAGAACATAGTGATAGCTTAAGACTTGGTTTAATATAAATGCTGCAACTTTGGAGAAATCCGGGTTGTCCATGTAAGTCATCAATCATAAACTGAACATTTTGTACTTCCCATGTGTAGCCCCCAAGTGCCGGGTCATTATGCAATAATGAGCAGGGACTTTATAGATCTGATTATGTAGACTTTGAGCAGCAATGTGTAGTCCCCAAGGGCCGGCTCAGTAAAATAATACTGGGCTGGGACTTTACATGTACTTCATTGAAAATAACATCATATGACGTAGCCCCCAAGTTTCGGGTTACCTTTGACAGGAGCAATGTGTAGCCCCCAAGGGCAGGCTCATCACTATGTGATGGGTCAGGTCTTCAATGAGGCGAGTTAGAAATGAATTTGCATTATCCCCCAAGTGCCATGGTGCATGCTTGCAGTGACATGAGACTTGCATACTTGATGTAATTTTGATTTGAATAATGTAGCCCCTAAGTGCTGGGTCGTATGCCTGCAGCGACTCTGGACTATTCCTTCCATTGTAGAATAAATCATATCCACTGTCTGGATGATGTTGCTGAATGCCTTGCATATCAATATTGAACCATGCTCTCTGTTGTGAACTGGTATTCTTGGATGAAGAAATAATAGCCATTGTTCTGAAGCGGCTTTGAAAACCTCAATCATAATACTGGTTATTGATAACCATAATAAAAATCCAGCCATGTTGGCTATTAAAGATTTGAATAATATAACCCGGTTGGAAAACCTCAATCATTCAATACTGGTTATGACAACCATAATGAAAAATCCAGCCATGTTTGGCTATTAAAGATTTGAATAATATAATCTGGTATGAAAACAATCACAAGATCTTGTCTGTTGACAAGTAAATCCAGAGTTAAATACTCAGCGACTCTTGGCCGATGGCGACTTAATGCGCATTCATTGTAATCCGGGATTTTTGTAACACGGCGGCTTATAGCCTTTGTAAAAATCAAGAACTGATAACCCTTTTGAAACGGCAATTTTAATCTTTGATGATGGGCTTGAACTTAATCATTTATGTAAGCCATAGCTCTGCATGTCCTGCACAAAGTTTAAACAACATATGCCCTGGCGACTTAACGTCAAAAGCCAGGGCGGGTAACAACCCAAACATAATATAGTCTTATGCAATTATGACAAAGACTAGTATTAAGGCCATTGAAGCCAAAATATACTGGCAGCTTACAGATCAAACCAGGGCGGGTTACCAAACCTCGCATACTCATATAACAAGCAAAAACATATCTGAAGAGCGACACATACTGCCGGCTTACACTGCCTTATTCAGTGAGGGTGACAACCCAAATATTTGGAAGCGCATGGCTCCAATTGCGTAAACTAAAGCATACTGGCGACTTAAAGTCCATAACCAGGGCGGGTTACCAAACCCAAAATGCTCAAACATGAGTCATACAGTCAGGGCTACATAACCCGGATTATTGAAGAATGCACTTAGCGAAAAAAATCACAAATCCAAAAGATTCAGAAAAAAGATTCAAAAAATCTCAAATAATTGTCTGGCCGACTCACAAAAGCACGGCCAGATAAATTGGCTATCAAAGCCATGTGCTTTCAATGGCCGCACAGCCTTTTGGCACTCAGGCCTTATGTTTGCTTTCAAGGCCGCAACAGCCGTTTGGCACTTAGACCACATGATTGCTTTAAAGGCAGCAACAGCTGTTTGGCACTCAGGCCATATGATTGCTTTCAAGGACGCAACAGCCGTTTGGCACTCAGGCCACATGATTGCTTTGAAGGCAGCAACAGCCGTTTGGCACTCAGGCCACATGATTGCTTTCAAGGCCGCAACAGCCGTTGTTCATCCTAGCTCACTGTAAGCCGGCTCTCACGTGACACAAAACCGTCGTTTTAACCTTGGCAAATTCAGGGTCTTTAAGAAGATTGACTTGCCAAGAGTTCGGCGGGTCACCTGGCGGAGTAGCAAGTTGTAAACAGGCAGGATGAAACCATAATTTGGCGTCCACGCCTGGTCAAGAGGGTATGAAAACTAAACCCGGTGGGTTGGAAGCCCCCAAGTCACCTTATGATCAATCAATAAAGACTCAAATACCCAGAAATAAAACGACAGAGGCCCCGAATTTCAGGGATGCCGGCTTTATTAAGTTGATCATAATATGATAAGTCCATAAGGCAGGATACCCATGTTTGAACCGCGCATCATAGCAGCAAGTTCTCTTTGGTAACCTTTAATTTTTCCTGAGAACTCGAACTTGCGGGAGATGAATTCCTCTTGAACCGGATGTTGAGAGCTCAAAACGTTGTGGGAGAGAGATTTCCCTTGAGCCGGATTTTGAACTGAAATCTTTTGCAATAACCCGGAACTCTTCTATTGAGCCAGAACTTTTTTGATTGCCAGGCACTTTTTAAGCCGGAAATTTTCTGACGGCCATTAAATTTTCACCAATGTGGCAGTAGCCTCCGGGACCGGCTATCTTCCCTCCAATGACCCGGGGTTCTTGAATTTGCTAAAACTGGCAAAACTTGCTAAGTCATGTCTGTGTAGCCCCCGACTCTTAAGACGACTCAAAGAGTTGGCTTGAGATTCTCCATATTTGACCGTGGTATACGACGACATATAGTTGACAGCAAAACGCCGGAATGCGTTGAAGCTGGAAGCAAAGTGGCGAGTTGATGATCTTCGCAATACTCACTGTATATCCTTGGCGTTGATAACGCGATGTGAATCCACGGAAGGTTGAGGTTTGACCGTGGCGGGTTATAAATGATCCCATATGAGTTGTGTCAGTAATCCAGCCAGTGGTTCATCCCAGGTGGTTGTTGAAGTTAACCAAAACGTAGTGGCGGCGACTTGTACACCTATCCATTGAGCCATCCGGCGGAGGCAGAGGCTGATAATATATTATGACCTTCTTCAGAGTTGTTGGAATAGACCGGGCAGTAGGAGCAGCAACTTGCGTACGCTCATTAAGCAGCTTGTGCACACAGATGCGGCCCGGTGTGTTGATGTAGACCAGACCGTGAGAGACGGACGGTAAAGATGACCGCAGCATCAGAGGCGGCATGGACGCGAGCGAGTGGGCCGCGGGCATGGACAGATGAGTCAGCCACGACGTTGTAAGCCGGTGCGGACGGGCGAGTCAATCGCAGGCGTGGTAAGCCGTGCGGACGGGCGAGTCAATCGCATGCACGGTAAGTTGTGCGGATGGGCGAGTCAATCGCAGGCGCGGTAAGCCGTGCGGACGGGCGAGTCAGTCGCGACGTGTTGATGTAGACTGGGCCGCAGAGGCCGCAGCTTGCACATACATTCATTGAGCATTATCGCACGGTCAAATGCTAGCGCATAATAATGATGGCGCGAGCTATATATCCGTGACACGACCATCGCTCTTGCAGTGCACAATTGTTCTGCATCAAAAAATATCACAAGCCAGAGTAATTGTTCTCAAAAAAATAAAAAGGGATCAATAAAGATCAATTGGACGGATTTTACCTGATTCGTTTTGTTGGAATTTACCATCCGCGGGGTGATGATGACTGCGGTAGAGTTGAAGTCAACTGCGGGCGAGATGGAGATACTCGTAACAATTTGGCGTGTGTCCAGTTTCAGTGTCTTCTCCGCAAGATCAACAGCAACCCCCTATCCGTATGAATCACTCAATTTCCTGGATGACTTGAGGTAAAGGATGTCATTACCATCGGTGCTAAGGGTGGGGCAAGCCGAGTATATGTTCTTGAACGTCAAGCTCCCACTGGATTCATTCCTTTGTTCAGACAATAACGCCGAAAATGCTAAGTCGTCGACCAAAATGTCATCAACCTCAAATACGATTCCCTTAAACCAGCAGTCAGATCTAACCTCCCTAGCCCATGTCACGGCACTCCAACCATTCATTGAGCACTTCGTTTTGGGCTTGATGTCTGCATGCTTGCACTTGATGACCTTGATCAATTCAGAATCATAGAGCGCATCCTTGCTCCTTGGGTCAGACGGTTTTTTCGGAAAGAACATCTATAATCTCTGTTATAATCACATGGTGTCCCATCTTAACAAACTTGATCAGACCATACACCCCAATAACCACTGACGCTAGCTCCTGGGATTAATTGCTGCAAAAATTCTTGCCAGTACTCCATCTCGGAGCAATATCGCCTTGTTGGGTGTAATCGTAGAGACCCCAGGGCATGAATTGAGCATTTCCTTGGTCCTCCATGTTTTATCCTCAGACAACTAGACATGAAGTTGGTAATTTCTTAAGGTCACCACGTCATAGAGTCTGATCAGGAGATAACGCTCCCCATCACCAAAGGGCACGACTCCGAAGTCGCAAAACTCCGCTCAACCGATTATCATCGAGAACCGGGATGCTCCCAAGGAACGGGGTGGAGGCGGCATCCGGTGACGCGAGGCCGGTGAGGCAGAGCCGTGGAGGTGGAAGCAAGATTGTCGCAGCCTGGCACGGGCGGAGGAGCAGCGCCAGAAGCAAGCCGGGTCGTGGGGGCGGGGGTACCGCGGCGCGGGCGGTTCACGCACGGCGACTATGGCTGGCAACTGTGGGTGAAGAGGCCCGCGGCAAGGCAGGTCAACGGCGACAGCAGCTCAGCAGATGTGGCGACCGGCGGAGGGAGATGATGCTGCGCATCGCAGCCGACGCCTTGCTTGGAGCAGGGGCGGCTGGAAGACGACAGCGGCTCGGGAGTGAGGCGCGCTCCTCGCAGTGCAAGGCGGGTCAACGGCGACGGCGGCTCAGAAGCGTCGGCGAGTCACGGCGGCAGACTGACAGAGGCTTGGCGCAAGTCGCACGGACGGGGCGCGCAGTGGCGCAAGCCGGCAGAGGGCGCATGTGGCGCAGCAGCAGCGCGAGGCAAAGGGCGGGCCGGCTTGCAGGCAGAGGCGAGAGGCGGCAAAGGCGAGCGGCGTGACGAGGAGGCGCGCAAGGCGCGGCCACCCGAGGCTGAGCCTGCGGAAACGACAGAGGAGAGCCGGCGGGGTCACGGGGCTAGGCGGCGGCTCAAAGGGGGCCCCGGCAAGGAGAGGCGCCGTGGCAAGCCATCTCGGGGTGCGGCGACGAAGGCAGGCAGTACCGCGGAAGGAAAAACGGGCGAGGCGCAGCATGGCGGCTCAGCTGTGGTTGCAAGTGACCAACGCCACAGGAGCAGAGGCGAAGGTAGGCAGCGGCGGCGGCTCACCACAGAGGTCCGGTGGTGAGTGGGGTGCGACGACAGAAGTGCAGTTGGCGACTCGACGATGTGGCGAAGGCGGCAGGCCGACTCGGTAGAGGCTGCGGCGCGGTGGCGCGGCGGCTTAAGGCCGCGGAGGCGGGCCAGACCGGGTTGGAAACCGCAGGTGGGCGGCTCATCATCACAACAGCAACTTGCAGAGGCGGCGTAAGGCGGCTCAGCGGCGCCCCGGCGAGTCCGCGGCTGAGGGACACCGGCGAGGCGAGGCGAGGCGCGGCGAGTGACTCGGCAAAGGCGCCTCGGAGAAGGTGGAAGTGAGGCCGCTCGGCCAAGGGCGACTCAGCGCAGCCCCTAGTAGAGGATGGAAGCGACGCGGCGGGTCTCAGCTACGGCGGCTCAGCGCGTGGCGGCGGCGGCTCAAGCAAAACCGCAGGGCGACAACGGCGGCTTGGTGCGGTCACGGCAGAATCCGACTCTGTGTGATCCAATCCCTCTCCGGGTCGTGGTGGGTTTGACCACCTGACTTTTTTTTTCTCTATTATTTTTGCTGCAGTGGAGATAGCCTCACCGGGTAATCCTCTTTTTGCAACAAGTAATAGCAGCCATTATAAGTTGATGTCTTCAGAATTTGAAACGTACATGGACAGTAGTGACAGCAATGCGGCGGATCGGATGGATGTTTGACGTATAGTAATCAGACCCGGCCGTTAAATTTGGAAACCCCTGACAAGTTGGCTGGACTGTTGCAGTACGCTGGTTTCAGGAAAAAGACTCCAGTCAATCTCGGCGGATCAAAAGTGAACGGATGAATTGCAGGACGGTAGCAGCGGAGGGACTGCAACCCTAACTTCTCTTTGATCTTGGACGGGCATTATGTCTGACAGCTCGCCTTCTAAGACGATGTAAATCTTTCTGCTACGACTCTTCTTTATCCGGAAAATTGCGCACTTCTCGATCCCTGGAAGAAATCCCTCCAAGAACTCAACACCACCGTGCGTAGGCCCCACGATGGGCGCCAACTGTCGTGGTTTTGTCACGGCAGATGTCCTAGTGTGAGGACTTAGTCGTGAGGCCAACGCAACTAGGTAGTAGCTTGAGAGGGGTTGAGCGGGACGAGAGACGCGAGATTTTACCCAGGTTCGGCCCTTCACGGTGGAGGTAAAAGCCTACATCCTGCTTGATTGATATTGATGATGACCATGATCTCGGTTACAAGGGTGGTGTTTCGATACCTCTATCACGAGAGCATCTACTTTTATCTTGTCTAAGACTTGTCTGTCTAACACCTATGTACTGAGACATCTAAAAAAACTTGACCCTCTTGGGGTGCCCCGCCTCTTCTTATATAAATTGAAGGGGCGGGTTACATGTAGAGTCCTAATAGGATTAGGACTATTCTATTACAAGTAGAATCCTAGTCTTGCTTCCCTTGCAAGGAAAATATTCCTTATGTCTTCTTTCTCAAGCCGGCCCACCATCACGTGAGTCGGCTTTCCCATGAGCCGTCTTATGGGCCGTTGTATCTTGTCGTCTGTCTGACCCGTCCGCCGGGTCACTAACGAACCGCAAAGTTCGGACGGGTCACCCGTGAGTCGCCAGGTCCGGGCGGGTCACCAATGAGTCGCCAGTCTTCAGGCGGGTTACCGACGGAGCGCCAAGTCTCGGCCAGGTCATATATCCGGCCGGGTCATACTGCAGGGTATATCCCCGACACATGTAAATTTCCTCGTCTAGGTCTCCGTTAAGGAAAGCCGTCTTAACGTCCATCTGATGAACGAGAAGACCATGTGAGGTAGCCAAAGCGAGTAGCACTCGAATGGTTGTCAGTCTAGCCACAGGTGAGTAAGTATCGAACAAATCCTCTTCTTCTTTCTGGGTATAACCATTGGCCACAAGCCTAGCCTTGTACTTTTCAACAGTACCATCGGGTCTAAGCTTCCTTTTGAACACCCACTTACATCCCAATGGTTGGCAACCATAAGGACGATCAGTGATCTCCCATGTCCCGTTAGCCAAGATGGAATCCATCTCGCTACGGACCGCATCCTTCCAGTAGTCAGCATCCGGGGATGCATAGGCTTCTGAAATGGAACTAGGAGTGTCGTCATCCATGAGGTACACGAGGAAATCATCACCAAAAGACTTTGCAGTCCTTTGTCTCTTGCTCCTAACAGGAGCTTCCTCGTCATCCTCCGTGGAACTTTCATCACTTTTGTGTTCATAATATTCCATCGAAATGGCAGGTTCAGGATTCTCATCAGATTCCAGTCTAGAAGTGCTTTGCATATCTCTCATGGGGAAAATATCCTCAAAGAATGTAGCATTCTTAGACTCTATAATTGTACCGACCTTCTGGTCAGGTACCTCAGATTTCACTACTAGAAATCTATAGCCAACGCTATTCTTAGCGTAGCCCAAATTAACGCAGTCCACGGTCTTCGGACCAAGCTTACGCTTTTTGGGGATCGGCACATTGACTTTCGCCAAACAGCCCCAAGTGCGCAAGTAAGAGAGTGTAGTTCTTTTCTTTTCCCATTGCTCATAGGGAGTAGTCTCATTATCCTTCGCGGGAACTTTATTCAGGACATGACATGATGTCAATACAGCCTCCCCCCACCATGCCTTGGATAAACCCGATGTATCTAACATGGTGTTAACCAAATCTGTTAGAGTATAGTTTTTCCGTTCGGCAACCCCGTTTGACTGGGGTGAATAGGGAGGCATCCTCTCATGAATAATACCATGTTCCGCACAGAATAAATCGAACTCATTAGAAAAGTACTCTCCACCACGATCAGACCGGACTCGTTTTATTTTCTTCTCAAGTTGGTTCTCAACTTCAGCCTTATAGATTTTAAAGTAGTGTAGATGTAACACCCCCTGTCATTAGCTACAGTAATCAATTTTGATAATGACATGTCAGCAAGCTTAATAGTGCATAATCATCATTAGCATCATATTGCATTTCAACTCCTAAGTCAAATTCAAATTTAAATGAAAGTGAAATATAAAAGTTGTCCAACATAAAAACTAAAATGTTCAGTAAATAACAAAAATTGCAGAGGCTAGTCTAAAATTGTAACCAACAAATAATAAAATAATTAGGTGGCACTAACATAATTAAAACAGCTAGGATTAATGCATTTTAATTATTATAAAAATTGTGTGAACTCAAGTTGACTCCAAACTAATTTTTGGTAGTGGTAGGTAATGCCTAGTATTTGTTGGAGCAATTCCTATGTTTTACAAAATTCAATATGAGGCCTAACTATTTACTAAACTGAGAAAAGAAAATAAATAAAAGAAAAACAAAACAGAAAAGAAGAAAAGAGAAACCCCCCTCCCCCCGGCCCAACTGGGCCTCAGCCCAGCCGGCCGGCCCAGCTGCCTCCCCCCCTGGCCTATATCCCCCCCCTCGGGCCGAACCCTAGCCCGATCCATTTCCCCCCCGATCCCCTCCTCCTCCTCCGACGCTCGGCGCCGTTCGCCGCGCCGTCCGGAGCTCGTCGCCGACGCCGCCGCTCGCCGACCTCCTCGTCCTCCTCCCCAACCAGCCTCCCCGAGCCTCGTCGGCGAACCCCTGCATCGGGGGTATGAACCCCTCCCCCTCCTCATCCCCGCCGATTCGCTGCCGCCCGCTCGCCCCCGCGCGCGCGCTCCGGCCGCGTCCGCGCCGGCCTCCGCTCGCCCGCGCCCGGCCCGCTCCGCGCCGCGCCTCCGCCTCCCCGCGCCCGCGCATCGCCGCGCCGCGCTGCCGCTCGCCCTGCTGCCGCCCGCTCCGGCCACCGCCTCCCCCTGCCGCGCCGCGCCGCGCTGCCCCGCCTCCGGCCACCGCCCCGCGCGCGCAGCCGCGCGCTGCCCGCGGCCCCGCTGTCCGCCCCCTCCGTCCGCGCCCGCCGCCCGCGTGCGTGCCCTTTGGGCACCGGACATGTCCGGTCCCAAATGGGCACGCCCCGGACATGTCTGCCCTGGTCCACTGACCAGTGGGGCCCACAGCCCTGCCTGATAAAAAAATAATAAATAAAAATAATTAAAATAAATAAATAAATAAATAATTAGTTAATTAATCCTGATTAGGTTAATCTTATTAACTAGTTAGTGTTAATTAAACAGTAATTTAATTAAGTTAATCCTAATTAGCCTAACAGTCTATGACAGGTGGGACCCACCCTGTCAGGACGCCTGCTGACGTCAGCATGATGTCATGCTGATGTCATCGCAACACTGTTTCGGATAATGTTAATTTAAATATTTAAATAAATTCCAGAAATTAATAAAAACTTTAGAAAATCATATTAAATAATCTGTAACTCCGATGAAAATACTTTATACATGAAACTTGCTCAGAATTCCGATACGAACCCGGATACGCCCTCCGTATTCTTGTCAGACGCCCGCAGCTATAAGAACGTTGAACTTTTAGACCGTTTTCAGTAAATGAATAGTGCCCAACTTTAATTAAATAAATCCGAATAAATTCCTAAATTAACTAAATCATTTAGTTAGGCAGTAGAACACCCCGGCATATTATTTAGGCATGTCATACATATTGTTTGCATTATTGCCGTGAATTTATTGTTTCTCTCCCCCTCCTTCTCTCTCTCGATAGACGCTGAGACCGACGACGCTGCACCAGGATACGACTACTCTACCGACGAGCAGCCCGTTGATGACCCCTCTCTCTTGCCAGAGCAACCAGGAAAGGCCCCCCCCCTTGAGCATTCCAGATATCGCCCACTCTATTCTCCTGCTTGCATTAGATTTTGCTACTGTTAATGTATGCTCCTATTCTGATGCATAGCCTGCTGTTGTAACCTGTTCATTGCTACCTTACCTGCCTATGATAAACTGTTTAGTTTAGGTTGGAATGAACCATCAGTGACCCCACCACCTTTCCTTTGTTGCCCCTGCTTGATCATCGACGACTCGATCAACATGATCGTCGATCAGAGACCGACACCTCACTTCACACCCCTTAGTTGTACGACTCTGCGTAGTAACTATCGAGTGCCGAGGGTGATACCTCGTAACGCACTCCCGATGAATACTCTACAGTATAGCTGTTCGGTCGTGGTCATCGAGGGTGATTCCTCCTTCTCCACTTCCGATACGACTCTGTCGTGCGACCCCGAAGTGTGAACCTCGAGGGTGATACCTCATACGTTCACTCTGATGATTTCGTCAAGTGGAGTCCGCCGAGGGTGATTCCTCGAGTTTCCCCCTTGATGTTATGACCACACGGTTACTTGACCTTTGTTACAGGCGGGTCCACCCTGGTGGATACCCGCTGGGGATCTATGATTTCCGGGTGTGCCGGAAGGGCACTCGAGTGTGACATTGTGGCGGAGCATCAGAGACTCTGATTGTCTCCGCTTGATACTAATTGAGCCTATTGGATTTGGGTGTGTGATCTGAGTGGGTCGACGTGCCCTATACGCACTACCACCACGCGGGATAATGGTTATGGGACCCTCTGCGAAGTACGTTTCTCCCGAAAGCTCGTCTGACGTCATGATTCACCGTGCGTTGCTTCGTGTGTCCGGCCAGAGTTGATCTTCCGAGGACGGGCATTACCCAGCAGGTGTGTCCGGCCAGAGTTGATCGAGCGTGTTGGGTAACAGTAGTGCACCCCTGCAGGGATGGATCTTCTATCGATAGCCGGTCATACGGTAAAGGACGCTCAGTTTGTGTATCCCGATCTACTACTTAAACTGGATACTTGTTACTTAATTGAAGCTTCGGGATCGCTTTCTCGCTTGGGAGTCGAGGAAGGATCTTTAAGCTGTACTTTAACATGTTTGCTAAATAAAATGCTATTCTACTCTCTTCTACTGCTGCAAGATGATGGCCTTGTGAAGATGTTTGAAGATGCTAGTCTTCGATAGGACTAGGCCTTCTCTCTATTCTGGCATTTCTGCAGCCCAGTCCACTTATACAGCCTTTCCTCATTGATAATGTTGCATATGTAGCATAGATCCTTGCTTGCTGAGTACTTCGGATGAGTACTCACGGTTGCTTTACTTTCTCTTTTCCCCATATACCCCACTTTGATGATACATCAGACGATGGAGTCCAGGAGCCAGATGCCACCACCGGAGCCTACTACCAGGAGGGTCCAGAGGGTACTTACTACTGGATCGAGCCAGATGACCAGGAGTAGGATCGGAGGCTCCCAGGCAGGAGGCCAACGCCTTTCGATCTAGTGTTGCTGTTTGTGCTAGCCTTCTTAAGGCAAAACTTGTCTAACTATGTCTGTACTCAGATAATATTTGGATGACTGACTTATGTATTCGGATCTTCGGATCCCTGGTCTGTAATATTGTGGACCTCCGTTTAAATTGTGTTAGAGTTGTGTTGTGATATCTTCCCGTGAGTCCCTGTGCTTGATCGTACACGTTTGCTTGTATGATTAGTGTACGATTGAGTCGGGGGCGTCACAGTAGAGCCTCATCCTTTGTATTTAACAGATACACATAACAGAATCTAGTGGAATCATCAATTAAAGTCATGAAGTATTTCTTTCCACCTTTAGTCAACACACCATTCATCTCACAGAGATCTAAATGTATGAGCTCTAATGGTGCCAGGTGTCTCTCCTTCGCAGGCTTGTGAGGCTTACGAGGTTGCTTTGCTTGCACACACGAATGGCACTTAGAGCCTTTGGCTAAAGTGAAACTCGGAATTAGATCCATCTTAGCCGGCCGCATCATACAACCGAAATTTATGTGACAAAGACGTGAATGCCAAACCTCAGATTCGTTCACATTAGAATGAATCTGGTTCACGACTTTATTACAGAAATCCTCCAGGGAAAGGCGGAACAAACTACCACAATCATATCCTTTTCCAACAAATAGTCCATGCCGAGATACGACTACTTTGTTGGACTCAAATACTAAACCCTTCTTTACATAGAAGGGAGCCACTAACGAGATTCTTCTTGATGGCGGGGACATGTTGCACGTTCTTCAGTTGCACGATCTTTCCCGAAGTAAACTTCAGATCTACCGTGCCAACACCATGAACAGAAGCATGCAAGCCGTTCCCCATCAGGACGGAGCAATCTCGTGCGACCTGGTAAGAAGAAAACAAAGACACATCAGCACACACATGAATATTGGTCCCAGTGTCAACCCACCAATCGATGGACTGACAAACTGAAACTACGGTAAACAGATTACCATACCCAGATGCTGCATCATTGTTGCTCAGAGTGACATTGACAGACTTGGAGTCCTGTCCTGGCTTCTTTTACTTGTTTGGGCACTTGTTTGCCCAGTGTTCCTCTGAACCACAAGTAAAGCAGCCATCGCTCTTTTTGTTTTTCTTCTTACCCTTCTTCTTAAAGGTAGTATTCTGCTGGATAGAGTTCTTTTCCTTGAACTTGTGGAAATTCTTCTGCACCACATTGGCGCTAGAAGAACCCTCTGCCCCTTTTACGTGTGAGTCCTTTGCTCTCGAGTTCTGCTCAACACTTAGGTGACCAATGACATCCTCAACAGAGAATTCACGTCTCAAGTGCTTGAGAGAAGTAGCAAAGTTCCTCCATCCAGGAGGGAGTTTTGCAATAATGCAAACCCACGACAAACTTGTCCGGTAACTCACACTTCAGGAGCTCTAGCTCCTTAGCGATGCATTGTATCTCATGGGCCTGATCCAATACAGAACGGTTATCAACCATTTTGTAATCATGGAACTGCTCTATAGCATACAACTCGCTTCCAGCATCAGTTGCGCCGAACTTAGCTTCGAGTGCATCCCACAAATTATTGGCAACACGCATATGGAGATATGCGTCGACTAGCTTGTCTCCGATCACAGTAAGAACGGCTCCCACAAAGATGATGGTTGCCTCCCTAAACACATTCTCCTGTTCAGGAGCAATCATTACCGTGAGAGACACACCATCAACCCAGAACACGTTCATTGCTGTGAGCCACAAGGTGGTCCTGGTTTGCCAACGCTTAAAATGCGTCCCAGTAAACTTTTCTGGTTTCAGATTAGCGGCGAAGCCATGAGTCGAAAAGTGCCTAAAATAAGGTTTTTGGATTGTTGGAAATATTAGCACTTTTCCGACTAATCTAATCCACGAGTAAGCAGTAAACATGGCAAATACGATATGCATCTCATACCGATACCTAAGCATGCTAGCACGTACAATACATAGAACCGAAACATCTATGAACAACATATATACGGCCAGCACATGAACGAGTAGATAGGGGATGAACGACTCATACCCTCCGGTTGGCCAGGCCAACGCGGCGGCGGCGGCGGCAGCCTCGGCATCGGTCGAGGCCTTCTTCTTGGCGGCTTGGTCATCAGCCATGGAGTCGATGCAGGGGAAGTAGTGAAAGCAGATGCGGACGGACGGATCGGGAGCAGTCGCGTCGAGACGCTCCCAAAAAACCTTATTTCCGTTCTCCCTGGCAGGATCTCGAACGACAGGGTTCCGGAGGCACCTGCTCTCCCGACCAACCGTGCACGTGGTCGTCGGGATGGGATCGCCGAAAGCAGCACAGAGAGAGGAACAGTAGATGACGACTAGGGTTGTGCGAGATATAGGCCGTCAGGTTGATGGGCATGGGCTCAGGCCCATGACCGAGTCCGCGAACAGCCCATGGTCCAACGTCTCGGACGGTGGCACTTCCGGCTCGGCTCATTCCCGCAACCCGCGGCGCGCGTGTCGTGGCGAGGCGAGGCGGACGGCGGAGGAGGAGGAGCGCACGTGTACAACTCCTATTCCCAATCTCCCAATAGCAAGTGGTGAAGCAACCCTTATAAAGAGGTCTCACTCTTCTTATTGTAGCAGTATAGTACTAAATTTTCTACACTTCTCACCATTTGCCGTACACATGCACGGGCTTAGAGATTAATCAGGGATTATTATCTTACATGGGTCTAAGCCCATCCATAATCCATCAGAGGAGGGGATAATGCTGCGTTGTTTTGGACGTTTTGTTTTCTCCCTGGAACAGGAGCATGGAGCGAGAATAATGGTAGTGTCGTGCAATGCCGCGACTGCGATCTGAGACGATTAATCGGCGACGGACGATGCCGAGTCCGTTCGCCGGGCCGGGACAAGGAACAGAGTTTACAATCTTCTTGTGACACCAGCCTACCCTTTCCTTCAGCTTTACCCCAAAGAAACATCCCCAATTATGCGGCCTGACGAATGGGCGACACCATAATCTATCAGTTGTTCCAGTCCAAGGATTAGTTAATGAACGGCCAAGTTCCCAAGGGCAGTGATCAGTGAGTGATCCGTGCCGTTTATTGGGGGCTCCGCTCCTACTGTAGCAAGGAATTTCCTCCTTGGGCCCCGGGGACACGCCGCAAATGGCCGTGATTCAAGGTGCTTCTGCTTGCAGCAAGCAACGAGAGTAGATAGATCAGCCAAAAACACTTCTTTGACCGGCAATGTCTACACGCTAGATTCTGCAGTGTCACGGCGGCCCACATGTAAGTGGCTCTCGAGAGGCAAGCCCAGGTCAGAGATCGGATGAGACGGGACGGGGTGCGTCGCCGGGCGGCCCACCATCAACGGCCCTTTTCCTGAGCTCGGGCCCTTTATTCTGTTCCCACTCTCTAACGAGAAAAACTGTCTCGGCGCACGCCGCTCCCTGGCCTGACCCCACGCCCGCTGCCCCTTTAAATTACCGACTCGGGACCGCCTGTATGTATGTATATGTGTGTATGTGAAACTGAAAAGTGACCGGCCGGGCGGAGTAGATGAGTGCACACATGGTGCCGCCATGCGACGCGACCCGACCTCTGCCACTGCCACGCACGCGCCCATGCCGTGCAGCATTTATCGCGGTGGTCGCGGCTTCCGACGAGAAATAAATTCGCCCGTCGGTGGCCGGTGCGCCGTGCCCCGCCGATGCCGGTGATCTCTACAGTGACCTGCCGCTACGTGTACGTGCCAGCGTCTCCTTGGCCAGTCCAGTAGGATCGTAGGAGGCCCGGTGGTATTTCTTTTACGCCGTTCATTGGCATCTAGCAGCATCAGTTAACCGACTTCCAGTAAAGTACAGTAGTATTACTATATAATCCTCCTGCTCTTGCAGGGGTGAAGCGAATCGTGGTTGGTACCCTAGTACGGACTTGTATACATGCATGGTGAGTGGGATCAAATATACTACTACCGTGGATGCTCTGCAGGTGTGCCGTGCATGCGTGGCACGTGATGAGTGGTTAGCGGAATCTTAACTTTGAACCACGCTTGTGGTGTGAGTACCGTTCCCTCCGAAACTTCACCCTTTTGCCGCTCTTGGGTAGTGGAGTACGTATTTTTGTGCTTCAGCATCTCGAGAACGGAGTGCGCACCACAGGCCCACAGCTCGAGCGCCCCTCTTATCCGAAATGAGTATCTGGCGGAAACAACTGCACGAAAGCAGGATCGCCAAGCCGATCGCCGGACCGGGGACGCGACGGCCGGCGCCTCGCTCGCTCGCGTGCATGGTCACATGCACGGCGCCGGCGCGGCATGTGGATGTGTTTCTCGCTGCGACGCCAACGCGAACGTGGTCGTTGCTTGGAGTGGTGTGTCAGCCGCGCCGCGCATGTGAAATCATGGTGCCCGCGGGGCCCGTCCATCTTGACTTCTTTCTTCCTGCCTGCCTAGCTTTCACCAAAAATGATGCAGGCCCAGTTCTTTTGCCAGAATCTGAGGATTCTCCCAGAATCCGATCCCTACCCAGCTTCTCTCAGAATCTTTGAGCCCCATTTATTTGAAAATTGGGCTCAAAGATTCTGAGAGAAGCTGGGTAGGGATCGGATTCTGGGAGAATCCTCAGATTTTGGCAAAAGAACTGGCCCGCAATGCCTTGCCACGGCTGCTGCTCGGATAAGCCTGGGTCCATGTCAAGTTGTCAATATCACATGGTTTTCTGGCAAATTGCAACTGCTCTAGTTGGAAATTTTAGACACCAGGCTTCTTTTTTCTTCGAGATGTATAGTAGGCGCCCGTGAGATACATGGACGTGTAAAGAACAATTTTTGTATACCGAAGGATCGTTGATTTATTGATATGAAAAGTTGTGGGCTAGGGAGTCAACTAAAACAGACCTGATTTTTTTTACAGACCTGAAATGATATGCGTCGTTCATTGCGAGCATTAGCGTAGCGCTCGCTAAACAAACAGCAGGCACGAGCAGGGCCGGCCCACTTCCACTCCGGTTTTAGCAAACCTTACATCTGGTTTTGGAGTCCCTAAAAATAATCTGGTTTCGGGAAGGTTCATCAGCTTCTTCTTTTTTAATATTGTTTTACTGTTTCTGGTTCTTTTATATTTGTTCCCTTTTTTTCATCTCCCCCTCTTCTCATTTCTTCCTCTTTTTCCTTTTTAAACATCATTATTTTTTCCAATCAATGAACATTTCTCAAATCCATGAACATTTTCTAAATTCGTGAATATTTTAAAAATTCATGAACATGTTTGAATTTATAAAAAAATGAATTTGAAAGCACTTCCCAAAAATTATGATCATTTTAATAATTTGGGAACATTTAGAAATTCATGATTATTTACCAAAATCATGAACATTTCTACAATTCATGAATTCTTTTAATATTTGCATTATTTCATATTCAGAGAGATTTTACAAATTTGTGATGTCCTTTGAATTCATGAACCTTTTTCAAATCCATGATTATTTTCACATTTTTAACCTTTTACGAATTCAAAATTATTTTCAAGTTCATGAATGGTTTTTTAACTCATGGATATTTTTTTATTTCCTTCATATTTTTCAAATGCATGAATATTTTCCAACTTTATGATCCTGCTACAAATTCTGAACTATTTTAAAATTCTTCACTAGTGTTGAAATTCATAAATAGTTTTTTAATTCTTAAATGTTTTTTCAACTCTTTAACAACATTTTTCCAATTCCCTTTTTTTCTAATTCATGAACCTTATTTAATTTGTCAACATTATATAAATTAGTGAACTTTTTTATAATGTTAGTAAAATAAACAAATCTTTCAAATTATGTTTCTATAATTCTTTTGAAAATGTATTCATAAATACAAAGCAAAAGGTCAAAATAAAAATAGCATACCCGTACTTACATAGTCTAGCCGCTAACTAGACTGGCCTGCGAGCCTGTGAAGTAATAGCAATCGTTTTTCTTTTTCTCTAGAAATGGTTCAACGATGCTTCCATCGTTTCCACCATAGGTGACCCATAGCAACTCCCTCGGGAGACTCGTACTCTGTGAATGATATGTATAGCTTATAGGATACATAGAGCGCCTAATTTGTGCTCACAACGCTCGTTAGGCTGCTGGCGCTCACCCAAGTGTTATGTGGGCCGCGGCTGACAAGAACGTTTGACCACTGATTTTTACACTGTTGCCATTGACCCGTGGATGCTGACCATTGACCTTTTGAAAAAAAACTTGAAAAGAGTTCTAATTTCTTGTAAAAAACGTTCAAAGATTCATAAATTTCAAAGAAAATCTCGAAAATGAAAAAAATCATGAATTTGTGAAAAGCTCACAAAATTTGGAAACATTCACAATATTTCTCCCGGATTTAATAGAAGTTCACAAATTTGAAAAAGTTCACCAATCTTAAAATTATTCAACAATTCGACAGGATCATTAATTTGAGAATATTTCATTCACTTAGAATAATAAACAAATATTTCAAAGACAAAAAAGAAAAACAGAAAACAGAAAACAAATGAAAAAGAAAATTCGGATAGAAACAAGGCCCAAAAAATGATAAATAAAAAATAAACGACGGAAAGCTCTTCATAGAAACGTGCCTAAATTGGTCGGCGCAAGAAATCTAGCAAATGGAATAGTGTATAATCGACGCTATAGGCGCCAAATAATACTTGGCATTCGATATGTACCGGTAGAAATCACCAACACGCATCTCTATGTGGGCCGACCCATGAGGTATTGCTTATTGCGGCAAACTGGCGGCGGTTCGCACAGAGACAGCTGACTTGAGCCGGCCCATCTCGCCGTGAAAATCAAGAAAAACTAGCGTCCTAGGTGGGAATCGAACACACGACCAGTTGCAGCTTGCTCGCATTGCCAGCCACTGTGACAGGCTGACTCTAATGCTTGTTTTGCATCATGACACATAAGGATTTTAAACAAGGTAACAACAACGACACAACTTAAATAAATAATTTGCAAATTTTCAAGTGCGTCGGCGCGGGATCAAACACACAACCTCCAACAAAGCGAACTAGGTCGCTAGCCAGTGTAGTACATAAGGATTTGATGCCTAGATTGACAGCGCAAAAGATATGAACATAACCCACGAAAGATTTAAAGTTTTTTTCTGAAATTTTGAATCTTAGTTCTTTAACAAAAGTAACTAATTTTTTAAGAGCGGACATTTCCGAATTTTACTAAACATGAACATTTTTCAGATATCAATCTTTTTTTTGAAAAACTAGAAACAATATTTCAAGTGAGAACATTTTTCAAAACTACGAACAATTTTTGGAAACTGCAATTTTTTCTGAAAAACAGGAACAAAAGTTGAAAACTCGAACATTTATTATTTTTGAACAGATTGTGCAAATAGGAACATTTTTCTGAATTTATGAACATTTTTATTCAAAAGACAAACATTTTATGAAATGCCCCCAATCATTTGTTTTTTTTGCAAACAAATTGTGAAACGTGAACATTTTTCTAATTTATGTACAAATTTAGAAAATGGAAATATTTTTTGCAATTCGTGAACATTTTTTTAGTTTGTGAACAAAAATATTACTTTTTAAAAATATGGAAATTTGGAAAATCCATTTTTTTGCAATTTCTGAAAAGAATGTTCATGTTTGTTGAAAAGAAGCGAATTTTTTTGAAATTCTAATACTTTTTTGCAATTTTTGAACAAAATTTGAAAAAAGTAACATTTTAAAGAAAATAAAAAAAAATTGAAAAATGTGAACATTTTTTACATTTCTGAACATCTTGTCGAGAAAGAAAAATAAACTTGAAAAATCAATTTTAAAAAGGAAAAAATAAATAAAGAACTGAAAAAGAAAGAAAAGGACAAAAAAGGAGAACAAAAAACTAAAGTAAAAGTAAAAGAAAAAAATCCGGTTCAGGAACCTCCTATAATGTTCCACATCTAGAAAAACCCAGCTGAAACCTCTAGATGGCTCCCAAAACCGAAAACACTGCAAGACCTTAATAGCCCTTCCCAACTCACCCTCGGTCGCAACCTTGTGTTCGAAAGGTGGACAGTTTGACGCAGAGCGCGTCAAATAGGGATTCCCCAGTTTTTCCGTTTCATTGCTATTTTTTGTTTATCTTAAGGGTTTCTTTTATTTACTTTTCTTTTTGCTTCTTTTCCAACTCATTTTTATTATATCTTTCTTTAGCCATTTTTCATTCTTATTTTTTAGATTCCTAATAAATTTTAGAATATTTTTAAATTTAAATTATTTTTCTATGTTCATAAATATTTTTGTATTCGTGAACTTTGTTTTTTCCAAACTCGCAAACATTTTTTGTACTCATGACCATTTGTAAAATTGATTAAGATATTTCCAACTTTGTGTTCTTTTTCAAAATTATGGAATTGGTGAAATTACATACGTGGTACATAATCATTTTTCTGTTTGATATCCCAGGACGTTTTTAAACATGATATCAACATTTATATTTAAATATTAAAACATATATACCGTGGTACATGGTCATTTTTCTGTTTGATAAATATACGAAATTTCAATGAATAAATAATGTTTTTAAAAATATGTTAGATAAAATCACATTTAGGTGATTGATAGTATAAAATAAAATAAAAATGATGGTTTTATGAGGTCGTACTAGTGGCAACCCATATGGGACATTTTTTGAATCGATGAACTATTTTTTGTAATTTCACAATCATTTATTGATTTTGGCGAATATTATTTGAATTTCACAACCCATGTGGGACAATATGTTTTTCAAAATCAAGAACTTTTTTTGAAACGACTATCATTTTTTGAATCCATGAACATTTAATGATTTCTTGAACATTTTTTAGACCCGGAACTCATCTGAAATCCCTAATTATTTTACCGAATAAAAAAAAAGAAAAAAAAAGAAAAAGATATTGTTTTGGACAAAACAAGGCGCAGGAAGCCCCGCGCATGGGCGAGCCCATAAGCGTGCACGGGGAAGGAGCTGTGCGCTGGCTTGATGGCCAGCGCTTAGCATGCCAAATAGTAGCCCCAGTTAGTTTGCGAGCAAAACGCGTACCCCTCAATGCTACATGGGCCTGCGCAATTTTAATTTTTTGTTGTGTGTTTTTCCATCGTTTTTTAATCTTTTTTGTCGATATTTACTGGTTTTTAGGCCATTTTGTTTTCTTATTTTGAAATTTTGAACAGTTTTTGAAATATGGGAACATTTTAAAATTTTGATAACAATTTTAAGTTTGGAAAATTTTGGAATTCACGAACATTAATCAATGCATAATTTTCTTTGAAATCCATGAATGCTATTTCCAATTTGTGAACATATTTTGAATTCACAAGCAATTTTTGAAACTCGTGAATTTTTTTGATTCCGTGAACATTTTTTAATTCATGATATTTTCCAAATTAACATTTTTTTGTATTTATGAACATATTTTGAAATTCGAATAGTTTGTAACGCATGGACATTTTTTAAGTTAGAATGTATTTAAATAAAACCTGCCAAAATACAGAAACCGTGTGAAAATTATCGCTACCCTATATGTACTCTATAGCGCTGGCTGTCTACGTATGGGCCGATCTAGATGAGCGTTGCACGAGTGAGCGTTTCCACAATTCACATTGCGTAGGGTGCGGATTAGGAGCTCCCTCTGGGACCGTCATGTCTAAGCAGCAACAGAGCATCGAATCAAGAAGATCCTAAAAAAACCTAGGAAAATATGCCTCAACTACTAGCTACTAAGTTCTGACCTACCTGCAAGAGGAGACATCCTCCACTTTTCAGCTTGTATTCATCAATTCATCTTAACCGCACCTCATGTGTGGCGATTATATGTCGATTACATGTCGACCAAAGTGTTTCCCCAAATACGTAGAACTTCGGTATTATCTATATAATCCCCATATCAATACAATGAAAAGCAGAATGTAGGGTATTATCCCAATACCAATACAATAAAAAGCAGAATGTAGGGTATTATCTCTTCGAGAGAGTCCGAACCTGGGTAAAATCCTGTGCCAATTGTTACCATCATTCCAACACGCCTAACTTAGGACCCCTACCTCGAGATATGCCGGATTTAGCACCGACATTGGTGGCCCATGCAGGTCCCGCTGGCAGTCGCCGCAGTGCGATGAGAATCCAGTTCGACTCCGACGCGATATAGATGTCAGAACTAAACTTTATCGTCGACGTCAGCATCTTCGTTGTCGGCTCGACTGGCCACATTGGCTGGACCGAGGACTACACTCCACATCGGATCATCAAGATCGGACGGGTGCCTTCATCATCAACTCAAATCTCAAACGAGATCATGGAAGAATCGCCCATGGAGCCCCGGGGCCGAACGTCAAAATTGCCCTCCTGTGACCGTGTAGTTTTTTCTGGACAGCAGATTCGTGTTCGCCGTTCCTGCCTCCTCGAGCATCGCTTTAACGATTGCTTCAGTGGAATTGTGTGAAATTGAGTCTACAACAACCCTGTAAAATTTCGTCGTATTTCGATGTACAAATCTTCGGCAATCTCTGATATATCGGAGCCCTGTCGAATCTGGACGGGAATCTTGACGTGATTGGGGCGAGTAGTCATGTTTCCAGCTCGGACATCTTATGGAAAATCCAACCGTTCATCGCCTATGGAATTTTTGTGTCAAAAATCCGTCAAAATTTCAGCTCGATTCGAATGTTCAAACTCCAGGAAACGTCCGATGAGTGCATCAATTTTTGGATCTATTTTTTGCGAAAATGAATCCGACCCGAGTTCGTCTTTGTTTTGAACGGGATATCGGGCTACCTTTTTTAAAGATTTTTTTTATGGAATTGTGTTTTGATCACAATCACGTACCTACAATTTTGAGCCTTTTCCGAGACAATCTTCATGGTCGCGCCGGTGTCAATCCAGCCCGACAACGTTGCTCCACGGCTGCCGACCTGCACTAGGTAGGTCGTTGCTTCGTCGAGCCCAGGTCAACCAAATCGGATCATCACCCCGGCGAGCCGATCAAGCGTTCGGTATCGCGAAGGCTAAATCATCACCAACATAGCCGCCCCACGGATTACACGGGGCGGGCACACCGGCATCGCCGCGTGGTCACTTCATCTAGCTGGCATCGACAGCATCACAAATTTTGACCTGCGCCGGCTTCGCCGTGCCGCCTCTTCTTCAAGCCGACGTCCAACACGCCGACCTGGTTCGACACGTCAGCTAACATGGAGGCTTGGATGTCTCCCCGCCGACCTGCTCTGACACCTCGGCTGGATCGGGGGCTTCGCCATCTCTTCATCAACCTACTTCGAGGACTTCGGCATCATCAGCCAACCAGTTTCGTCATGTTAGCTAGACCGGGGGATTCGCCTTGCCACATCGACCGTGTTGCGTCGCCACTTCATCGAGCCGAGCTCCTCGCTCGGTCACCTCGGGCTTGGGGGCTGGGATTTCGGTCCAGTCGAGGACTACACGCCATGTTAGATCTGTCAAAGTTCGTTGGGCGTCCTTGTCCCGCCTCAAGCCTGGAGCACATCATCAACACCGAGCACATTAACCAGCTACGCTTTCATGCTCAATTTTTTAATTTTTGTTCGGTTCAACCAAGCACTATATTTGTCTTAAATAAGAAAGTTATTTGTTAAAAACTTGGTTTGTTAAAAACACTTCTTTTTCCCATGATAATTGTGGGCTCTTAAATTTATATGAGGCATTTCATAATAAATGTTTGCTTCTCAGTCCTTGCAAAGTCTTTTTCTACTACTCATTTTTTCGATGCGAGTGTGTGGTCAATAGCCGAATGGCCTGGTTTCTCTCTAGAGCCACTCAAGTTTAGTTCGCTATACTGGCCTGAGAAGCACTCCGCCTTCGGGAAGAGAGATTGAAGCCGAAGGCTGACCCACTTGAAGTCTGGAGATCGGACGTATCATGTCAAAGCATGATGGAAGCACAAATTAATTTTAAGACCAATTTCGGATTGGTGCTACTTCATGAGCTTGCGTTGATTTTTTCCTTGAAGAGGAAAGGGTGATGCAGCAAAGTAGAGATAAATATTTCCCTCAGTTAAGAACCAATGTATCAATCCGGTAGGAGGCACAAGCAAGTCTTCAATCTATGCACCTGCACAAACTAACAAACACTTGCACTCAACGTGAAAAAAGGGTTGTCAATCCCTTCACGGTCTCGAACAAGAGTGAGATCTAATAGAGATAGGTATAAGAGATTACTAAAACGTAAAACAAAGAAAAAAACAAATAAATTGCAGCAAAGTATTTTTGGGTTTTTTGGTTTATAGATCTGAAAATATATGATGGAAAATAGACCCGGGGGCCATAGGTTTCACTAGTGGCTTCTCTCTTGAAGATAGCATACGGTGGGTGAACAAATTACTGTTGAGCAATTGATAGAAAATCGCAAAGTTATGACGATATCTAAGGCAACGATCATGAATATAGGCATCACGTCCGTGACAAGTAGACCAAAACGATTCTGCATCTACTACTATTACTCCACACATCGAGCGACTCCTGCCTGCATCTAGAGTATTAAGTTCATAAGAACAGAGCAACGCTTTAAGTAAGATGACATGACGTAGAGTGATAAACTCAGGCAATATGATGAAAACCCCATATTTTTATCCTCGATGGCAACAATACAATACGTGCCTCGCTACCCCTTCTGTTACTGGGTGAGGACACCGCAAGATTGAACCCAAAACTAAGCACCTCTCCCATTGCAAGAAAAACCAATCTAGTTGGCCAAACCAAACCGGTAGTTCGAAGAGAAATACAAAGATATCTTAATCATGCATAAAAGAGTTCAAAGAAGACTCAAATAATATTCATAGATAATCTGATCATAAATCTACAACTCATCGGATCTCAACAAACACACCGCAAAAAAGTATTACATCGAATAGATCTGCAAGAACATAGAGGAGAACATTGTATTGAAGATCAAAGAGAGAGAAGAAGCCATCTAGCTACTAGCTATGGACCCATAGGTCTGTGGAAAACTACTCACGCATCATCGGAAGGGCAGCAAGGTTGATGTAGAGGCCTTCCGTGATCGAATCCCCCTCCGGCAGATCGCCGAAAAAGGCCCCAAGATGGGCTCTCACGGGAACAGAGGCTTGCGGTGGCGGAAAAGTATTTTGGTGGACACTTCTGGTGGTTTGGGAATATTTGGCAATTTATAAAGCAAGAATTAGGGTTAGGAGACCCTCGAGGGGCCCACAAGCCCTTAGGGCGCGCCCACCCCCAGGGGTGCGCCTAGCAAGCTTGTGGCCTCCTCGGCCATCGTCTGACCCCCTCTCCAAGCTCCGTGGATGTCCTCTGGTCCAAGAAAAATCATCGTAAAGTTTTATTCCGTTTGGACTCCGTCTGATATTCCTTTTCTGTAAAACTCAAAAACAAGGAAAAAAAAACTGGCACTGGGCTCTAGGTTAATAGGTTAGTCCCAAAAATAATATAAAATAACATATTAATGCATATAAAACATCCAAAACAGATAATATAATAGCATGGAACAATAAAAAATTATAGATACGTTGGAGACGTATCAAGCATCCCCAAGCTTAATTCCTGATCGTCCTCGAGTAGGTAAATGATAAAAACAGAAATTTTGATGTGGAGTGCTACGTAACATATTTATCAATGTAATCTTCTTTATTGTGGCATGAATATTCAGATCCATAAGATTCAAAACAAAAGTTTAATATTGACAGAAAAATAATAATACTTCAAGCATACTAATAAAGCAATCATGCCTTCTCAAAATAACATGGCCAAAGAAAGTTATCCCTACAAAATCATATAGTTTGGCCATGCTCCATCTTCATCACACAAAATATTTCATCATGCACAACCCCGATGACAAGCCAAGCAATTGTTTCATACTTTTGATATTCTCAAACTTTTTCAACTTTCACGCAATACATGAGCGTGAGCCATGGATATAGCACTATAGGTGGAATAGAATATGGTGGTTGTGGAGAAGACAAAAAGAAGGAGAAAGTCTCACATTAACTAGGCAAATTAATGGGCTATGGAGATGCCCATCAATTGATATTGATGCAAGTGAGTAGGGATTGCCATGCAACGGATGCACTAGAGCTATAAGTGTATGAAAGCTCAAAAAGAAACTAAGTGGGTGTGCATCCAACTTGCTTGCTCATGAAGACCTAGGGCAATTTGAGGAAGACCATCATTGGAATATACAAGCCAAGTTCTATAATGAAAAATTTCCACTAGTATATGAAAGTGATAAAATAGGAGACTCTCTATCATGAAGAACATGGTGCTACTTTGAAGCACAAGTGTGGAAAAATGATAGTAACATTGTCCCTTCTCTCTTTTTCTCTCATTTTTTTCTTTTCTTATTTTTTTACTTGGGCTTCTTTGGCCTATTTTATTTTTTTGTAAAGTCCGGAGACTCATCCCAACTTATGAGGGAATCATAGCTTCCATCATCCTTTCCTCATATGGGACAATGCTCTAATAATGATGATCATCACACTTTTATTTACTTACAACTCAAAAATTACAACTCGATACTAGAACAAGATAGGACTCTATATGAATGCCTCCGGCGGTGTACCGGGATGTGCTATGATCAAGAGTGACATGTATAAAAAATATGAACGGTGGCCTTGCCACAAATACTATGCCAACTACATTATCATGCAAAGCAATATGACAATGATGGTGCGTGTCATAATAAAATGAACGGTGGAAGTTGCATGGCAATATATCTCAGAATGGCTATGGAAATGCCATAATAGGTAGGTATGGTGGCTGTTTTGAGGAAAATATATGGTGGGTTTAATGCACCGGCGAAAGTTGCGCGGTACTAGAGAGGCTAGCAATGGTGGAAGGGTGAGAGTGTGTATAATCCATGGACTCAACATTAGTCATAAAGAACTCACATACTTATTGCAAAAATTTATTAGCTATCGAAGCAAAGTACTACACGCATGCTCCTAGGGGGATAGATTGGTAGGAAAAGACCATCGCTCGTCCCCGACCGCCACTCATAAGGAAGACAATCAAAAAATAAATCATGCTCCGACTTCATCACATAATAGTTCACCATACGTGCATGCTACGGGAATCAAAAACTTTAACACAAGTATTTCTACCAATCTATAATTACTCACTAGCATTACTATAATATCACCATCTTTATATCTCAAAACAAGTGCAAGGAATCAAACTTCTCATCTTATTCAACGCTCTTTATATGAAAGTTTTTATTATATCCCTCTTGGATGCCCATCATATTAGGACTAAATTCATAACCTGAGCAAATTACCATGTTGTTTAAAGACTCTCAAAATAATATAAGTGAAGCATGGGAGTTCAACAATTTCTATAAAATAAAGCCACCGCCGTGCTCTAAAAAGATATAAGTGAAGCACTAGAGCAAACTGCCTAGCTCAAAAGATATAAGTGAAGCACATAGAGTATTCTAATAAATTCATGATTAATGTTTGTCCCTCTCAAAAGGTGTGTACAGCAAGGATGATTGTGGCAAACTAAAAATCAAAGACTCATATCATACATGACGCTCCAAGCAAAACACATATCATGTGGTGAATAAAAATATAGCCTCAAGTAAATTTACCGATGGATTGAAGACAAAAGAGGGGATGCCATCCAGGGCATCCCCAAGCTTAGATGCTTGGTTGTCCTTGAATATTACCTTGGGGTGCCTTGGGCATCCCCAAGCTTAGGCTCTTGCCACTCCTTATTCCGTTGTCCATCAAATCTTTACCCAAAACTTGAAAACTTCACAACACAAAACTCAACAGAAAACTCATAAGATCCGTTAGTATAATAAAATAAATCACCACTTTAGGTACTGTTGTGAACTCATTCTTTATTTATATTGGTGCAATATCTAATGTATTCCAACTTCTCCATGGTTCATACCCCCCGATACTACCCATAGATTCATCAAAATAAGCAAACAACACATAGAAAACAGAATCCGTAAAAAACAGAACAGTCTGTAGTAATCGGGAAATTTCGTATACTTATGTAACTCCAAAAATTCTGAAAAATTAGGAAAGCCTGGTAAATTTGTATACCAATCTTGTGTATAAAATTCAGATCAAAAGTACATTTATGTGATTTATTGAATTTCTGGCAATGAGCGCAAAAGTTTGTGTTTTTCAGCAAGATCAAATCAACTATCACCATAGACCATCCCAAAGGCCTTACTTGGCTCAAACACTAATTAAAACACCAAAACACAATTGCTACACAGGTAATAATGTGTATTTATTAAAAAACAGAACCAAAATAAAAAAACATAAAAATAAAATTGGGTTGCCTCCCAACAAGCGCTATTGTTTAATGCCCCTAGCTAGGCATAAAACATAGATCTAGGTATTGTGATCTTTGGTATGCAAACCATAAGTATCCCTCATAATAGATTCATATGGCAACTTAATTTTCTTTCTTGGGAAGTGTTCCATGCCCTTCCTTAATGGAAATTGAAATCTAATGTTTCCTTCTTTCATATCAATAATTGCACCAATCAATCTAAGGAAAGGTCTACCAAGAATAATAGGACATGTAGGATTGCAATCTATATCAAGCACAATAAAATCTACAGACACATAATTCCTATTTGCAACAATAAGAACATCATTAATTCTTCCCATAGGTTTCTTAATAGTGGAATCCGCTAGATGCTAATTCAAAGAACAATCATCAAATTCACGAAAACCTAGCACATCACATAAAGTTTTTGGAATCGTGGAAACACTAGCACCCAAATCACACAAAGCATTGCACTCATAATCTTTAATTTTAATCTTAATAGTAGGTTCCCACTCATCATAAAGCTTTCTAGGAATAGAAACTTCCAACTCAAGTTTTTCTTCAAAAGATTTCATCATAGCATCAACGATATGTTTAGTAAAAGCTTTATTTTGCTTGTAAGCATGAGGAGAATTTAACATGGATTGCAACAAGGAGATACAATCTATCAAAGAGCAATTATCATAATTAAAGTCCTTGAAATCCAAAAGAGTGGGTTCATCGCTATTTAAAGTTTTGACCTCTCCAATCCCACTTTTATCAATTTTTTCATTAAGATCTTTAAACTCCAAATTATTGGGACGCCTTCTAGCTAAAGTTTACTCATCTCCAGTCCCATCTTTATTAAGATTTATATTAGAAAACAAAGATTCAATAGGAGTCACACCAATCACTTTAAGATCTTCATCATTATTTTCACAAAAACTAGAAGAACACGCTTTTACAAACCAATCTCGCTTAGCACGCATCCTAGCGGTTCTTTCTTTACATTCATCCATAGAAATTTAAATAGCTTTTAGAGATTCATTAATATCATGCTTGGGTGGCATAGATCTAATCTTTAAAGAATCAATCTCAAGAGAAATTCTATCAACGTTCCTAGCCAAATCATCAATCTTAAGCAATTTTTCTTCTACCATAGCATTAAAATTCTTTTGAGAATTAATGAAATCTTTAATATTGTTCTCAAGATAAGATGGTAATTTATTATAATTTCCATAAGAATTGTTGTAGGAATTACCATAATTATCAGAGGAATTACTAAGAAACGGCCTAGGGTTGAAATTACCTCCATACGCGTTATTACCAAAATTGTTCCTACCAACAAAATTCACATCCATAGATTCATTATTATTCTCAATCAAAGTGGACAAAGGCATATCATTAGGATCAATAGGAGCACTCTTACTAGCAAAAAATTTCATAAGTTCATCCATCTTTCCACTCAAAGTATTAATTTCTTCAATCGCATGCACTTTTTTACTAGTGGAAGATCTTTCGGTATGCCATTGAGAGTAATTTGCCATAATATTATCTAGGAGTTTAGTAGCTTCTCCTAATGTAATTTCCATAAAAGTACCTCCCGCGGCGGAATCCAAAAGATTTCTAGATGCAAAATTCAATCCGGCATAAATTTTTTGTATGATCATCCATAAACTTAAACCATGAGTAGGGTGATTGCGGCTATAACTACATCGGTATTTCCCCAAAGAGGAAGGGATGATGCAGCACAGCTACGGTAGGTATTTCTCTCAGTGATGAGACCAAGGTTATCGAACCAGTAGGAGAACCACGCAACACTACGTGACTGGCACCTGCACACAAAGAACAAATACTTGCAACCCGACGTGTAAAAGGGGTTGTCAATCCCTTTCGGGTAGCGGCACCAGAAATTGGCAAACGAACGTGAGAAAGTTGTAATAGATTGATAGATGCAAATAAAATTCAGCGAGGTATTTTTGGGTTTTTGATAATATAGATCTGAAAATAAAAGATGCAAATAAATAAAAAGGCAAATAGCAATATAGATCTGAAAGTATAGGATGGGAAAATAGACCCGAGGGCCGTAGATTTCACTAGTGGCTTTTCTTGAGAAAAATAGCATAAGGTGGGTAAACAAATTACTGTTGGGCAATTGATAGAACTTCAAATAATCATGATGATATCCAGACAATGATCATTATATAGGCATCACGTCCAAGATTAGTAGACCGACTCCTGCCTGCATCTACTACTATTACTCCACACATCGACCGCTATCCAGCATGCATCTAGTGTATTAAGTTCATGGAGAAACGGAGTAATGCAATAAGAACGATGACATGATGTAGACAAGATCTATTCATGTAGGAATTAGACCCCATCTTGTTATCCTTAATGGCAACGATACATACGTGTCATTTCCCCTTCTGTCACTGAGATTGAGCACCGTAAGATCGAACCCATCACAAAGCACCTCTTCCCATGGCAAGAAAAATCGATCTAGTTGGCCAAACTAAACCAAAGATTCGAAGAAGAAATACGAGGCTATAAGTAATGATGCATATAAGAGATCAAAAAGACTCAAATAATTTTCATGGATAAAAAGATAGATCTGATCATAAACTCAAAGTTCATCAGATCTCAACAAACACACCGCAAAAAGAGTTACATCAAATAGATCTCCAAGAGACCATTGTATTAAGAATCAAAAGAGAGAGAGGAAGCCATCTAGCTACTAACTACGAACCCGAAGGTCTACAATGAACTACTCACGCATCATCGGAGAGGCACCAATGAGGATGATGAACCCCTCCGTGATGGTGTCTAGATTGGATCTGTGGTTTCTGGAACTTGCGGTGGCTGGAATTGTTTTTCGTCGACTCCCCTAGGGTTTTTGGACGTCCAGGGTATTTATAGAGCAAAGAGGCGGTGCAGGAGGCGGCCGAGGTGGGCACAACCCACCTGGGCACGCCTGGGCCCCCAGGCGCGCCCTGGTGGGTTGTGCTCCCCTCGGAGCCCCCCTCAGGTACTTTCTTGGCCCATCGTGTGTCTTCTGGTCCAGAAAAAATCACCAAAAAGTTTCGTTGCGTTTGGACTCCGTTTGGTATTGATTTTTTTGCAAAGTACAAAACAAGCAAAAAACAGCAACTGGCACTGGGCGCTATGTCAATAGGTTAGTCCCAGAAAATGATATAAAGTTGCTATAAAATGATTGTAAAACATCCAAGAATGATAATATAACAGCATGGAACAATAAAAAATTATAGATACGTTGGAGACGTATCACCATCCCCAAGCTTAATTCCTGCTCGTCCTCGTGTAAGTAAATGATAAAAACAGAATTTTTGATGTGGAATGCTGCCTAACATGTTCATCACATATTCTTTTCTTTATAGCATGGACATTTGGACTTTTATATGATTCAAAGCAATAGTCTAGTTTTGACATGAAGATTTCAATACTCAAGCATATCAACAAACAACTATGTCCTTCAAAATACCAATACTAAAGCAAGTTATCCCTAGCCCATTATGCTCAATCATTGATCCATTCATATAACACACTCGCATATTAGCTACACCCAATGCTCAAATACGATCATAGTGCCCGTTAGTTGGTGCTTTATAAGAGAAGATGGAGACTCAAGTAAAATAATTTTTTTTTGCATAAAGTAAATAGAAAGGCCCTTCGCAGAGGGAAGTAGGGATTTGTAGAGGTGCCAGAGCTCAAAGCGAAAAAGATAGAGATAAAAACATTTTGGGTGGCATGCTTTTCCTGTCAACGAAAACGACCGAGTAATTCCCAACACTTTCCATGCTAAATGTATCATAGGCGGTCCAAACAGAAAATAAAGTTTATTCCTTTTTCCAACATACTTTCACATTCCACGGCTAACCGAATCCACGGGTGCCGTCCATACCAACACTTTCCAAGGAATTTATTATTTTACAACATAAAGTAAATTCATTTTTCATTTCGGGACTGGGCATCCCTAATACCTTTGCCGCACTCTCGTGCAATGACAAGTGAATAAACACTCATCTTGAGAATAACACATCTAGCATGGAAAATATTGGCCACCCCTTGCCACTTCATGAGCGGTATGAGCACACAAAAGAGAAATTTATTTTGAAAATTAGAGATGGCACATACAAATTTGCTTAGAACGGCAAAAGAATACCGCATATAGGTAGGTATAGTGGACTCATATGGCAAAACTGGGTTTAAGGATTTTGGATGCACAAGTAGTGATCATACTTAGTGCAAATGAAGGCTAGCAAAAGATTGAGAAGCATCCAACCAAGAAACGAAAAATCTCATAAGCGATCATTAAGCATAACTAACACCAAATAATGCACCACAAGTAGGATATAATTTCATTGCATAACTATTGACTTTCGTGCTTGCATAGGGAATCACAAACCTTAACAACAATATTCTTACTAAGCCATAATTACTCATTAACATGACTCACATATTATATCATCAGATCGCAAAACTATTACAAGGAATCAAGTTTATTTTGTTCAATGATCTTCATGAAAGTTTTTATTATATCCCTCTTGGATATCTATCACTTTGGGACTAATTTTATATGTTGCGTTTGATAGCTCAAACAAATCTAAGTGAAAAACATGAGCATAAAAATTTTCTTCTCTCAAAATAATTTAAGTGAAGCATGAGAGAGTTTCTTAATTTTTTTACTAACTCTCAAATAAATCTAAGTGAAGCATGAGAGCATTTCTTCAAAAATACTAAAGCACACCGTGCTCAAAAAAGATATAAGTGAAGCACTAGAGCAATTCCAAAGCTCATAAAGATTTAAGTGAAGCATAGAGAGCAATTCTAACTAATCATGGCATAATTTTGGCTCTCTCAAATAGATGTGTCCAGCAAGGATACTTGACTTAAAAAGAAAAGCAAAACAATAAAAGACTCATATCATACAAGACTCTCCAAGCAAAACTCATGATATGTGACGAATAAAAATATAGCTCCAAGTAAAATACCGATGGTCGTTAGAAGAAAGAGGGGATGCCACTCGGGGCATCCCCAAGCTTAGTTGCTTGTTCTATTTTGGATAATAACTTGGGGTGCCATGGGGCATCCCCAAGCTTAGGCTCTTCTTACTCCTTATTCCTTCATCCATCGTGATCTCACCCAAAACTTGAAAACTTCAATCACACAAAACTCAACAAAACCTTCATGAGATCCGTTAGTATAAGAAAACTAATCTTTACTTTAAGTACTGTAGAAAAACCATTCAAATTTTGTTATTGCATTATATCTACTGTATTATAACTTTACCATGGCTTATAACCTCCAATACGAACCATAGATTCATCAAAATAAGCACACAATGCAAAGAAAACAGAATCTGTCAAAAATAGAACAGTCCGCAAAGATACGAATTTTTCTCATACTTATGTAACTCCAAAAATTCTGAAAAATTAGGACAACAGAGGAAATTTGTATATAAATCTTATGTAAAAAATTAAGAATTTTACGTCTCTTATGTGAATTTTTAAATTTATTTTACTGGACGCAAAAGTTTCTATTTTCCAACAAGATCAAATCAACTATCACCAAAGCTATCCCAAAGGCTTTGCTTGGCACAAACACTAATTAAAACATAAAAAACACAATCATAACAGTAGTATAATTGTGCAAACACACAAGAACAGAAAGAAAAATACAAAAATAAATTTTATTCATTGGGTTGCCTCCCAACAAGCGCTATCGTTTTATGCCCCTAGCTAGGCATTATGCATAGATCTAAGTGTTGTCATCTTTAGTTTCATTTTCCTTAGAGGTATTTTTGTCAGGAGGTTTTGCAAAAACAACATAAAACACCTTATCCATAGAGACTTTAGCACTATCAAGTTGCTTATCGTTATATCCCCCTTGATTTCCGGCAACAATCCAAGAATAGTGCTGATTAACATCATTGAAAACTTGTTGGATTATATCTAAAACGGGGACGTCCTTTTTAAGGTTCTCATCAAAGATTTGATTATCCCCAAGCAAATGTCTTAGCACATAATCACTATTGTAAAGGATTTCACCTATCACCAGTTTTTCATGATTCATACCATATAGATCAAAAATTTCCCTAGCTTCCCGTACTATGAGATCAAATTCATTCATAAGAACAAGGGTGGCCAACTTTTTAGCCTTGGGATTCTTTATAACAGGTAACTCAAAAAACAATCTTTGCAAGGTAGGATGGGTACGGATAAATTTATTTTCAAGTTTCAGAACTAGTGCTGATATAGCTTTCGCATAAGATTTAGTTCTTTTAAGTATAGGAACATCGTCAAGACTTAAGTTTCCAACACAATTGAAAAATTCTTGGATACGTTCTTTTCCTATAAAATTCTCTTGCCCCAAAACAAAAGTTTTAGCATCCAGATTGCCAAATCGTCCAATTTTAGGAGTTAGGCCATCATCTATTTCTGCCATACCAAAGTCACTCATGATGACAAGTTCAAGCAATTAAGTGATCTGACGAGAAAACGGCGAAGGAAAAAGAGGACGAATAAAACGGCAAATTTTTGTGAAGTAGGGGAGATGAAAACGAGAGGCAAATGGCAAATAAAGTAAATTGCAAGGAGATGAGATTTGTGATTAGGAACCTGGTAGATGTTGATGATGTCTCCCCGGCAATGGCGCCAGAAATTCCTTTTGATTGCGGCTAGAACTACGTCGGTATTTCCCCAAAGAGGAAGGGATGATGCAGCACAGCTACGGTAGGTATTTCCCTCAGTGATGAGACCAAGGTTATCGAAACAGTAGGAGAACCACGCAACACTACGTGAATGGCACCCACACACAAAGAACAAATACTTGCAACCCGACGTGTAAAAGGGGTTGTCAATCCCTTTCGGGTAGCGGCGCCAGAAATTGGCAAACGGACGTGAGAAAGTTGTAATAGATTGATAGATGCAAATAAAAGCAAATAAAATTCAGCGAGGTATTTTTGGGTTTTTGATAATATAGATCTGAAATAAAAGATGCAAATAAATAAAAAGGCAAATAGCAATATAGATCTGAAAGTATATGATGGGAAAATAGACCCGGGGGCCGTAGATTTCACTAGTGGCTTCTCTCGAGAAAAATATCATACGGTGGGTAAACAAATTATTGTTGAGCAATTGATAGAACTTCAAATAATCATGACGATATCCAGGTAATGATCATTATATAGGCATCACGTCCAAGATTAGTAGACCGACTCCTGCCTGTATCTACTACTATTACTCCACACATCGACCGCTATCCAGCATGCATCTAGTGTATTAAGTTCATGGAGAAACGGAGTAATGCAATAAGAACGATGACATGATGTAGACAAGATATATTCATGTAGGAATTAGACCCCATCTTGTTATCCTTAATGGCAATGATACATACGTGTCATTTCCCCTTCTGTCACTGGGATTGAGCACCGTAAGAACGAACCCATTACAAAGCACCTCTTCCCATGGCAAGAAAAATCGATCTAGTTGGCCTAACTAAACCAAAGATTCGAAGAAGAAATATGAGGCTATAAGTAATCATGCATATAACAGATCAAAAAGACTCAAATAACTTTCATGGATAAAAAGATAGATCTGATCATAAACTCAAAGTTCATCGAATCCCAACAAACACAACACAAAAAGAGTTACATCAAATAGATCTCCAAGAGACCATTGTATTGAGAATCAAAAGAGAGAGAGGAAGCCATCTAGCTACTAACTACGGACCCAAAGGTCTACAATGAACTACTCACGCATCATTGGAGAGGCACCAATGAGGATGATGACCCCTCCATGATGGTGTCTAGATTGGATCTGTCGTTTCTGGAACTTGCGGCAGCTGGATTTGTTTTTCGTCGACTCCCCTAGGGTTTTTGGACGTCCAGGGTATTTTTAGAGCAAAGAGGCGGTGCGGGAGGCGGCCGAGGTGGGCACCCAGGCACACCCTGGTGGGTTGTGCTCCCCTCGGAGCCCCCCTCAGGTACTTTCTTGGCCCATCGTGTGTCTTCTGGTCCAGAAAAAATCACCAAAAAGTTTCGCTGCGTTTGGACTCCGTTTGGTATTGATTTTCTGCAAAGTAAAAAACAAGCAAAAAATAGCAACTGGCACTGGGCACTATGTTAATAGATTAGTCCCAAAAAATGATATAAAGTTGCTATAAAATGATTGTAAAACATCCAAGAATGATAATATAACAGCATGGAACAATAAAAAATTATAGATACGTTGGAGACGTATCGTAGGGTAATTTATTATCATCAATTTCATCCTCTCCCAAGATTGTGCAACATGTTCATGATCAAGTTGCTTAAAATTCATTATGTCGTTCCTAAGGGAGATGATCTTAGCGGGAGAAAAATACTTGGAAATAAAAGCATCTTTACACTTGTTCCATGAATCAATACTATTTTTAGGCAAAGATGAAAACCAAGTTCTAGCACGATCTCATAGTGAGAATGAAAATAGCTTCAATTTAACAATATCATTATCCATATCTTTTTTCTTTTGCATATCACACAACTCAATGAAAGTATTTAGATGGGATGCGGCATCTTCACTAGGAAGGCCGGAAAATTGATCTTTCATAACAAGATTCAGCAAAGCGGCATTAATTTCATAAGATTCTGCACTAGTGGCGGGAGCAATCGGAGAACTAATAAAATCATTATTATTAGTATTGGAAAAGTCACACAATTTGGTATTTTCTTGAGACATCGTGACAAGGCAAATGATCTAACACACGAGCAAACAAAAAGCAAACAAAAAAGATGAATGAAAAAAAGGGCGAATAAAAAGGCAAATCTTTTTGTGTTTTTCTGAAAACGTTTTAGAAGTGGGGGATAGGAAAACGAGAGGCAAATGGCAAATAATGTAATGCAAGATATGAGAGTTTATGATGGGTACTTGTTAGGCTTGATGTAGAACCTCCCCGGCAACGGCGCCAGAAATTTTTCCTGCTACTTCTTGAGCTTGCGTTGATTTTTCCCTTGAAGAGGAAAGGGTGATGCAGCAAAGTAGAGATAAGTATTTCCTCAGTTAAGAACCAAGGTATGAATCCAGTAGGAGGCACAAGCAAGTCTCCAATCTATGCACCTGCACAAACTAACAAACACTTGCACTCAACGCGAAAAAGGGGTTGTCAATCCCTTCACGGTCTCGAACACATGAGATCTAATAGAGATAGGTATAAAAGATTACTAAAACGTAAAACAAAGTAAAAAACAAATAAATTGCACCAAAGTATTTTTTGGGTTTTTTGGTTTATAGATCTGAAAATATATGATGGAAAATAGACCCGGGGGCCATAGGTTTCACTAGTGGCTTCTCTCTTGAAGATAGCATACGGTGGATGGACAAATTACTATTGAGCAATTGATAGAAAAGCGCAAAGTTATGACGATATCTAAGGCAATGATCATGAATATAGGCATCATGTCCGTGACAAGTAGACCGAAACGATTCTGCATCTACTACTAGTACTCCACACATCGACCGACTCCTACCTGCATCTAGAGTATTAAGTTCACAAGAACAGAGCAACACTTTAAGAAAGATGACATGATGTAGAGGGATACACTCAAGCAATATGATGAAAACCCCATATTTTTATCCTCGATGGTAACAATACAATATGTGCCTCGCTACCCCTTCTGTCACTGGGTGAGGACACCGCAAGATTGAACCCAAAACTAAGCACCTCTCCCACTGCAAGAAAAACCAATCTAGTTGGCCAAACCAAACCGATAGTTCGAAGAGAAATACAAAGATATCTTAATCATGCATAAAAGAGTTTAGAGAAGACTCAAATAATATTCATAGATAATTTGATCATAAATCCACAATTCATCGGATCTCAACAAACACACCGCAAAAAAGTATTACATCGAATAGATCTCCAAGAACATCGAGGAGAACATTGTATTGAAGATCAAAGAGGGAGAAGAAGCCGTCTAGCTACTAGCTATGGACCCATAGGTCTGTGGTAAACTACTCACGCATCATTGGAAGGGCAACAAGGTTGATGTAGAGGCCCTCCATGATCGAATCGCCCTCTGGCAGATCGCTGGAAAAGGCCCTAAGATGGGATCTCACGGGAACAGAGGCTTGCAGCGGCGGAAAAGTATTTTGGTGGACGCTTCTGGTGGTTTGGGAATATTTGGAAATTTATAGAGCAAGAATTAGGGTTAGGAGACCCCCGAGGGGCCCACAAGCCCTCAGAGCGCGCCCACCCCCCAGGGGCGCGCCTAGCAGGCTTGTGGCCTCCTCGGCCATCGTCTGACCCCCTCTCCAAGCTCCGTGGATGTCTTCTGGTCCAAGAAAATCATCGTAAAGTTTTATTCCGTTTGGACTCCGTTTGATATTCCTTTTCTGTAAAACTCAAAAACAAGGAAAAAATAGAAACTGGCACTCGGCTCTAGGTTAATAGGTTAGTCTCAAAAATAATATAAAATAGCATATTAATGCATCTAAAACATCCAAAACAGATAATATAATAGCATGGAACAATAAAAAATTATAGATACGTTGGAGACGTATCAATTGGCACCAAAAAACTTGGTTTAATTCAGACGTAAAGTTTTCACATATGTTTTTTAGTTTTCGAGCTTATGACACTTTTAACCTATTTGTATGTTTTTCTTTCAGGAGGGAGGACATCCTCTTGACCGAGGTGCCCTGCGTAATAATTCTGCTCTGAAAATCTTTTCGGGCTCGCAGGTCGGCATTTTTCCCGCCGGCATGCACCTCGGTGTTAGTGAAACACTGATAACCCAGAAGTATAGGGGATCACGACAGTTTTCGAGGATAGTATTTCACCCAAATTTGTCGATTCGACACAAGAGGAGCCAAAGAATATTTATGAGCCTTAGCAGTTGAGTTGTCAATTCAACCACACCTGGAAAAGAATATCTGTGCAGCAAAGTGTTTAGTAGCACAGTAGTTTGATAGTTTTGATAGTAACGGTAACCGTAGCAATAGTAACAAGAACAGTAACAGTAGCATCAATAGTAACTTAGCAAAGATCAATATGAGAAAAGCGTAGGCATTGGATCAGCGATGGATATTTGTGATATTCATCGTATAATATCACAACCTAGAGCGATACACAATAGCTCCAATTCATCAATGTAATATAGACATGTATTCCGTATATAGTCATACATGCTTATAATAAGAACTTGCATGACATTTTTTGTCCTACCCTCCCGTGGCAGCGGTGTTGCTACTTCTTGAGCTTGCGTTGATTTTTCCCTTGAAGAGGAAAGGGTGATGCAGCAAAGTAGAGATAAGTATTTCCCTCAGTTAAGAACCAAGGTATCAATCCAGTAGGAGGCACAAGCAAGTCTCCAATCTATGCACCTGCACAAACTAACAAACACTTGCACACAATGCGAAAAAGGGGTTGTCAATCCCTTCACGGTCACGAACAAGAGTGAGATCTAATAGAGATAGGTATAAAAGATAAATAAAAGAGCAAACTAAAGTAAATATAAATAAAGTGCATCAAGGTATTTTTGGGTTTTTTGGTTTATAAATCTAAAAATATATGATGGAAAATAGACCCGGGGGCCATAGGTTTCACTAGAAGCTTCTCTCTTGAAGATAGCATATGGTGGGTAAACAAATTACTGTTGAGCAATTGATAGAAAAGCGCAAAGTTATGACGATATCTAAGTGTATGAAAGCTCAAAAAGAAACTAAGTGGGTGTGCATCCAACTTGCTTGCTCACGAAGACCTAGGGCAATTTGAGGAAGCCCATCATTGGAATATATAAGCCAAGTTCTATAATGAAAAATTTCCCACTAGTATATAGTAACATTGTCCCTTCTCTCATTTCTCTCATTTTTTTGTTTTGGCCTCTTTGGCCTCTTTTATTTTTTATAAAGTCCGGAGACTCATCCCAACTTGTGAGGGAATCATAGCTTCCATCATCCTTTCCTCACATGGGACAATGCTCTAATAATGATGATCATCACACTTTTATTCACTTACAACTCAAGAATTACAACTCGATACTAGAACAAGATATGACTCTATATGAATGCCTCCGGCGGTGTATCGGGATGTGCAATGATCAAGAGTGATATGTATAAAAAAATATGAACGGTGGCCTTGCCACAAATACTATGCCAACTACATGATCATGCAAAGCAATATGACAATGATGGTACATGTCATAATAAACGAAACAGTGGAAGTTGCATGGCAATATATCTCGGAATGGCCATGTGTCGTGGAATTGTCACGGCAGATGTCCTAGTATAAGGACTTAGGTGTGGAGCCATCGCGACGAGGTTAGCTTGAAGGGGTTAAAACGGGACAAGGGACACAGAGTTTACCCAGGTTCAGCCCCTCTCAACGAGGTAAAGGCCTACTCCTGCTTTAGGTTGTATTTCTTGGGTTTCGATTACCAGGGAGCGAATACGCTTGACCTAGTTCTCGACTTGTTCTCTCTCTCTCCCCCTAACCCGCCGCTGGGGCGCCCCTTTATATACACAGGCTGATGCCCGGCGGCTTACAGAGTCCCGGCCGGCTCATACACAACGTGTCCGGCTCGGTAACAGAACTACACTTTCCTTAACGTATAAGTTAAACATATGGCAGTTTACGCCCGCGGGCCTCAAGTCTCCTCCGGGTCTTGGGCCTTCAATAAGCTTGCTTCGTGAACTGCCATCTCTTCTTGGGCCTCTTCATTATGAACCGCCAGTGGCATGACCCGGCCCCTCCTGGGCGGGTCATACCCAATAGCTATATCCCCAACATTAGGCCCCAGGTTGATGTGAACTTGTTCATATCAATCTTCAACACTTAGAAAAATCCTTCCTCATCTGTCCTCGCAGGATCTCATAACCCGCCGTGATGTCATCTCCTGAAATTGCAGTTACTCGCCGTGATGTCATCTCACATTAATATCACACGAGGCCCAAATCTTAATATGTCGTCACTTTAATGAATCCCCGAAAATCGAGGCGTCTGTGCTGCCACATATCCATTTTTCAATCTCCTCGATTCCCGCGCATGCCACTTATCCTTTCTGCCTTATAAATAGGGCCAGGGGTCCCTTTCACTTTTCCCCTTGCCTCCTTGTCTTCATCCTCTTCCTCACGACGCTTCCACGCGCCCGAGCTCCGCCGCCGACCTCGCGAACTGCCTCAACTCCGGCCGCTGCATCGACCTGAACGCACCAGAGCACCGTCGCGCACCTCCGCTGCCCAACAACTCCGGTAAGTTCTCCTCTTTCCTCACCGCAGATCTCCATTAGGGTTTGCTTGAGTTCATCAAAGTTCATCTCTGTTCTTCCCTAGATCCTGTAGTTTTTGATCCAAGTGTAGTACCAATCTTGTGCGGTAGCAGTTCGGCACTTGTTTTTAATATCTAAACGCCTCCCCTCCATAGAAGATCTCATCTGAGCATATGAACTGTCCTGCTGCCGCCACTTTATTTTTAGAATTTTTCTTCATTATCTGAACTACTGTAGATCCAAAATTATAACATCGATCTGTGAAAACTGTTTGTCCAACACTTAGCAATTTTTCCACTTCACAGATCTGAAAATCGATAACTGTGCGGGCGGCTTAACTTATAAACCGTAACCCACCAGGTACCATTAGTCCCCTTTTAAGCCGCCAATATGAATATCTGCATATTTCAAATGCTCATCTCCCGGCTTAACATAGTAACATTTCACCTTTGAATCCATGATCCGGTTAATAATAAAATCATAAGCCGGTAACGTTTTCGTCTTGTAGGCCTTTTTTCTCAAAAATGGTCAAGACCGTCACTGCCTGCAACTGGGTTGTTTCCCGGGTCACCGAGGAAGACTTGAGAGATTATGTTCAGACTGGCGTTTAAGCCAAAAAAGAAGTCATCCACTGGAGGGTCCCAGGCAATGAGACTCGTCCTGAGCCCAAGGACGGCGAAGTCATCATTTTTACTGATCACATAAACCGGGGCTTCAGCCCTCCTGGCTCAAAATTCTTCTGCGATGTGTTGCATTTCTTCAAACTCTATCCACAAGATATCGGCCCAAACTCCGTCTCAAATATCTGCAACTTTCAATTGTTCTGCGAGGTGTACCTTCAACAGGAGCCCACCGTAGAACTATTCAGGGAATTTTACTACTTGAACCGGCAAAATGAATTCACTGATGGGCCTAGTTTGGAGCTAGGCGGCATATCTATACAACGCCGGAAAGAAGCCACCTTCCCAGCTGCCACTCTCCCTAGTCACCCCAAAGACTGGAACCAGACCTGGTTTTATTGTCAAGATACTTCGCCGGAAGGAGAAAACCCCTTGCCGGGTTATCGCGCCAGCCGGCTTAGTAGCAGACATCATCTTCCAGACCGTATCAGCACAGCAGAGCGGAAGAAATATGTGCCAGTTTTTGCCAAGATCCGGGCCTTGATGGCCAACGGCTTGACCGGAATTGATCTAGTTCGCTGCTGGGTAGCCTGGAGAGTCTTGCCTCTAAGCCGCCGGCCCGGCTTAATGTGCGAGTATATCGGCGAGCTAACAGATCCTCAGCGCCACTGTCAGATCGAAATAACTGAGGAAGACATCAATAACATGACCAAGACTCTGCTGAATGAGAGCTTGGCAGATTGCAGTCAAGTCGGACTGAGTGCTTTCTGTACTCTGAATAAACCGCAAGCTGTAAGTTTTGAATCAAGCTCATACTTGACTCATATTTTAATTTGTATGGCCTGTTCATACTCATTCAAATGTTTACAGGCCGATTCACCCTTTTGGACCAAGAAGCTTCAAGATAAGCCAAAGAAACTCCGAACGAAGAACAAGGCTAAAAAGCCTGCTAAGAAGAAAACCAATACCACCGAGTTATTCAACTTAGATGAGAATGATGATGATGAGTTGGAGGTAGAACTTGATTCCCTTGGCTCATTTTTTGTACATCTTATTAACAATGACCATTATCAGGATGATGCGGAAGCCAGCCGTGCAGATGATGACGAGGTAATTATCCTTTCCTCCGGCTCAGAACCTTTGCCAACACAGAAAACTCGACAAGCAAGCTGGAAAGTAAGATTTTCTCACCCTTTAGCTTACTTGGACCCCAACTTTCTTTTGAAGAAGCAGCAAAATGAAGCTCGCCGCACAACCCGGCGCAGTGGCGGTGGAGCTTTATCCTCCGGCTTACCGAATACCCCAGCACCTCGCAAACGTCGACCGGAGGTTTCAAAACTTTCTGACTTAGATTATCCCAAGGCAGGTTTCTTCCGTCAACCTCTTAATCTGTCTGATTCAAACTATCAGGGAACATCTCACTCCTCCTCGGGCGACTCAACGGGAACTCAAATCCCGACCTTCAAGACCGTGCCTGGGTAAGGGTGCATTCAATCAGTCGAAACTTCATGCTTAATCAATATGCTGACATCTTTGTATTTTATTTTCCAGTGGTATGACCAAGCCCAGCAAGAAGGCGAAATTGAACAAGCCGGCTGAAGACTCCAACCCTTCTGAGCCGAAAAAACAATTACCAGAGACCTCTTATCCAACCGCTGAGGCCACCATTGATGACCCGCTACCAGAAGAGCACGACGTTACCATCGACCCTATGGTCGTTGAACCGGTTATCCCTAATCCGCCGAGTCCCATCAAGCCTACTGAAGAGAAGGCTGACGATGTCGTCGTCACCGGGTTTGGTTATACAGTGCCGGGTAACCCCACTGTCTTATCCAAGCACAACGCCAAGGAAGAGATTACTACTGCTGACAAAGGCAAGTGGAAGGTAGACTTAGAAAGCTACGCCCACTTTAGCGCTCAAGAAATCCATTCTGGTTATTTGAACCGCTTATACACCAGCCGTGATTTTGAAGCCGGCTTGGTCAATCTGATGAAGGAACGTTATGAGGTAATTCAATCAACTCTTCCTCATAAGTATATTGCTATCAGCCGCCAAGTCTATAAAGTATGATAGGATTGAATACTCTGTAGACTTTCAAATAGTCGTAAAAATAGAAGAATATCATCACTAGTAGCCCCCAAGGGCCGGCTTAACTATTATGTTAAGCCGAGACTTCAATTAGCAGTAATCAACTGTGCACCTGTAGCCCCCAAGGATCGGCTTAATCAACATGAATAAGCCGGGACTTATCACCATGCATGAAACCAATATCCCAACATGTAGTCTTTATAAATCGGATCATATCATTTTGTCCGGGTCAGTAGATAAATTTGTCTTAAAAAAGGGCAATAGGCATTAGCCCCCAAGTGCCAAGGAAAATACTTGTATTGTGCTTGGGACTTTAAAAATAATCATGATCATAATACCTTCCATGTTTGTTCATGTCACAGGCTGAACTGACTAAGAAGGATTCACAGCTTAACGATCTGAGGGCCAATGTTAAAACTCAGCAATCCGAGACATCCAAGGCCAAATCAGAACTGAAGACTGCTTTGGAAAACATTGAGCAGCTTAAGCAAAGCTTCAATGCTGATAAAACCGGCTGGGAGACTGAGAAGGCGGCTCTATTGAAGAGAGCAGAGGATGCTGAAGCCGCTCTTAAACCGGTGACTGACGAGTTGTCCGGTTTAAGGCAGCAGATCAATAACATGTCATCAGCCATTTTTGGTAAGTAGTAAACATGACTCTTGTCATCCCAATAAACATATTATAAACATCTGCCGGCTTATTAACAAATTTACTGATACAGGCTCTCGGAGCGTCAAGTTGGGCTCGGATATGCGCATCAGGCTTAAGGCTGTCTATACTCTTGTAGAACAACTATATACCGGTGCTCAACGGACCATTGCTGCTGCAATTCATAAAAAACAGCCGCCCACCCTCATCAAGGAAACTTTGGAAAAGTTGTCAGTGCTGCCCCAAAGGATTGAAGAGTTGAAGCGAGCCTCTGCCAGAGCCGGCGCTTTGACTGCTTTAAGCCGGGCAAAGGCGTGGCAAGCAGATCTTGATCCGAAAGACTTGGCCAATGGTTGCCCAAGTGTGAAAGAAGATGGGTTACCCTTCAGTGCTGATGACTTCGCAGAAATAGCAAGAGCAATGCGTCCATTAGCAACCCGGCTGGCTGAAGAGACCAATCTATCTCAGTACCAGGCGGCTTATGATGCCGACGATAAGAAGATGAAGGCGCCGGTTCATTCAGAGGTGGATCTGATCCCACCGGAGCGTAAGCATACCTTCGCTCCTGACATTGATCCATCCAACCTTATTGATGATGAAGCTGTGTTTAGAGCTTTGACCGGTATCAACTGGTCTACGCCTGATTTCCAGCCAATGGATAATCAAGGAGCTGCAGATGAAGAAGCGCAGGATGACCCAGAGGCTACAACCCGCCAAGAATAAAAATCTGAATTCATGAGCCGGAGCTAGTCATAGCGTTCTGACGCTACATATCAAAAACACTTGTCCTTTTGGGCCTTCAGATGCCTTGTAATAGGCTAGTTTAAACAATTCCGCTCTGTCACGCCATCGTGCGTGTTTTATTCGCATAACACTGCTGATCGATCATTTAAAGATCCGCCACTTATGCTTCTTAGTACCATCAATGATGCAAGGCAGTTTAATCATTTGTTCCTGCACATAAACAGATAACAAGTGTCCTGGCGGTTTACCCCAGGGCGGGTGACAACACCCCTTTATAAAAACCACTGATGACTAAATAGTTCATTATCAGGGCCGGCTTATCAAAACCTCATATAATAAGAAAATAAACATCATACCTGTGATGTTTAGGCATACTGCTGGCTTATCATGCCAGCAAGGGTAACAGCCCAGACAGAACACAACGCCCTGTACAATTTTATTCATACTGCGGGCTTATCATGCCATATGCAGTAAGGGGTAATATCCCAGAACTTAAAGCACAATACTCAAGCAGATAATCATCATATACTGGCGACTTAAAGTCCAAAGCCAGACCGGGCTAATAAACTCTGGATAAGCTCATACATAAACCATAAGGCAACATAGCCCTCATCGGTTTGCAACCATGTACTAACATATCACAAGAGATGAACCTAAAAAAATGTTCAAAATCAAATATAAATTAAAAACCAAGGCTTTCATAGGCTGCCAAGCCTCAAAGTCAAGTGCTGTTCAAGGGCCGCACAGCCGCTGAGTTAAACCTTCATTCAAACCTTGTAAGCCGGGCCTCACATGACCAATCGCCGTTTTAACCTTGACAAGTTCAGGGTCTATAAGATTGACTGTCAAGAGTACGGCGAGTCATTCCAGGATTACGTGGGCGGAGTGGCAGACTTACAAAGGCAGGATAACCCGGATGTTTTGGTGAATACACCTAGCGTCCAAGCCTATTACAAGGGTCAACAAAGCTCTGTCCATTAACAAAGAGCCCCCAAGTAATATTTCATTCCAGGCATACAAGCTGGATCAGCTGGGTAGTCCTAGCTATGCTCAATGAGCAAGAAGCCCCCAAGTGATTAGATGAAGTAATAATAAACTCATATTCTTAGAAGTGAAATGCCAGAGGCCCTGAATTCAGGGATGGCGGCTTTATTATATTCATCATAATATATACATTGACAAGGTATGTACATCACAAGAGCCGGTGGCTCAGGTGTAATAAGGCCGAAGATGAGCAATATTCCACGGCCGGCGGGTTTCCTCCTCCGACGTGCGTGAGTCCTTGTGGTCTCGAACATCGATAAGGTAGTATGACCTGTTGTTCAGATTTTTGCTGACCACAAAGGGTCCTTCCCAAGGTGGGGATAGCTTGTGCATATCAGTTTGATCCTGGATAAGCCGGAGCACCAAATCGCGTTCTTGAAAGGTCCTGGTTTTAACCCGGCGGCTATGATAACGGCGCAGATCCTGCTGGTAAATCGCCGAACGAGCCGCCGCCAGGTCACGCTCCTCATCCAACAGGTCAATAGCATCCTGACGTGCTTTCTCATTATCAGCTTCAACATAAGTCGCCACACGGGGCGAGTCGTGACGGATGTCACTAGGGAGAACCGCCTCTGCTCCATAAACCAGGAAGAAAGGCGTGTAACCCGTAGATCTGTTGGGGGTGGAATTGATGCTCCATAATACTGAGGGTAATTCCTCCACCCAACAGTCCGGCGTCCTCTGCAAAGGGACCATAAGCCGGGGTCTGATACCTCTCAAGATTTCTTGATTGGCTCTTTCAGCTTGACCGTTAGACTGGGGGTGAGCCACTGATGACACATCAAGCCGGATATGCTCTTGTTGATAGAACTCTTTCATTGCACCCTTAGACAGATTAGTACCATTATCAGTAATGATACTATGAGGGTATCCAAAACGAAAGATCACCTTCTTGATGAATTGAACCACCGTTGCTGCATCACATTTGCTGACCGGCTCAACTTCAACCCACTTTGTAAACTTGTCAACAGCTACCAGGAGATGAGTCTTCTTGTCCTTGGACCTTTTAAAAGGCCCAATCATATCTAGCCCCCAGACTGCAAACGGCCAAGTAATTGGAATCATCCTCAATTCTTGAGCCGGCACATGAGCTCGTCTTGAAAACTTCTGACAGCCATCACATTTACTGACCAGATCTTCCGCATCAGCGTGAGCCGTCAGCCAATAAAACCCGTGACAAAAAGCTTTAGCAACCAGAGATTTAGAGCCGGCATGATGACCGCAATCTCCTTCATGAATCTCCCTTAAAATTTCACGGCCCTCCTCAGGAGAAATGCATTGTTGAAACACCCCTGTAACACTGCATCTATGCAACTCCCCATTGACAATAGTCATTGACTTAGACCTCCGGGTTATTTGCCTGGCCAAGGTTTCATCCTCAGGTAACTCACCCCGGGTCATATAAGCCAAATATGGAATAGTCCAATCAGGAATAACATGGAGAGCTGCCACCAACTGTGCTTCCGGGTCAGGGACTGCAAGATCTTCCTCCGTAGGCAATTTAACTAATGGATTATGCAAAACATCGAGGAAAATATTAGGGGGTACCGGCTTACGCTGAGACCCCAACCAGCTTAAAGCATCAATAGCTTCATTTTTCCTACGATCAACATGCTCCACTTGATAACCTTTGAAATGACCAGCAATAGTATCAACCTCTCGGCGATAAGCTGCCATGAGTAGATCCTTTGAATCCCAAGTTCCTGACACCTGCTGAGCCACCAAGTCTGAGTCGCCAAAACACCTCACCCGGCTTAAATTCATCTCTTTAGCCATCCGAAAACCATGGAGTAATGCTTCATACTCAGCTGCATTGTTAGTACAAGGGAACATCAACCTTAAAACATAACAAAATTTATCACCTTGCGGGGAAGTCAATATAACTCCAGCCCCCGAGCCTTCCAACTGCCTGGACCCATCAAAATGAATAGTCCAATATGTATTGTCCGGCTTATCCTCAGGCATCTGCAGCTCCGTCCAGTCATTGATGAAATCCACAAGTGCTTGAGACTTTATAGCCGTCCGAGGCATATACTTCAAGCCATGGGGTCCAAGCTCAATAGCCCACTTAGCTATCCTGCCCGTGGCTTCTCTGTTTTGAATAATATCCCCCAAGGGAGCAGAACTAACCACAGTGATGGGATGACCGAGGAAATATTGCTTCAACTTGCGGCTAGCCATGAACACGTCGTAAACCAATTTCTGCCAATGTGGGTATCTCTGCTTGGATTCAATGAGCACCTCACTGACATAATAAACCGGCCTTTGAGTCGGATACTCCTTGCCTGACTCTTTCCTTTCAACCACAATTGCCACACTGATAGCTCTATTGTTTGCAGCCACATATAAAAGCAAGGGCTCCTTCTCAATAGGAGCTGCAAGAACCGGCGGCTCAGCCAGCTGTTTCTTAAGCGACTCAAACGCCTCATTGGCAGCATCACTCTAGACAAAGTTATCTGTCTTCTTCATCATTTGATACAAAGGGATAGCCTTTTCTCCCAGCTGGCTGATAAACCGGCTCAAAGCTGCAATCCGACCTGCCAACCGCTGGACGTCATTGATACATGCCGGCTTAGCGAATGAAGTGATAGCCTTGATTTTCTCCGGGTTAGCTTCAATGCCTCTCTCAGAAACCAGGAAACCCAATAGTTTGCCTGCTGGCACGCCGAAGACGCATTTGGCTGGGTTAAGCATCATTTTATTGACCCGGAGATTGTCAAAGCTTTCTTTCAAATCATCTATCAAAGTCTCTTTCTTCCTGGATTTCACAACAATATCATCCACATAGGCGTGAACATTGCGTCTGATCTGGTCATGGAGGCAATTCTGAACGCACCGTTGGTAAGTCGCCTGGGCACTCTTTAGCCCAAAGGGCATAGACACATAGTAGAAGGCTCCAAAGGGAGTGATGAAAGCTGTCTTCTCCTGGTCCTTAACTGCCATTTTAATCTGATGATAACCAGAGTAAGCATCCAAAAAGCTCAAACGCTCACAACCCGCCGTAGCATTAATAATCTGATCAATACGAGGGAGAGCAAAAGGGTCAGCCAGACAGGCCTTATTAAGGTCTGTATAATCCACACACATACGCCAAGTGCCGTTTTTCTTAAGCACCAGCACCGTGTTAGCTAACCACTCAGGATGAAAAACCTCAATGATGAATCCAGTGGCCAAGAGCCGGGCCACTTCTTCACCAATTACCTTGCGCCTCTCTTCATTGAAACGACGAAGAAACTGCTTGACCGGTTTAAATCTTGGATCAACATTAAGAGTGTGCTCAGCGAGTTCCCTCGGTACACCTGGCATGTCAGAAGGTTTCCATGCGAAGATGTCCCGGTTCTCACGGATAAACTCGATGAGCGCGCTTTCCTATTTCGGATCCATATTGGCACTTATACTGAACTGTTTGGATGAGTCACCAGGAACAAAATCGACCAACTTAGTGTCATCTGCCGACTTAAATTTCAACAGGGGGTCATTCTCTGTAGTTGGCTTCTTCAAAGGTGTCATATCCGCCGGGTCAACATTATCCTTATAAAACTTCAACTCCTCGGTGGCACAGGCCGACTCAGCATACGCAGCATCACCCTCTTCACAATCCAGAGCAATCTTCCTATCACCGTGCACCATGATGGTGCCCTTATGACCCGGCATTTTAAGTTGTAAATAAACATAACAAGGCCGTGCCATGAACTTGGCGTAAGCCGGCCGCCCGAACAAGGCGTGATACGGGCTTTTGATCTTGACCACCTCAAAGGTTAATTTTTCAACTCTGAAATCATGGTCATCTCCAAAGGCTACCTCCAGGGTTATCTTACCCACTGGATATGCTGACTTACCAGGCACCATCCCATGGAAAATAGTAGAAGACGTCTGAAGATCTTTGTCAGACAAATTCATGCGACGAAAAGTATCATAATAAAGGATATTGATACTACTGCCCCCATCCATGAGTACTTTTGTAAGCTTATATCCTCCTACCTGAGGAGCCACCACCAATGCCAACTGACCTGGATTATCAACCCGAGGCGGGTGGTCCTCACGACTCCATACGATGGTCTGCTCAGACCACCTTAAATAATGAGGTACCGTCGGCTCAACCGAGTTTACTGCCCTTTTATGGAGCTTCTGATCCCGCTTACATAAACTCGTGGTGAAAATGTGGTACTGTCCACTATTCAACTGCTTCGGGTTACTCTGATAACCAGACTGCTGCTGCTGATTCCCTTGACCAGATTGCTGATTAAAGCCACCTTGATTGCCTTGGCCCTGGAAGCCAGAGTTTGAACCGCCACCACCAAAGCCAGGCCCATGAGAGCCGGGTCCTGAACCGCCATTCGGGCCATGATTGTTCTGGAAAAAATTGGAATTCCTATATTCCTTCATGATGAAGCAATCCTTCCACAGATGAGTGGCCGGCTTCTCGTGCGTACTATGCTTTGGACAAGGCTGATTCATCATTGCCTCGAGGTTAAATTTTGGCCCCCAAACCGGGCCGGCTTTCCCTTGCGACGCTGATTATTATTCTGCGTATTGGTGTTAGCCACAAAGTCTAAGTTGCCATCAGCCTTGCGCTTACCATTGCCGCCTTGACCTGCTGGGTTATGCTGCTGCCCTTTCGTATTGCTGCTTCTTTTTCCCTTACCCGGCTTCTCATCATCAGACTCGGGGTCCTTGGTACTATCAGAGTCGGCATACTTGACGAGAGCCGCCATGAGCTCCCCCATGTCGTTGCAGTGGCGTTTAAGCCGCCCCAGCTTCTGCTTAAGGGGAAGGAAACGACAATTCTTCTCCAACATCAGGACCGCTGAACCAGCGTTGATACTGTCCGACGAGTGTATAATAGTTGAGATCCGGTGCACCCAATGTGTTGTTGACTCGCCTTCACCTTGGACACAAGAATCCAAATCCAGGATTGACATAGGTTGCTTGCATGTGTCTTTAAAATTTTGTATGAAACGAGCTTTCAACTCTGCCCATGATCTAATGGAGTTAGCAGGGAGCCCCTTCAGCCAAGTACGAGCCGGCCCATCCAACATCATGGTGAAATACTTAGCACATGCAGCATCACTAACATCTAGCATCTCCATGGCCATCTCATAGCTCTCGATCCAAGCCTCAGGGGGCTGATCCGCTGTATAATTAGGCACCTTACGAGGGCCCTTGAAATCCTTAGGCAAACGCTCATTGCGTAGAGCTGGCACTAAACATGGCACACCCAAAGTTCTGGAGGTCACTCCTGCCTCCACCGATGCAGATGGATAAACCGGTGACTGTTGTTGAGCCGCCAGCTGAGCCGCCAGCTCAGCCTCCCGACGCGCTCTGCCTTGATCCACCAAGGCCTGAGCATCACCACCACCGCGCGCCGGGTTATGACCACGAGGCTGGTTATGGCGCTGTTCACTGCTTGAAACCGCTGGCGACTCAATACGTCGGCTATAACTCCGGCTTGGCCGAGGGGTTGAGTGAATCCTTTCGCGACTATACGAATAAGCCGCCTGCTGATCCAACGCCGTCTGAAGAAGCTCTCTAACCCTCCGTGTCTCTATCGCAGCTGATGACTCGCCTTCAACTGGCAGGGCCGCCAATCGCGTTGCCGCAGCAATCATATTATCCAAAGGGTTAGAATAATGACCCGGAGGTGTTGGAACATGCGGAGGCGGGGTATTATTCAAACGAGGCGGGTCCATCGCGCGCGGCTGAACCGGCGTTCCGGTCACAGGTGCTTCGACCGCCCGGTTCACCGCCGGCGGGTCACTGGTTCCTACTCCAGGCATGTTGAAGAGGTTCCTTGCCTCATAAACCGGGGGTAGTCGACTCTGGTGCCTCCTCCTCATGATCTCGTTTGAAGCGTTCTGATCCAATGTGAGCCGGAAGGAGTTTGCCTGAATCCGTTGTGCTTGGGCGTCCAAAGCAGCCCGCTCAGCGGCCATCCTAGCATTTTCAGCTGCCAGTTCCTCCTTGGCTTGGGCGATCTCATCTCGCACCTTCGCCACATCCACCTTATGCTGCTCCTGAGTATCCGGGGTTACCTCCACCCCCATTAAAGTCGCCAAAGCTTCCAACAATTTTGTGAGAACTTGAGCCGATGGGCGCGCAGAACCGCTAGCACCAGCCGCCGCCGCAGCTGTTGAACTGGAGGTTATAGCCGCGGCGGTTGTCGAACCAAGAGCCGGCTGTGTACCGGCCATGAAAATCACGACCCTGTTCGGCGGCTCATAGGGGTCCGGAATACTGTCACCATCGGAACAGCCCCCAAGCCGACCGTCTTGCAGTTGATACATTGAGTTGGTCTCGCCGGTTGACGACTCACCATCAGACTAGATGGCCGTCTCACCACCAGATACAGATCCTTCCTCCAATTTCGCCCCATGGATAAATCCAACAAAGGTGCGCTTCACAACGGGTTGAACCCGGGTGGGTCGTGCACGCTGAGCCGTCTTGATGACGTCGGTGCAGGTGTCCGGCTCAGGGCCCGGTTCGCCGATCTTGCCGATGAAGACGTGGATTCCACCGAAGGGGACCCGGTACCCATACTCAATTGAGCCGGCCTCGGGGCTCCAGCCTGCATCATCGATGTAGAGCTTGCCGCGATGACTCTTGGTCATCCGGCCCACAACGTATCCCTTAAGCCCTGCGAAGCTGCCTTTCAAGAACTCGAAACTACCGTGCGCCAGCCCCACGGTGGGCGCCAACTGTCGTGGAATTGTCACGGCAGATGTCCTAGTATAAGGACTTAGGTGTGGAGCCATCGCGACGAGGTTAGCTTGAAGGGGTTAAAATGGGACAAGGGACACAGAGTTTACCCAGGTTCAACCCCTCTCAACGAGGTAAAGGCCTACTCCTGCTTTAGGTTGTATTTCTTGGGTTTCGATTACCAGGGAGCGAATACGCTTGACCTAGTTCTCGACTTGTTCTCTCTCTCCCCCTAACCCGCCACCGGGGCACCCCTTTATATACACAGGCTGGTGCCCGGCGGCTTACAGAGTCCCGGCCGGCTCATACACAACGTGTTCGGCTCGGTAACAGAACTACACTTTCCTTAACGTATAAGTTAAACATATGGCGGTTTACGCCCGCGGGCCTCAAGTCTCCTCCGGGTCTTGGGCCTTCAATAAGCTTGCTTCATGAACCGCCATCTCTTCTTGGGCCTCTTCATTATGAACCGCCAGTGGCATGACCCGGCCCCTCCTGGGCGGGTCATACCCAATAGCTATATCCCCAACACCATGGAAATGCCATAATAGGTAGGTATGATGGCTGTTTTGAGGAAGGGTATATGGTGGGTTTAATGCACCGGTGAAAGTTGCGCAGTACTAGAGAGGCTAGCAATGGTGGAAGGGTGAGAGTGCGTATAATCCATGGACTCAACATTAGTCATAAAGAACTCACATACTTATTGCAAAAATTTATTAGCCATCAAAACAAAGTACTATAATGCATGCTCCTAGGGGGATAGATTGGTAGGAAAAGACCATCGCTCGTCCCCGACCGCCACTCATAAGGAAGACAATCAAAAAATAAATCATGCTCCGACTTCATCACATAACGGCTCACCATACGTGCATGCTACGGGAATCACAAACTTTAACACAAGTATTTCTACCAATCCACAATTACTCACTAGCATGACTCTAATATCACCATCTTTATATCCCAAAACAAATTCAAGGAGTCAAACTTCTCATCTATTCAATGTTCTTTATATGAAAGTTTTTATTATATCCCTCTTGGATACCGATCATATTAGGACTAAATTCATATCCTAAGCAAATTACCACACTGTTTAAGACTCTCAAAATAATATAAGTGGAGCATGAGAGTTCAACAATTTTTATAAAATAAAGCCACCGCCGTGCTCTAAAAAGATATAAGTGAAGCACTAGAGCAAACTACCTAGCTCAAAAGATATAAGTGAAGCAAATAGAGTATTCTAATAAATTCACAATTAATGCGTGTCCCTCTCAAAAGGTGTGTACAGCAAGGATGATTGTGGCAAACTAAAAATCAAAGACTCATATCATACAAGACGCTCCAAGCAAAACACATATCATGTGGTGAATAAAAATATAGCCTCAAGTAAATTTACCGATGGATTGAAGACAAAAGAGGGGATGCTATCCGGGGCATCCCCAAGCTTAGATGTTTGGTTGTCCTTGAATATTACCTTGGGGTGCCTTGGGCATCCCCAAGCTTAGGCTCTTGCCACTCCTTATTCCGTTGTCCATCAAATCTTTACCCAAAACTTGAAAACTTCACAACAGAAAACTCAACAGAAAACTCATAAGATCCGTTAGTATAATAAAATAAATCACCACTTTAGGTACTGTTGTGAACTCATTATTAATTTATATTTGTGTTATATCTACTTTATTCCAACTTCTCCATGGTTCATACCCCCCCGATACTACCCATAGATTCATCAAAATAAGCAAACAACACATAAAAAATAGAGTCTGTCAAAAACAGAATGGTCTATAGTAATATGAAAATTTCGTATACTTCTGTAACTCCAAAAATTATGAAAAATTAGGAAAAATTAGGAAATTTTTATATCAATCTTTTTAAAAAAATTCAGATCAAAAGCACGTTTCTGTGATTTTCTAAATTTCTGGCAATGAGCGCAAAAGTTTCTGTTTTTCAGCAAGATCAAATCAACTATCACCGTAGACCATCCCATAGGTCTTACTTGGCTCAAACACTAATTAAAACACCAAAACACAATTATTACAGAGGTAATAATGTGCATTTATTAAAAAACATAACCAAAAACAAAAAACATAAAAAATAAAATTGGGTTGCCTCCCAACAAGCGCTATTGTTTAACGCCCCTAGCTAGGCATAAAACATAGATCTAGGTATTGTCATCTTTGGTATGCAATCCATAAGTAGCCCTCATAATAGATTCATATGGCAAATTAATTTTCTTTCTTGGAAAGTGTTCCATGCCCTTCCTTAACATAAATTGAAATCTAATATTTCCTTCTTTCATATCAATAATTGCACTAATCAATCTAAGGAAAGGTCTACCAAGAATAATAGGACATGTAGGATTGCAATCTATATGAAGCGAAATAAAATCTACGGGCATATAATTCCTATTTGCAACAATAAGAATATCATTAATCCTTCCCATAGGTTTCTTAATAGTGGAATCCGCTAGATGCAAATTCAAAGAACAATCATCAAATTTACGGAAACCTAGCACATCACATAAAGTTTTTGGAATCGTGGAAACACTAGCACCCAAATCACACAAAGCATTGCACTCATAATCTTTAGTTTTAATCTTAATAGTAGGTTACCACTCATCATAAAGCTTTCTAGGGATAGAAACTTCCAACTCAAGTTTTTCTTCAAAAAATTTCATCATAGCATCAACGATATGTTTAGTAAAAGCTTTATTTTGGTTATAAGCATGAGGTGAATTTAACATGGATTGCAACAAGGAAATACAATCTATCAAAGAGCAATTATCATAATTAAAGTCCTTGAAATCCAAAAGAGTGGGTTCATCGCTACTTAAAGTTTTGACCTCTCCAATCCCACTTTTATCAAAATTTTCATTAGGATCTTTGAACTCCAAATTATTGGGACGCCTTCTAGCTAAAGTTGACTCATCTCCAGTCCCATATTTATCAATATTTATATTAGCAAACAAAGATTCAATAGGAGTCACACCAATCACTTTAAGATCCTCATCATTATTATCACAAGAAATAGAAGAACACGCTTTTACAAACCAATCTCGCTTAGCACGCATCCTAGCGGTTCTTTCTTTACATTCATCCATAGAAATTTTAATAGCTTTTAGAGAATCATTAATATCATGCTTGGGTGGCATAGATCTAATCTTCAAAGAATCAATCTCAAGAGAAATTCTATCAACATTCCTAGCCAAATCATCAATCTTAAGCAATTTTTATTCTACCATAGCATTGAAATTCTTTTGAAAATTAATGAAATCTTTAATATTATTCTCAATATCAGAGGGTATTTTACTATAATTTCCATAAGAATTGTTGTAGGAATTACCATAATTATTAGAGGAATTACTACGAAACGACCTAGGGTTGAAATTACCTCTATACGCATTATTACCAAAATTGTTCCTACCAACAAAATTCACATCCATAGATTCATTAATATTCTCAATCAAAGTGGACAAACGCATATCATTAGGATCAATAGGAGTACTCTTAATAGCAAAAAATTTCATAAGTTCATCCATCTTTCCACTCAAAGTATTAATTTCTTCAATTGCATGCACTTTTTTACTAGTGGAAGATCTTTCGGTATGCCATTGAGAGTAATTTGCCATAATATTATATAGGAGTTTAGTAGCTTCTCCTAATGTAATTTCCATAAAAGTACCTCCCACGGCGGAATCTAAAAGATTTCTAGATGCAAAATTCAATCTAGCTTAAATTTTTTGTATGATCATCCATAAACTTAAACCATGAGTAGGGCAATTTCTTATCATCAATTTCATCCTCTCCCAAGATTGTGCAACATGTTCATGATCAAGTTCCTTAAAATTCATTATATCATTCCTAAGGGAGATGATCTTAGCGGGAGGAAAATACTTGGAAATAAAAGCATCTTTACAATTGTTCCATGAATCAATATTATTTTTAGGCAAAGATGAAAACCAAGTTTTAGCACGATCTCGTAGTGAGAATGGAAATAGCTTCAATTTAACAATATCATTATCCACATATTTTTTCTTTTGCATATCACACAACTCAACAAAAGTATTTAGATGGGATGCGACATCTTCACTAGGAAGACCAGAAAATTGTTCTTTCATAACAAGATTCAACAAAGCGGCATTAATTTCATAAGATTCCGCACTAGTGGCGGGAGCAATCGGAGTACTAATAAAATCATTATTGTTAGTATTGGAAAAGTCACACAATTTGGTATTTTCTTGAGACATCGTGACAAAGCAAGCAATCTAGCACTTAAGCAAACGAAAAGACGAATGAAAGAAGGGCGAATAAAAAGGCAAATATTTTTGTGTTTTTCTGAAAACATTTTAGAAGTGGGGGAGAGGAAAACGAGAGGCAAATGGCAAATAATGTAAGTGAAAGAGATGAGAGTTTATGATAGGTACTTGGTAGGCTTGATGTAGAACCTCCCCGGCAACGGCGCCACAAATTCTTCCTGCTACTTCTTGAGCTTGCGTTAATTTTTCCCTTGAAGAGGAAAGGGTGATGCAGCAAAGTAGAGATAAGTATTTCCCTCAGTTAAGAACCAAGGTATTAATCCAGTAGGAGGCATAAGCAAGTCTCCAATCTATGCACCTGCACAAACTAACAAACACTTGCACACAACGTGAAAAAGGGGTTGTCAATCCCTTCACGGTCACAAACAAGAGTGAGATATAATAGAGATAGGTATAAAAGATAAATAAAAGATCAAACTAAAGTAAATATCAATAAAGTGCAGCAAGGTATTTTTGGGTTTTTTGGTTTATAGATCTGAAAATATATGATGGAAAATAGACCCGGGGGCCATAGGTTTCACTAGTGGCTTCTCTCTTGAAGATAGCATACGGTGGGTAAACAAATTACTGTTGAGCAATTGATAGAAAAGTGCAAATTTATTATGATATCTAAGGCAATGATCATGAATATAGGCATGACGTCCATGACAAGTAGACCGACTCCTGCCTGCATCTACTACTATTACTCGACACATCAACCGCTATCTAGCATGCATCTAGAGTATTAAGTTCATAATAACGGAGTAACGCCTTAAGTAAGATGACATGATGTAGAGGGATAAACTCAAGCAATATGATATAAACCCCATATTTTTATCCTTGATGGCAACAATACAATACGTGCCTCGCTACCCCTTCTGTCACTGGGTGAGGACACCGCAAGATTGAACCCAAAACTAAGCACCTCTCCCATTGCAAGAATAACCAATCTAGTTGGCCAAACCAAACTGATAGTTCGAAGAGAAATACAAAGATATCTTAATCATGCATAAAAGAGTTCAGAGAAGACTAAATAATATTCATAGGTAATCTGATCATAAATCCACAATTCATCGGATCTCAGCAAACACACCGCAAAAAAGTATTACATCGAATAGATCTCCATGAACATCGAGGAGAACATTGTATTGAAGATCAACGAGAGAGAAGAAGCCATCTAGCTACTAGCTATGGATCCATAGGTATGTGGTAAACTACTCACGCATCATCGGAAGGGCAGCCAGGTTGATGTAGAGGCCCTCCGTGATCGAATCCCCCTCCGGCAGATCGTCGGAAAAGGCCCCAAGATGGGATCTCACGGGAATAGAGGCTTGCGGCGGCGGAAAAGTATTTTGGTGGGCGCTTCTGATGTTTGGGGAATATTTTGGAATTTATAGAGGTGGAACTAGGGTTAGAGGACCTCCGAGGGGCCCACAAGCCAGGGGTGCCCCCCTGGGGCGCGCCCTGCAGGCTTGTGGCCTCCTCGAGACTCCTCTGGCCCTCTCTCCAAGTTACGTAGGTGTCTTTTAGTCCAAGAAAAATCACCACGAAAGTTTTATTCTGTTTGGACTCCATTTGATATTCTTTTTCTATAAAACTCAAAAACAAGGAAAAACAGAAACTGGCACTAGGCTCTAGGTTAATAGGTTAGTCCCAAAAATAATGGAAAATAGCATATTAATGCATATAAAACATCCAAAATAGATAATATAATAGCATGGAACAATAAAAAATTATAGATACGTTGGAGACGTATCAGGGGTCCATAAGGAAATCCAAGGAAAAAAATCATATGCTCGTCCCATGGGAAGTAGTGACTTCACATAAGGGGTGTGGGAAATAAAATCTATTGGAATTTAACAAACATAGCATTGCTCATTCAAGCAATTCATGAAAGATTAGTCATTATTACAAGGAAGAGAGATTTCACATGCAAAGATACTATCTTGGACATCTTTGATGATTGTGAACCCTCATTAAATATTTAAACACTTGATCAAATAGTTGACATTGGATAAGGAAGACAACGTAATGAGTCATGTTTGTGTATATTTGCATAGAAGTTATATTGTCATGGATCCTCCAACATGTGGTGTTTTTATAATCTTTGCCAGCCAAAAACTTCTGTAGTAAGTAGAGATACCACTTCTGCATCCAAAAACCATAAACCCAGTTTCTTCCCATAAGATTCCACCATAACTACCTATGGATTGAGCAAGATCCTTCAAGTAAGTTGTCTCCTGTGCATGCAATAAAAATTTATGTAAATATGCATGATCTTTTATTGTAAGAGAAATAAGTTGTGTACAAACTTATGATGATGAAGTAATAAAAGCGACAGACTACTCAATAAAGGTCATTATAATAAGGGGCAATACTAAAGTGATGTTCCTTTGCATGAAGAGTTTGCACATCCAACCTAAAAGCACTTGACAACCTCTGCTTCCCTCTGCGAAGAGCTTATCTTTTACTTTTTTGTTAAAACTTTACTTTCATGCATGAGTCAAAAGATTTTCCTCTATTCCAACCTCAAATACTCTCCACTTGGCAAACATTATGTGGCGGGGAAAGATCCAGGCACATATATCTAGTTGAATATATATGATCATGAGTTATTATGTTGACAATTATCCCTTAGGTAAATAAGTTGGGAGATGAAACATTAAACTCCCATCTTCCTTTGTGTCTAATTGAAATAGTTTGTTCTAAAAATATGATTTGAGTACCAACAATCATTAGAAGACTATATGATATTTGAGTATGTGAATTTTGCTAAACAAAATCTCTTACATAGACTATTCTGGAAAATATGATGAATTGCAATTGTTTGATGACTACAAACATAGTTTGTCGAGTTTCAAGAGAGTTTACAGTTTACACCTCAAAATGTGAATAGCTTGTTACTTGATTATGAGATGTTTTATGAATAAGATTTGTTGTTCATGGTATATAATGATAATTATAAATGTTATGCTGCCATTTCTGTATTTTCTTTTATTGACACCTCTCTCTATAAACCCGTGGTCATGTTTACCGAGTTTGGTATTCGCTTGAGGATATACGTCCATTTTGCATCATTGTTTCCTACTTTATTTATCTTATTTTGATGTTATATTTCATATTATGATGCAATTCTAATGCCTTTTCTCTCTTAAAATGGAAAATACATCAAGACAGGGGGATTACCGGCAACTGGAATTCTGACCTGAAAAGGCTACAATGGAGATAGCAATTCTCTGGAGCTCATACGAAACGTGGATTTTTGGATATTTATTTTGTAATATATAGAAAATACTGGAACAAAGAAGTACCGAAGAAGAGCCATAGGGGGCCCATAAGGACAGGGCGCGACCACCCCCTGTCCACGTCACCTGGACTTATGGGGCCCTTGTGGTCCCCTCCCAATGTTCTTTTGCTATATATTTCCATTTTACCTAGAATATTAAATAAGGAGTTTCAGGACTTTCCGCCTCCGTCTAGAGGTGGAACCATGGCAGGAGAACTTTTGTTCTCCAGTGGAACGATTCTGCCAGGGATACTTCCCTCCAAGAGGGGGAAATCGGAGCCTTCATCATCACCAATGCTCTCCTCATCATGGGAATCATCATCTTCGTCAACATCTTGACCAACACCATCTGATCTATAAACCCTAGTTCATCTCTTGTGTTCATTCTTTGTATCAAACCTCAGATTGGTACCTCGGGTGCTAGTAGTGTTGATTATATCCTGTAGTTGATGATAGTTGGTGTCGGTGTCAAAACCGGCGGATCTCGGGTAGGGGGTCCCGAGCTGTGATCTAGGATCGATGGGGAACAAGGGACGAGGTATTTACCCAGGTCCGGGTCCTCTCGAAGAGGTAAAACCCTATGTCCTGCTTGATTGTATTTGATGTATGGTATGGTTACAGAGTTGATCTACCTCGAGATCAGGTGAGCTAAACCCTAAGGCAATGAGGTGATGAATGTAGCTCTAGCCCTAAAGACTAAAACCCTCCGGTTTATATAGGTACCAATAGGGTTAGGGTTACACACGATCGGTTACAAAGAGAGGAAGATCCTACCTAATCTTGACTTGGAGGACACACCATGGCTCCGAAGATACCTTATCCGGTCATGGATCCGCACTCCATCTTGGGCCCCATAATAGCCCATCAATCTGGCACAAACATAACAGGCCGGCAGCCCGAGGGCCCCTTAATCCAGGACTCCCTTAGTAGCCCCCGAACTTGCCTCCAACGCCAGAGCTTGAGTTTGGCAACCGCACACCTCGTGGTCTTCGGCTTGCGAGGTGAGTTCTTCATTGTGTCTTGTACATGCTCGGAGTCAAGTGGTGTTCGGAATCTGAAGCGTCGATTTTACTTAGCTCCGAAGGCAAAAACCGTTCCAGTGCGAATAGTGTCCTCATCTGACAACTTTTTCCTCTTTAACGAAGGGTCGCGACCGGTCATAATACTGATTGGCCTGACTGTTCTCGATGCGCGGCTCGAGGCCACCCCCCTATTGGCATGTCCCATTAAGGCAGAGATCGTGCCCTGTTTTTTAGGGGATATGATCAATGATCTAGATTCCCCACCTGCGCATAACGTCGCGAGAGTATCGGGAAGTGGAGAAGCCCACGACGTGAAAAGAGGAACCCTTGGCACTCCCGTGGCCTATAAAGAGGGGGATTGCTACAGTTAGCATCCTACGCCTTCTTCCACCTTCCGCTGCTGCTTGCACAATCTTCCAGAGCTCTAGCACCCTGTCTCCTTGCTCTGCGATGAATCTCATCCTGCCCTCTCCATCCATGGCCGGATCCGGTGCAAACGGCAAGTGGGATCTCTCCGTCGTCACCAACAACGACATTCTGGAGCTAAAGCAGGCCGGCTACTTGTCAGCCGACGTCGCTCACCGGGCCCCTGAAAAGGGCCAGCTCATTCCCATGCCCAAGCCATGCGAGAGGGTTGTGTTCCTCCCCCATTTCATCCGGGGGCTTGGATTTCCCCCACATCCTTTCATGAGGGGGTTGATGTTCTTCTACGGGCTAGATTTCCATGATCTAGCCCCCAACTCCCTCCTCCACATCTCAGCCTTCATCACCGTCTGCGAGGGCCTCCTCCGAGTCTAGCCGCACTTCGTCCTATGGCTGAAGGTGTTCAAAACATCAAGCCCAAGGTGGTTGGCAGTGCCCAGGCAGATTGCGGCGGGGCTATGATCAGCAAGCTGACTCGGGTCCAGTGGCCGGAGGGCAGGTTCATTGACAACGTCAAGGTGTGGCAAAAAGAGTGGTTTTACATTACGGAACCAAGGGAAGCTACGTGGACGGCAACTCCCAAATTCAGATCCGAACCCCCGGAAAGATTGGCCTCATGGACTACAAAGAGTCCGGACTGGGGGTCCACTGCAGACGTGAAGCTGCTGCAGAAGCTCGTTGTCAACGTGTCGTCAACGTGATGGAGACAGGCGCCAAACTGACCAACGTGGTCCAGATAATGCTCAAGCGCCGGCTCCTCCCTTGCCAGCAAGGGCCGACCCGATGTGGGCATACAAGCCCGAAGACCCAGCCACCGTGCAGTTCCTCTTCGGCACAACCCACGACAAGGGGTGGGGTCTGCTGTTCAAGCCTCAAGAGGAGTGGCCGGAAGAGGAGGAGGACATCGGCCTTGACGCGGCGACCCCCCCGACGGAGGTGAGTAGTCTTTCCCCTGACATGTGTTCAGATAATCATACCGTGCATAGTTTGTTCTACACCCCCCTTTACGGATCTTTGCAGGGCTGGCTCAAAAATTCCGAGAAGATCAGCAGTGAGGCGCCGCTGCCCGAGAAGCCCCGATCGGCTCAGTTAGAAAAGCTGCTGGCTGTGGTGCCTTACAAGGCGCCCGACAAGAAGGGCAAGAAGAAGAAGGATGTGCAGGAGGCCAGGGAGGGCCTCCGCCGAAGAGCTCATCCAGACACCCGGTCTGGAAGTGCTGCAGCCCCGTCAGCTCAGGATGGGGACGAAGACGAGGACGAGGAGGAAGCGCCTCCTCGCACTCCAAGAAGAGGGCGGCGTCCGAAGATGCCGAGGAGGTACAACCCCCTCAGGCCCCGAAGAGGCAGTGTCGGCCTAAGGTGGTCCTGCCTGACAGCTTGGACTCCGATGAGGAGTCCGAAGCGTCCGAAAAGGTTCTGGAGAAGGAACCTAGGGTCAAGCCCCCAGCTGCCAAGTGCGTACTTTGACGTTTTTAGTTTCTTTATTTTTATCAATCCCTTACTCCTGGAAGCTGAACATGTGTCGTCACAGCCCACCGCACGGCCATCCCGCCGAGCAAACCTCGGAAGGGACATCCCTGCCCCCTGAACTGGCGGACAGCGGGTCGCGCTCTGCACCTCCCCTGATCCCCGAAGAGGCCGGGGAAGTGCTGTCTCGAAAGACCCCTCCCCCTCCGAACACAGGGGAGGAGGGTGACACGGTCATGGACGAGGTTGACGCCTCGCTTGCCAAGGATCAGGAGGGTGAGACCCTTCTGGCGAATGCGGAAGGAAGGTCCAGACCATCCGGACCCCCTCAGTCGTCTGTACCTGAGCCCCCAAGGCACTCGACGGTACCGGTCCCTTCCTCCAAAGAGGGAGGGGTTGAGGTCCCAACGCGAGAGGGGTGCCTTCAAAAAGGGACCTTGAGATGTAAACCTGCCATTGTAGCTTGATGCTGAGCGAGTCCGGAGCCCTACCCGTTATCGTCCGAGGACATGGCGATATAATAATTCGGTTGAGCCGAACACATGGTGTTACAGGCCCCCACGACCGCCCATGGCATCTTTAGCGCGAAGTTGTGCTAATGAGGCACATAACGCGTGGGGAAGGCGGGCGTACCGTGGGGGGGCGTCTCCCTATTTGCGGCAAACGCAGGCGGGTTCCCATGACGGGGATTGGGCTCGAGCCTGTTTAAGTGTATCTTTTGCCTTTACGGCGGGCTGATACCTTGGCCTATTGGCGACGAACTGGTCTTCGGCTGCCAGTGCTGTAGTGTGCTCCTCAGTCCGGAGCGAGCATTCCGTGTTGCCGTTTATCGTGATGACGCCTGCAGGCCCAGGCATTTTTAGCTTGAGGTATGCGTAGTGTGGGACAGCGTTGAACTTGGCAAACATCGTTCGGCCGAGGAGGGCATTATAGCCACTGCGGAATGGGGCGATGTCGAAGATCAAGTCTTCGGAGCGGAAGTTGTCTGGAGAGCCGAATACTACTTCCAGTGTTACCGTGCCTGAGCATCGGGCCTCTACACCCGGAATAACCCCCTTAAAGGTGGTGTGGCTGGGTTTGATCCTTGATGGATCGATCCCCATTTTCCTCACTGTGTCTACGTAAATCTGATTGAGGCTACTGCCTCCGTCCGTTAGGACTCTTGTGAGGTGGTACCCATCGATAATGGGGTCAAGTACCAGGGCCGCCGATCCACCGTGACGGATATTGATCGGGTGGTCCCTGCGGTCAAAGGTGATCGGGAAAGCCAACCACGGGTTGAACTTCAGCGCTACGGGCTCGACGACATACACATCCCGCAGCACGCGCTTCCTCTCTTTCCTTGGTATGTGGGTGGCATAGATCATATTCACCTTCTTGACCTCGAAAGGGAAGGGTTTTTGGCCTCCACTGTTCGGCCTGCGTGGCTCATCGTCGTCCTCGCTTCGTTGGCTTTTGCCCGAGTCTTCGGTTGTAAGCTTGCCGGCTTGCTTTATCACCCAACAATTGCGGTTGGTGTGGTTAGCGGGCTTTTCGGTGGTGCCATGAATCTGGCAGGGCCTGTCCAGGATTGCGTCCAATTTAGTTGGCCCATCCTAATTACCTTTAGAGGGCTTTTTTCGTGACCCGGACTTCGGATTACGGAATCCGGCATTTAGTGCCGTCTTGTCGGTTTCGCCGTCGTTGTGGCAACGCTTGTTCTTGTTGCGCCGTGGCTTTCCATTCCCGTCCCGGACCTCGGAGGTGCCGGGGGCTTTCGGGTTGGTGCTTCTACGAGCCAACCAACTATCCTCCCCGGCACAGAAACGGGTCATGAGGGAGGTAAGCGCCGCCATTGTCTTTGGCTTGTCTTGGCCGAGCTGCCTTGCCAGCCATTCGTCTCGAATACTGTGTCTGAAGGCGGCTATGGCTTCGGCATCCGGACAGTCGATGATTTGGTTCTTCTTGGTCAAAAACCGGTTCCAGAATTGCCGGGCTGACTCGCCGAGTTGCTGGATTACGTGGCTCAGGTCATCGGCGTCCGGGGGCGGACATAAGTACCCTGAAAGTTGGCTCGAAAAGCGTCCTCCAGCTCCTCCCAGCATCCTATAGAGTCTTCGGGGAGGCTGTTTAACCAGTGTCAAGCCGGACCTTTGAGCTTCAATGGTAGGTATTTGATGGCATGAAGGTCATCTCCTCATGCCATGTGAATGTGTAGTAAGAAGTCTTCTATCCATACGGCCGGATCCGTCGTCCCATCGTAGGGCTCGATATTTACGGGCTTGAAGCCCTCCGGGAATTGGTGCTGCATCACTCTATCTGTGAAGCACAGAGGGTGAGCGGCGCCCCTGACTCGGGCTACGTCGCGCCGGTGACCATCTGTCATCCGGGCTCGCTGTTGTTCCCGAGCTCTGTCATTTCGGTCTAGCCAAGCTTGGTAACTGTCCCGTCGATAGGGAGAGTTGTCTTTGGGTCCATAGATGGATCTTGTCAGACCCGCGTGGGCATCTAGGTCGCGTCGTAGGTCGTACTCACAGGCAGGCCGGACCGGCTCCTTGCCTGGATGGCAAGGTGGAGTGGGAGGTTGTTCGGTTTTACCGGCCGGCCTATCCCATTGTCGAGGGGGGCGGTCAGGCTCATCCGCTTTAGTGTGCCGTGCAGGTGCTGGTTCTATGGCCTCATCGTCGAATTGCGGTAGAAGCTTTCGCATTGGGTAGCTTTTGGTCTGCCGCTCGCAGCCGTACCCTTCTTCGGTAGCTAGGACTTTAGTCCATCTGTCATTGAGGGTGTCTTGCTCGGCCTTTATTCTCTGTTGCTATTTTTTCAGGCTACGCGCGGTGGCAATGAGCTGCCGTTGGAACCGCTCCTGTTCCAGCGGGGCTTCGGGGATGATGAAATCCTCTTCGCCCAAGCTAACCTCCTCTTCGGAGGGAGGGAAGTAGTTGCTATCTTCGGAGTCACCGAGGTATTCTAGGTTGAGCGGGTCTTCCCCCTCTTGATCGGCTTGAGGTTGCTCGTCGACGCCGTGGTCCTTGAGGTTGTCTGTGTTATCCGGAGTGTCATTCTCTCCGGTGTCCGTGTTGCTTGCGTGGCTTTGGCGTGCCTTGGAGCGACGGCGTTGTCTGCGGCGCTTGTGCGGCTCATCGCCGGGCTTGCCGCTATCCTTCCTGGGGGTGCCGTCATCTTTTGGAGTGTCCACCATGGAAATGTCGTAAGTGGACGTGGCCGTCCAGCGGCCAGTGACAGGAGGTGCGACGTCGGTGTAGACGGTAGCTCCGCTGCCCTCGTCCATGGAATAGGCGTTTTCCAAAGTGTAGTCCAACATGTCGGTTAAGTCCTCGACCGTGGCTACGAGGTGGGTGGTGGGTGGGACGCAAAATCCCCCGAAGCATGTCTCAAAGGGCTGCTGAATGCGAGCTGAGGGCGGATCCTCCCGAATAGCCATCATCTGGATTCGGTCCAACGCCTCGCTTATTAAAGTGAGGGTCGTCGGACTGGTATGCAGTGGCCGCAGGGGGCCGGCTTCCGATGTGATGGGGCAAGGGCTGATCGGGGCCAGAGCTGGATCCTGGTCTTCGAGGGCCGAGTTAAACTCGAGGCCCGGGGCCAGATAGTTGTAAGAAACCGAGGACGAGACCAGGTCTTCGGATATTGCTTCCGTGTTGGGGCTCGAAGTCGAGTTGTCGAGGGGGAGTTCGGCTAGGGGTAACCCCGGCCATCGAACATCGACCCGTCGCCGGGGCTCAAGGCCGTAGGTGTGTCGCAAGGAGAGGGTTCGGCCGAAAATGGCTCTCGGCGTCCGAACCTTGTTTCCGCATTGTGGCCTGAAGGCGGGTCTCCGGCGGATACAGCGGACACGGTCGAGAGGGATTCCTTGCCTCCGTTCGAGGCGGAGACGTCCGAGCTCAAGGCTAGCTATAGGGTGGAGGCCGATCTGTAGATTTGATCGAGGAAGGGTTCATGAGCAGGCGTAGTGAATCCAACGAAAACCAAATCGCCGCGAATGTCCGCGACGTACTCCTGATTGCCGAATCGAATTCGGTGCTCAGGCACGAAGCTATCAATCTGATCTAGATGACCAGTTGGGTTGGCGTGCAGCATGATGCTGCCGAACGCGAAGATTTGGCCGGGAACAAAGAGGTCCTCGGAGCCAACTCCTTCTCCGATGATTAGGCAGGCCATCGGTCCTTTTGGCGACCCAACAATGGAACTCTCAATGAAAGAACCAATGTCGGTGTCAAAACCGGCGGATCTCGGGTAGGGGGTCCCGAGCTGTGGATCTAGGATCGATGGGGAACAAGGGACGATGAACATGGTATTTACCCAGGTTCGGGCCCTCTCGAAGAGGTAAAACCCTACGTCCTGCTTGATTATATTTGATGTATGGTATGGTTACAGAGTTGATCTACCTCGAGATCAGGCGAGCTAAACCCTAAGGCAATGAGGTGATGAATGTAGCTCTAGCCCTAAAGACTAAAACCCCTCCGGTTTATATAGGTACCGGTAGGGTTAGGGTTACACACGATCGGTTACAAAGAGAGGAAGATCCTACCTAATCTTGACTTGGAGGACACACCACGGCTCCGAAGATACCTTATCTGGTCATGGATCCGCACTCCATCTTGGGCCCCATAATAGCCCATCAATCCAGCCCAAACATAACAGGCCGGCAGCCCGAGGGCCCCTTAATCCAGGACTCCCTCAGTTGGTTTACTTGGTGGGAGATTATTATGTTCAGATTGTCAATAATATATTTATACCCACTGATCATGTTCAATATGATAAGTTGTGAGTAGTTCTATTTATTCTCGAGGAGATGGGAGAAGTCTTGTTGCTAGTAATCATGTGAAGTTAATCACTGTTCAATGTTTTGATATTATGATCTGTTGTTCTTCCTCTAGTGGTGTTATGTGAACATTGACTACATGACACTTAACCTTCTTTGGGCCTAGGGAAGGCATTGTGGAATTAGTTTATAGATGATGGGTTGCAAGAGTGATAGAAACCTAAACTCCAGTTTATGAATTGTTCCGTAAGGGGCTATTTTGGATCCATATGTTTAATGCTATTGCTAGATTTATCTTAATTACTTCTCTTGTATCTGCGGATGCTTCATGGAGAGTATAATCATCGGTAGGTATTTGTTCAAGTAAGGGTAGTACCTTAGTTTCGGTCCACCCACATAACATTTGCCAGATTTATTGGCTCTCTTCAGATATTCACAATCGATGTGTAAATCAAGGAAAATAGTTGGCTCGCTCCTGGTGCAGTGAATTCGGTCTCTTATTTTTGAGTAATTCTACATTATGGGTTGGTTTGTGAAGAATTGCAAGCCTGCTCTGCTTAGGGTGATCCATAACCGATGTTCCTTCAACGGTTGCCTAATTTCATTTCTTATGACAAGTGACTATTATGATCTTCAAAGCTTGGTATGGCGAGTAATAGCATACGTAGTTGTCGAGTACTACATCCGTCTAGGTTTATTAGTCCTCTTTGTATTTTGTGCTAAACTTTAACCTTAGATTTGATTAGCAAAATATAAGTTATATGCCATAAAAATTATGTTGGTAGATTCATATTTAAAAGAAGTTTCCAATGATATTATTTTGTTACATATAAATTATATTTTGCTAATTAAATCTATGGTCAAATTTTGACCCAAAATGCAAGGCGAAGGTAGTATAACTCAATCCTGCCCCAAACAATTCCAGTAGATCTGGGGAAGTGCTTGCCGACTAAGAATTTCTTCTGGCTCCTTCTTCATGTCAGACTAAACACAAGGAACATGCTCCAAAGAAAGTCTTTTCACCTTCCCGACTATAATTGTGTCTTATACCAAGAGCAAACAAATGATACACATCTCCACTTATTTTTGGAAGGCCTATTTGCCCAGAGCTGTTAGATGAAGCTTATCCCTAACAAGCTAATAACATTATCTCTTTTCATGAAGTGGAATTGGTTAAAAGGGTCATTGCAAAGGCTTTTTGTTATGATGGTCATCATTCTATCCTACCGGAACTTCTGGAAATAAAGAAATGACAAAAATATTTCATAACAAATATCTTAGCATTGATAATTGGAGCAGAAACCTCAAAGAGGATCTCATTCTAGTTGCCTCACATTAAAAACAAACATCGCCAGAACATCCAATCTTGGATACAACTTGTATTTGTTGGAAATATGCCCTAGAGGCAATAATAAAGTGGTTATTATTATATTTCCTTAATCATGATAAAGGTTTATTATTCATGCTATAATTGTATTGATCGGAAACTTATATACATGTGTGGATACATAAACAAATACCGTGTCCCTAGTAAGCCTCTACTAGACTAGCTCGTTGATCAAAAGATGGTTAAGGTTTCCTAACCATAGACATGTGTTGTCACTTGATAACGGGATCATATCATTAGGAGAATGATGTGCTGGAAAAGACCCATCCGTTAGCTTAGCATATGATCGTTCAGTTTATTGCTGCTGCTTTCTTAATGTCAAATACATATTCCTTCGACCATGAGATCATGCAACTCCCGGATACCGGAGGAATACCTTGTGTGCTATCAAACATCACAACGTAACTGGGTGATCATAAATATGCTCTACAGGTATCTCCGAAGGTGTCTGTTAAGTTGGCATGGATCGAGATTGGGATTTGTCACTCTGTGTGACGGAGTGGTATCTCTGGGCCCTCTCGGTAATACAACATCACAAGAAGCTTGCAAGCAAAGTGACTAAGGAGTTAGTTGCAAGATGATGTATTACATAACGAGTAAAGAGACTTGCCAGTAACGAGATTGAACTAGGTAGGAAGATACCGACGATCGAATCTCGGGCAAGTAACATACCGACGGACAAAGGGAACTACGTATTTGTCATAAAGGTTCGACCGATAAAGATCTTCGTAGAATATGTAGGAACCAATATGGGCATCCAGGTCCCGCTATTGGTTATTGATCGGAGAAGCGTCTCGGTCATGTCTACATCATTCTCGAACCCGAAGGGTCCACACGTTTAATGTTCGTTGACGATATAGTATTATATGAGTTATGTGAATTGGTGACCGAATGTTGTTCGGAGTCCCGAATGAGATCACGGACATGACGAGGAGCTCCGGAATGGTCCGGAGGTAAAGATTGATATATAGGACGATACTATTTGGTCTCCAGAAAGGTTTCGGAATGCATCGGGGTTTTATCGGAGTGTTGGAAGGGGTTCCGGGAGGCCACTGGCACTTGGTGGGCCTCATGGGCCGAAGGAGGGAGGCGCACCAGCCCACTAAGTGTCTGGGCGTGCTCCACCTCCCTTGCCCACGCGCCAGGAAGGAAAGGGGGGGTGCCTAGGCAGGGCAGCCGCCGGCCCCCCTCCTGCCTTCTCCTCCGTGCCCAAATATGGAAAAGGGGGAGGCGCCTAGGGCAGGAGGCTAGGGCTGGCTGCCGGCCCCCTTGGGAGCGCCCTAGGGCTGTCTCCCCTCCCCCACCTATATATATGTGAGGAGGGAGAGGGGCAACACACACCACGATCCCCAAGCCGTGTGCGGCGCCCCCTCTCCCTCTAGTTCTAGTTCCTCCTCCGTCCACCTCCGTTGTGCTTGGCGAAGCCCTGCGGATAGTTTCACCACCACCGTCACCACGTCGTCGTGCTGCCGGAACTCATCTACTACTTCACGTCTCTTGCTGGATCGAGAAGGCGAGGACGTCATCGAGCTGAACATGTGCTGAACGTGGAGGTGTCGTACGTTCGGTACTTGATCGGGACGGATCGTGAAGGTGTACGACTACATCAACCGCGTTGATAAACGCTTCCACTTAGCGATCTACAAGGGTATGTAGATGCTCTCCCCCTCTCGTTGCTATGCATCTCCATGGATAGATCTTGCGTGTGTGTAGAATTTTTTTTGTTTTCCATGCAACGTTCCCCAACAGTGGCATCATGAGCCAGGTCTATGTGTAGATGATATGCACGGGTAGAACACAAAGGAGTTGTGGGCGTTGAGGTTCATATTGCTTCCCACCAATGTCTTATTTTGATTCGGCGACATTGTGGGATGAAGCGGCCCGGACCGACCTTACATGTCCACGCACATGAGACCGGTTCCACCGACTGACATGCAACTTGTTTTGCATAAAGGTGGCTATCGGGTGTCTGTTTCTCCTACTTTAGTTGAATCGGATTTGACTACGTCGGTCCTTGCAGAAGGTTAAATAGCAACTTGATAATCACCATTGTGGTTTTGCGTAAGTAATAACGGTTCTTGCTAGTTGCCCGTAGCAGCCACGTAAAACTTGCAACAACAAAGTAGAGGACGTCTAACTTGTTTTTGCAGGGCATGTTGTGATGTGATATGGTCAAGATATGATGTGATATATGTTGATGTATGAGATGATCATGTTTTGTAATAAGTTCACGACTTGCATGTCGATGAGTACGACAACCGGCAGGAGCCTTAGGGTTGTCTTTAATTATTATATGACCTGATCAGTGTCAATCACTTAAGCACCATGTAATTGCTTTACTTTATCGCTATGCGTTAGCAATAGTTGTAGAAGCAATAGTTGGCGAGATGACCCCGACGCTATGATGGAGATCAAAGGTGTCGTGTCGGTGACGATGGAGATCATGCCGATGCTTTGGAGATGGAGATCAAAAGCACAAGATGATGATGGCCATATCATGTCACATATTTTGATTGCATGTGATGTTTATCCTTTATGCATCTTATTTTGCTTAGAACGATGGTAGCATTATAAGATGATCCCTTTACTTAATTCCAAGATAAAAGTGTTCACCCTGAGTATGCACCATTGCCAAAGTTCATCGTTTCGAAGCACCTTGTGATGATCAGGTGTGATAGACTCTACGTTCACATACAACGGGTGTAAGCCAGTTTTGCACATGTAGAATACTTGGGTTAAACTTGACGAGCCTAGCATGTACAGACATGGTCCCGGAACACTAGAGACCGAAAGGTCGAGCATGAGTCATATAGTAGATATGATTAACATAGAGATGTTCACCATTGAAGACTACCCTATCTCACGTGATGATCGGACATGGGTTAGTTGATTTGGATCACGTATCACTTAGACAACTCGAGGGATGTTGATTTAAGTGGGAGTTCATTAGTAATTTGATTATTTGAACTAAAATTTATCATGAACTTAGTCTTAATAGTTTTTGCATATCTATGTTGTAGATCGATGGCCCGTGCTACCGTTCCCTTGAATTTTAATGCGTTCCTAGAGAAAGCTAAGTTGAAAGATGATGGTAGCATCTACACGGACTGGGTCCGTAACTTGAGGATTATCCTCATTGCTCCAAAAAAGAATTATGTCCTTGATGCACCGCTAGGTGACAGACCTGCTGTAGGAGCTGAAGCAGATATTATGAACATCTGGCAGGCTCGATCTGATGACTACTCGATAGTTCAGTGTGCCATGCTTTACGGCTTAGAACCGGGACTTCAAAAGCGTTTTGAACGCCATAGAGCATATGAGATGTTCCAAGAGCTGAAGTTAATATTTCAAGCAAATGCCCGGGTTGAGAGATATGAAGTCTCCAACAAGTTATTTAGCTGTAAGATGGAGGAGAACAGTTCTGTCAGTGAACACATACTCAAAATGTCTGGGTATCATAACCACTTGACTCAGCTGGGAATCGATCTTCCAGTTGAGAGTGTTATTGACAGAGTTCTTCAGTCACTACCACCAAGCTACAAAGGCTTCATGATGAAGTATAATATGCAAGGGATGACGAAAACGATTCCTGAGCTCTTCGCGATGCTGAAATCGGCGGATGTAGAAATCAAGGAGCATCAAGTGTTGATGGTTAACAAGACCACTAGTTTCAAGAAAGAGGGCAAGGGAAAGAAAGGGAACTTCAAGAAGAATGGAAAGCAAGTTGCCACTCCCGTGAAGAAGCCCAAAGCTGGACCTAAGCCTGAAACTGAGTGCTTCTACTTCAAAGGAAATGGTCACTGGAAACGGAACTACCCCAAATACTTTGGCAGATAAGAAGGATGGCAATATGAACAAAGGTATATTTGATATACATGTTATTGATGTGTACCTTACTAATGCTCATAGTAGCGCCTGGGTATTTGATACTGGTTCAGTTGCTCATATTTGTAACTCAAAACAGGAGCTGCGGAATAAACAAAGATTGGCTAAGGACGAGGTGACGATGCGCGTCGGGAATGGTTCCAAGGTCGATGTGATCGCCGTCGGCACGCTACCTCTACATCTACCTTCGGGATTAGTTTTAGACCTCAATAATTGTTATTTGGTGCCAGCGTTGAGCATGAACATTATATCTGGATCTTGTTTAATGCGAGACAGTTATTCATTTAAGTCAGAGAATAATGGTTGTTCTATTTATATGAGTAATATCTTTTATGGTCATGCACCTTTGATGAATGGTCTATTCTTGTTGAATCTCGATCGTAGTGATACACATATTCATAATATTGCTGCCAAAAGATGCAACATTGATAATGATAGTGCAACATACTTGTGGCACTGCCGTTTAGGTCATATTGGTGTAAAGCGCATGAAGAAACTCCATGCGGATGGACTTTTGGAATCACTTGATTATGAATCATTTGATACTTGCGAACCATGCCTCATGGGTAAGATGACTAAAACTCCGTTCTCCGGAACAATGGAGCGAGCTAGTGACTTATTGGAAATAATACATACCGATGTATGCGGTCCGATGAGTGTTGAAGCACGCGGCGGGTATCGTTATTTTCTAACCTTCAGAGATGATTTAAGTAGGTATGGGTATATCTACTTAATGAAACACAAGTCTGAAACATTTGAAAAGTTCAAAGAATTTCAGAGTGAAGTGAAGAATCATCGTAACAAGAAAATAAAGTTTCTAGGATCTGATCGCGGAGGCGAATATTTGAGTTACGAGTTTGGCCTGCATTTAAGACAATGTGGAATTGTTTCACAACTCACGCCACCTGAAACACCATAGTGTAATGGTGTGTCCGAACGTCGTAACCGTACTTTATTAGATATGGTGCGTTGTATGATGTCTCTTACCGATTTGCCTTTATCATTTTGGGGTTATGCATTAGAGACAGACGCATTCACGTTAAATAGGGCACCATCTAAATCCGTTGAGATGACACCGTATGAACCATGGTTTGGCAAGAAACCTAAGCTGTCGTTTCTTAAAGTTTGGGGATGCGACGCTTATGTCAAAAGGCTTCAGCCTGATAAGCTCGAACCCAAATCGGAGAAGTGCGTTTTCATAGGATACCCTAAAGAAACTATTGGGTACACCTTCTACCACAGATCCGAAGGCAAGATCTTTGTTGCTAAGAATGGGTCATTTCTAGAGAAGGAGTTTCTCTCGAAAGAAGTGAGTGGGAGAAAAGTAGAACTTGATGAGGTAGTTGTACCTTCTCTCGAATTGGAGAGTAGCACATCTGAGAAAACAATTCCAGTGATGCCTACACCAACTAGAGAGGAAGCTAATGATGATGATCATGAAACTTCAGATCAACTTACTACTGAGCCTCGTAGGTCGACCAGAACACGTACCGCACCAGAGTGGTACGGTAATCCTGTCCTGGAAGTCATGTTGTTAGACAACGGCGAACCTACGAACTATGAAGAAGCTATGATGAGCCCAGATTCCGATAAATGGCTTGAGGCCATGAAATCTGAGATCGGATCCATGTATGAGAACAAAGTGTGGATTTTGGTGGACTTGCCCGATGATCGGCAAGCCATTGAGAATAAATGTATCTTCAAGAAGAAGACGGATGCTGATGGTAATATCACTGTCTACAAAGCTCGACTTGTCGCAAAAGGTTTTCGACAAGTTCAAGAGGTTGACTACGATGAGACTTGCTCACCCGTAGAGATGCTTAAGTCTGTCCGAATCATGTTAGCATATGCCTCATTTTATGATTATGAAATCTGGCAAATGGATATCAAAACTGCATTCCTTAATGGGTTTCTTAAAGAAGAGTTGTATATGATGCAACCAGAAGGTTTTGTCGATCTTAAAGGTGCTAACAAAGTGTGTAAGCTCCAACGATCCATTTATGGACTGGTGCAAGCATGTCGGAGTTGGAATATACGCTTTGATGATGTGATCAGAGCATATGGTTTTATACAGACTTACGGAGAAGCCTGTATTTACAAGAAAGTGAGTGGGAGCTCTGTAGCATTTCTGGTGTTATATGTGGATGACATATTACTGATTGGAAACTATATAGAATTTCTGGATAGCATAAAGGGATACTTGAATAAGAACTTTTCAATGAAAGACCTCGGTGAAGCTGCTTATATATTGGGCATCAAGATCTATAGGGATAGATCAAGACGCTTAATAGGACTTTCACAAAGCACAGTTCTGAAGAAGTTCAAAATGGACCAGTCAAAGAAAGGGTTCTTGCCTGTGTTGCAAGGTGTGAAATTGAGTCAGACTCAAAGTCCGACCACGGCAAAAGATAGAGGGAAAATGAAAGTCATTCCCTATGCCTCAGCCATAGGTTCTATTATGTGTGCCATGCTGTGTACCAGACCTGATGTGTGCCTTACCATAAGTTTGGCAGGGAGGTACCAAAGTAATCCAGGAGTGGATCACTGGACATCGGTCAAGAATATCCTGAAGTACCAGAAAAGGATCAAGGATATGTTTCTCGTTTATGGAGGTGCTGAAGAGCTCGTCGTAAAGCGTTACGTCGATGCTAGCTTCGACACAGATCCGGATGACTCTAAGTCACAAATCGGATACGTATTTATATTGAATGGTGGAGCTGTCAGTTGGTGCAGTTCCAAGCAGAGCGTCGTGGTGGGATCTACATGTGAAGCGGAGTACATAGCTGCTTCGGAAGCGGCGCATGAAGGAGTCTGGATGAAGGAGTTCATATCCGATCTGGGTGTAATACCCAGTGCATCGGGTCCAATGACAATCTTTTGTGACAACACTGGAGCGATTGCCTTAGCGAATGAGTCCAGGTTTCACAAGAGAGTCAAACACATCAAGGGGCGCTTCAACTCCATTAGTGAAAAGGTCAAGGATGAAGACATAGAAATTTGCAAAATACATACGGATCTGAATGTGGCAGACCCGTTGACTAAACCTCTTCCACGGGCAAAACATGATCAGCACCAAGACTCCATGGGTGTTAGATTCATTACTACGTAATCTAGATTATTGACTCTAGTGCAAGTGGGAGACTGTTGAAAATATGCCCTAGAGAAAATAATAAAGTGGTTATTATTATATTTCCTTAATTATGATAAAGGTTTATTATTCATGCTATAATTGTATTGACCGGAAACTTAAATACATGTGTGGATACATAAACAAATACCGTGTCCCTAGTAAGCCTCTACTAGACTAGCTCGTTGATCAAAAGATGGTTAAGGTTTCCTAACCATAGACATGTGTTGTCACTTGATAACGGGATCATATCATTAGGAGAATGATGTGATGGACAAGACCCATCCGTTAGCTTAGCATATGATCGTTCAGTTTATTGCTGCTGCTTTCTTAATGTCAAATACATATTCCTTCGACCATGAGATCATGCAACTCCCGGATACCGGAGGAATACCTTGTGTGCTATCAAACGTTACAACGTAACTGGGTTATCATAAAGGTGCTCTACGGGTACCTCCGAAGGTGTCTGTTGAGTTGGCATGGATCGAGATTGGGATTTGTCACTCCATGTGACGGAGAGGTATCTCTGGGCCCTCTGGGTAATACAACATCACAAGAAGCTTGCAAGCAAAGTGACTAAGGAGTCAGTTGCAAGATGATGTATTACATAACGAGTAAAGAGACTTGCCGGTAACGAGATTGAACTAAGTATGGAGATACCGACGATCGAATCTCGGGCAAGTAACATACCGACAGACAAAGGAAACTACGTATGTTGTCATAAATGTTCGACCGATAAAGATCTTCGTAGAATATGTAGGAACCAATATGGGCATCCAGGTCCCGCTATTGGTTATTGAGCGGAGAAGTGTCTCGGTCATGTCTACATCATTCTCGAACTCGTAGGGTCCGCACGCTTAACGTTCGTTGACGATATAGTATTATATGAGTTATGTGAATTGGTGACCGAATGTTGTTTGGAGTCCCGAATGAGATCACGGACAAGACGAGGAGCTCCGGAATAGTTCGAAGGTAAAAATTGATATATATGACGATACTATTTGGTCTCCGGAAAGGTTTCGGAAATGCACCGGGGTTTTATGGAGTGCCGTAAGGGGTTCCGGGAGGCCACTGGTACTTGGTGGGCCTCATGGGCCAAAGGAGGGAGGCGCACCAGCCCACTAAGGGGCTGGACGCGCCTCACCTCCCTTGCCCACGCGCCAGGAAGGAAAGGGGGGGCGCCTAGGCAGGGCAGCCGCCGGCCCCCCCTCCAGCCTTCTCCTCCGTGCCCAAATATGGAAAAGGGGGAGGCGCCTATGGCAGGAGGCCAGGGCTGGCCGCCGCCCCCCTTGGGGGCGCCCTATGGCTCCCTCCCCCCACCTATATATATGTGAGGAGTGAGAGGGGCAACACACACCACGATCCCCAAGTTGTGTGCGGCGCTCCCTCTCCCTCTAGTTCTAGTTCCTCCTCCGTCCACCTCCGTTGTGCTTGGTGAAGCCCTATGGATAGTTTCACCACCACCATCACCACGCCGTCGTGCTGCCGGAACTCATCTACTACTTCGCCTCTCTTGCTGGATCGAGAAGGCGAGGACGTCATCGAGCTGAACGTGTGCTGAACGCGGAGGTGCCGTACGTTTGGTACTTGATCCAGACGGATCGTGAAGGTGTACGACTACATCAACCGCGTTTATAAACGCTTCCACTTAGCGTTCTACAAGGATATGTAGATGCTCTCCCCCTCTCGTAGCTATGCATCTCCATGGATAGATCTTGCGTGTGCGTATAATTTTTTTTTGTTTTCCATACAACGTTCCCCAACAGTATTCTAGCCTCCTTCTCATTATTTTACCCTCCGTCCTACGCATACAACTCTTGTAATTATTTCCTCCCTAAACTCTAAAATACACACAATAGGCTCATTTCTTACCGTGTTCCTGGTCAAACTAGCATCCATGATTGTCGAGTATAACTCATGGAGCTAGGGGGTCGTACACATAATATGCTATTTCACAATTTTCATCTTCCTTGATGGTTTAGTTACTATAGATGTTTGGCATCCTGCATTGCAAGGAATTCGTCTTTTTCGCCGTCTTAGGTTTCTATAACTAATCAAAGCGACATTATTCAATACTGCAAAATACCTCCCATGTCATACGTTGATGGGTCGTGGGCTCTATTGGGATGGCAAAATAGAAGTACAAAATACCCATTGGCCCTTTAGGAAATGACAAAGTTACCAGTCGAGGCAACTGGCTCGATCTATCTAGTAATGGTACTATGGTACCATAAAAGGAATGAGAAAAAGACTTTCCAACTTCCATCTGTCATGGAAAACTGGGAGGTCAAAGAATCAAAAGTATGTAGCATAATAGAACTTGTTTTTTTATAGTAAAAGTTATGAGGTTGTTAGTTTATCAAACGTTTGGTACCGGTAGCTGTAATCCATCCGTGTGTGAAAGTTTGGTACCGGTATTTGATGCAGCCGATTGTTGCCAACTGATGATCACAAGCAAGCAACAATTGAGTATTTATTATGTCAGAAATTAGGATTCAGGGCAGTTGGGAGATTGGTAATGCATGCTCTTGCTTGGAGGTTTCCGTTGAAGATAACAGATTTGGCGGTTTCCCCTGAAAGTTTTTCTCAGGAGGAAGTGGTTCTTGTCGACCCTTGCGCATAACATCTTCATCCATGGGGTCAGCGGGTTTGTCCTCTCTAGGCACCGTCTGTGCCGCCATGATAGCTGCATAGCTTGTGAGCCAAAAGAAGCCGTTAGTGTGTGTCGTAGGTCATCGGCGGTGCCACCACTTTGCTGGTGGCGTCAAGAGCGGTGGTTTCTGCGTCAGGTCAGCCGTGGCATCGTGGAAACCTAGTGTGAGCCTGAAGCAGCTCATGTATTCAAGACTGACGCGTGGATCTCCCATCGGCGATGGAGGGTGCACGTGTCCCTTTTTGATTATTTTGTAAATTTTCTTTTAGTCATGACGGTTTATGTAACTAGGGGATGTTTATGCCCCTATTATGTAGTACCTTTTTTTTCTTCTAATCCCCTGTTATGCACCTTGAGCTTTTTTGTTTTTGAAGGGGTTATGCACCTTGAGCTTAATATACGAAGGGGATGCTAGATTGCTAAAAAAAGGATTCAGGGCAGTTACTAAATCTATCAAAAAAACTCAGGACGGTTGCATCCCGGAATTTTATAAGCGGATACCAGCATGGATTGATGGATGTATATAATCACGTAGTATCAGGTAGCAGCATCATTGTGCTCGTGAATGAAATCGCAAGTGCCCTTAATTTTTCCCCTAACGAATCCGCAGCGGGTTAATTAGGTACCTCTACGCAACTTCGTCCTGCATGATTCGGTGGTTGCAGAGACACGCCTGTTAAACAGGTTGGTTCCGATGATTGATTCCAACAACAGTCAGTCAGGCCAACGTCCACGCTTTAATTGTGTTGCAAACTTGCTGTTCCCGCCCGAATCTCTCCTTCCTAACGCGGCATCATCGCCAAAGGCAGCCCTTAGCTGTACGTTCCTGAAAGAGAATACGAGTTTCCAGAGTACTGTGCGTATCTCTTTCTAGCAGAAATGGAACACAGCTCAGAGCATCAGCTTGAGCAGGGCAGGTAGGTATGCAAGCTGACGGCGTCCGCATGTCCACGACCGTCCTCAAAGCAGAAATTACACCACCGCGTCCGCATGTCCACCACTGTCCCTGGACAGAAAAATGCAGACGATGTCCGCCTGCATCCTTAAGGGCGAGCTTTGCTACATCCACGTAAAAAAGTCTTATGAAACTTACGTACGAGCTTACATGGTCTGATTTGGTTGAAGGTAAAAACGGCTCAGGCCCACCCGTGAAATTCAAGGGGAAGGTGATTAGTTTATAGTAGAAAGGAAGGTTACGTAACATCATGTAAGAGGTTACGTAGGTGTAGCAATTTTTGCTCAAGGGCAGGTACGCACTACGCAGTGTGGACAGAAACATGCAATGTGTAACTGCCAAGCCGTGATTTCTCGCAGGATTTGCTCCCGTAGCCATGTGACCCCTACACAAAGCACGTCGTCGGGTGCAACAACCGTGGATGGCGATCGCGTCGCCCTGCACTGCGCCTGCCTATAAATACCCCGGCAATATGTTACTCCCAGAACATCAAAGCATACATAGCTCAGCCTCCCAGCCCGACCTGGTCAGTGCGCTGGTACACTACCCCCACAAGCTTGAAGAAGCAGTGGTACTTTGACATGGCTCCTCTTTCGTCTAAAGCCGTCGCACTTGTTGCACTGTCCTCCCTCCTCGTCACCTACGCCGCCGGCGCCGGGAACTTCAACGACTCCGCCTTCACCGCCGACCCCAACTGGGAGGACGCCAGAGCCACCTGGTACGGCGCGCCCACCGGTGCCGGCCCCGACGACGACGGTACGTCCGTATGCGCCGGTGCATGCATGGCGCCGCCGCCTTCGCTTAATTGATCGTTTGTGTAATAACTTGCGGGGTGATCGATGTGCATTCAGGTGGTGCGTGCGGGTTCAAGAACACCAACCAGTACCCCTTCTCCTCCATGACATCGTGCGGCAACGAGCCCATCTTCAAGGACGGCAAGGGATGCGGCTCCTGCTACCAGGTAGCTAGACTAGCTCGTTCGTCATATTTTTGGTGGTTTGCCCATGCCGTGGTGGAAATGGAGCTGGTGACACAGTGCTAATCTTTGACTTGTGATCGTTTTCTTTTGCCTTTTCAGATAAGATGCACCAACGACCAGTCCTGCTCCGGCAACCCGGAGACGGTGGTCATCACCGACATGAACTACTACCCGGTTGCCAAGTACCACTTCGACCTGAGCGGCACCGCGTTCGGCGCCATGGCCAAGCCCGGCCTGAGCGAGAAGCTCCGCCACTCGGGCATCATCGACATCCAGTTCAAGAGGTCGGTGGCATTTCATCATATCGTTGCACGAATCCTATCTGGCCCTACCTGAACGATGAACAGTCTCATACTCTATATAACTAGTGCTTTTGCCCAACAAAACTTTCACGACCGCGACCGGTTTAACTGGGACCCAAATAGATTCGCAGCCAATAATACTCTATTTTGAGTACCGTCGCTTCACACTTATTTGCCGTCGTCCCGGCTCGGTTACAAAGTAAGTTACAACGGCACATGGGTTGCTGATTGCTGCTGGTGATGATTGATGCAGAGTGCCGTGCGAGTTCCCCGGTCTCAAGGTGACCTTCCACGTGGAGCAGGGGTCGAACCCGGTGTACTTCGCCGTGCTGGTGGAGTACGAGGACGGCGACGGCGACGTGGTGCAGGTGGACCTCATGGAGGCCAACTCCGGGACGTGGACGCCGATGCGCGAGTCGTGGGGCTCCGTCTGGCGGCTGGACTCCGGCCACCGCCTCCAGGCGCCCTTCTCCATGCGCATCACCAACGAGTCCGGCAAGACGCTGGTGGCCGACAAGGTCATCCCGGCCAACTGGGCGCCCAGCACCTTCTACCGCTCCATCGTCCAGTACAGCTGAAGCTGCTGAGCTGAACTCATCATTTGGAATGGAATCATGCATGCATTGGCTTGATTTGGTATTTGTACTATCACATGGTTCGTTTTGCATGGGTACTACTGAGGAAGTTTTTGATTAAGGTTAAGGTTGGGTCGTCGGGTGTCATGTAGGCGTCGTCGTGCATGTGTCTTGAATACGTCGGTGGGATATGGAGGAGAGGCACTTTTGTATGTGTTCTCCCGCGCCCACCGTCACTGTACCAGTGTGTAAGCAGACCATAAGTTATTACTGTTTGTGTGTACTCCTGCTTAACTCTTGTCCCTCCTTCAGTCTCTCATCAGTACTGCCAGTACTCATCAGTTCGTATTGCCCTAGTACTTATCAAACTTGATTATGCGCGCCAAGGATTAATTGCACGCCAGGAATTCGATCCTGACTTTCTAACCAACGTACGGCCACGGCCAGTGTGGAAATTCCACCCTGTTCCGGTAGATTCGACGATCCTTGAAAGGTCGGTACGTCATAATTTTTGCAACGACCAAGCAAAGCACGCAGTCGAGTATGTCTGCGTCATATCAGTTACCACCGACTAGCTAGTGCGTCTATCCAACGCAAAGGGTGCTAACCCCCCAGCACATGTCTTTCTCTTTCAAAAGCTCATTTTCTTTCCGTATGGTAACCACTAACCAATTCGTTCGTTCTATAACCGTCAGTCTTATGGCTAGCTAATGATAGTGAATGATTCGGAGTAACTTTTACACGAGCGAGAGCCAGCAACATCGCCGCCTAAAAGTTCACTCTAGCTAAGCTGGCCTTCCCTTTCCTAAGAAAGTTGTTTTAACTAGCATGCATGCTAGTAGAGACTGCTGGATCGTCGCCGTAAATACTGGCGCTAACCTCTCCCAATCGCCGAGCTAGTCTTTGGTCATGTTGTCCACTTAAACTACTCCTAAGTAAGTAAACTAAATCTACTGAATGTAAGATTTTTCGGCTGTTATCGACAGGGTCAAGCCGGCTCGGGTAGAAAAGCGACTACAACGACCCGTTGGTGGCTCATTCGGGCGGCAGTAGTGGTTGTTTGATGGTGTACGAATCTCGACGTAATCTTTATTATATTTTAGATATTTTGTACTTCCGGTGAAATTTTATAATAGATTTTATCCTTTAAAAAAAAGGAAAACCCTATCGTCGATGTCCTCTCTTTTTCTCCGGACAAGCTGAAGAACATGGAAAAGGAGGACGAGACCTTCCACCTGACCCGCATCGATCGTTTCTCCCAACAGTTAACAGCGGAAAGGGACAAAGTAACGGACTGCTCAGGCGCATGTGCGGGGCGCGGAGTGGGATGCCGACGGCTGCGTCGCCTACCCGCCTCTGCATGTGAGGTGCGGGCCACGGCCGCCGAAGGGTGCAAGGAGCGACCACGTACGATCGAGTCGCTCGCGGCACGCAGGCCGGAAGTCACTAGCCTAGCTCTTGCACCAGATTTCCGGGGCCCGCCGGCGCGCACCCACCGTTGCCTCCTTGCCGGCTCCGTCTCAGACTGAGCTCTCAGCGACCCAGCGAGCGATCCATCTCCCACCACGTACTCGATCTCGGTCTCGATCGTGTGCCCCGACGGGTGCTATGCCAATGTGCTACGCGAAGCCGTGCGGCCGGGAAACGGGCCGCTCGCCGCGGCGCGCTACGGCGCGCGCGTGAGCATGCGCCGCGCCGGCGCCGGTCCTGCGTAATGGCGGAATTCCTCACGGTCGAATTCCGTGTTTTCGGTGATTCGTTGTGATGCAGAGCAAAACTGCGGCCTGTTTCTGGACAATTCTTTCTATGCGAGTGTCTTGCTTTAGCCGGTGGATGGAATGTTTGAACAACCAAAGTAGACTCGAGTAGTAGGAGGACAGTGATCAAGGAAAATGCACCCACGCATCGCCGAAGAAAAATGGGGCAGCTTCACTTGCGCTCTTACTTGCGCCACTCGTCAACGTGCATTTTCGGTGGTGGGGGAAGATACATCAACTGCAGATCCGTGGACGTGATTACAAGAAATGGAAGTGAATAACCAATTTCATCAATATCCCTGGTGAAAATAATTTAATTTCATCCGTAGCTATCCCTTTTCTTTTTAGGTCGCCTCCCGCGTCCCTCTCCAGTAGGGCGACTTGAGCAGCGACCAGATCTTCCTCGGCGACAGCCCTCCCCCCTCACCCGCTGTTGTGGGGGCAAAACACGTGCGGCGGCGGGGCTCCTCGGCTTTACCTCCCTTGCTGTGGCGACGACCGGTGCTCCATGGCGATGGATGGCAGTGGTGCACGCACCAGCCAGTTCAACTCAGGCCCTCTGCAACTCGTCTCTCTCAGATCCGATGGCTCGCGGCCATCTCCCCTTGGTTGAAAGGGTGTTGTTGATGGCTTTCGAGATGGGTGGCAGTGCGTTCGGAGCCGCGTGCTATGGCGGCTAGTAGACAGCGACATAGATCTCCGTCTAATCAGGCCCATAGTGGTGTCGGCTGGCGCCCTAGTTTCTAGGGTGGCAATGGGTGTGTCACATTTGGCGGGGGACACATGGTGCGATAGTGATGCGGGTCTGGCACATGGTTCACTAGCACACAACGAGGCCATTATGGGGAAGGACTGTGTGCAATGTCCACATTGCGAACGGTATGGATATAAAATCATTTGTCCAGAAAATAAACAAGTGCGATTAGAAGGTATCACGCACGACCGAAAAAAGGAAACTATATGCAAGACAATACAAGCGGGTCGAAAGGAAGAATCGTTTGTGACTTAATTAGTTATCGGCCACAGTTTATAAAATGGACTGTGTGCATAATAGGACCAACGGTTTCACAAAAGACAATTGAATGTGATGATTATAAGCATTCCACACACAACTTATGGGGATCTGTGTGTGATTAGGAACAGAGGGTTCACACTTGTGGCAACACCACTCCCTTCATTCCTCACTCGTACAGAACCCTCTTCTTTCTCATTCACACTGCACCTAGCCTCATTCGCTATTTTGCAAAAATCCATGAGCTTGACGACTCTCGCCACACCAGCTATCCCTGCAGCATGCAGGCTCACGTAACACGGTGCATCGCCCTCGCCCCCGACCTCCTTCGGCTCCGCCGGCGGCGGCCGCGTGCCGCCGATGTTTGCTAGCTAGCTGTCAACCAAGCCAGATTGGGGTTTTCTCATATGTAGAACCAGATAAACGATACTCCCTCCGTTTTTTTTTACTTCGCGTATTAGCTTTGGTCACAATCAAGCTTTGTAAACTTTGACAGAGTTTAGAGACAAAAGTATTAACATATATAACAAATCAATACCATTAGATTCATTATTGAACATCATACAGATTTGTTATGGTAAATGTTTATATTATTTTTTATAAACTTGGTCAAACTTAGCAAAGTTTGACTTCAACTCTAATATGCAGACCAAATAAAAATGAAAGGAGTACTAATTAATCTTCATCTGTATGTGTCTTAGAGTTTGCAGTAACTCCATCCCTTGTCGCCGTGTCATTTCGCATCATCACTCATTCGAGGAATTTTACTTGCTAGTGCCCACAATGCAAGGAAACATCAGGTGTGTGTGGCCTCGGAAAGACTACGGAGTTGTTCACCCCTCTGGCCTGGTTGGGTTCTTCAACAAACCATGGACTGATTTTCCTATTCTGTACTAATCTTGAAGCAATGCATTTGACTGAATATATCTGATGATTTTGATGAGTACGGCATAATTCTACTTCAGGACAAATTGGGAATATTGACCACTTTACAAACATAGTATTGCTAAATTTGGATAAAATGAATCAGATTGACTTCAAACTAGAAATTCTTTCTATATATTAGGCAATAATTTATTGTTCTACTCTTCTTTCAGTATCATTCATATTTGCATTTCTTTAGTGGGAAGCTCATATTTGCATTACAAAAGTTACACAAGTTGTTGCTACTTCTCCATTCACAACATCACTGAATTTGCATATGACGAATAATGCTCATATTTTTGTCCCAGCGCGTCCGTCCCTGTGGTCCGAGTTGAGCACTCTAACCTCCAAGCCTAGCCGCTTGTCCATCGACCGGGCTTCGACCTAGAAGGTGACCAGCCCATGTGCGACCACCTCGATGATGTGCCCTGCACGCTTTAATCTATCTGACGCTCGCCCTGTAAGTTGTGCCAGCCGGTTAGGCGTAGGTTAGTATCCAACGCCTGCGTGTGTAGTTTAATATCAATGCCGACCCGTGTAGCACTAGTTTCAGCCCCTCATGATTAAATAATTTCTGCATATTGAAAATTATAGAAGATGCCATCATTTTTAAAATCTCTAATAACTAAATACCCATAAGTCGGATTTAAACATGTTATTTGTGAATCTTGCTCAGTTTTTCGTGTAGATTCTAGTTATTTGCCTCTCATCTATGTCAAAAACATTGAACATGCTGTTTGAATTAAAGTTGCCCAAATAACATGCTAGTTGGTTTAAAGCATAACTCATTAACCTTAACTCAAAATTAAATAAATTATAAATGTAATTGGACCAGAAAAATGATGCCCTTTCTTTTCCTGTTTAACAAGTATAAAATTGTGTTTATGTAAAAACAATAGTAAATCCTTTAATTGCATATGAAGCTTTTTCGGAGATGCTATTTATTGTTTCCAGCTTCATTTATATTGCCTAGATAGGATAGTTTACTTATATTTCACTCTTTGCCATGATAAACAACATTTAAACTTGATGAGTACATAAACGGGATTGAACCTAATGTCCAAACGTGGAGTTTCGTCAATATCGACTCGTCGCATATCAAGCTTCACCTAATATGTAGTAATCGCTTGTCTTGCTTATGCCATTCCATGTTTGTTCATGTTTGTGCTTTATGCCATGCCATGTTTGTTCATCGTATCATTTGCTTCTTTCTGGTAACGATATGAAGTGCGAGGATTCATTCGACGAGGCTTCATATATTTGATCTTCTTTAAAGCCAGATAACAGGCAAGGATGATCATTACCATGGATACCATTACTAGCCTTACTTGCTAGATGTCTTGATGCTATCGTTTGGTCTCACTACCTACCACATGTTTGCAGCATCCATATTGCAATGATACAACCTTTAACCTCCACTACCAAGCAAACCTTTGATTGGCTATGTTATCACTTGCTCGGCCACTCTTATAACGTTGCTAGTTGTAGGTACATCGTACTTTCCTTGTGACAACATGGATAGCTTGGGTTATCATTATTATCATGCTTAATTGTTGAACCTGTTATAGTGTGGGTAAGGGTGGAAGGCTAGCTTTTTTTCCACGGTGTTTCGTTCCACTTTAGCCAACCTTAAGCACCGACAATCTAGTTATTTTGTTCCATGACAAGCGCATCCTATGGTGTGTGGGGGTTATGGGTCATCCATTGAATCCCTTTATCTTGCATTGAAATCTTCCAGAAGTCCCAACATTGGCACTAAAATTTACCAATATAAAACTAGCATAGGGAGTCATGAACCCGAATTATATTAATAAACAACTTGGGCCAGCGTTCGAGGGGCATTGGTCCGCAATGCCGGTTTGCGGTGCCACCGCCGGGGAAACTTGGAGTTTGGCTATCGTATCCCTTGCCCATCCGACTAGGACCGGGTCATGAGATACGTGCGACTCTGATCCGGATTTTGACCCACTGGGAGGCCTTTCTAGATTATTTTGACATTAGCTAGAGCCTAGAGGAACTTGTTACTCAGAACTCAACGGATTCCAGGCTTTAACGGCCCTGAACTTGGATGAACGGGTATGCATGGGGAATCTATAATGGACAGTTGGAGCACCCTTGCAGGGTTAAATCTTTCAGAAAGTCGTGCCAACGGTTATAGGCGACCTAGAAATTTATAATACTAGTGGTAGACAACATTGAACTGATAACTAAAACTTGGCCAACATGTGTGTAACCGTGATTGCCTCTTCTTTTGGGTATGCAAGCAAGAAGAGGACACAATGGGGTTATGAATGACTCGTAGGTAAGTGTTCAACATCACTTCTTGATCAACTAGTTTGCGACCCTATTTATGCATAGGATTTTATCTTATCTTGTTCTAGTATTCGTAGAACTAGATGGTTACGTTGCTTAGCTGCTTGCTGCAACCTCACCACTATATCCATATCCAACCCATAAGTTTTGTTAGTCTTGATACCCTTGGTAATGTATTTGTTGGGTCCCAAAATGCTCACAGATACCACAACAACCCCATACGTAGGTGTAGGTAAAAGCGTTTCTCTAAGGTGAGAGCGTGGTATGTTCTATATGACGACGATCAATAGGACGGGATCTCGGTTGGTAGCTTGAGATTAGCAGGGTGGACGTTGCTTATTTATCTTGCCTCTTAGGCATATTTGCTTCTTGTGTGTACTCGGATCCCTGCCTTCTTCCGCTGCAATGTGTGATGTAATGTTGGGTCATGTTGACCTCTCACCACCGAGAAAAGGTTTTATAGGTGGGTTCAAATTAGTGACGAGCATGGTCAGGAACCTGCCACTGCTATTTTGGAAAAGTAGCAGTGGTGGGTACAAATAGATGCCCGACACTACTCCAGGCAGACCAGTGGCGGGCAAAACTTACTATTCACCACCAAAACTATTCCAAATTTGACCGCGTGTTCAAAACAACAGTGAAGGGCAAAAACGGAGGGCCCACCACTGGTTTGTCATGCAAAAGTGGCGGGCAAAAAATATGCCCGCCAAAACAATATTTTGGCCCTAGGCGTGCCAAGTGGCAGTGTGGGCCCATTTGTCCCGGTTCGAGAGGCCCATTCGTCCTGGTTCTGGAACCGGGACTAAAGGGTCGGGACTAAAGCCCAAAACCTTTAGTCCCGGTTCGCTTACGAACCGGGACAGAAGGTGCTCCACGTGGCCGCCGCGGGGAGCCCGGGCAGGAGGGCCTTTAGTCCCGGTTGGTAACACCAACCGGGACCAAAAAGCATCCACGCGTCAGCAGCTCAGGAGCTGGGGTTTTTGTTTTTTTGAAAGGGGGGGGGGGTGGGGGGTTTTGGAGGGTTAATTTAGGGGTTTCATATATTGTGTTAGCTAACTAATAGAGAAAAGTGACCTCTCTTATCTCCGTGCTTGGTCGACACTAGGTACTATACGTATAGAGAGACCTCGACACGCTAGCTAGTAAGCAAATGAAGGAACCATTAAGTACACAAGATCGTCATGAACATAAACAGAGAGAAGTGATCAACCTCTCCTTCTCCGAGAGATTGGTCGAACAACAAGTTTTCGTATATCTATCCGACGCTACTAGCTACATATATACAATATAAGATCTCTTACAATCCCTAACATCTAAAGTCAGTTTCCACATGGTATTCTCTGGCTGGATTGATGACGTGGTCAAGAAAGAATCCCGCCAATTCCTCTTGAATTGCTCGTATGCGATCTTGTGGTAGGAGTTCATCCCGCAGCTGCCAGATCTAAATTGAAGAAGAGGGTCAATACATGTGTATGAATGAAACTCAACACAAATGATGGTAATAAAATAAAATTGTGAATATTTTTGCTTACACACATCATATTGTTTTTGAGAGTACCCCCGCTTATTAAAGGCCGTCGCGTTGTAGATGAACTCGCAAACGTAGTATCCACAGAAATCATTCCCGGCTTCCTGCCACAAGCACTTTACGAGAAATAGAGGTCAATCAAACTGATAAGCAAGCATGCTAAATGGTATTGATGAAACTAGCTAGAATCAATGGGAGATGCGCGAAACTAGGTAGTAGTACTTACTTTCGGGTGTGTAAATCACAGCTCGGTCGGCAGTCCCGGAGCTCTTGCGGTGAACTCTTTCCAAACCCTGCCAGACAAAGAAAATAATTACTTGATATCAGGAAATGAACAAAGTTGCCGATCTGGTGCCATAATGATCGATTGAACTTACTTCTGGAGCATTTCAGTCATGTCCGCGTACTCCTGGGGATCTTTTCGTCTCGAGTCTAAGACGGTTACTACTCCCCGCTCAAGCTTAATCTCTAGCAGAATAAAGTGAAAGCTGCGCATGCATGCATAACTCATCAGTTACATTACTATAACCTCGAGTAATAAGGGAAACCGAATATGCAGAAGACAGTAACACTCACTTGAGGTTGTAAGGAAAGAGTATTTTATCTTTGTTTTGATTTTTGAGCAACGATTGTAGCAAGTTGGCCTCGGTTTCTTCGACATTCTTTTGAACCGCCATTCATGTATGACATTTGGGTTAATGAACCCAATATCATAGATTTGTGCATTTCTGCATTCGACGGTCTTCAATCTGCATAATATAGTGAGGATAATTATATATACATGCAATGAAAGAGCTGAGCTATATATAGCGACTTAATTACAGAAGTAGTACTTACAGACAGTAGCAAGTCACGATTGATTTGTCGAGGGCCTTTTGATTGTATAACTGGAAAAGCTCGTCAAAATCAACAGTAATATAATCCGATCCAACGAAGTCGTGCTCCTCTTTAATTCTCATCATCAAAGCATCCATCCTAGAGTTGCTGCAGGTTTCCATGTACCATTTATGGAATTTTCGCATCATCGTTGTTAGAGCACGACTTCCATCTTTGACGAGAGGCTTCCCGTACTGGTATCTGAATTCGTCCACCTCTAACATATCAAACACTATATCATCACCCAGGTAATCATCAGGATTCGTACCGGGCACCATCCCAGGCAGATTAGCGACGATATCGCTAGACACCTTGAGCGGGGGGCATGATTGGTTCGCCTGTTCGCCGAGCTGGGGATTTTTTTCCGCACTTCTTTGTTCTTCTAACCTTTTATCACTGGAAGTAGTTCCCGACCGGCGCGCATCTGCATATGTCTTCTTAAGAGCGCGAAGATAGTTGTCATCCGGCAGAGGCGGTGGTGGTCGCTTCAGGGCATCGATAGTGCGCTTCGCTTTCACCGGATCTATCGTCTCCTTCGGAGGTGGATGTTTCTTTGCAAAAAAGTCCCTCAGTTCGGCAGCACAGATTTCCTCGCTTTCCTTGTCGGTCCTCTCGTATGGTAACTTTTCTAGAGGCTTGAGAGATGGACTGTATCTGAATTGCCTCCCGCCTCTGCTTGTACTGCTAGCCGCCGGAGCGGTGGCGTCTCTCTTCCACCGTGGCTGACGCGGCGGAGAAGGAGGCGGAGTGCTCCGACACGCCGGAGGAGCCGGAGCGGTGGCGTCTGTCTTCCTATGTTGCTGACGAGGCGGAGGAGGAGGCGGACTGCTCCGACGCACCGGAAGAGGCGAAGGAGGAGGCGGAGTGCAGGCCTCACTCGCCGGAGGAGCCATAGAAGGAGGCGGAGTGCCCTGATCACTCGCCGGAGGAGGAGGAGGTGGAGTGCCCTGACTCGCCGGAGGAGGAGGAGGAGGCGGAGGCATCCAGTTCGGAAGCTTGATGTGCTCCTTCCGCCATAGACATGGAGTCTTCAGAGCAAGACGCAGCTGAGTCTCCCCTTCACCTGTAGGGTGGTCAAGCTCGAGCTCCTCAAATCCCTCTGTTACTTCATCCACCATCACAACAGCATAACCATGTGGAATCGGACGGCAGTGAAAAGTTCCGTCGGGTTGAGGAGGTGCAATAGAGCCGACAGCCGCCTTGACTTTGAGGTTCTGCCATTACGTCATAAGCTGGCAATGTTGAGCCTCCGTGATAGCATCCACGGGGTAGCCAGGAGCCGTGAAGTCAGGCTGCTGAACGGGCTCAGTGGAAGCCACGCTGCTTCTCTGCTGAGATGGCGGGGTAGCTTCTTGGGTAGCTCCGGCAGCTCGCTGGCTCTCAACTTGTTCCTCTAGCTTTTGTACTCTTGCATTCAGCTTCTGCATTTTGGTGAGCTCCAGTTTCCTCTTCCTCTCCCGGGTTTTGTAACCACCTGCGCCGGGAAACCCAACCTTCCACGCAATGGAGCCTGGCGTGCCTCGTGTTCGTCCAGGGTGCTCAGGATTCCCGAGGGCCTCGGTCAGCTCGTCATTCTCTCTGTCGGGAATGAACGTCCCTTGCTGCGCTGCGGCGATACACTTCTGAAGCTTCTTGACGGGTATTGCAAGTTGCTCGTCCGTCCAAACGCACTTCCCTGTTTCAGGGTCCAAGGTTCCCCCAACCCCGAAGAACCAAGTCCTTGAACGGTCTGGCCAGTTCAATGTCTCTGGTTCAACCCCTTTAGCAAGCAGGTCATTCTCAGCTTTGTCCCATAGCGGCCGGGCTTTGAGGTAGCCATCTGACCCCGTGCGATGGAGAAACTTCTTCTTTGCAGCATTTATCTTATTTGTCTCTGACATCTTCTTACTCTTGTCCGATGTCTTATAGGCCACAAATGCGGGCTAGTGATCTCTTATCTTCTCAAATCGGCCGGTGAATTCTGGAGTCTTCCCTTTGTCGACAAACGTTGATTTCAACTCATTCTTCCACCTCCTGAATAGATCTGCCATATTCTTAAGAGCACACGCCTTGACCAATGGCTCTATAACTGGCGTATCCGGATCCTCCTCTGGCGGTAGGGTGAAATTTGCCTTCAGCGAGGTCCAAAGATCATCTTTCTGTCTATCGGTGACATAAGAAACTTGAGGGTCTTCGTTCTTAGGCTTATTCCATAGCTGGATGCTGATCGGGATCATGTCCCTAACAATAGCCCCGCACTGAGCAGAAAATGCATCCTTGGTCCGCCTGGGTTCAATCGGTTGGCCATCGTCCGAGATTGCTGTGATCGTGAACCTTTCATCCTGGTGCAACCTTTTCTTCGGGCCTCGTCTCGTTACCGAAGTTTGGCTCGATCCAGAGGGCTTTAAAAGAAGAAAGAAGAGTTAATATATGTACATACCAAAACAATTAATGCATCAATTAGCTAGTCAGCACAGGCTTAATTAATATATATACCTCGCCGGACTTTGCAACAGCTCCCTCCTCCGTTCGGTCACCAGAGCCGTCATCACGGTCTCCTTCTTCCACCGGCATTCGGTCATCGCAACCATCATGATCACGTCCTTCCTCCTCCATTGTTTGATCATCGGAGCCTTCACCCTCTCCTTTCATACCATCGGTGTCGTTGAGATACGACAAGACATCACCTCCGCCGAGGATTATGTCCCCCAACAACTGTTCTGTTTCCAAGTCTCTTTGCTCCATAGTTTTTGCAAATATTACAACATGGCAATTAATATACAAACATGAGAGATGGATATATTAGTGGCAAACATAGACCTAGCTAGCTAATCACAACAAGAAATATTAATTAGTGGCCTCGACGCTTCTACGGTTTGGGGTGGCCTCGACAACGCTTCTAGGGTTTGGGGTGGCCCCGACAACGCTTCTAGGGTTTGGGGTGGCCTCAACAACGCTTCTAGGGTTTGGGGTGACCCCTCGGCGACCCTCGACCCTCTACCCTAGTTCCCGACCCTCGACCCTCGACTCCTCGGCGACCCTCGACCCTCTACCCTAGTTCCCGACCCTCGACCCTCGACCCTCTACCCTAGTTCCCGACCCTCGACCGCTCAGCGATCCTCGACACCCTCGTTCCCGGTAAAAAATAAGAAGAGGAAGAAGAAGAAAAAAAAGAGAGGAGAAGAAGAAGGAATAGAGGAGAAGATTCCTTCTTCTTCTTCCTCTTCTTATTTTTTTTCTCCTCTTCTTCCTCTCCTCTTCTTCTCCTTCTTCTTCTCCTTCTTCCTCTTCTTATTCTTATTTTCCTTTTTCCTCTCCTTCTTTTTCTTCTTCTTCGTTCTTCCTTCTTCCTCTTTTCTTCTTTTTCCTTATTTTCCTTTTTCCTCTCCACTAACCTAAAATCTACTAACCTAAAATGCACTAATAGTACAACTAACCTAAAATGCACTAAATCAACTAACCTAAAATGCAATAACCTAAAATCGATATCTACTAACAACCTAAATAAAAAAATTAATATATATATGAAAAAAAATCATCATATGAACAAAAAAAGCATACATCATCTATCATCAACATCATCATATCTATCATCAACATCATCTAACAAAATCATATGAAAAAAATGTATATGAAAAAAAATGTATATGAACATCGGACCATAGCGCGGGGCAGCGCGGACCGGGGCGGTGACGGCGCGGGGGCGGTGACGGCGCGGGGCAGGGGCGGCGCGGCGACGAGGGCTCGGGGCAGGGGCAGCGTGCCGACGGTGTCGGGGGCAAGGGCACGCGCGGCGACGAGGGCTCAGGGCAGGGGCGCGGCGACGGTGTCGGAGGCAGGGGCGGCGCAGCGACGGCGTCGGAGGCAGGGGCGACGACGGCGACAGCGGGGCAGAGGGGCAGCCTGACGGCGTCGTCGGAGGGATCGAAGACGAACTGGATGAAAATTTTGACAAGTGCTCCTTATAGACGAAGCATTGGTCCCGGTTCGTGGAACCAACCGGGACCAATGCCCTCCTTTAGTCCCGGTTGGTTCCACGAACCGGGACCAATGCCCCCCTTTAGTCCCGGTTGGTTCCACGAACCGGGACCAAAGGTCAGTTTTCAGCAGCCCAAAGGGCGGGAAACAGAGACCTTTGGTCCCGGTTGGTGGCACCAACCGGGACTAAAGGGGGGCATTGGTCCCGGTTGGTGCCACGAACTGGTACCAATGCACCCCTTTCGTCTCGGTTGGTGGACCAAAGGCCTTGCGCTGGCGCGGTGCGGTGGGATGTTTAGTCCCACCTCGCTAGTTGAGAGAGCTCGAGAGTGGTTTATAAGCGCTGCTGCGCCCACCCTCTCGAGCTCCTCTCAACTGCAGGCTTTCGGGCCTAATCTGTCACTCTTGCCTGTGGGCCTACTAGGCCTGCTGCGGGCCTGAATTCTGGCCCATTGTTGGGTTTCTAGTCGTATTCAGGCCGTGGTGGCCCAGTAGGTGGCATTTTATTTATTTATTTTCCAGTTTTTTGTTTTCTTTTTTGCTTTATTTATTTTATTTTGTTTCTACTTACAGCAAAATATTTACTGTTTTTCAGTGATTCTTTTTGCTTTTAGGTAATAAAAATTATAAACTTTCTGTTAGTGCTATTAGTTTGCCAATTTGAATAGTTTAAATTTGAATTTTTTTGAAATTTGTGTGAATCACTATTTTATGAATAACTTTACTATAAAAATAGATTTTTGAGTGGTTGTTTTTCCTGCTACTTAATATTACTGTGTTTTATCATTAAATTCAATTTGGTAATTTTTAGGTTATTTGAAATGTCTGTTTTAATCAAAAATAGATTTTGTTATTTTAGTTTGCTATTAAAGTTTCAAACAAAAAGAATTCTGAAGAGGTTGAAAGTTGGCATGGTATCATCATTTCACCCACATAGCATGTGCTAAAGAGTTGAGAGGGTTTTGGCAAAAACTGGATGCACTTCGTGTACAAAATGGACAATCTATTTCGAAGTATCAGGGTTTCGGACGAAAACTCATCTGTTACAAAGGGATTTCATTTTTTTGAACTTATTTGAACTCCAGACTTTTTGTGTGTTCAAAGTGCACCATTCAAAGCCACATCATCAATTTTCAACCCTTTCTGACTTCATTTGTTATTTTTCATGCATTTACTGATTTTTTTGAGCTATATGACCCTGAAATTGAAAAGCACTACAAATGAACTCTGAAAAGGTTGAAAATTGGCATGGTATCATTATTTCACCCAGATAGCATGTGCTAAAAAGTTGAGAGGGTTACGGCAAAAACTGGATGCACTTCGTGTACAAAATGGACAATCTCTTTCGAAGTATCAGGGTTTCATACGGAAACTCATCTGTTACAAAAGGCATTTCATTTCTTCACATGCAACTGCAGTGATATTCTAGATCAAAGGAATCATCATAATAGTTTTGGAAAGAAAGTCTTCACTTTTTTTCCGCTTGTGTCCTTTGCTTATTGCGCCGTAACCATGGATAATCTTCATCGTTTAACAGGGTGCTTGGGTCAGCCTTGACTTTGAAGGGAGGAATTTCATGAAACTTTTCATAATCTTCAGACATGTCTGTCTTGCCCTCCAATCCCACGATGTCTCTTTTTCCTGAAAGAACTATGTGGCTCTTTGGCTCGTCGTATGATGTATTCGCTTCCTTATCTTTTCTTTTTCTCGGTTTGGTAGACATGTCCTTCACATAGAAAACCTGCGCCACATCATTGGCTAGGACGAATGGTTTGTCTGTGTACCCAAGATTGTTCAGATCCAATGTTGCCATTCCGTACTGTGGGTCTACCTATACCCCGCCTCCTGACAGGTTGACCCATTTGCACTGAAACAAAGGGACCTTAAAATCATGTCCGTAGTCAAGTTCCCATATGTCCACTATGTAACCATAATATATGTCCTTTCCCCTCTTGGTTGCTGCATCAAAGCGGACACTGCTGTTTTGGTTGGTGCTCTTTTGATCTTGGGCGATCGTGTAAAATGTATTCCCATTTATCTCGTACCCTTTGTAAGTCAATACAGTCGAAGATGGTCCCCTGGCCAACGAGTACAGCTCATTAGAAACAGTGTTGTCACCCCTGAGACGTGTTTGCAACCAACTGCCGAAAGTCCTAATGTGTTCACATGTAATCCAGTCGTCACACTGCTCCGGGTGTTTGGAGCGCAGAATATTCTTGTGTTCATCGACATACGGGGTCACCAAGGTAGAGTTCTGTAGAACTGTGTAGTGTGCTTGAGACCAAGAATGCCCGTCCCTACATATTATTGAGTCCCCTCCTAGCGTGCCTTTTCCAGTCAGTCTCCCCTCATACCGCGATTGAGGGACACCAATCTTCTTAAGGTCAGGAATGAAGTTAACACAAAACCTAATGACATCCTCTGTTTGATGGCCCATGGAGATGCTTCCTTCTGGCCTAGCGCGGTTACGGACATATTTCTTTAGGACTCCCATGAACCTCTCAAAGGGGAACATATTGTGTAGAAATACAGGGCCCAGAACGACAATCTCGTCGACTAGATGAACTAGGACGTGCGTCATGATATTGAAGAAGGATGGTGGGAACACCAGCTTGAAACTGACAAGACACTGCGCCACATCACTCCTTAACCTTGGTAGGATTTCTGGATCGATCACCTTCTGAGAGATTGCATTGAGGAATGAACATAGCTTCACAATGGCTAATCGAATGTTTTCCGATAGAAGCCCCCTCAATGCAACCGGAAGCAGTTGCGTCATAATCACGTGGCAGTCATGAGACTTTAGGTTCTGGAACTTTTTCTCTGGCATATTTATTATTCCCTTTATATTCGACGAGAAGCCAGACGGGACCTTCATACTGAGCAGGCATTCAAATAAGATTTCCTTCTCTTCTTTGGTAAGAGCGTAGCTGGCAGGACCTTCATACTGCTTTGGAGGCATGCCGTCTTTTTCGTGCACACGTTGCTGGTCCTCCCGTGCCTCCGGTGTATCTTTTGTCTTCCCAAACACGCCCAAGAAGCCTAGCAGGTTCACGCAAAGATTCTTCATCACGTGCATCACATCGATTGAATAGCGGACCTCTAGGTCTTTCCAGTAGGGTAGGTCCCAAAATATAGAATTCTTCTTCCACATGGGTGCGCGTCCCTCAGCGTCATTCGGAACAGATAGTCCGCCGGGACCCTTTCCAAAGATTACTTGTAAATCATTGACCATAGCAAGTATGTGATCACCGGTACGGATGGCGGGCTTCTTCCGGTGATCTGCCTCGCCTTTGAAATGATTGCCTTTCTTTCGACATTGATGGTTGGTCGGAAGAAATCGACGATGCCCCAGGTACACATTCTTCCTGCATTTGTCCAGGTATATACTTTTGGTGTCATCTAAACAGTGCGTGCATGCATGGTATCCCTTGTTTGTCTGTCCTGAAAGGTTACTGAGAGCAGGCCAATCATTGATGGTTACAAACAACAACGCATGCAGGTCAAATTCCTATTGTTTGTGCTCATCCCACACACGTACACCGTTTCCATTCCACAACTGTAAAAGTTCTTCAACTAATGGCCTTAGGTACACATCAATGTCGTTGCCGGGTTGCTTAGGGCCTTGGATGAGAACTGGCATCATAATGAACTTCCGCTTCATGCACAGCCAAGGAGGAAGGTTATAGATACATAGAGTCACGGGCCAGGTGCTGTGATTGCTGCTCTGCTCCCCAAAAGGATTAATGCCATCCGCGCTTAAACCAAACCATACGTTCCTTGCGTCACCTGCAAAGTACTCCCAGTACTTTCTCTCGATTTTTCTCCACTGCGACCCATCAGCGGGTGCTCTCAACTTCCCGTCTTTCTTACGGTCCTCTCTGTGCCATCGCATCAACTTGGCATGCTCTTTGTTTCTGAACAGACGTTTCAACCATGGTATTATAGGAGCATACCACATCACCTTGGCAGGAACCCTCTTCCTGGGGCGCTCGCCGTCAACATCACCAGGGTCATCTCGTTTGATCTTATACCACAATGCACCGCATACCGGGCATGCGTTCAAATCCTCGTACGCACCGCGGTAGAGGATGCAGTCATTAGGGCATGCATGTATCTTCTGCACCTCCAATCCTAGAGGGCATACAACCTTCTTTGCTGCGTACGTACTGTCGGGCAATTCGTTATCCTTTGAAAGTTTCTTCTTCAATATTTTCAGTAGCTTCTCAAATCCTTTGTCAGGTACACCATTCTCTGCCTTCCACTGCAGCAACTCCAGTGTGGTACCGAGCTTTGTGTTGCCATCTTCGCAATTGGGGTACAACCCTTTTTTGTGATCCTCTAACATGCGATCGAACTTCAGTTTCTCCTTTTCACTTTCGCATTGTCTCTTTGCATCAACAATGACCCGGCGAAGATCATCATCGGGCACATCGTCTGGTTCCTCTTGATCTTCAGCTTCCCCCATTGTAGCATCACCGTATTCAGGGGGCACATAGCTGTCATCATCCTCTTCTTCTTCGCTGTCTTCCATCATAACCCCTCTTTCTCCGTGCTTGGTCCAAACATTATAGTGTGGCATGAAATCCTTATAAAGCAGGTGGGTGTGAAGGGTTTTCGAGTCAGAGTAAGACTTCGTATTCCCACATATAGGGCATGGACAACACATAAAACCACTCTGCTTGTTTGCCTCAGCCACTTCGAGAAAATTATGCACGCCCTTAATGTACTCGGAAGTGCGTCTGTCACCGTATATCCATTGCCGGTTCATCTGCGTGCATTATATATAATTAAGTGTGTCAAGAACCATTACAGAACATCATGAATACATAAGTGACCAAATTAATTAATAGAAGTTCATCATCATATTAAAACCAAAGTACATACATAGTTCTCATTGAACAACATATAGCTCTCCAGAGCATCTAATTAAACCATACATTGAAACTATGTAAAACATTTCAATGCAACAACAAATGCGATCATAATCGCAACTAAGGTAATAATTGATCCAACGGCATAATGATACCAAGCCTCGGTATGAATGGCATATTTTTTTCATATTTCTATTCTTCAAGCGCATTTTATCCATCTTGATCTTGTGATCATCGACGACATCCGCAACATGCAACTCCAATATCATCTTCTCCTCCTCAATTTCTTTCAATTTTCCCTTCAAGTAATTGTTTTCTTCTTCAACTAAATTTAACCTCTCGACAATAGGGTCGGTTGGAATTTCCGGTTCACATACCTCCTAGATAAAAAAATCTATGTCACGTTGGTCGGCATAATTGTCATAAACACTAAATGAACCAAATAGTTATAAAAGATAATATATACCACATCTGAATCATAGACAGGACGAGGGCCGACGGAGGCGGATACCAAAACCATCGCACTATATAATAACAAACAATAATAAAAGTAAGAAAATTACACAAGTATCTATCTTAATCATACAAGTAAGAACTTTTTTCTTTTACAAAGAAGATAAGACCAAGAGGCTCATCACGGTGGTGCCGGCAACGAGATCGGCGCGGGCGATCGACGGCGGTGAGGACGGACCACCAAATCTAGACAAATCTCGAGGAAAATGGAGCTTCGACAAGGAGCTTCGAGAGGAGAAAGCTTAAGTGTGGCTCGGGCATTTCATCGAACACCTCATGTGCATAGGAGGTGAGCTAGAGCACCACAAAGCCCTCCCACGGCCGGCCCAAAAAACAGAGCACTCCACTGCTCTGCTCGCGGGCGAGGGGGTATATATAGGCATCTCATTGGTCCCGGTTCATGGCTGGAACCGGGACTAAAGGACCCCCTTTGGTCCCGGTTCCATCCACGAATTGGGACCAATGGTTGTGGGCCAGGAGCAAGGGTCCCGGTTCGTGGCTGGAACCGAGACCAAAGGGTCCAGACGAACCAGGACCAATGCCCCACGAGGCCTGGCCGGCCCCCTGGCCTCACGAACCGGGACCTATGCCTCCGTGGGTCCCGGTTCATGACTGAACCGGGACTAATGGGCTGGCCCGGCCTGGACCAAAGCCCTGTTTTCTACTAGTGGCCCATCCTTGGCTCTTCTCGATATCCTCCGAAGCTTCGTGTCCTTCGTGCACCGAAAAAAATTGTATTAAATCAGCAAGGTATTTTGATCTCCGTAGATATTGATTTCTTTTAAAATAAAAAACATGCAGAAAACATGAACTAACACTGGGCACTAGGTTAATAGGTTAGTCCGGAAAAATAATACAAAATGCTATAAAAAGTATGCAAAAGTGAAAATATAGTAGCATTAAACAATAAAAAATTATAGATACAATTGAGGCGTATCAAGATGGCAACCCACTGTGGCCCGAGCGGGAGGAGCGGCTGAGAGTGGATTCTAGTCCTCCACTCTATGAACACGCACCAGGAGGTCGTAGCAGCGCATGCTCGACGGTGGTGGCAAGCGGAGGTCTGGAGGCGAGAAGCCCAACATCTCGTCGTCACAGCCGACAACCCACTTCAAGACCCATGGCGCACGCTTCGTCGGGATGAGCTCGGGATGAATAATAACTCAAAAAAACATTTAAAAAATGTTCAACAAAATGTCAAATATTTTATAACAAACTTTGACAAATGTTCTAAGAGCTTGCAAAATTTCATCATGAAATCAGATTTGTGGAAGTCGTGGCAAAAAACAAAAAACAAAATTAGTGCTCCAAAATGCTTTCGAAAGTAGCATTTTCAGAGTATCAATATTTTTTTCACGACTTACACAAATGATTTCATGATGATACTTTGCAACCTCTGAGAACATTTGTCAAAGTTTTTCATAAAAAAAATCAGTTTTTTGAACATTTTTAAAATGTTTTCCGATTTTACCGTTCACTCGAGCTCATTTGAGCTCGGGTGCAAAAATTCACGTCCCTCACAAGGGTCATTTTAATTACTGTGTCATTTTGTGTTGTTTGGTGGTTAGGCTATAAAGCATCCATAGGCCCATAATAATGAAAACGGAAATTTCATATTCACGGAAAACGGAAACTTCCATTTCTTTGTCTGTTCTATCGGAAAACACTATTCCATTTTTGTTTCCGTTTCCGCGTAAATGTTCCGTTCCCATTTCTCTTTCCATTCCGCATTTCCTCTCCATTTTCATTTTTTTCTCCATAAAAGCAGAAAGATTCAGCTCTATAACCCCTTCTCATTATATAAGATTCTTAGGGCATCTCCAATGCCGACCCTCAATTTGCCCGCATACGTTCGGACCGCGCGGTCCGAACCGCAAAAGCCATCCAACACAAGCCTGCATCGGTCCGCTCGGCGGTCCACACGCGTTTTTTCCTGCAAACCGGAGACACGGGGGGCTTTACGGGCGTTGGACCGCTGCCAATCCTGCGTCTGACCGCCCTGGCCCACAAAAAGACCATCCACCTCTCCCGCGCTTTCCATGGAACGCCCGCAAACCAGAGATAAACGCGCGGGGAGGGGGGGGGGGGTTGCAGGTTCGAGGGCCGTCGTATCCAGGGCGAAGCGCGCGGCAAGGTACGACCGGCACAATGCCGGATGCTGCTCCTTATTCGCCAAGAGCGACGTGGCACCGGACTTGGTCCATAACAACCCTGATCTCACCGCCGCGTGGTCGCTCGACCGCTTTGTGACCATTGCGGAGACGGCCGCCAGGCGGCGCCACCGCCTTGATGACGAGTTCACCAAGATCAGCGAGGAGTGGTCACTTAGCGACTGCTCCGCCAACACCGGTCGCGGCAAACGCTGCCGTCAGGGCTCCAAAGACAAAATCGGCAGTGGCCGCGGCGGCACTCCGCACCGCACGGCAGGAGGCGGAGCGGCTCCTCCGCGAGCAGCAGGCAGCCACCGGACAATGCTACTGTGGTTCTCCGGTGCCGTTCCGCCGCTAGAGGGACCACGACGACGACGGCACAGACGGTGCGGCAGGGCAGGGCGGCCACGCGTACGAGGTGGTCGTCCGATATAGGATTTAAGTTTTTTTCCCTAGTTTTTTTATTAAGCTGTCGAAATATCGACCTTTTTATGTAAATTATAATCGAACTTGAATGAATTCCGTCATGTTTGCATGGATTTCGTCCGGTTGGTTCCAATTGTTGTTGAAACTAGATGATGCCCCACATGTTGCTGCGGGAACTTTGTTAAGAAAAATATATGGATAAGTGGTAGAAGACAAAAATTGATGCAAAACAAATATAGAAGTGTTTTACATGACTTAATTAGTCTCCTGGAAAAAAGATCATGCATGTGGTGGTATGTTTTGCATGAAGAGGTTAATGGAAAACGTAACCTATAACTCCATGCATGGCTGGGTGATGTGGCATTCTGAAGGAAATATGTCCTAGAGGCAATAATAAAGTTGTTATTTATATTTCCTTATATCATGATAAATGTTTATTATTCATGCTAGAATTGTATTAACCAGAAACTTGATACATGTGTGAATACATAGACAAAACAAAGTGTCCCTAGTATGCCTCTACTTGACTAGCTCGTTAATCAAAGATGGTTAAGTTTCCTGACCATAGACATGTGTTGTCATTTGATGAATGTGATCACATCATTAGGAGAATGATGTGATGGACAAGACCCATCCGTTAGCTTAGCATAATGATCGTTAAGTTTTATTGCTATTGCTTTCTTCATGACTTATACATATTTCTCTGACTATGAGATTATGTAACTCCCGAATACCGGAGGAACACCTTGTGTGCTATCAAACGTCACAACGTAACTGGGTGATTATAAAGATGCTCTACAGGTGTCTCCGAAGGTGTTTGTTGGGTTGGCATAGATTGAGATTAGGATTTATCACTCCGTGTATCGAAGAGGTATCTCTGGGCCCTCTCGGTAATGCACATCACTATAAGCCTTGCAAGCAATGTGACTAATGAGTTAGTTACAGGATGATGCATTACGGAACGAGTAAAGAGACTTGCCTGTAACGAGATTGAACTAGGTATAATGATACCAACGATCGAATCTCGGGCAAGTAACATACCGATGACAAAGGGAATAACGTATGTTGTCATTACGGTTTGACCGATAAAGATCTTCGTAGAATATGTAGGAACCAATATGAGCATCCAGGTTCCGCTGTTGGTTATTGATCAGAGATGTGTCTCAGTCATGTCTACATAGTTCTCGAACCCGTAGGGTCCGCACGCTTAACGTTCGATGACGATTTGTATTATGAGTTATGTGTTTTGGTGACCGAAGATTGTTCGGAGTCCTGGATGAGATCACAGACATGACGAGGAGTCTCGAAATGGTCGAGAGGTAAAGATTGATATATTGGAAGGTAGTATTCGGACACCGGAAGGGTTCCGGAGTGTATCGGGTACATACCGGAGTACCGGAGGGGTTACCGGAACCCCCCGGTGGAAGATATGGGCCATATGGGCCATAGGAGGGAGGGTAACCAGCCCACAAGGGGCTGGTGCGCCCCCCACAACGGAGGAGGCCGAATTGGACTAGGGAAGGGGGTGGCGCCCCCCTTTCCTTCTCCCTCTCCCTCTCCTTCCCTCTTTCCACCTCCGGAGAAAGGAAAAGTGGGGGGGGGGGGGCGAATCCTACTAGGAGTGGAGTCTAGTAGGACTCCCCCCCATGGCGCACCCCCTTGGTGGCCGGCCTCATCCTCCCCTCCTTTATATACAGGGGCAGGGGGCACCCTAGAACACATCAGATATTCTCTTAGCCGTGTGCGGTGCCCCCCTCCACAGTTTACTCTTCCGGTCATATTGTCGTAGTGCTTAGGCGAAGCCCTGCGCGGATCACATCACCATCACCGTCACCACGCCGTCGTGCTGACGAAACTCTCCCTCGACACTTTGCTGGATCAAGAGTTCGAGGGACATCATCGAGCTGAACATGTGCTGAACTCGGAGGTGTCGTACGTTCGGTGCTTGATCGGTTGGATCGCGAAGACGTTCGACTACATCAACCGCGTTAAGCTAACGCTTCCGCTTTTGGTCTACGAGGGTACGTGGACACACTCTCCCCCTCTCGTTGTTATGCATCTCCTAGATAGATCTTGCGTGAGCGTAGGAAATTTTTTGAAATTGCATGCTACGTTCCCCAACACATTCTTGCATGGAGAAAAAATTTAGGTAGTTGGTTGTAGCTGGCACCGTTAGATGCTGGTCTCCGGTATCAGTGTCCGCGGACTGGCCCCTCTGTCCGTGGACGGATGCCGGAGGAAATTTGGGGGTCGGTGTGGGAGATGCTCTTATTTTGGACTTGGCAAACACATTTCTTTACATTCATGATTTGAGTTTCGATTTTTGCGATGAATTGATGATATGATTTAGGAATCTGATAACACCCGGACGTCAGGTGTGAGCACATGGCAAATCGAATGTTTTTGATGACAAGCTTAGTGACGCGATAATGACAACTTTAGTTGACAAGCATGACTACTTCGTGCTTAAGTTTATTTTTGATAAAAAATTATCATGTATGTCAACTAAATTTGCCATAAAAAACGTTAGATTTGTCATGTGCTCATACTTAACGTCAGGTACTTATCATTTCCGATGATTTATCTTGGGTGCATAGAGGCATAACGGTGGCGGTGGTAGTGGACTGGTGGCATGTGGGAACACGAAGGCAACTCCAGCGAAGGAGGATGCAACAGAGTAAGCTCTAGGGTTAATTAGGCCAACTCCAGCGCGTGACCCCATCCTATCCGGGTGCGTTCGTTTGGGGCAAAACGGACAAACCAGACGGCCCAGCGAGCGGGTGCAAACGGACTTTTGCCCGTTTTCTGTCCGCTTTCGACCCATCCCGGCCCAAGTTTGGGCCGCTTTTGAGGTGAAACGGACAGCGCGCGGAGGGGCGGGACGCGCGCGCTTGTCCTCCCCTGGCCTGCCCGTCGGTGGCACAAAGCACCACCCCGGCGCCCCATTTTGCGCCATTTCCCCCCAAACCCTCCCACGTCACGCCCACCACCCTCCCGCCCATGGCCGATGCCCCGCCGAATTCCGGTGGCCAGGCCGTCGACCCGCCCGGAAAGGTGAAGAAGAAGGCGGCCAAGGGTGCGAAGAAGCCGCGGTCGGAACTCACGCCGGTGGAGCTCACAAAGCTGGACGCGGAATCGGCCAAGAGGAGGAACCGTAGGGCGGCCGCCAAGGGCAAGAACGCCGCGGCCAAGTACGCCGCCGAGCGCGCTGCGTTGGAGGCCGCGCGGCGCAAGGCCGACGTCGACGAGAAGGAGGACATCGTCAACAAAGCGCACACCCTCCTCATGCTTGGGATTTGCCTTCCGGCGGGTTTCTCGGCAGCGCCCGTCGGCCCGGCGAGCACAGGCTCGTCGGTCGCCAGGCCTCCGCACTGCCCCTCGCCGACGTCGCGGACCACGCCTTTGTCGCCTGGTTTTCCTCCGCCAAGGTACGAAGGCCAGACCCGTTTCTCGGGGTCACCGGACGTTGGCATGACCGCGCCGTCCACCCCGCGCCCCTTGGCCGTCATCGACCTCAACGTCACGCCGGGGTCCAACAGCGGCGGCCGGCCGTCTGTCGAGATGTAAAGAAAGCAAGCACGGCCGCCGTCTACGGGCACCACGCCGTCGCCCCGCGTCCTGTTCGACGAAATGCCAACACCAACGCCAATGGTCGACGACCCCTTCTACAACCAGTTCATGGAGAATGTCATCTACGAGGGTGGGCATGGCGGTGCCTACTATCCCGAGGAGACCCAAAGTCAGGATGGCCGCGCCCAGTACGTTGCCGATGAAGACACTGTGGCCCACGACCATGCTGACTACGACCATGGTGACTCGTGGCATGAAGATGATGACATCTATTGCGAAGGTGATGGTGATGAAGAAGAGGAAGGCATTGATATTGTGGGCGAGCCATTGTTCATCGACGAGCTCACCCAAAAAGCGGAAGCACAAAAGAGGAAGAAGAGCATTCGTACGGGATCATACTCACAAGAGGAGGACAAGTTGATTTGCCAAAGTTGGATGGAGGTTGGCCAAGATCCGAGGACCGGTGCGCAACAAAAGGGACTTGTTTTTTGGACAAGAGTTCACAAAACATTCCATGAAAGAAAGTTGTTTGCGCCCTACCAATTTACGAGCGACCGTGGCATCACCTCGATTCAAAAGAGGTGGTTGTTCATCCAACAAGAATGCAACAAGTATTGTGCCGCACTTGAGAGCGTTGAAGCCGGTCTCGTGAGTGGTCTTGGCATTGGGAACATGGTATGCTCTCTTATCTTTCGTTGCTACGGCCATGAGACTTCGGCCGCTGGCTGTGTTGTCGGCGAGGACGTGTAGGCGGGTTGTGTTGCCGACGTGAACTAGGGCCGCTGGCATGAACTACGGGCGTGGTTTATTTGAAAATTTGCGTTTGAAAAAGGAGACGGACAGGATGCGGCCAAAGGATATGTCCCCGTGTTGGGCGCACGGCCACCGCATCCCAGAAATGACCCGAACGTGACCCCATTGTCCGCTCCAAACGAGCAAATTCCGGACTAAACGGACGTCCGTTTGGGGTCGTGCGCTTGAGTTGGCCTTAGTCTTGGGAGTCCAGACCGAAGGCACGTCGCGACGGGCCACAGGGACGGCGCGTTGCTGGACGAGGTGCGTGGACCCAGTCAGCCACAGGAACAGAGAGCGCTGGAAAGAGAAGCCCAGAATGAGGAAGAACATGCGTCAGAATCAGGATAGCGTGAGGTTTGATCCAACGGCACACAAATCATCTGACTTTCTGCAACCCGCACCTGACTTGCGTCACTTGCGCGCCCAGAGTACTTATTACGCAGCGGGTACCGGTGTGCCGTACGAGTGTACGCCAAGTCGCCAATGGCATAACATGCGATCACTGACAAGATGTCATTTTTATAGTAGGAAGCACGTAAGGCAATGCCACTAAATTCCTCCATGATTCGCTCCTCGAGCCATGCCCATGTGACCTTGCTAGCTCAAACACGGAATACTGTACAGGTTGAGCGGCCATTGTCGCCGATCGCGTCGTCGTTCCCACTTCATTTTTGCCCACTGGCCTGCACTATAAATCCCCCGGCAATGTCGACCCGTTCGGCCATCAAACCACAGCTGCCGAGTCACTTGACAAGTACTACTGGCTACTAGTGCAAGTATGGCTCGGGTCTCTGCCAATGCAGTTGCACTTGTTGCACTCGTCTCCGTTCTTCTCACGTATGGCTGCTGCGCCCACTCGCCGCTCAACTACACCGGCTCCTTGGCCAAAGCCTCCAAGGCTAGCTGGTCATGGCTCCCTGCCAAGGCCACATGGTACGGCGCTCCTACCGGCGCCGGTCCCGATGACAACGGTACGTGCGTACGTGCATATGTCCTGGTGGTGGCCGGCGGCGCTTGCTACTGCGTTACACAATGCTAGCTTAGGATAGTAATAACAATGTCGATCGATCTGTGCAGGTGGTGCTTGCGGCTACAAGCACACTAACCAGTACCCGTTCATGTCCATGACTTCCTGCGGCAACGAGCCCCTGTTCAAGGACGGCATGGGCTGCGGCGCCTGCTACCGGGTACGTACGTGTACATAATAAATTAATTACACTAAGCGCCGACGCTGATGCTAGTCATTACACTAGATTAGTCAAAGCTAACAGTGCGTACGTAGCTCCGTTCACACTGTGTTGAAATACGTAGCAGTCCGTAACATGTTAGTCTAGGCTCAAGAAAACATGTTACGTACGTGTAGCGCCTTAGTTGACTTTCTGCTTGGTTTTCCAGATACGATGCGTCAATAACAAGGCCTGCTCCGGCAAGCCGGAGACGGTCATGATCACCGACATGAACTACTACCCTGTCGCCAAGTACCACTTCGACCTCAGCGGCACGGCGTTCGGCGCCATGGCGAAGCCCGGCCAGAACGACAAGCTCCGCCACGCCGGCATTATCGACATCCAGTTCCAAAGGTCCGTAACTTCTCTGGCACAACCTTGACCACAGTAGTACTCCAAGCGAACTCTTGGGGCGCTGGTCACTGATCAGCTCCGTTGGTGCATGCATGCAGGGTGTCATGCAATCATCCGGGCTTGAACGTGAACTTCCACGTCGAGCGGGGCTCCAACCCCAACTACCTCGCCGTGCTGGTGGAGTTCGCGAACCGGGAGGGCACCGTGGTGCAGATGGACCTCATGGAGTCAAGGAACGGCCGCCCGACCGGGTACTGGACGGCGATGCGCCATTCGTGGGGCGCCATCTGGCGGATGGACTCCAGGCGCCGGCTGCAGGGCCCCTTCTCTCTCCGCATCCGCAGCGAATCCGGCAAGACGCTGGTCGCCAAACAAGCCATCCCGGCCAACTGGAAGCCCGACACAAACTACCGTTCCAACATCCAGTTCCGTTGATTGTTCCGAGCTTCCGATCGATCAACGAAGATGTTGATTAATTCGGTAGTGAATGCAAAGTATATTGTTGAATTTTACTTACTACACGGTATATGTTGCGTCATCGTGCGTGTAGCTCGAAGATATGTGTGGGAATGGAAGGAGGCTTTAACATGGGCAGCCTGGCCCGAAAGCCTAACATCCAGGCCGGGCTTCTGTCTAGTGGAGTAGTATCCACGTGCTACCCAGCCCACTATCACAAGATTCACAGCTCGAAATCTGATATATTGTAATTAATCAGGTTTATCCATGTGCATTATGGGATACCAATTGTGTATTCAGTCAATCAGATGCTCCCATCATTTCTAAAAGTCCTAGTTTGCAATTGGTGAATTAACGTTGTGACATTTAAAAAAAAATACAGAGGCAAAATTTGCCGCATTCATTAGGGATGCCGGTAAGTCCCAAACATTCGGGATTTGACCATGAAAAATGAACGTTTTTCGTGGCAAATTATATTTGCCGACTATGGCAAGTTTAGTTAGCAAGCATGGCAAATTTACACTCAGTTCATTTTTTGCCGGGAAATTACCATGCTCTTAAAGAAAATGTTATCCTCGCGTCAACTAAAATCGCAATAAAAATGTTTGATTTATCATGGTCAAAATCCAAACGTTTGGGATTTATCATTTCCGTTCATTAAATTAGAAGTTAGACAAGTGTTTTAAGACACAAGGCCAAGAGGCCAAAAATTACAAAGCCACTACTCTCGAGGCAAAATCTGACCCAAGTATTTCGCACCCGCAATGACCGAAAGCCTTGCCTCATTATTATTTTTTGAAGACCCTGGAACTCCGCTCGCCCCAAATTGCCCTACTCTAACATAAACAAAGAGAAAGGCTACATGGTGTACCCCCCTTTTAAAGCCAGTCAAAGCCCTAGATGGCGCGGGGCCCATGACCAGCGCTTCTTCCGAAACTCCACGAGGGAGGGTTAGAAAACCTCCACCACCTGCATGTGGCCCTAATATATGCACAAAAGGGTGATGTAAGGTGGTATGGCAACTTCCAAAAACGCTCAAAGGGCCAGACAATGTGGACCCACAGATTTGGGTTTCGCCCATAACCACGCAACGGTGGGTTGGAAACTGTTTCCAAATTCACGGCTCCTGGTGTTGAGAGAGGATGTGATTGAAGTATAGTAAATACAAAGCCTAGAAAAAGTTAGAAAATACAATATAATATTAACTATCCAAACCAATATAATAACAATAAAAACTATTAAAGTTGAGTAGGCCAAAAACACTCGACTTACCAGTTAAAAGCCGAGTGTAGCCTAAAAAGTCGCTCGGCTTACCAGTTAGAAGCCAAGTGTAGCCTAAAAAAGATACTCGGCTCACTAGTTATAAGCCGAGTGCAATAGCAGACAATCTCTGCGTATAGTTGGCGGGAGGGACTTAGCGACAATCCCCCACCCCTCGTGCCCTTTCTCTCCATCTCTTTTCCTCTTTACCCCCCCCCCCCCACGTGCACCATCCCTCCAAATCGCCACTGTCGGCGACGCCACCCACTACCCCACCTCCTCCATGGTCGGCGCCCCACCGCCTTGCTCACCCGTCCTGACCCACTTTTGCCCGTAGCCATAGCCGTCTGATTCTGACGCTGTCCGGCATGCTCCGATGCCATGCTAATTACGTGGTTCCTCCTCTCCTCGAGCTCTACCTCTTCCTCCGCGTCGATTTGTTCCTCTCCTCCTCCGTATTCGCTAGCGATGCATTTCTATCTGTCAGCGTTTCGTTGTGTCCCTGCTCGAGCTTCTACGTGATGCTCATCGGTGCTCCTAGTGCTCGTTGGTGTGATCATGCTCGAGCTTCTACATTGATATACCGCCACCGTAGTGTGGTTGTTCCTCTGTCTCAGCTACAACTCAGGCTAGTGAGCTCTCCTCTTTCCTTACTCCAACTCCTGTCAGTGGATTGGTGATGTTGTTCTAGGTTCATAGATGCACTAGTTCATGTGACTTGGATCCTAGCGTTACATTGCTTGGTGAATTTGGTATGTTCTTGCTCTTGTTGATCTAATAGCATTTGGTTTAGGAGTACTAGCACAATGCTCGTGCATTGCTATGATGCCATGAAAAATGCGAAATTGCCACTGGCTTAGGAGATCTTCAAAAGATGATGGTGTCTTGTGGTAGTTGCATGGTTCATGATTAAAAAGAGAGTGTGCATATAATAAAAGAACATGTTGCAGTCGATAAAGAGCCCCAAGCAACCATAGTAGGTCCTTTGCAAGATTTATAGTGAGATAATATTAGTTTTTGAAACATAGGCGAACGGGCATGAGTAAGTTGAATGCACAAGATCGTGGCTTAGGTAGGAGGACAACATCTATCGCCATGTTGAACTATATTTTGTTTGCCCTCATTTGCTGACATGGAAACAAAAGAATTGGTTGGATAGAGAAACTAAAATCAAGACCATGATTTTGAATTGGAACGACATACTTCCATTTATAGCTTGTGCGTTTTACAAGAGTGTTATTCTCACACTAGGGTAGAAGCGCATTAGTTTATTTGGGATATGTCTCAAACCTAGTAAAAGTAACATTTGTTTAGTTATGTCTCTTGGAAGGTTGCTATTTCTAGATGTGGATAGAAGTGCATTTGTTTATTTGTCTGGTCCCACCTACAAACTCACCAGCAACTCCAATCTTTATAAGTGGGAAAGAAATTCATGTCCAAGTGCGGGGGTTTAGGGCCACAAGCAAGGTTGCCTCATAATTCGACGACTTTACGATCCAAGCTAATCCTTCTGATTCTACGATTTTGGTTCATAGAATCTACATTTCTACGATCTTAATAGTTAAGATTCTACGATTTGCGATCCTGCCATTAGAGCTCCGATCTGACTTGGAATCACGATTCTGACAACTGTGGCCACAAGTCTGCATCGATATTCAATATGTGTGTGGAATTTTAGTCCGATGGTTCTCCCTTTGTAAGAGACGTTCTCAAAGGAAGGATAATGGTTGTTGTTGTAGGGGATCGTCCTTCCAGTTCTCCTCCTACGAGACCTTGGTAAAGCAATAGGAGAAGTGGAAGGAATACCAACACCGATGGTCGAACTAACAGTGAGTGAGTGTCCATCATATATACAACCACTTGAGAGATGAGAGATGTTGTTCTAAGAGGAAGGATACTGAATGTTGTCATAGGGGGTCATTGCTCCTCGTATCTTCCTCTGAGTCCTTGGTAACGTATAAAGGGGCAAGATTAACGACCGCCACTACCACCACTGATAGTTGAAATACTAGGCCGAGAGTGCCCCATCATATATACCACCACTTGAGAGATGGGAGTTCTTGAAAGGAGCATCGATGGACTAAAAGTCAACCCACATGCTGAGTAATCCTTCTACTAAGGAGAGAAAGTGATAGGGTTGTGTATTCATCACTTCTTATTTAATGTTGCAAAATCAAGTTTGACACCGGGACCGTTGCCACAGGGGTTCCTGCAGGAGGATGGCGCTGTGTTGCCCTCCCGCGAGCGGGTTTCGTGGCGTTCAACTCCGGGAGTTGTGCCCCTACACCGTCGAGATGACCTGTGATGGTGATCATTTGTGGCTCGACACGTTCGATACCGTTGAGCTTGTCGCGCGTGCGTATGATGCGGTGGCTTGCATGTATGGGCAGGGCCCGACCGACCTCAACTTCCCCAAAGATACCAAGGATGCAGCATTCCTTTCCCCTCCTTATAGGATGCACTCCCACAATGAGGAGAATACACGTAGCCTGGCCAAGATGGATGAGGTGGCCATGACTAAGTACGCCGAGGTCAATAACCAGCTCGTGGCGACTAAGCTTGAATTCTGGGATAATAAGCAGAAGGACCAGAGGAAGAATGAGGACGCTGAGATGGATGCGATAATTTCCATGCAAGTTCTTAAGACTTTCGATGATCTTGATGGGTTGGGCTACTTTGTCGACGAGTATTGGAAGGAGGTGAAACCGGCTACTCGCTATGACGGTGAGGCAGGCCCCTTCGGCAGACCTCCATAGGAGATAGATCTTCACTCGAAGGACGAGAATGATGACGAGCTTGACGTGGACTGAGAAACTACCAAGCTCCTTAGGTGTTATGGTTTCTTTTGATTTGCTGGAGTAAACTATCAGTAGTAGTGCTGATCTATCCTAGTAAATAGTTATGTACTGTTGATCTATGTAATAGTATGATATACGGACTGCATAATTATGGCTTAGTAGTGTTGAACAATGTTGTCATTTAATTTTTTCCATAGTAATGATGATTTATGTATGGAAAGTGTCATGGTTATAGTGAAATGGTCTCGAGTGGGTGAAGGCGAGCCTTCTGGATTTAGGGTTTAGGGGCCACGAGTCACCATCATTATTCGATTTGTATGTTGACTATCAGTAGGATGGCGCTCCCTTTAGGACAGATCGATGTGTTTTAAGGAAGGATCCCGACTGTTGTCGTACGGGGTCGTTGTTGTACTTCTCCTCCTGTGAGACATTGGTAAAGCACTAAAGTAGGAAGGAAAGTACAACATGTTGGGGAACGTAGTATTTCAAAAAATTTCCTACGATCACGCAAGATCTACCTAGGAGAAGCATAGCAACGAGCGGGGAGAGTGCGTCTACGTACCCTCGTAGACCGAAAGCGGAAGCGTTTAGTAACGCGGTTGATGTAGTCGAACGTCTTCACGATCCAACCGATCAAGTACCGAACGCACGGCACCTCCGCGATCTGCACACGTTCAGCTAGGTGACGTCCCTCGTACTCTTAATCCAGCTGAGGCCGAGGGAGAGTTTCGTCAGCACGACGGCGTGGTGACGGTGATGATGAAGTTACCGATGCAGGGCTTCGCCTAAGCACTACGACAATATGACCGAGGTGGAAATCTGTGGAGGGGGGGCACCGCACACGGTTAAACAATCAACTTGTGTGTCTATGGGGTGCCCCCCTCCTCCGTATATAAAGGAGTGGAGGAGGGGAGGGCCGGCCCTCTATGGCGCGCCCAAGGGTGGGAGTCCTACTCCCAGTAGGAGTAGGTTTCCCCCCTTCCCTAGTTGGAGTAGGAGAAGAAGGAAGAGGGAGAGAGGGAGAAGGAAAGGGGGGCCCGGCCCCCCACCATAATTCGGATTGGGCTTGGGGGGGGGGGGCGCCCTCCACCTGGCCGCCTCCTCCTCTCTTCCACTAAGGCCCAATAAGGCCCATTGACTCCCCGGGGGGTTCCGGTAACCTCCCGGTACTCCGGAAAATGCCCGAACTCATCCGAAACCATTCCAGTGTCCAAACATAGCCATCCAATATATCGATCTTTATGTCTCGACCATTTCGAGACTCCTCGTCATGTCCGTGATCACATCCGGGACTCCGAACTACCTTCGGTACATCAAAACACATAAACTCATAATACCGATCGTCATCGAACGTTAAGCGTGCGGACCCTACGGGTTCGAGAACTATGTAGACATGACCGAGACACATCTCCGGTCAATAACCAATAGCGGAACCTGGATGCTCATATTGGCTCCTACATATTCTACGAAGATCTTTATCGGTCAAGCCGCATAACAACATATGTTGTTCCCTTTGTCATTGGTATGTTACTTGCCCGAGATTCGATCATCGGTATCATCATACCTAGTTCAATCTCGTTACCGGCAAGTCTCTTTACTCGTTCCGTAATGCATCATCCCGTAACTAACTCATTAGTCACATTGCTTGCAAGGCTTCATATGATGTGCATTACCGAGAGGGCCCAGAGATACCTCTCCGACAATCGGAGTGACAAATCCTAATGTCGATCTATGCCAACTCAACAAACACCATCGGAGACACCTGTAGAGCATCTTTATAATCACCCAGTTACGTTGTGACGTTTGATAGCACACAAGGTGTTCCTCTGGTATTCGGGAGTTGCATAATCTCATAGTTAGAGGAACATGTATAAGTCATGAAGAAAGCAATAGCAACAAACTAAACGATCATCGTGCTAAGCTAACGGATGGGTCATGTCAATCACATCATTCTCTAATGATGTGATCCCGTTCATCAAATGACAACTCATGTCTATGGCTAGGAAACTCAACCATCTTTGATTAACAAGCTAGTCAAGTAGAGGCATACTAGTGACACTCTGTTTGTCTATGTATTCACACATGTATTAAGTTTCTGGTTAATACAATTCTAGCATGAATAATAAACATTTATCATGATATAAGGAAATATAAATAACAACTTTATTATTGCCTCTAGGGCATATTTCCTTCACAACAACGACCATCACCGATAGACAAAATACCAGTGAGGGAGTTCCAACTATATACAACACCACTTCAGAGATGAGAGTTGTTGAAGGGTGCCTCGACGGACCAAAAGTCATCCTACATGCCAAATAAACGAGCCTTCTAGAATAGGGGTTTAGAGGCAAGGATGAGGGGCATTTTCAGATGCCAATGAAATAGAAGAAAATTAAGCTTTGTTGTCCACAGGCTATATTTCCTTCATGGCACATTTTTCGTTAATGGATTATATATGTATTAGGTGATAGCACCAACCTCGCAGACATGGTGTCACAAGATGATTCCCCTCCCTTTAGGGCATACTCCCTGGCCGAGGAGGCGTTGGACCACATGGCACATGTCGTGGACAGACGTGCCAGTGAGGACTACCTGGCCATGCTCATTCAGGCGAACTCGCAGATCCTGGTGGAGGACCGTGCGGTCAATGAGTCTTCCAGGACGAGCGGAAGGCCGAGGGCATTCGCTAGATGATGGCCCGCCTCCATGCAGAGCAACAAAAGTTTTAAGACGAGCTCGACAGGAAAGAAGTGCCGCCCGAGGAGAGCGATGACCAATCCCACCGAGTCCGCCGATTGCCATTATCGAGGATGTTGGCTCTTCCTTTGGGGGAAGAGATGCTCACCTTGTTCGACTCCACGATCACCGGCTTCACTGACTACCAGTCTGAGTAGAACTCCATTCTCATAGTAGCCCTAATTAGATAGTTTGGTGTCATTGTAGTGAATGTAGTTGTTGATATTGACTCATAGTTCAATTTGAGTAGAATTTGTGATGCTTTTGGGTATATAAATCATTAATGCTTACGTTGCTTATGTTCCATGTGTTCTTCTAACCTTCCACTGCTTCTCTTGCTTGTTCAAATCTTGTTCTTCTGTCTTGGTAGATGAAGTGGTATGTGGTGTACCGAGGGAGGTGTCAAGGAGTCTACGATTCATGGCAGACATGCCATGAACAGGTGCCTGCTAACAACAATAGCTCCTATCAAGGGTTTGAGACTAGGCATGCAGCAGAGGATACTTACTCCAAGTCTGTGCCCAGAGCCAAAAAAATGTTAGAGTTGGAAAGGGTGCAGGTTAGATAGGGTTTAGTGGACTGAAGAACTTGATAATCTTCGTCCATTTCGTCGTCATTGTGGTGTTGATGTTATCGTCTCCATGGTTAGTACATCGGGGCGAATGCTACTTCATTTCTATAAGACACAACCAACACCATTAACTGATGAAATATTTTTTGTGATTCTTTTGCAAATGCTTTGGCAAAATATGAATGCTATGGCGAAGCATATCTAGAACTCGTGTCTACGGAGATCATCTTCTACTCTGAGTGTGTGGTGCTGGTTGTTCATGAACTTTTTATCTTACTTATTCTTATCTGTGCACTTGGAACTCAAGCTTGATTACGAACTTATGCTAGTATATGAACTTGTGTGCCTGTTTACTTACGAACTTGGAACTCATGCTTGGTTGTGAACTTGGAAACTTGGTGCTTGGTTGTGAATTTTTGCCACTATCTGGACATGTTGCTAGTGCTATGTATATATTGTTGTATACATATTTTTGTCTGAATTGCAGGGCTGGCCCAAGAATGAAACAAAAAACTGTATTATGGGCTCTTTACCGAGTGTTACACTCGGCTTACATGCATATGCCGAGAGTTAATTTTTTTAAGAACATGCAGGAGCATTGCATGTCTTTTCAATTAAGGAGAAGAGGAAGTCTCAGTACAAAGGTGATTACAGTGACATATCCGCCATCGAGGCCCATTGCCCATGTGCGCTCTAGTGAATCTGAAAGGGGTGACCACCCTCTACCCTAGCCTAAGTCCATAGGCGGAGCTCAGCCCTAATTAGAGCGACAGTGTCTGCCGGCGGGGACGCCTTGCCTTCGAAGACACGGCTGTTGCGCTCTAGCCAGATGAAACGTAGCGTGGCCATGTCGATGGTGTTCGTTTGCCTTCTTTGCCTTGCCGGCACCGTAACCGCCATCTGTGGCCACCAATCTGCAAGACACTTTGTGCCATCCGGTGTGAAGCGATGCAACCTCAGGGGAAGAAGCATGCTGTACCAGACCTCGCGAGCGTAGGGGCAGCCAAGAAGCATGTGCGTGGTGTCCTCGTCTTGCTGGCAGCATAGCTGACAGATCCGTGTGTGCGGTAAATTCCTTCGTGCAAGCCTGCCAGCCGTCCATAGCCTAGCCCGCACCGCGAGCCAGGCGAAGATTTTCACCTCAAGGGGAGCCCATGACCGCCAGATCTCATCGGCACAAGGTGCGAACTCCCTACCGAGGAATAATGAGGCGTAAGTGTCCCGGGAGGAGTACCTGCCGGCCGTGCCCAGACGCCAGGAGAAAGAGTCCGGGGAGTCGGAAAGGGTAACCGCCTGCACCTCCTCCCAGATCTCGAGGAACTCAGCGATGACCGGCATCGTTGGAGAGCCACGTATCGCGTCCACCCATGCGTGGCCATGTAAAGCCTCTGCCACGCTCAGCCTCTTGCCCGCCGGACGGACGCAGGCGAGCAGGTTGGGCGTTCTCTGGGCTAGGGGGCGGCCGTCAAGCTACGGGTCGAGCCAGAAGCTGGTTTTGAGCCCATCCCCGATGATGCACCGTAGTGCCGCGAGACCCAGGCCCGTGGCTTACATACCACGTGGCACGACCTGGGGCTGCTCATGCCCAAATAGGACCGCCCAGTTACTTTGTAAGCCGAGTGCATTTCTAAAAGCACTCTGCTTACACTTACGTAGACATCGGCTTACATGTACGCCGATGAACATGCAACATACACTCGGCTTACGTCAGACACATGGCTGGAGGCGACCGTTCCGGGATGGAAAATTAAGCCGAGTGGTACACTCGGCTTACGAAGATGCCATGTGGTACTACCATCAACGTGCCGAGAATCACTGTTTTGAACTCGGCTTATAGGTAAGTCGAGTCCCCATGAATAGGATATGTGCTTACATCTTATAAGTCGGTCTAATATAAGTCGAGCGGAGTAAGTGGGGTGCAACACTCAACTTATAGTAAGCAGAGTTGAAATTAGCCTTTGCCAAGTATTTGTAGTACTCGGTTTTATTTGATTTTCGTGTAGTGTGAAAACCTCTTTAGCATCATTCGCTCGCGAAGCATGGCAATGCGTTAAGATAAGCTAACCGTATATCCTTCGTATCAGGACTGCAGGATACAACGTGGGGGCCTGATCTTAGGGCATAACGATGGTCTGACTTTCTCAGCAATCAACAATTTGACTTGTGCACCCAAAAAATCATTAGCGGGTGCTCGGTGATCACCTGCCAAGATGTGATTTTATAGTTGTGCGCGCGTAAACCGGTGACTCGCCATTCCTCCATGATTCGCTCCGTAGCCATGTGACCTTGCAGCTCTAAACACGCCATCACGTAGTCGTCGGGTGCAACTGCAACTTGCGCCGACTCGTCGTTCTCACCTCATTTTGCCTATTGGCCTGCCTATAAATGCCCCGGCAATGTCATCCCGTCCAGCCATCACAACACAAACAGGAGTACTACTACTACTACTCCGGTCTCCAGCGATATTGGCGCTACAAGTCTAAGAAGGTTCATAGACGACCTGTAGCGCCAACATGGCTGGCGTCTCCACCAATGCCATTGCCCTTGTGGCACTCCTCTCCGTGCTCTTCACGTCCGTCCGTTCAGCGGTCAACTACGACACCGCCGTCGCTAGATCCTACAACTCCGGCTGGCTCCCCGCCAAGGCCACCTGGTACGGGGCGCCCAACGGCGCCGGCCCCGACGACAACGGTACGCCTATATGATCCGATGACGGCACATATCTTTCATGTCGTCGCTGTACTAAATCATAGTACTAATAGTGTTGATCCACCGATCGATTTGCAGGTGGTGCTTGCGGCTTCAAGAACGTGAACAAGTACCCAATCTCCTCCATGGGGGCATGCGGTAACGAGCCTCTGTTCGCCGACGGCGAGGGCTGTGGCGCCTGCTACGAGGTACGTACTGCATTAATTGCACCATGCATGGCGCCGACACCCGACAGTTTCAGTTAAATTAGTTGATGCTAATCATGTAATTAGTTGGTCAAAATCAAACCTGACAGCATCTCCATTTTACGATATCGGTGACTTTTAATTAGTGAACACCCATGCTAGTACCATGTGCATGCAAAGCAAAATATACTCCATGGCCATGTACGTACATCGGGACGTTGACCTTTAATTTGTTTTGCTCTGTGCTTCAGATTAAGTGCGAGTACTCCAACAACCCTTCCTGCTCCGGCCAGCCGAGGACGATAGTCATCAGCGACATGAACTACTACCCCGTGGCCAGGTACCACCTCGACCTCAGTGGCACCGCGTTCGGCTCCATGGCCAGGTACGGCCTCAACGACAAGCTCCGCCACGCCGGCATCATCGACATGCAGTTCAGGAGGGTGCGCTGCAACTTCCCCGGTATGAAGGTGACCTTCCACGTCCAGCGTGGCTCCAACCCCAACTATCTCGCGGTCCTCGTGCAGTACGTGAACGTGGATGGCACCGTGGTGCGGATGGAGCTCATGCAGACCATGAACGGCCGCCCGACGGGCTACTGGCAGGACATGCGCCGCTCGTGGGGCTCCATCTGGCGGATGGATACCAACCGCCCGCTGCAGGGGCCATTCTCCATCCGCATCACCAGCGATACCGGAAAGACGCTGGTGGCCAACAATGCCATCCCGGCTTATTGGCAGCAGGACAAAGCCTACTGGTCCAACCTCCAGTTCTATTGATTGTCTTACCTGCGTACTTCTCCGATCGATGCCGAGTTAATCATTTTGGTGTCATCAGGATGATCCCTATTTACGAGGATCGGATGATTTTAAGTTATTACTAGGCACTATGTACTTTCAAGTGTGTTAACTGTCGTCGATTGTGTGTCCTGAAGATGTGCGGCTGTCTGTGTGTGTGTGTGTGTGAAATGTAAGGAGCTAGGCAAGTGGAGTAACATCCATGTGCTACCCCGGCCACTATCGCAGTTCCATGCCTGATAGAGTGTGATCCAATTAAGCTTATAAATTAATTCAAATGGATGAAGTTTATGGCATATATACAGTGTGGACATATATCATCATGGGCATTAGCTTATCATCGAGTACATGCCGCGGTTCCTGCACTTTCTCGTTCCACGAACCATACCAAAATGTAGATGATCTTGCAAATATTTTTTTTCTTCCTTAGAGATCAAGATGGACATTTCATTTCTAGCGAAGTAGATCGAGATGTACATTTGCCGTCTATGTCTTTTTTCTTGCTTTGAAAAACATATATCTGTTCCCTGGATTCGGTAGGAAATGTGTGATTGGGCACATGCAATCTGAAACCGTAGCCCACAGGTAATTAGGAGCTGAACGGCAGGTCGAGGTGGAAATTAGTTAATTCTGGAATCATCAGAAGCAGTCAGTTTGTCCAAAGCAATTATTATGGTAAGACCAAGTGTAGCACAGCCGCTGGATCATGTGTCGCGTGAGAATCGGGCATAGAGTGTCGGCGCCGAGTAGTACCGAAGTGCTAGCTCCAGCAACTATATGCAGACCTGTTGAGCGTGAGTGAAATCTAAGGAGGGCCAAAACAACTAGAGAGATTAGAGAGGCCGGGGATTAGCAGGTAGTTCAGGCTTAGCAGGAGCGCATCCTTATAATTTTTCTCTACAGCCGACTCCTTATTTTGACCGGGCCGACGGCCTGGCCACACAGGTTTTTCTGACCCAACCGGCCTTCTCATACGACATATCTCTATATGTTCAGATTGACTGGTACTTCTATATATATGGGGTGAATATGGTGTAGATCGTACACGCCCGGACGTGATGCACGTCGGACCGGCCCATGCTGGCTTACGCCAACCCCACAAAAAACCCATCTAGACCAAACCTTGGTCTCCACTCTCTCACTCTCGGCTTCGCTCTCCGTCGATTCCCCTTCCCTCTCCATCCCCTCCTCTCCCAACGTCAAGCACTGGCATCGTTGCTTGCGGTGGGTCCGGCTGCAAGGACAAACCCGTCGATTGGGATGCCCTTGTCCGCGAGGCCAAGGCGGACGACAACGAGGAGCTCGCCGTCCGCATCGCGCTGCAGCGGACAGAAGTGGATAGGGGGTAGTTCGAGCTCCGCTCCATCCCCCTAAGGGAAAGTGGGCAGCATGGAGACGGTGATCTCCGATGCTCGCGTATGTCGCCATTAATATTTTAGTTAGTTTCTAGTTTTTAATCTATCTCTGTTTGATCATAAGAAGTGCCTATTTTGTTTCGATGAATTGTGGGTTATGCATGTTTCTATGTTGGTCTATGTCCGTTTGTTTCAATGTTTTTCTACATACACTCTCACGTTGCGTGTATAACATGGATTTGGGGGGTGGGGTATATGATGTATCTGGTTGTGGACGCGGAAATTAAAGGAGTGATCGATCACTTCCACGGACACGTTTAGATGCTCTTACCGGCTTAAATTCAATTCGGTGTGTTGTACCATCCAAATATTATTGTATAACTGCTTCATATGGAATCCAAAAAAACTACGTATGCGCACCACGTATCCAAGCCCATTCAGACAAATAATATTATTAATATGTGTTAGAAAAAAGACAAATAATAATATATACGGCACTTCCAGCTTACACGTCACCCACTTATGCAGGTGCCCTAAGATGCCTCCCGTGTATAAAAATGTACCGCCTAACTTTATGATATCCAAGATACAAAAATATAATTTCCACTATTAAATCTAAAATTTCTCTAAAAGTCCAATTCCTTTGGAACTTAAATGTGTTAGTAATTTTCTTAAACATAATACAGACACAGACGCTCATACATACATACACTGGCGGAGGACCCCGGTGGGCAAGGTGTGGCAGCCGCCACACCTTGATTCCGAGCAAAAAAAATTATACCTATGTATGTATACGCTTGATCGACGGCTGGCTAGAGCCGGGAAAATTCGCTGATAAAAGGAGAAGGTCGTCGTTGCTTTATATGGGCCACACAACCACATATAATTGGGCCTAACCTAAGCGACTAAGCGAGCGACTTCACGGCCGGCAAGACACGAACGAATCGAGCCAGGCAGCCAACGGCCCAGTCCAGTACACGCACGCAGCCAGGCAGCCGCCAAGAACCCTAGCTAGAGCAGCGGCGGCGACAGCCAGCACCAGGCGAAGACGCGGAGTGGTGGATGGCGGGACGGCGTCACGGCGGTGAACGGCGGAGCCGCGGAGGGCGGCTGTGGATGTCGAGCAAGCGACAGGGGCGGCTGGGCGCAGCCGCGCAAGGCGCGGCTGGTGCGGCCTAGCGGACGGCGGCACGGCGCGCCGGTCGCCAGCTCCGCGTCCTTCACGGCCGGCAAGGCAAGAAACTCTCTCGTGTTTGTTCTTCTATTCTTCTGTTGTTATCTTGAGAACAGGAATGCTGCTGGTCATTGCCTGTTTGTTACTGACGATCGATGTTTCATTATTTCTTGTTGTTTTTGATACAGAAAAAATCGTCAGAAGGTGGAAAGCAGGGTGGTTCTCTTCATAAAAAGCTCAAAAAAGGATAAGCTTGTAGCCCACCGTCTCTTAATAAAGTGTAAGCCAGTAGAAGATAGAGAGGAAGGGGAAGGGCTAGCAAAGGGGAGAGGTATATGCAATGTAGTGATTTTAGTGACAATTTAATGTTGTGAATTGCAGATTTGACAAGATATTTTTGAAGTACTTGGTAGTGGAAGTGGCTCTAATCCAAGTACCCCATCAAGATCAATTGAATTCTGCGGAAGAAGAGAATGCAAATTTTATGCTAGCCGAACAAGTGGACGAATAGATTGCAGATTCAGTTGAAGCTATAGTGGAAGAGAACGTTGAGGTTCTAGGAGCTGAAGGTATAACTGTTTTTAGTCTAGATTACGTAAATGGTGATCCAGGACTTCGCATTTCAATTGATAGATTTGTCCCCAACATTAGAGATGATGTTAGATTTGCTTTTGCATCAAAAATAAATTTAATGCTTAAGAGTTCGCCACACCTTAAATTTTTTTCGTCCTCCGCCTCTGCATACATACATACATGCATATACTTATCCCTATGAACACGGACACACACCCCCTATAAGCATTTTTGAGGGACTGAGAGCATCTACAACCACAATTACCAAATTTCGGTCACCAAGGGTGTGTTTGGTTCCCTGGGTAGCTTTAGGCTGCATTGCATGGAGGATGCTGGGTGAGTGTGGCCTGGGTGGACAGATGCAAGAATGAGCCGAGATGAGTGTTTGGTGAACTCTGCATGATATGGATGTACGAGGTGAACTCCACATGGCGCTTGACGAGGCCGACGGCGGCACTTGACGAGGGCGTCTGAGAACAACGATGCTTGAAGAGGCCGGCGGCGGCACTTGACCAGGGCGTCTGAGAACAGCGATGCTTGGACAAGGGCGGCACCGGCGCTTGACGAGGACAGCCGAGGACGGTGGCGCTTTGACAAGGGCGGCGCCAGTGCTTGGAGAGGGCACGACGGCGGCTACAGATGGCGGGATCCGGCGTGCGGTGGCGCGAGGCGCCTGGATCTAGCATGCGGCCACGCACTGCGAATGGATCTGGCGTGCGTCGGCTTGACGAGGGTGGCGCCGCCGCTTGGTTGAGGATGGCGGTGGTCGAGATTGGTCGAGGACGGCAGCGGTGGAGCTTGGTCGAGAGACGGCGGCGATGGAGCTTGGTCGAGGACGGTCGCGGATCTTGGAAGGGGACGAACGAGGACGGCGGCATCGCTGGACAAAAGTTGGAAAAGTTGGGGAACGAGCGAGGCAGCGAGCCTGCACACGGGCTACGCCCGAAACTTACGTTTCCCTTAGCCTGGCTGGGAGGCCTAGTTTTGCATCCACCGGGCCAGGATCAAAAGCCCATGCAGTGTACCAAACAACCATTTTTTGCCTGGTGGATGCGAGCCACATGCAGTGCAGGGAACCAAACACCCCGCAAATCCCCGCGGACGTGCACGGGAGCGTCCGCGGGCAATGACCGTACAAACCACAAAATTGCTCCTCCACAACAGGATGCATCTAAACCGAATACTCAAATCCAAATTAGCTCATGCAACATCGTAGGTAGCTAAATACATGTCATCGTTTTTCGCAAAAAAATAAAATAAATAAATTACATGTCATCGGACTACCAAAAATTGATATGCTCTAATAACTACGAACGAAACGATGACCGGAGAAGTTCATCCATGGTCGGCCTTGCCTTTTCCCTTCCCGTTGTCCTTGCAGCAGTAGCGGTCGAAGAAGCAGAACGGATCGAAGCGGATCTGCTCACTGAAGGAGTTGTCCGATCTGCCACCGTCTTCGTCTTTCTCCTCCTTGGGGGCAGTCCCGCCATGGCACGGACCGCCCGGCTTTGGTATTTTGCCATCGCCTTGACCGCCCTCCTCCACCGCTTCTTGGCTATGCGAGCATGGAGGGATTCCTCCAACGCCGCCTCGTGGGCTGCCGAAGCCTCCTCCGCATCGCGAGCTGTCGTGGCCGCCTGGGCCGCGAGGGCCGCGGCAGCCGCCTCCGCTTGAAGCCGCACCCGAAGCCTAGCGCGGTGGGCACGCCGACCTTCCTATTTGGGTTTGCATCTGGTCATGGAGGCGCAAATGGCCCCTATTTCGGCGCCAGACGCCGCGGGGACAAGGTGCCACCTAAAAGGTTCCGGCGGCATGGCAGGGTTGCGCCATGCAGCTGTGGTGGCCGCAATCGGCGACGCATGATGAGGTCCTCCGGGCCCAGATCCACGGACATCGGATCCGACCGCCAGTTGGGCAACGGATTCCCGCGGGCTCGTTGAAGACTGCGGAAGGGTGAACTCCTCTCGGGAGCGTCTGAGGGCAGTGCGGACAGTCATCTCCTCCTTGGGGCTGGAAGGGATGAGCTCCCAGTCGTCGGATCCAGACATGTTGGAGTCAGATCCAGGCGCCGCCATGGAGGAGAACACCAAAGCTGGCCAGAGAGGAGCTTGATAGTGCGGGTGGGGAGGGGAGTGGAGTGGAATGCGGCTAGGGTTTCGGTCGGAGTGCGTATATGGTCCATTTTATGTGGGGTCGGGTGGGCCAGAGTGGTCCGGATCTGACGTGGTGGGCGCGTCCGTGCTTCCCCATATCCGCCCCAGATTTTGGTTGCATATGGCGAGTGCCAGTCAGTCCAGGCGTTTAGGACGGAAATGGGGCGCCTGGTTGGCTGGCGTTTTTTGGTCCGGACACTGACCAGACAGCCCGTCTGTGTGTTTGGGGCGGGTATTGGGGGTCCGGTTGTAGATGCTCGGACCCGTCACATCATCTTACGATTGACAAAGTTGCCAGACACGCCTTCGTAGTTGATGGGAACGTCTTCTTCCACTAAACGCACATCACCGAAAGGCCTGAAATAAACCCAGTAAAATACGAGCACCGATATCAAGTCTAGGACTTGATCCCTGATGGGCTGGGATACCACCGTCCTCCTAATTATCCAACCACAGGTGGATTACCATAAGTAAAACTTGTTGGGGAACGTAGTAGTAAATCAAAAAAATTTCCTACGTATCACCAAGATCTATCTAGGAGATGCTAGCAACGAGAGAGAGGGAGTGCATCTTCATACCCTTGAAGATCGCTAAGCGGAAGCGTTACAAGGAACGCGGATGATGGAGTCGTACTCGCGGCGATTCAAATCGCGGAAGATCCGATCTAGCGCCGAACGGACGGCACCTCCGCGTTCAACACACGTACAGCCCGGGGACGTCTCCTCCTTCTTGATCCAGCAAGGGAAGAGGAGAAGTTGAGGAAGAGCTCCGGCAGCATGACGGCGTGGTGGTGGAGGAGCTCGTGGTTCTCCAACAGGGCTTCGCCAAGCACTACGGAGGAGGAGGAGGTGTTGGAGAGGGGGAGGGCTGCGCCAGGGAAGAGGTACTGCTGCCCTCCCACCCCCCCTCTATTTATAGGGAGAAGGGGAGAGGGGGCCGGCCCCCTTAGATCCCATCTAAGGGGAGGGGCGGTGGCCAGGGGGGGAAACTTAGCCCCCAAGCAAGGTGGGAGGCGCCCCCACCCCCTAGGGTTTCCAACCCTAGGCGCCTTGGGCCCCTTGGGGGGGGGGCCGAACCAGCCCACCAGGGGCTGGTTCCCTCCCTTGCTCAGCCCACTTGGCCCACCGGGGCAGGTGGCCCCACCCGGTGGTCCCGGTACAATACCGATAACCCCCGAAACCATTCCGGTGACTGAAACTGGACTTCCCATATATAATTCTTCACCTCCGGACCATTCCGGAACTCCTCGTGACGTCCGGGATCTCATCCGGGACTCCGAACAACCTTCGGTAACCACATACAATTTCCCATAACAACTCTAGCGCCACCAAACCTTAAGTGTGTAGACCGTACGGGTTCGGGAACCATGCAGACATGACCGAGACATCTCTCCGGCCAATAACCAACAGCGGGATCTGGATACCCATGTTGGCTCCCACATGTTCCATGATGATCTCATCGGATGAACCACGATGTCGAGGATTCAATCAATCTCGTATACAATTCCCTTTGTCCATCGGTATGTTACTTGCCCGAGATTCGATCGTCGGTATCCCCATACCTCGTTCAATCTCGTTACCGGCAAGTCTCTTTACTCGTTCCGTAACGCATGATCCCGTGGCTAACTCTTTAGTCACATTGAGCTCATTATGATGATGCATTACCGAGTGGGCCGCCCAAAGATACCTCTCCGTCATACGGAGTGACAAATCCCAGTTTCGATTCGTGCCAACCCAACAGACACTTTCGGAGATACCTGTAGTGCACCTTTATGGTCACCCAGTTACGTTGTGACGTTTGATACACCCAAAGCATTCCTACGGTATCCAGGAGTTGCACAATCTCATGGTCTAAGGAAATGATACTTGACATTAGAAAAGCTCTAGCAAACGAACTACACGATCTTGTGCTATGCTTAGGATTGGGTCTTGTCCATCACATCATTCTCCTAATGATGTGATCCCGTTATCAATGACATCCAATGTCCATGGTTAGGAAACCATAACCATCTATTGATCAACGAGCTAGTCAACTAGAGGCTTACTAGGGACATGCTGTGATCTATGTATTCACACATGTATTACGGTTTCCGGTTAATACAATTATAGCATGAACAATAGACAATTATCATGAACAAGGAAATATAATAATAACCATTTTATTATTGCCTCTAGGGCATATTTACAACAGTCTCCCACTTGCACTAGAGTCAATAATCTAGTTACATTGTGATGAATCGAACACCCATAGAGTTCTGGTGCTGATCATGTTTTGCCCGAGGAAGAGGTTTAGTCAACGAATCCGCGACATTCAGATCCGTATGTACTTTACAAATATCTATATCTCCATCTTGAATATATTCACGAATGGAGTTGAAGCAGCGCTTGATGTTCTTGGTCTTCTTGTGAAACCTGGGCTCCTTGGCAATGGCAATAGCTCCAGTGTTGTCACAGAAGAGAGTCATCGGCCCCGACGCATTGGGAACCACTCCTAGGTCGGTGATAAACTCCTTCATCCAGACTCCTTCCTGCGCCGCTTCCGAAGCAGCTATGTACTCCGCTTCACATGTAGATCCTGCCACGACGCTTTGCTTGCAACTGCACCAGCTGATTGCCCCACCATTCAAAATATACACGTATCTGGTTTGTGACTTGGAGTCATCCAGATCTGTGTCAAAGCTAGCGTCGACGTAACCCTTTACCACGAGCTCTTCGGCACCTCCATAAACGAGAAACATATCCTTAGTCCTTTTCAGGTACTTCAGGATATTCTTGACCGCTGTCCAGTGTTCCATACCGGGATCACTTTGGTACCTCCCTACCAAACTTATGGCAAGGTTCACATCAGGTCTGGTACACAGCATGGCATACATAATAGAGCCTATGGCCGAGGCATAGGGGATGACACTCATCTTTTCTCTTTCTGCTGCCGAGGTCGGGCGTTGAGCTGTGCTCAATCTCACACCTCGCAATACAGGCAAGAACCCCTTCTTGGACTGATCCATATTGAACTTCTTCAATATCTTGTCAAGGTATGTGCTTTGTGAAAGACCAATGAGGCGTCTCGATCTATCTCTATAGATCTTGATGCCTAATATGTAAGCAGCTTCTCCAAGGTCCTTCATTGAAAAACACTTATTCAAGTAGGCCTTTATGCTTTCCAAAAGTTCTATATCGTTTCCCATCAACAATATGTCATGCACATATAATATGAGAAATGCTACAGAGCTCCCACTCACTTTCTTGTAAATACAGGCTTCTCCATAAGTCTGCATAAACCCAAACGCTTTGATCATTTCATCAAAGCGAATGTTCCAACTCCGAGATGCTTGCACCAGCCCATAGATGGAGCGCTGGAGCTTGCATACTTTGTCAGCATTCTTAGGATCGACAAAACCTTCCGGCTGCATCATATACAATTCTTCCTTAAGGAAACCGTTAAGGAATGCCGTTTTGACGTCCATTTGCCAGATTTCATAATCATAGAATGCGGCAATTGCTAACATGATTCGGACGGACTTCAGCTTCGCTACGGGTGAGAAGGTCTCATCGTAGTCAACTCCTTGAACTTGTCGATAACCCTTAGCGACAAGCCTAGCCTTATAGATGGTCACATTACCATCCGCGTCAGTCTTCTTCTTAAAGATCCACTTATTTTCTATGGCTCGCCGATCATCGGGCAAGTCCACCAAAGTCCATACTTTGTTTTAATACATGGATCCTATCTCGGATTTCATGGCTTCAAGCCATTTGTTGGAATCCGGACCCGCCATCGCTTCTTCATAGTTCGAAGGTTCACCGTTGTCTAACAACATGATTTCCAGGACAGGGTTGCCGTACTACTCTGGTGCGGAACGTGTCCTCGTGGACCTACAAATTTCAGTAGCAACTTGATCCGAAGTTTCATGATCATCATCATTAACTTCCTCTCTAGTCGGTGCAGGCACCACAGAAACATCTTCCTGAGCTGCGCTACTCTCCGGTTCAAGAGGGGTTACCTCATCAAGTTCTACTTTCCTCCCACTTACTTCTTTCGAGAGAAACTCTTTCTCGAGAAAGGATCCATTCTTGGCAACAAAGATCTTGCCTTCGGATCTGAGGTAGAAGGTATACCCAATAGTTTCCTTAGGGTATCCTATGAAGATGCATTTTTCCGATTTGGGTTCGAGCTTTTCAGGTTGAAGTTTCTTGACATAAGCATCGCATCCCCAAACTTTCAAAAACGACAGCTTAGGTTTCTTCCCAAACCATAATTCATACAGTGTCGTCTCAACGGATTTAGACAGTGCCCTATTTAAAGTGAATGCGGCAGTCTCTAAAGCGTAACCCCAAAATGATAGTGGTAGATTGGTAAGAGACATCATAGATCGCACCATATCCAATAGAGTGCGATTACGACGTTCGGACACACCATTTCGCTGAGGTGTTCCAGGCGGCGTGAGTTGTGAAACAATTCCGCATTTCCTTAAGTGCGTGCCAAACTCGTGACTCAAATATTCTCCTCCACGATCTGATCGTAAGAACTTTATTTTCCTGTCACGTTGATTCCCTACCTCACTCTGAAATTCCTTGAACTTTTCAAAGGTCTCAGACTTGTGTTTCATTAAGTAGACATACCCATATCTACTTAAGTCATCAGTGAGGGTGAGAACATAACGATAGCCACCGCGAGCCTCAACACTCATTGGACCGCATACATCAGTATGTATTATTTCCAACAAGTTGGTTGCTCGCTCCATTGTTCCAGAGAACGGAGTCTTGGTCATTTTGCCCATGAGGCATGGTTCGCACGTGTCAAATGATTCATAATCAAGAGACTCCAAAAGTCCATCTGCATGGAGTTTCTTCATGCGCTTGACACCAATGTGACCAAGGCGGCAGTGCCACAAGTATGTGGGACTATCATTATCAACCTTTCATTTCTTGGCATTCACACTATGAATATGTGTAACATCACGTTTGAGATTCAATAAAAATAAACCATTGACCAGCGGGGCATGACCATAAAACATATCTCTCATATAAATAGAACAACCATTATTCTCGGATTTAAATGAGTAGCCATCTCGCATCAAACGAGATCCTGATACAATGTTCATGCTCAAAGCTGGTACTAAATAACAATTATTGAGGTTTAAAACTAATCCCGAAGGTAGATGTAGAGGTAGTGTGCCGACGGCGATCACATCGACCTTGGAACCATTCCCGACGCGCATCGTCACCTTGTCCTTCGCCAGTCTCCGCTTATTCCGCAGCTCCTGTTTTGAGTTACAAATGTGAGCAACCGCACCGGTATCAAATACCCAGGAGCTACTACGAGCACTGGTAAGGTACACATCAATAACATGTATATCATATATACCTTTGGTATTGCCGGCCTTCTTATCCGCTAAGTACTTGGGGCAGTTCCGCTTCCAGTGACCATTTCCCTTGCAATAAAAGCACTCAGTCTCAGGCTTGGGTCCATTCTTTGGCTTCTTCCCGGCAACTGGCTTGCCGGGGGCGGCAACTCCCTTGCCGTCCTTCTTGAAGTTCTTCTTACCCTTGCCTTTCTTGAAACTAGTGGTCTTATTCATCATCAACACTTGATGTTCCTTCTTGATTTCCACCTCCGCTGATTTCAGCATTGAATATAACTCGGGAATGGACTTCTCCATCCCTTGCATATTGTAGTTCATCACAAAGCTCTTGTAGCTAGGTGGAAGCGACTGGAGGATCCTGTCAATGACCGAATCATCTAGAAGATTAACTCCCAGCTGAGACAAGTGGTTGTGCAACCTAGACATTTTGAGTATATGCTCGCTGACAGAACTGTTTTCCTCCATCTTACAACTGTAGAACTTGTCAGAGACTTCATATCTCTCGACTCGGGCATGAGCTTGGAAAACCATTTTCAGCTCTTGGAACATCTCATATGCTCCGTGCTGCTCAAAACGCTTTTGGAGCCCCGATTCTAAGCTGTAAAGCATGCCGCACTGAACCAGGGAGTAATCATCACTACGCGACTGCCAGGCGTTCATAACGTCTTGAGTTGCTGGGAAAATGGGTGCGTCACCTAGCGGTGCTTCAAGGACATATGCTTTCTTGGCAGCTATGAGGATGATCCTCAAGTTACGAACCCAGTCCGTATAGTTCCTACCATCGTCTTTCAGCTTGGTTTTCTCTAGGAACGCGTTGAAGTTGAGGGCAACATTAGCGTGGGCCATTTGATCTACAGGATAGATTGTAAAGACAATTTTTTTAGACTAAGTTCATGATAATCAAGTTCATCTAATCAAATTATTTAATGAACTCCCACTCAGATAGACATCCCTCTAGTCATCCAAGTGATACATGATCCGAATCGACTAGGCCGTGTCCGATCATCACGTGAGACAGACTAGTCATCAACGGTGAACATCTCCATGTTGATCGCATCTACTATACGACTCATGTTCGACCTTTCGGTCTCTCGTGTTCCGAGGCCATGTCTGTACATGCTAGGCTCGTCAAGTCAACCTAAGTGTTTCGCATGTGTAAATCTGGCTTACACCCGCTGTATGCGAACGTTAGAATCTATCACACCCGATCATCACGTGGTTCTTCGAAACAACGAACCTTCGCAACGGTGCACAGTTAGGGGGAACACATTTCTTGAAATTTTAGTGAGGGATCATCTTATTTATGCTACCATCGTTCTAAGCAAATAAGATGTAAACATGATAAACATCACATGCAAATCATAAAGTGACATGATATGGCCAATATCATCTTGCGCCTTTGATCTCCATCTTCGAGGCGCGGCATGGTCACCATCGTCACCGGCATGACACCATGATCTCCATCATCATGATCTCCATCATCGTGTCTTCATGAAGTTGTCTCGCCAACTATTACTTCTACTACTATGGCTAACGGTTAGCAATAAAGTAAAGTAATTACATGGCCTTTACATTGACACGCAGGTCATACAATAAATTGAGACAACTCCTATGGCTCCTGCCGGTTGTCATATTCACCGACATGCAAGTCATGATTCCTATTACAAGAACATGATCAATCTCATACATCACATATAATTCATCACATCCTTTTTGGCCATATCACATCACATAGCATACCCTGCAAAAACAAGTTAGACGTCCTCTAATTGTTGTTGCATGTTTTACGTGGCTGCTATGGGTTTCTAGCAAGAACGTTTCTTACCTACGCAAAAGCCACAACGGTGATATGCCAATTGCTATTTACCCTTCATAAGGACCCTTTTCATCGAATCCGATCCGACTAAAGTGGGAGAGACAGACACCCGCTAGCCACCTTATGCATCAAGTGCATGTCAGTCGGTGGAACCTGTCTCACGTAAGCGTACGTGTAAGGTCGGTCCGGGCCGCTTCATCCCACAATGCCGCCGAATCAAGATAGGACTAGTAACGGTAAGCAAATTGAACAAATCATCGCCCACAACTACTTGTGTTCTACTCGTGCAAAGAATCTACGCATAGACCTGGCTCATGATGCCACTGTCTGGGAACGTAGTAGTAAATCAAAAAAAATTCCTATGTATCACCAAGATCTATCTAGGAGATGCTAGCAACGAGAGAGAGGGAGTGCATCTTCATACCCTTGAAGATCGCTAAGCGGAAGCGTTACAAGGAACGCGGATGATGGAGTCGTACTCGCGGCGATTCAGAGCGCGGAAGATCCGATCTAGCGCCAAACGGACGGCGCCTCCGTGTTCAACACACATACAGCCCGGGGACGTCTCCTCCTTCTTGATCCAGCAAGGGAAGAGGAGAAGTTGAGGAAGAGCTCCGACAGCACGACGGCGTGGTGGTGGAGGAGCTCGTGGTTCTCCGACAGGGCTTCGCCAAGCACTACGGAGGAGGAGGAGGTGTTGGAGAGGGGGAGGGCTGCGCCAGGGAAGAGGTACTGCTGCCCTCCCACCCCCCCCCTCTATTTATAGGGAGAAGGGGAGAGGGGGCCGGCCCCCTTAGATCCCATCTAAGGGGAGGGGCGGCGGCCAGGGGGGGAAACTTACCCCCCAAGCAAGGTGGGAGGCGCCCCCACCCCCTAGGGTTTCCAACCCTAGGCGCCTTGGGCCCCTTGGGGGGGCGCACCAGCCCAGCAGGGGCTGGTCCCCTCCCTTGCTCAGCCCACTTGGCCCACCGGGGCAGGTGGCCCCACCCGATGGACCCCCGGACACCTTCCGGTGGTCCCAGTACAATACCGATAACCCCCGAAACCATTCCGGTGACTGAAACTGGACTTCCCATATATAATTATTCACCTCCGGACCATTCCGGAACTCCTCATGATGTTCGGGATCTCATCCGGGACTCCGAACAACCTTCGGTAACCACATAGAATTTCCCATAACAACTCTAGCGTCACCGAACCTTAAGTGTGTAGACCCTACGGGTTCGGGAACCATGCAGACATGACCGAGACATCTCTCCGGCCAATAACCAACAGTGGGATCTGGATACCCATGTTGGCTCCCACATGTTCCACGATGATCTCATCAGATGAACCACGATGTCGAGGATTCAATCAATCCTGTATACAATTCCCTTTGTCCATCGGTATGCTACTTGCCCGAGATTCGATCGTCGGTATCCCCATACCTCGTTCAATCTCGTTACCGGCAAGTCTCTTTACTCGTTCCGTAACGCATGATCCCGTGTCTAACTCTTTAGTCACATTGAGCTCATTATGATGATGCATTACCGAGTGGGCCCAGAGATACCTCTCCGTCATACGGAGTGACAAATCCCAGTCTCGATTCGTGCCAACCCAACAGACACTTTCGGAGATACCTGTAGTGCACCTTTATGGTCACCCAGTTACGTTGTGACGTTTGATACACCCAAAGCATTCCTACGGTATCCGGGAGTTGCACAATCTCATGGTCTAAGAAATGATACTTGACATTAGAAAAGCTCTAGCAAACGAACTACACGATCTTGTGCTATGCTTAGGATTGGGTCTTGTCCATCACATCATTCTCCTAATGATGTGATCCCGTTATCAATGACATCCAATGTCCATGGTTAGGAAACCATAACCATCTATTGATCAACGAGCTAGTCAACTAGAGGCTTACTAGGGACATGATGTGATCTATGTATTCACACATGTATTATGGTTTCCGGTTAATACAATTATAGCATGAACAATAGACAATTATCATGAACAAGGAAATATAATAATAACCATTTTATTATTGCCTCTAGGGCATATTTCCAACAAAACTTTACTCCATCTAAAACTAACAAATACTTATAGATTCCTAGGGCGTGTTTAGTAGCCTGCAACATTTTTGCCTCCACTAGTGCAGAGTCGTCTTGTGTAAATAGTTTAAACCCGCTTTCGCTGACACATTTTAAAAACTGTCACCTTGCTAAGGTGGCCGATAAGAGGGTTCATCCCACACGACCCAGATTAATTGTTAGTGATAGCTCCTCCGATCACACACGAAGAGCGGAAGTGCTCAGGTGCGGTCGGAAGAGCTATCACAAACAAGCAGGTCGAACAAGTCGTGTGAGATATGCTAAACATCCCACACAATATATTCAAAACAAACATTTGCGTTAGTATAGTGCATCACACATGATGCGTTCCAGAAATTCATGTGTGATATGGTGAGACATCATAGATGCTTTTCTTGATAGAAGCGTTTGCGTCATTGAAGTACATCATGCACGATGTGTGGGAAAAAACTGTGTGACATAGGGCGATTCATCACACACACTTATCCTATTAGAAACGTTTGTGGTATGGCGGCATAACGCATACAATTGTCCAGCATGACATCGTGTGTGGTTGTTCATTGATCGCACACACTTATTTTGTAGCAATTGTGTAGGTTAAAATTGGTCATCGCCCATGAAGCTGGATAAGAAACCATGTGCAATCTAATAACCCAATAAGGAGGCTAAAAAGCCTATTGTATTTAATCCCTTTAGTAAACAAATTCAGATTTTGAATCAAACACATAATATATTTCATATTCTTATAACGGCTAACATGGTTTCATAAAGCTAGTTCACCACACCACATTACACAAGCACCAAGTTTCACCTGTAACATCTAAAGCCTTTGGAAAGTAGCGTCATAGACGATCAATAGATAAATGAATCTCACCTAGAAAACTGTTGAAGCGGAAGGCAAATATTGAGTCTTCAACGATGTTGAAGATCATTGAAGGTCCTTCCAACTTTAGGCAAGTGCTTGCGGATGATTGCTCATCCATCCTTCACCCTATTGAGGAAGACTCAATATTATATCGGGGGTGTTGTATGAATACCTTTGTTGTGTCTTGATCATAAAGGTGGTTTGAGCGGTAATCATCGGTGAACTACTTTAGAAAGGACTAAAAATAAAGCTATGCATAAATATATTTTCTAAATATCGGAATGATGTGCATAGGGAAAAACCAAAGACAATTACTACTATCCTATTGTTGACAAATGTCTTCTTCATTGCACAGACAAAGAGTTTGTTGTTTCTCCTCGCTAGCTTATTTATCCTAACAATCTTTATGAGTTTCTTGACTTGACTGATATTTATGGACATGTTATTTCCCCATATGCAAAATGGGTCGAACAATGGGTCTAAACCTCTAACACGAGGACCTACATGCAAGACCAAATTACTAAAAACCTAATTATTATAGAATGGTTCCTGTAATTGCACGATAATGTGCTATTAGCAAAAGGACCATGTGCAAACCTTGATGGTAAACCTCAATGTCTCCCATTGTTACCTTGTAATTACATAAGTTATATATTGATTAGGTTAAGTGAGAATTGGAATATTATCAATAAAATAGAGTAATGAAGAATAAACACATTGCAGATCCAACAGATTAATTTGAGGCATGAAATGGTCAGTTAACAACAACATGCATGCTTCACATGTAGAAAATATATAAATTGTATATGTTTCTCATGTATTTAGTACAACAAAAATTGATTTATTTCTCACATATATAAAAATACAAACTATTGGGAAACGTTGCATGGAAAACAAAAAAAATTCTACGCACACGCAAGATCTATCCATGGAGATGCATAGCTACGAGAGGGGAGAGTGTGTCTACATACCCTCATAGACCGTTTAGCGGAAGCGTTTATCAACGTGGTTGATGTAGTCGTACACCTTCACGATCCGCCCGATCAAGTACCGAACGTACAACACCTCCGCGTTCAGCACACGTTCAGCTCGATGACGTCCTCGCCTTCTTGATCCAGCAAGACGGGCGAAGTAGTAGATGAGTTCTAGCAGCACGACGGTGTGGTGAAGGTGGTGATGCAACTATCTCCACAGGGCTTCGCCGAGCACTACAAAAATATGACCGAGGATGAACTAGAGGGAGAGGGGCGCCGCACACGGCTTGGGGATCGTGGTCTTGTGTGTTGCCCCTCTCCCTCCTCTCATATATATAGGTGGAGGGGGGAGAGGAGGCAGCCCTAGGGCGCCCCAAGTGGCCGGCGGCTGCCCTAGAGGTCTGCCTAGCCGCCCCGCTTCCATATTTCGACATGGGGGGGAAGGAAAGGGGGGTTGGCTGCCTTAGCGCGCCTCCCCCTTCCTTCCCCTCCCTCCTTGGTGCGTGGGCAGGGGTGGAGGGGTGCGCTAGCCTTCTTGTGGGCTGGTGTGCTTCCCCCCTTGGCCCATAATGCCCACAGCTTACCGGTGGCCTCCCGGAACCCCTTCCGGCACTCCGATAAATAACCGGTACCTCTGAAACCTTTTCGGTGACCAAATACTATCGTCCTATATATCAATCTTTACCTCCGAACCATTCCGAAGCTCCTCGTCATGTCCGTGATCTCATCCGGGACTCCGAACAACATTCGGTCACCAAATCACATAACTCACATAATACTATATCGTCAATGAACGTTAAGCGTGCGGACCCTACGGGTTCGAGAATGATGTAGGCATGACTGAGACGACTCTCCGGTCAATAACCAATAGCGGGACCTAGATGCCCATATTGGTTCCTACATATTCTACGAAGATCTTTATCGGCCGAACCATATGACGACATATGTAATTCCCTTTGTCTGTCGGTATGTTACTTGCCCGAGATTCGATCGTCGGTATCTTCATACCTAGTTCAATCTCATTACCAGCAAGTCTCTTTACTCGTTCCGTAATACATCATCTCGTAACTAACTCCTTAGTCACTTTGCTTGCAAGCTTCTTCTGATGCTGTATTACCGAGAGGGCCCAGAGATACCTCTCCGATACACGGAGTGACAAATCCCAATCTCGATTCATGCCAACTCAACAGACACCTTCGGAGATACATGTAGAGCATCTTTATGATCACCCAGTTATGTTGTGACGTTTGATAGAACACAAGGTATTCCTCTGGTATCCGGGATTTGCATGATCTCATGGTCGAAGGAACATGTATTTACATTAAGAAAGCAGTAGCAATAAACTGAACGATCATATGCTAAGCTAATGGATGGGTCTTGTCCATCACATCATTCTCCTAATGATGTGATCCCGTTATCAAGTGACAACACATGTCTATGGTTAGGAAACCTTAACCATCTTTGATCAATGAGCTAGTCTAGTAGAGACTCACTAGGGACACGGCATTTGTTTATGTATCCACACATGTATTTAAGTTTCCGATCAATACAATTCTAGCATGAATAATAAACCTTTATCATGATTAAGGAAATATAATAACAACAACTTTATTATTGCCTCTAGGGCATATTTCCATCAGTCTCCCACTTGCACTAGAGTCAATAATCTAGTTCACATCGCTATGTGATTAACACCCATAGTTCACATCGCCATGTGACTAACACCCAAAGAGTTTACTAGAGTCAATAATCTAGTTCACATCGTCATGTGATTAACACCCAAAGAGGATTAAGGTGTGGTCATGTTTTGCTTGTGAGAGAGGTTTAGTCAACGATTCTGCCATATTCAGGTCCGTATGTATTTTGCAAATTTCAATGTCTACAATGCTCTGCATGGAGATACTCTAGCTAATTGCTCCCACGTTAAATACATATCTAGATTGAGACTTAGAGTCATCTGGATTGGTGTCAAAGTTTGAATCGACGTAACCCTTTACGACGAACTCCTTTTCACCTCCATAACCGAGAAATATTTCCTTAGTCCTCTTTAGGTACCTAAGGATAATTTTGACCGCTATCCAGTGATCCACTCCTGGATCACTATTACACCCCTTTGCCAGACTCATGGCAAGGCACACAACAGGTCTGCACAGCATGGCATACTTTATAGAACCTATGGCTGAGGCATAGGGAATGACTTTCATTCTATCTGTATCTTCTGCCGTGGTCGGGCTTTGAGTCTTACTCAACTTCACACCTTACAATACAGGCGAGAACCCTTTCTTTGACTGATCCATTTTGAACTTCTTCAAAACTTTGTCAAGGTATGTGCTTTGTGAAAGTCCTATTAAGCGTCTCAATCTATCCCTATAGATCTTGATGCCCAATATATAAGCAGCTTCATCGAGGTCTTTCATTGAAAAAATTCTTATTCAAGTATCCTTTTATGCTATCCAGAATTTCTATATTATTTCCAATCAACAATATGTCATCCACATATAATATCAGAAATGCTACAGAGCTCCCACTCACTTTCTTGTAAATACAGGCTTCACAATAAGTCTGTATAAAACCATATGCTTTGATCACATCATCAAAGCGTATATTCCAACTCCGAGATTCTTGCATGAGTCCATAGATGGATCACTGGAGCTTGCACACTTTGTTAGTACCTTTTAGGATCAACAAAACCTTTTGGTTGCATCATATACAACTCTTCTTTAAGAAACCCGTTAAGGAATGCAGTTTTGACATCAATTTGCCAGATTTCATAATCATAAAATGCGGCAATTTCTAACATGATTCGGACAGACTTAAGCATCACTACGGGTGAGAAAGTCTCATTGTAGTCAACTCCTTGAACTTGTCAAAAACCTTTTGCGACAAGTCGAGCTTTGTAGACAGTGATATTACCATCAGCGTCTGTCTTCTTCTTGAAGATCCATTTATTCTCAATGGCTTGCCGATCATCGGGCAAGTCCACCAAAGTCCATACTTTGTTCTCATACATGGATCCTATCTCAGATTTCATGGCCTCAAGCCATTTGTCGGAATCTGGGCTCATCATAGCTTCTTCATAGTTCGTAGGTTCGCCGTTGTCTAACAACATGACTTCCAGGATAGGATTACCGTACCACTCTGGTGCGGTACGTGTTCTGGTCGACCTACGCGGTTCTGTAGTAACTTGATCCGAAGTTTCATGATCATTATCATTAGCTTCCTCTCTATTTGGTGTAGGCATCACAGGAACGGTTTTCTCTAATGTGCTACTTTCCAATTCGAGAGAAGGTACAATTACCTCATCAAGTTATACTTTCCTCCCACTCACTTCTTTCGAGAGAAACTCCTTCTCTAAAAAGGACCCATTCTTGGCAACAAAGATCTTGCCTTCGGATCTGTGGTAGAAGGTGTACCCAATAGTTTCCTTAGGGTATCCTATGAAGATGCACTTCTCTGATTTGGGTTCGAGCTTATGAGGCTGAATACTTTTGACATAAGTGTCGCATCCCAAACTTTAAGAAACGATAGCTTAGGCTTCTTGCCAAACCATTGTTCATACGGTGCTGTCTCTAATGCATAACCCCAAAATGATAAAGGCAAATTGGTAAGAGACATCATAGAACGCACCATATCTAATAAAGAACGGTTACGATGTTCGGACACACCATTAAGTTGTGGTGTTCTAGGTGGCGTGAGTTGTGAAACAATTCCACATTGTTTTAAATGAAGGCCAAACTCATAACTCAAATATTCGCCTCCGCGATCAGATCGTAGAAACTTTATTTTCTTGTTACGATGATTATCCACTTCACTCTGAAATTCCTTGAACTTTTCAAATGTTTCAGACTTGTGTTTCATCAAGTAGATATATCCATACCTACTCAAATCATCTATGAAGGTCAGAAAATAACGATACCCGCCGCGTGCTTCAACACTCATCGGACCGCGTACATCGGTATGTATTATTTCCAGTAAGTCATTAGCTCGCTCCATTATTCCGAAGAACGGAGTTTTAGTCATCTTGCCCATGAGGCACGGTTCACAAGTATCAAATGATTCATAATCAAGTGATTCCAAAAGTCCATCCACATGGAGTTTCTTCATGCGCTTTACACCAATATGACCTAAACGGCAGTGCCACAAGTATGTTGCACTATCATTATCAACTTTGCATCTTTTGGCATCAATATTATGGCTATGTGTATCACTACGATCGAGATTCAACAAGAATAGACCATTCATCAAAGGTGCATGACCATAAAAGATATTACTCATATAAATAGAACAACCATTATTCTCTGACTTAAATGAATAACCGTCTCGCAATAAACAAGATCCAGATATAATGTTCATGCTCAACGCTGGCACCAAATAACAATTATTGAGGTCTAAAACTAATCCCGAAGGTAGATGTAGAGGTAGCGTGCCGACGGCGATCACATCGACCTTGGAACCATTCCCGACGCGCATCGTCACCTCGTCCTTAGCCAATCTTCATTTAATCCGCAGCTCCTGGTTCGAGTTACAAATATGAGCAATCGAACCAGTATTAAATACCCAGGCGCTACTACGAACATTAGTAAGGAACACATCAATAACATGTATATCAAATATACCTTTGTTCACTTTGCCATCCTTCTTATCCGCCAAGTATTTGGGGCAGTTCCGCTTCCAGTGACCATTCCCTTTGCAGTAGAAGCACTTAGTTTTAGGCTTGGGTCCAGCTTTGGGCTTCTTCACGGGAGCGGCAACTTGCTTTCCATTCTTCTTGAAGTTACCTTTCTCTCCCTTGCCCTTTTTCTTGAAACAAGTGGTCTTGTTAACCATCAACACTTGGTGCTCCTTCTTGATTTCTACCTCTGCGGCCTTAAGCATTGCGAAGAGCTCGGGAATCGTTTTCGTCATCCCTTGCATATTATAGTTCATCACGAAGCCTTTGTAGCTTGCTGGCAGTGACTGAAGAACTCTATCAATAACACTCACAACTGGAAGATCAATTCCCACCCGAGTCAAGTGGTTATGATACCCAGACATTTTGAGTATGTGTTCACTGACAGAACTGATCTCCTCCATCTTGCAGCTATAGAACTTGTTGGGGACTTCATATCTCTCAACCCGGGCATTAGCTCGAAATATCAATTTCAGCTCTTGGAACATCTCATATGCTCCGTGGCGTTCAAAACGTCTTTGAAGTCCCGGATCTAAGCCGTAAAGGATGGCACACTGAACTATTGAGTAGTCATCAGATCGAGCCTGCCAGATGTTCATAACATCTACAGTAGCTCCTGCAGCAGGTCCGTCACGTAGCGGTGCATCAAGGACATAATTCTTCTGTGCAGCAATGAGGATAATCCTGAAGTTACGGACCCAGTCCGTGTAGTTGCTACCATCATCTTTCAACTTAGCTTTCTCTAGAAACGCATTAAAATTCAGGGGAACAGTAGCACGGGCCGTTGATCTATAACATAGATATGCAAAAGCTATTAAGACTAAGTTCATGATAAATTAAGTTCAATTAATCAAATTAGTAATGAACTCCCATGTAAATTAACATCCCTCAAGTTATCTAAGTGATACATGATCCAAATCAACTAACGCATGTCCGATCATCACGTGAGATGCGGTGGTCATCAATGGTGAACATCTCTATGTTGATCATATCTACTATATGACTCACGTTCAACCTTTCTGTCTTCAGTGTTCCGAGACCATGTCTGTACATGCTAGGCTCGTCAAGTTTAACCCAAGTATTCTGCTTGTGCAAAACTGTCTTACACCCGTTGTATGTGAACGTAGAGTCTATCACACCCGATCATCACGAGGTGCATGGAAACGACGAACTTTAGCAATGGTGCATACTCGGGGAGAACACTTTTATCTTGAAATTTAGTGAAGGGATCATCTTATAATGTTACCGTTGTTCTAAGCAAAATAAGATGCATAAAGGATAAACATCACATGTAATCAAAATATGTGACATGATATGGCCATCATCATCTTGTGCTTTTGATCTCCATCTCCAAAGCATCGTCATGATCTCCATCGTCACCGGCTCGACACCTTGATCTCCATCGTGGCGTTGGGGTTGTCTCGCCAACTATTGCTAACGCATAGCGATAAAGTGAAGCAATTACATGGCGCTTGCATTTCATACAATAATTAAGAGGCAACCCTAAGGCTCCTGCCGGTTGTCGATATTACAAAACATGATCATCTCATACAACAACGTATATCACATCACGTCTTGACCATATCACATCACAACATACCCTGCAAAAACAAGTTAGACGTCCTCTACTTTGTTGTTGCAAGTTTTACGTGGCTGCTATGAGTAACTAGCAAGAACCGTTCTTAACTACGCAAAACCACAACGGTGATTTATCAAGTTTGCTGTTTTAACCTTCTTCAAGGACCGGCCATAGTCAAATTTGATTCAACTAAAGTAGGAGAAACAGACACCCGCCAGCCACCTTTATGCAAATCAAGGTGCATGTCAGTCGGTGGAACCGGTCTCATGTGCGTGGACATGTAAGGTTGGTCCAGGCCGCTTCATCCCACAATACCGCTGAATCAAAATAAGACGTTGGTGGTAAGCAGTATGATCATCACCGCCCACAACTTCTTTGTGTTCTACTCGTGCATATCATCTATGCATAGACCTGGCTCTTGATGCCACTGTAGGGAAATGTTGCATGGAAAACAAAAAAATTCTACTGATGTTGCTTGAACTACGTCGATATTTCCCCAAAGAGGAAGGGATGATGCAGCACAGCTACGGTAGGCATTTCCCTCAGTGATGAGACCAAGGTTATCGAACCAGTAGGAGAACCACGCAACACTACGTGAACGGTACCTGCACACAAAGAACAAATACTTGCAACCCGACGTGTTAAAGGGGTTGTCAATCCCTTTCGGGTAACGGTGCCAGAAATTGTCACGTGGACGGGAGACTAAATGTGATAGATTGGATAAATAGATCTCGCGGGAACGCGAGATAAAATAAATAACAAAAAAATTGCAGCAAAATATTTTTGGGTTTTTGGATTAATAGATCTGAAAATAAAAGCAAATAAAAATAGATCTCGAAGGCAAATATGATAAAGAAGAGACCCGGGGACCGTAGATTTCACTAGTGGCTTCTCTCGAGAAAAATAGCATACGGTGGGTAAACAAATTACTGTTGGGCAATTGATAGAACTTCAAATAATCATGACGATATCCAGGCAATGATCATTATGTAGGCATCACGTCCACGATTAGTAGACCGACTCCTGCCTGCATCTACTACTATTACTCCACACATCGACTGCTATCCAGCAAACCAGCATGCATCTAGTGTATTAAGTTCTTGGAGAAATGGAGTAATGCAATAAGAATGATGACATGATGTAGACAAGATCTATTCATGTAGGAATAGACCCCATCTTGTTATCCTTAATGGCAACGATACATACGTGTCATTTCCCCTTCTGTCACTGGGATTGAGCACCGTAAGATCGAACCCATCACAAAGCACCTCTTCCCATGGCAAGAAAAATCGATCTAGTCGGCCTAACTAAACCAAAAATTCGAAGAAGAAATACGAGGCTATAAGTAATCATGCATATAAGAGATCAAAAGACTCAAATAGCTTTCCCATAAAAACATAGATCTGATCATAAACTCAAAGTTCATCGGATCCCAACAAACACACCGCAAAAAGAGTTACATCAAATAGATCTCCAAGAGACCATTGTATTGAGAATCAAAAGAGAGAGAGGAAGCCATCGAGCTACTAACTACAGACCCGTAGGTCTACAATGAACTACTCACCCATCATCGGAGAGGCACCAATGAGGATGATGAACCCCTCCGTGATGGTGTCTAGATTGGATTTGTGGTTTCTGGAACTTGCGGTGGCTGGAATTGTTTTCCGTCCACTCTCCTAGGGTTTTTGGACGTCCAGGGTATTTATAGAGCAAAGAGACGGTGCGGGGGGCGGCCGAGGTGGGCACAACCCACCTGGGCGCGCCTGGGCCCCCAGGCGTGCCCTGGTGGGTTGTGCTTCCCTCGGAGCCCACCTCTGGTACTTCTTTGGCCCAACAGGTGTCTTCTGGTCCAGAAAAATAACCAAAAAGTTTCGCTGCGTTTGGACTCTGTTTGGTATTGATTTTCTGCGAAGTAAAAAACAAGCGAAAAACAGCAACTGGCACTGGGCACTATGACAATAGGTTAGTCCCAAAAAATGATATAAAGTTGCTATAAAATGATTGTAAAACATCCAAGAATGATAATATAACAGCATGGAACAATAAAAAATTATAGATACGTTGGAGACGTATCATCTACGCACACGTAAGATCTATCCATGGAGATGCATAGCTACGAGAGGGGAGAGTGTGTCTACACACCCTTGGAGACCGTTTAGCGGAAGCGTTTATCAACACGGTTGATGTAGTCGTACACCTTCACGATCCGCCCGATCAAGTACCGAACGTATGACACCTCCATGTTCAGCACACGTTCAGCTCGATGACGTCCTCACCTTCTTGATCCAGCAAGACGGGCAAAGTAGTAGATGAGTTCCGGCAGCATGATGGCATGGTGACGGTGGTGATGCAACTATCTCCGCAGGGCTTCGCCGAGCACTACAAAAATATGACCGAGGATGAATTAGATGGAGAGGGGCGTCGCACACGGCTTGGGGATCGTGGTGTTTTGTGTTGCCCCTCTCCCTCCTCTCATATATATAGGTGGAGGGGGGAGAGGAGGCAGCCCTAATGTGCCCCCAAGTGGCCGGCGGCTGCCCTAGAGGCCTGCCTAACCGCATCCCCCTTCCACATTTGGACATGGGGGGAAAGGAAAGGGGGGTTGGCTGCCTTAGGGCGCCTCCCCCTTCCTTCCCCTCCCTCCTTGGCGCGTGGGCACGGGTGGAGGGGCGCGCCAGCTCCCTTGTGGGCTGGTGTGCTTCCCCCCCTTGGCCCATAATTCCCACCGCTTACCGGTGGCCTCCCGGAACCCGTTCCGGCACTCCGATAAATAACCGGTACATCTGAAACCTTTCCGGTGACCAAATACTATCGTCCTATATATCAATCTTTACCTCCAGACCATTCCGGAGCTCCTCGTCATGTCCGTGGTCTCATCCGTGTCTCCGAACAACATTCGGCCACCAAATCACATAACTCATATAATACTATACCGTCAACGAACATTAAGCGTGCGGACCCTATAGGTTCGAGAATGATGTAGACATGACCGAGACGACTCTCCGGTCAATAACCAATAGCGGGACCTGGATGCCCATATTGGTTCCTACATATTCTACGAAGATCTTTACCGGTCGAACCTTATGACAACATAAGTAATTCCCTTTGTCTGTCGGTATGTTACTTGCCCGAGATTCGATCGTCGGTATCTTCATACCTAGTTCAATCTCGTTACTGGCAAGTCTCTTTACTCGCTCCATAATACATCATCTCGTAACCTTAGTCACTTTGCTTACAAGCTTCTTGTGATGCTATATTACCAAGAGGGCCAGAGATACCTCTCCGATACACGGAGTGACAAATCCCAATCTCGATTCATGCCAACTCAACAGACACCTTCGGAGATACCTGTAGAGCATCTTTACGATCACCCAGTTACGTTGTGATGTTTGATAGCACACAAGGTATTCCTCCGGTATCCGGGAGTTGCATGGTCTCATGGTCGAAGGAACATGTATTTGACATTAAGAAAGCAGTAGCAATAAACTGAACGATCATATGCTAAGCTAACAGATGGGTCTTGTCCATCACATCATTCTCCTAATGATGTGATCCCGTTATCAAGTGACAACACATGTCTATGGTTAGGAAAGCTTAACCATCTTTGATCAACGAGCTAGTCTACTAGAGTCTCACTAGGGACACGGTATTTGTTTATGTATCCACACATGTATTTAAGTTTCCGATCAATACAATTCTAGCATGAATAATAAACCTTTATGATGATTAAGGAACTATAATAATAACAACTTTATTATTGCCTCTAGGGCATATTTCCATCACAAACCTGTACCAAAATGATTGAACATCACATTGCAAAATTGAATCAAACAGTTAACTGAACATCACATCATTGAACCAAATAGTTAACTGAACACCATGTTGCACAATAGGAAATACTTGAAGATCGGACTGCATAAAATTTTACAGTGGATAATTGACTAGAATTTATAAATGCAGGAGCACTACATCCAAAAGGTTAACCGAACATACTTAACCGGCATAGCTAGCTTAGCATGCTAAAAACAAGCTACTCCTCATCGTCGGAGATGACCATGGGCTCCTTGCCCTTGAAATAGGGTGAGGCCTTCACATCATGGGTCCCCTCTTTGTCATGGTGGGTCGTCCGAGTCAGTACGGGCACCAACCTGCTGGCCCTGGAATTGAGGTAAGTACGGGAACGCTGAGAAAATACCTCATAGTCTTTGTCGAAGGCACCAGCGGTGGTTTCGAGAAACACCATGAACTGTCAATTAAAGAAGCCAACCACGCAGCGGCATCCGCACCTGAAGCATTGACGGTGGCCTCGATGACCAGGTGTTCCTCCAGGATTTGGGGGTCAGCACACATGGCAGCCATCGCGACCTCATCCACGCGTGTGACCGTGATTTGCTTCTCCGCTACCTAATGCTCTTTGAGCTCCTAGCTATATTACGTGGACCATGGAATTGGGCGATGAGGGTTTGAAGGATGGGATGGTGATTTGGGTGGAAGGTGTCACGCCGGCGGTCGGGCCATGTAGGATGGAGAAGGAGGAGGGGTGGATTACCTGACTAGATCGATGAGGCGAGCACCGGGAAGGAGAGTCGTCAGCGAGGAGGCAGCGCAGCAAGCAAGCAAGAAAGGTTTGAATTTAGAAAGGAAGGAGCACATGAGAAATGTGGCATTTGGTCGAGGAGAAAAATGGGTAAAGGTGGGTATTTCTGCCATTGGCGAAGAAAATCGCTAGGTGCAGGGGAAAACTGGCGCACAAAGTGTCATAAAAAACGACTCATTCTGAACAAATGTGTGCGATAGCTTATCATAGAAAATGATTTTTGTACTTTACACGTGTGCGATGAGATTGAACATACAAATTTTTTGTGACTTTCATTGGTTATAGTGGTCGTCCACGTCATTGCAAAATTAAACACCACTTCTGAATTTGGGTAAACAAGTAAGTTCACTAATAAAAATAGAGCTAGTTCACCTAAATATAGCTCTAACAAAAGACTGGAGTTGTAAACAAAAACTACTAATACGTCTGGTGCTCGTTGATCTCCGCCGCCTCCTCCATCTCCAGTTCACGCTCGACGACGCCCTGGGGAAGGGGCTCTATGGCCTCCATCACCAGATCGTCGGCAAGCATCTCGGCATTCATGTCCGCCAACTCTTTGGAAAATGCTACCACAAGCTAGGTGCGGCCGGCCTCCATCCTGGCTAGGGAGGCTGCCAAGGAAAGGACGGTTGTTCGAGCGCTCTCGGTGCTTGCAAACTATTTGGACGTGGGTTGCCGATTGTAGTCCAAGAAGGGCAATGCGATTTGGGTGATGAAGCTTTTCGCGTACACCAAATAGGAGGGTGCACCCACAGTTTAGCCAAGCAGGTCGTGTGAGATATTTTATGCATCACAAATGGTTGTACGTAAATTGTGTGTGGTGTACTTGAATTTCAAATTGATTTGAAAGAATGGGGGTATAGTAGCAAAGGATAGTGTTTGAATTTCTCAAATCATTTTTTCTGTAGTGAACATGCTACAATATGAGTGTCATGTTAAATTTTGGAATTTTTCAGGGTTCATTTTGTCTTTTTATACATTAATTGAGTTTCTAGGCATTTAATGGGCATAGTTCAAGTTTGAACTACAGGCTCATGCAGTAGTGCACTAAGATGGGTTTAAAATCATATATGTGACCTGGGTGCATTTTTAGGCCCCATGTAAGAAATGGGAAGGAATTTCAAACATTTCTACGGCATGGCTCGGTGACAAACATTTAGAATCTTGGTTCTTAAATTTCAGAAATCCAAAAGTCATCTGAAATATATGACTTGGCATGGTGTCATGATATGGCACCAATAGGCTATGATAAATTGTTTTGTCCAATTTGAGACAAGTTTTTACATAAGATTCTTACAAAATCAGAGCTTATCATGAGAAGACTCGTGGTTCTAAGAGGGAACATATCAAGTTTGCGATCGAACCGACAGTCGCTGCCTCTTCTCACCTTGACATTTCTTCTACAACACAGATATGTCAATACAACTGTGGTGTTAAAATTTAGAATTTTTCAGACTTTGTTTGACCCATTTTAGATATTAACTCAGTTTATACACATTTAATGGGCGTAATTCAAATTTGAACTACGCGCATATGCAACAGTGCACCAAATGGGTTAAAAAATCATAGATGTGTCACTTTGTGCATGTTTAGACCCCATGCAATAAATGGGAAAGAATTTCAAACATCTCGACATCATGGTTCGACCGCAAACATTGAGAATCTTGGTTTTTAAGTTTCAGAGAATCCAAAAGTCACATGTAATACATGAAACTTGGCATGGTGTCATGATATGGCTCTAATAGGCTGCAGTAAATTTTTTGTCCAATTTAAGAGAAGGTTTGATATAAGCTTCTTACAAACTAGAGCTTCTCACAGAAGAAGCGTGATTCGAGACGGAACGTGTCACGTTTGTGGAAACCTTTGTTGGTTTTACTAGCCTTTTAATTCATAGGAACACCTTTTCTCAACCGAGAAATACTAGGTGACAATGTGTCTCTATTCTTCTTTGAAGAAAAAACTTATTTTAGTTTGTTAAGGTATTTTTCTTCCATGGATGCCTTAGAATTCTCTCCATTAGAGAGTAATTCATTCAGGTATGGATCTCCTGTGTCAATAATACTAGGAGAGCAAAAGGTATTTTCCTTATTACTATCTCTCTCCTTAGCTATATACATATCTAGTCTGGCAACTTCTAACTTCTTCATCAGTTCCACATTAGTTTCAATCATGTCTAAAGTGCAGCCCAAATCAATGCCAATGCAAGCAGTCATATCAAAAGAGAAATATCACTAGAATCTAAAATATTAGGAATGGAATCATTACCATAATTGCCCTTAGCCTCGGCCCTTAGCTAGATCCGCAACCTTCATTTCTTCCTATCTTTCAATCTACCACATCTTCTGGGTTTCCCATGCTCATCTAACTCAGTGTCAGCCCCCACAGTAGATGCATTAGTATGATCAACCCCAGCCAGATATGCTTTAGGGAGTTTATCAACAAATGAAATTGATTCCTGAATAGCTATAAAATCTACTAGTTCTTTGTATCTGTCAACTCTGTAAGTGCATCAAGTGCCCCCTTAGTGGTTTTGCAGTGTTGAAGACAATGAGTTGAGGGACTAATGTGTTTGTGAATGTACACAAGTGTTATAGTCCCTGAAGATTTGGTTTAACCCATGGAATACGACCCCTAAAAATGTATTTCTTCAAATGAAGAAATTGGTACTGTATTTTAAGAAATTGACGTGAAGACTTTGACGCTTGAAGACTTTGTTTTCATAGTTTCTTCTTATTTTTTAGCCATAAGAAAAATCGTACTGTTAAAGGGGTCTAGGTGAATCATAGTTCACATTTCCAAAGTGATGCTCAAACCTATACATACTCAAGCCACTTCAAGTGAAGCTTTTGGGAATCTCTGGAACAGTTGACGACTTTGCTAGCGATAGTGAAGAAGTTCATCCGGTCGCTGACAAATTTGATCATGCTGAGGAGTTGGGATTTCGCCAGTGCGATCTGCCTATCGTGAGGAAATTGAGTGCCCCGACGAAATCGAGAGCTAAAATTTCCGACCGTTGCTGCGTCACGTGCCAACTGTCGAGTGGATCCTTATCCTTACAATGGTCATGTCTAAGACAGGCATTTATGACAATTCAAGTCGGGTTTCCCCTGGCTATAAATAGCCGCCCCCTACAACCACTTGTTGGTTGGCTGCTCTAGAGAGAACTTGACACTTGTCATTTGAGAGCAACCCATCCTCTGATGACTTTGAGAGAAACCTAAGTGAGGAAAACCCAACCAGAGCCAAAGTGATTGTCCATCACTGAAGAGATTGATCTGTGTGCTCGAACGCATGTTACCTTTGAAGACTCTCATTCTTCCAGGCGGTTAGGCGTCATGTTCTGAGCACTCAAGAGTAATTGTGGTGTGCCGGTGAACAAGTCTGTGAAGGTTTTGGAAGTCTAGCTTGCAGAATTACCACGACTGAATGGGAGAGGTCTAAGTGACCTTGGCTCAAGAGGAATACGGTGAGGACTAAGTGTCCTCTAAGTTTGTCTCAGCCGCCTCAACCAAACGTACATTCAGCAACTGGAACTAGTCTACCAAATCGCTATGTCTTCACCCAGCCTACCTGGTCTCAAATTCCCCACCCTTATCGTACGTATTTCCGTTGTTGAAGAATTTGTGATCTATCTTCTGAAGAATTTGAACTGAAGACTTTCATCATGCTGTTTTTCATTTCTTTAGTTCATCTTCCTCATGCTTGTATGTGTGTATGATTACATGTTCTTCATCTGTATGTATCTTGTATGCATGCTTTCTGTTTCTATGATGACTTAGTTCCCTCGCGTTCCTATTTCTTCCTATGATCTTTGTCAATTTCATCACAGTTTGACGAATTTCCAAAAATCTCCCATTCAGCCCCCCCTCTCTATGAGTAAACATGAGCTTTCAATTGGTATCATATCAAAGTACTCCCTTGTTCTGTGTGATTTTGGTTTAACCACATGGAGTTTTAGTTATGTCGACCGCAGGTATGATCAAGGTATCCGTTGCGTGCCCCATCTTTGATGGCACAGACTATCCCTACTAGAAGAACAAGATGTGCATGCATCTTGAGGCAATTGACAACGATCTCTGGTTTGTCGTCGAGAACGGCGTACCCACTGTTGCTCCTAGCATAAATGCTACAGACTTGAAGAGATTCAAGCAACTTGACTCTCAAGCGAAGAATATCATATGTGGGTATCTGAACAAAGGACAGTATGGCAGAGTGAGTGCACTAGAAACTTTGAAGCTTATCTGGGATAGGCTTTCCGAGGTCAATGAAGGCGTTTCCACTCAACGTGACTCTCGATTTGATGTTCTTCGCAATCTCTTCAACTGCTTCAAGAGGGTCGACAACAAAAATGTTCAGCAAACCTTCGACCGCCTCACCGATATCTCCAATGAGCTTCAGGCTGACATCACCGATCACGAGCTGGTGAAGAAATTGGTGAGGTCCCTTGACAGTTCCTTTGACATCTTGGCCCTAATGATTCAAGAGCGTCCTGATTACAAGTCACTTGATCCGGCTGATATTCTTGAGAGGCTCAATACTCATGAATTTCAGCAACCTGATAAGAGAGATATGTATGGTCCCAGCTATGGACGACCCAGCGCTCTGAAGGAAAAAAGCAAAAGAAAGGCAATTTCTTCATCTCAAGAAGAAAAATCTGACTGCAGTTCTGACGGTGCTGAGGAAATTAGCAGAGAGTTGGTTATGCCAAGATGAATCGCTTTGCAAAGTCTTTAAACTATGACTCGAAGAACACTGAAAGAGCTTCTGCTCGAGACTACAACAAGAGAACTTGCCACAAATGCAAGAACCCATGCCACTACATCGCTGACTACCCTCTCTGGCAAAAGGGCTCAAAGAAGAAGACATCTAACAAAGATGATGACTCTCATGACAAAAGGAAGAAATCCTCAAAATCTTCATCACGCAAGAAAAGCAGCTCCGGCAGAGATGACTAATGATAGGAATATCCTCACTGACACTCCCCTTACTCCTTCTCATCTGAAACATATCACCTATGGTGACAAAGGAAAAAAATAAGGTATTGGGCCTAGGTAAGGTTGCTATCTCAAAGGATCGACACATGGAAAAGGTGATGCTTGTCGAATCCCTTGGATACAACCTCATGTCCGTCTAAATGCTTTGTGATCTTGATATGATTGTCACCTTTGGCAAATATAGATGCATTGTGCTAATGGAATCTGACAAGTCCAAAGTCTTCAAAGGCTTTAGGAGAGGTGATTTGTACATTGTAGATTTCTCACTAGGTCCCCAACCTACCACTTGTCGACTCGAAAAAGCTTCAAAGTGCTGTTTGTGGCATCGATGACTTGGACATGCTGGCATGAGGAATTTGAGCACACTCATCAAGAAGAAGCACATCATTGGCATCGAGGGCGTCAAATTCATCAAAGATCACCCTTGCGATTCTTGTGAGAATGGAAAGATGACCAGATCCAAGCACTCAGCAAAGACAATCATGACCACGACTCGTCCCTTTGAATTACTTCACATGGATCTATTTGGTCCTACTCATTATGCCACAATAACCAATGCAGCATCACTCTATCGATTCTTCATAGTTGATGATTATTCTCGTTACACATGGGTGCATATCATCACCTACAAGACTGAAGTGCAGGATGTCTTCAGATGGTTCTCCAATCAGGCCATGACGAAATACGGTCTCAAGATCAAGCACATCAGAAGTGGCAACGACATCGAGTTCAAGAACACAGGGCTTGATGACTATCCTGACGAACTTGGTGTCACTCATGATATGTCTGCTCCATATACCACCTCAGCAGAATGGGGTTGCAGAACGCAAGAACAGGACACTCATCGAGATGACTTGCACTATGCTTGATGAATACAAGACTTCTCGTCTATGGTGGCCTGAAGCAATTGATATTGCCTGTCACATCATCAATCGGGTATATATTCACAAATTCCTAAAGAAGACCTCATATGAGCTCCTCATGGACAAGAAACCCAATGTGAGTTATTTCAAAGTCTTCGGTGCTAAATGTTGGATTAGAGATCCTCATCGCAGCTCTAAAGTTCCACCGAAAGCACACGAGGGTTTTATGCTTGGTTACGGAACGGACCTGCACACCTACAGAGTCTTCAACACCTACCACAAAAAGGTTGTTCAAACTGTAGATGTGCGGTTCGATGAAACTAACGGCTTGCAAAGAGAGCACCTGCCTCCTATGCTAGATGAAATGCCTCCTGAGGAATCTATCAAGCTTATGGGCACTGGTGAAATTGTGCCCAGTGAAGAAATAGTTGATGAAGAAGTAATTGTTCCCCGTTGTGAATAAACTATATATCCTGAAGAAAATGACACTGAGGAAAATGCTGGACAACAACAAGGCCCTCGTCCAGCTCATCCGTGAGTGTCTAATGAAGTGCAGATTGAGAAGATCCTCGATAACATCAATGCACCTGGTCCCCTCACTCTCTCAAGAGCTTCACATTTAGCTAACTTTTGTGGGCACTTTGCATTTGTCTCTATCACAGAGCCTACCAAGCATTTCTGTAGCCTGAATGGATTCAAGCCATGCAAGATGAATTGCATCAATTCGAGCTCAACAACATGTGGGAGCTTGTCAAGCGCATCGATCCACGCAAGCACAATGTCATCGGCACCAAGTAGATCTACTGCAACAAGCAAGACAAAAATGGCCAAGTGGTGAGGAATAAGGCCTGTCTTGTAGCACAAGGCTACACACTGGTTGAGGGTATTGATTTTGATGAAATATTTGCTCCTGTTGCTAGGCTTGAAGCTATTCATATACTGCTTGCATATGCTAACCATCACAATATTCTCTTATATCAAATGGATGTGAAAAGCGCATTCCTCAATGGTAAGCTTGAGGAAGAAGTGTATGTTGCTCAACCACCAGGTTTTGAGGATCCAAAGCATCCTGACAGAGTTTTCAGACTCAACAAGGCTCTCTATGGCCTCAAGCAAGCCCCATGGGCTTGGTATGATACACTGAAGGAGTTCCTGAAGAAAAAGGGTTTCAAACCCGGTTCACTTGACTGTACTCTTTTCACAAAATCTTATGATGGTGAACTGTTCATATGCCAAATATATGTTGATGACATTATCTTTGGTTGCACTAACAAGTGTTTCAATGACAAATTTTTCATATATGATGCGTGAAGAATATCAGATGTCTATGATGGAAGAATTGAAATTCTTCCTTGGTCTTCAAATTCGTCAACAACCAAATGGCATGTTCATTTCTCAAGAGAAATACCTCAAAGATTGTCTGAAGAAATTTGGCATGCAAGACTGAAAAGGCCTCAAAATTCCAATGCCTACCAATGGTCAACTCTGCACTGACGAGAATGCTAAAGATTTTGATCAGAAGGTATATCGCTCCATCATTGGTTCATTGCTTTACCTATGTGCATCTAGGCCAGATATTATGCTTACCGCTTGCATGTGTGCCCGATTTCAAGCGGCACCGAAGGAATCACACCATTAGGCTGAGAAGCGAATTCTTCGATATTTAGCTCACACACCGATGCTTGGATTATGGTATCCCAAGGGCTCATCTTTTGATCTAGCTGGATTTTCTGATCCTAATTATGTTGGAGATTGTGTGGATCGCAAGTCAACATCAGGCACATGCCATTTCCTCAGACGATCTCTTGTATGTTGGTCCTCAAAGAAGGAGAACACCATTGCACTTTCCACAGCGAAGGCTGAGTACATTGCCGCTGGTGCCTATTGCTCTCAGTTGCTATGGATGAAGCGGACACTCTAGGACTATGGCGTCAATGTGAAGAAAGTCCCTCTCTATTGTGAAAATGAGAGTGCTATCAAGATCGCTCACAACCCAGAGCAACATTCAAGGACAAAGCACATTCAGATTCATCACCATTTTCTTTGTGATCATGTGCTAAAGGGAGACATTGCCATCGATCACGTGAATACTGAAAACCAGCTTGAAGATATCTTTACTAAGCCCTTGGATGAGAGAAAGTTTTGCATGTTGCGGTGTGAGTTAAACATCCTAGAATCTTCGAATGTCCTCTGAATAGACACACATCCTAACGCTTATGAATTTTTGATGACTTTGATGCACAACACACAAAGTAACGTATGTCTTCAATCAATGAAGACTTACCCTCTAAGTGTGAAGAAATTAATGAAGAACTTGACTCTCAGAGCCCTACGACAATTGTACTCAGTGTCTGAAGTTTCGTCATGGTGGGTAATGCCACCACCTCTTCTTGACATTCTTCAAATTTGAGTTTTTCGTCATTTGCAGTTTCGTCAATCTTTTCAAATTCGTCATTTGAGGTTATTCTTCATTGCTTGAGCTGATATACACACACACACACACATATATATATATATATATATATATATGAGTTTTAATGTCCTCAACAGCATCCACATATTGCTAATTCTTCAAGTCGGTTTTCTCATCTATGTGGATATGATCAGACCCGCTCCCCTCTATGATAAAATCAACCCACTATGTTCACAAATTCTTCATATGCGTTCTACTTGACACTGTTCAAAGTCTTCAATGTGTCCTTGACGGCTGAAGAAATTGCGAACCCATTTTAAAAAATATTCAAATCATTTTTGGCGGTTGCCACAGTAACTTAATCCAGTGCACCACTCGCGTGGATAAGGACGTCAGAATTGCATGGATGCGAATCGCGAGGGGCTTATCCGTCCAAAATCTCCGGACAGCTCGGTTTTCACTGTGGCTATAGCTTGACCTCGTCAACCTAATTTCACTTTGCTCCCTCACCCCTGTCTCTCTCACTCCCAAACCCTAGCGCCGCCGCTAGAATACATTGCCACTGGAGAAGAAAAGCTTCACTGTCTTGACTTCTTCATCGACGTACTTGTTCCGGCCGCGAATTTCTTCACCTCCTCCATCGCCGTAGCTATCTTTCATCGCCAAGTTAGGGCACGGAAGATCTGAACTAACGATTTCCTTCGCTTCGTCATCTAGTTCATCAAGTTCAACCTTGGGGTAATTAAAAGTTCATTTTACTACCCAGTTTGATCTCTTCGCTACCTAAAAATCTTCAGGTGCTGTTTTTACCTCACTTTCCAATTCTTCAGCACTTCCTTTGGGCCAGTCTTCATTATTTCAACTAAGTTATGCTTCACTGTTAGATTCCTCAATTGTGCAATTGCCTCAATTTGTACAACTCTAGAACCGAAGTCAAGAACACTTAGTGAATTTCTTCAGGACGATAAGGGTCAATTTCCTCAACTGGTTTATTTTGAAAAACATCTGAGAACACATGTGACTCTTCCCAATTTCCTCGCAACTATACTCTATTCACAGGTACACATGTCTGTCGACGAATCTCTTCGTTCTCATCAAATTAATTCATTTACAGCATTGCTTGAGGAAAACCTTCATACATCTTCAGAGTCACCAAGAGTTCAAAAACCTCAGAAAATGGCTGATGGTAAAAGGCCTCTGAAGGGAGGAAAAAGAAAGTAGGAATAGACAGCTTTTGAGATCCCAAAGGACATTTACTCAGGGTACTGCATGCCAGATGAAGCCATTCATGGCAAAGAAACCAAGGAGCAGCGCAAAACACGCATGCAAAGGATCAAAGCAGATGGGCATACGAATGGAGGGAATATAGATACATGACTCCAAAGTACATGAAGGACTTTGCTATGAATCCTCCATGCAATAGGCCACCTCTAGCTGAAGATTAGACTGCTGATCCCACAAGCGTGGGAAGGGGTGAAGAATTCCCCAAAGAATGGGCTAGGTGTCAGGCCAAGCTGGCAAAACAGGCAAAGAAGGCCATTGATTTATTCAACAGGACCTCAAAGGCCTCAGCTGAAGTAGGTGCCAGTGCCAGTGCCAGTGCACCAAAGAAGGCCATGCCAAAGAAGGCTGCACCCAAACCAAAGCCTTCAGAATAGAAGCCTTTAGCGGCAAAGCCCTCAGTGGCCAAGCCAGCTTCTTCAAAGGCATCAGTTTCTAAGGCAGCATAGTCTTCAGCGCCTCCGCCTGCCACAAGTTCTTCAGTGGCTGCAGCTAGAACTTCAACGTCGGTCGTGCTCGCATCTTGCCAGCGCACCGGGGGCTTTCCAACAGCCACCATTGTTGCACCAGGTGCCTCGGCTAGTGGGCATATCTCTTCAACAATGCCCAAGCTGAAGACCAAGTCCACTGCAGGCCGTGGCATCATGCCAAGCCCAAAGAGCAAGGCCATCGTGCCTCAAGCTGACGAACATGGGATGGCCGACGAAGATGAGCTTGCTGAGTTCCTCAGAAGGAAACAAGAACAAGCAGCCATCACCAAGAATTAGTCCCTCTGTTGCTGGATCCAAAGAAGATCCTTGATTTCATCGAGATATGGGTCAAGAAACCATACACCCCACTTGATGACCTCGACTTGCCTCCTGGTCCAAGCCATGTGCTTTCTGCCTTTATCATCAATGAGAAGCACAAGATTGCATAAGCAAAGCTGGTGAAGAAACAACAACAACAACAACAACAACAACAAAAACAACAACAACAACAACAACAACAACAACAACAACAACAACAAAAGGAGGAGTTGAGGAAGAACATGCTCTCTATATCTCCTCAGCAGCTCGTGACATTGCAATCACAAATACAATAGCTATCTAACGAATATGAGCGTCAGGCCAATCACAACTATGGCGTTAGGGACAGATTCATCACTGCCACCACAAAACTGGTTGAAGACCACAACAGGCGTGAAGCTTTGAAGTTTGGCTTCATGACCCACAAGTATAGGGGATCAATCATAGTCCTTTCGATAAGTAAGAGTGTCGAACCCAAAAAGGAGCAGAAGGAAATGATAAGCGGTTTGTAGCAAGGTATTGTCTGCAGGCACTGAAATTGTCGGTAACAGATAGTTTGGTAGCAAGATAATTTGTAACATGCAACAAGTAACAATAGGTGCAGAAAGTTATCCCAATCCTTTTTATAGAAAAGGACAGGCCAGAACTTTCTCTTATAGCAAGTAAAATGTTCTTGAGGACACACAGGAATTTCATCTAATCACTTTCATCATGTTTGTTTGATTCGCGCTCGCTACTTTGATAATTTGATATCTGGGTGGACCGGTGCTTGGGTGCTATTCTTACTTGAACAAGCCTCCCACTTATGATTACCCCCTCTCACAAGCATCTGCAAGTACGAAATAAGAATTAAAATAAATCTAACAATAGCATGAAACATATGGATCCAAATCAGCCCCTTACGGAATAGTGCATAAACTAGGGTTTAAGCTTCTGTCACTCTAGCAACCCATTATCTAATAACTACTCCACAATGCATTCTCTTAGGCCCAAATATGGTGAAGTTTCATGTAGTCAACATTCACATAACACCACTAAGGGAATCACAACATACACATCATCAAAATATCGAACGAATACCAAATTCACATGATTACTTATGACAAGACTTCTCCCATGTCCTCAAGAACAAAAGCAACTACTCAGAAATCATATTCATGTTCAAGATCAGAGGGGTATTGAATAGCATCATGGATATGAACATATAATCTTCCAGCAAATAAACCAACTAGCATCAACTACAAGATGTAATCAACACTACTAGCAACCCACACGTACCAATCTGAGATTTTGATACAAAGATTGAATACAAGAGATGAACTAGGGTTTGAGATGAGATGGTGTTGGTGAAGATGTTGATGAAGATTGGTCCTCCCATGATGAGAGGGTTGTTGGTGATGACGATGGCTTCAATTTTCCCCTCCCGGAGGGAAGTTTCCCGGCGGAATCGCTCTGCCAGAGAGCAAAAGTGCTCCTGCCCAGGTTTCGCCTCGATACGGCAGTGCTTCGTCCCGAAATCTCTCCCTCTATTTTTCTAGGGCAAATGGCGTTATATACTAGAAGATGGGCCCTAGAGGCCAGCCAAGATCACCACAAGCTCGTGGGGCACGCCCAGGGGGTAGGGCGCGCCCCACAGGCTTGTGGCTACCTGGTGGATCCCCCTCTGGTATTTATTTTGCTAATAATTTTAATATATTTCAAAATAATTTTCCATCAATTTTCAACTCATTTGGAGATGTTCAGAAAAGTTGCCTCCGATATATCCCTTGCCGGTCCAGAATTCCAGCTGCTGGCAATCTACCTCTTTGTATAATTCTTGCAAAAATAAGAGAGAAAAGGCATAAGAATTGTATTATAAGGTGAAATGATAGTCCATAATGCAATAAATATCAACATGAAAACATGATCCAAAATGGACGTATCAACTCCCCCAACCTTAGACCTCGCTTTTCCTCAAGCGAAAGCCGATATTGATAATCATGACCACATGTTTAGAGATAGAGGTGTCAATAAAAAATAAATTATAGACATGAAAGCATCATGGTCATTAACATACCAGCAATAAACTATCATAAAACTTCTCATGCTAGAGTAACAATTCATTCACATGCTAAAGTATGGAACTTAAACTTTATTGGAAACTAACAAACTATGTTTTCGGTCATAGAAACTATCACAATCCATCATATTTTCAGAAAGAGTCTATGTAAGAGCTTGTTTAGCAAGTTCACATACTCAACTATCATTTAGTCTTCTATGATTGCTCACACTGAAGGCATATTTTTAGAGCAAAAGTTTCAGTCAGACACATAGAAAGATAGGGGCTTATAGTTCCGCCTCCCAACTTATTTACCTCAAGGGTAATGTCAACAATAATAACTCATGATCACCTACATCCAACTGGATATATATGTCTGGATCTATCTACCACATGATGCTTGCCACTAAAGAGTACATAGAGAGGAATAGGGATTAACACTAATGACTCTTGCATAAAAGTAAATATATGAAAGTAAAAGATAGGCCCTTCGCAGAGGAAAGTAGAGGTTGTCATGCGTTTTTTTGTTTTTGAATGTGCAAGCTCTTAATGTAAAGGAACCTCACTTTATATTGATCCTTGTGATAGCAATCTTTATTATGCAGTCCATCGCTTTTATTTCTTTACCATCACAAGTTCATACAAAGCTTACTTTCCCTTACAATAAAAGATCATACGTATTTATGAGCAATTTTTATTTGCTTTTGCACCAATGAAAACTTACTTGAGGGATCTTATTCAATCCCTATGTAAATATAGTGGACTCTCATGACATGAAACTGGGTTTAAGAGTTTTGGATGCACAAGTAATATCTCTACTTAGTGCGAATTTTGGCTAGCAAAAGATCCTAAACAAGCACCACATGTTAGAAGATCCATAACAATATAACTTCTATGAGAATGTAAACAATCATAACTCATTACGTTGTCTTCCTTGTCCAATGTCAACTAATTGATATAGAATATTTGATGGGGGCTCACAATCATAAAAGATTTCCAAGATATTATATTTATATGTGAGACCTCTCTTTCTTTACTACTTTTTCATGGATTGCACCAATGACCAATGCTATGCTTGTTAACTTCCAACAAATTTTATCAACTATACTTATTTTATGTGAAGTCATTACTCCCATGCTCATGATCTTTTTATTCTTTTATTTTCCATTGCTAAGATTGAAACAATAAAGCAAAACAAAACTCAAACTACTCTTTATTATATATCTCGCACACGATTACATAGATAGATAGATCACTAAGCAAACACTCGAAAATAGATCATACTAAAACTTTATTCTGCTAAATCACGAAATAACTAAGGATCGAACTAAGATAGATAATGATGATATAAAGGTGATGGTGATACGATATTGAGGCACTTCCCCCCAAGCTTGGCACAAGCCAAGGGGAGTGCCCATACCCGTGTACTCAAGTTTCTTTCTTTGGTGATGATGGTGATGATGTAGTGGTAGAGAGCTTGTCCTTCAGCTTCCGCTTGAGGACACCATTCTCCTACTTCAACTTGTTGACCTCTTGTTCAAGCTCCAACACTTTCTCGCATAATCCTCTCTTGTTTTCTTGTAGGAGACGAAAAGGGAAAAAATTGAAGATTAGATTCGTTTACTGTGTTTGGGAGCCTCAATTTCTTGAATTCCACATGCATATCCCCTGGTTGAGGAAGAGGGGCTTCATCTTCTTCCGAGCTCATGTCCCCTATTTCCCTCAGATCAACATCTTGCTCCTCATCAGGGGGCCAATAATAAGGGTCTATGTCTCCATAAATCCTTGGATTTGCAACATAGTGGGAAACATAGCTTTCTCCATCTGAATCTTGGGATGACATACTTTCGGATCTATTGGAAAAGTAGCACGAAGCAAGAACAGAGGAAATTTTTGTGATACAGTGGTCAAAATCTCGGGAGTATATATATGAATTTTTTTCGTGCAGGACAAGTAACATGGAAGAAAATCGGAGTCGGAAAAGTCCACTATGGGGCCACAAGCCTGGGAGGCACGCCCTGATGGATAACGTAGCATGCAATTTCAAAAAAAATTCCTACGCTCACGCAAGATCTATCTAGGAGATGCATAGCAATGAGAGGGGGAGAGTGTGTCCACGTACCCTCGTAGACCAAAAGCGGAAGCGTTAGCTTAACACGGTTGTTGTAGTCGAACGTCTTCGCGATCCAACCGATCAAGCACCGAACGTACGGCACCTCCGAGTTCTGCACATGTTCAGCTTGATGACATCCCTCGAGCTCTTGATCCAGTTGAGGACGAGGGAGAGTTCCGTCAGCACGACGGCATGGCGACGGTGATGATGAAGTTACCGGCGCAGGGCTTCGCCTAAGCACTACGACGATATGACCGAGGTGTTAAACTGTGGAGGGGGGCACCGCACACGGCTAAGACAAATCTTGGTGTGTCTTTCGGGTGCCCCCCTCCCACGTATATAAAGGAGGGAGGGAGAGAGGCCGGCCCCCTAGGGGTGCGCCAAGAGTATGGAGTCCTACTAGGACTTCCAAGTCCTAGTAGGAATCCCTTTCCTTTTCGGAGTAGGAGAGAAGGAAAGAGGGAAAAGAGGGAGGGAGCAGGAAAAGGCAAGGGGGCGCCGCCCCCTTCCCCTAGTCCAATTCGGACCCATGGGGGGGCGCGTGCCACCTCCCCTTGGCCTGCCTCCTCTTTTCCCGTATGGCCCAATAAGGCCCATTACTTCTCCAGGTGAATTCCCGTAACTCCCCGGTACTCCGAAAAACACCCGAATCACTCGGAACCTTTCCGATGTCCGAATATAGCCTTCCAATATATGAATCTTTACCTCTCGACCATTTCGAGACTCCTCGTCATGTCCGTGATCTCATCCGGGACTTCAAACAAACTTCGGTCATCAAATCACATAACTCATAATACAAATTATCATCGAACGTTAAGCGTGCGGACCCTACGGGTTCGAGAACTATGTAGACATGACCGAGACACATCTCCGGTCAATAAACAATACTGGAACCTGAATGCTCATATTGGCTCCTACATATTCTACGAAGATCTTTATCGGTTAAACCGCATAACAACATACGTTATTCCCTTTGTCATCGGTATGTTACTTGTCCGAGATTCGATCATCGGTATCATTATACCTAGTTCAATATCATTACCGGCAAGTCTCTTTACTCGTTCCGTAAAGCATCATCCTGTAACTAACTCATTAGTCACATTGTTTGCAAGGCTTATAGTGATGTGCATTACCGAGAGGGCCCAGACATACCTCTCCGATACACGGAGTGACAAATCCTAATCTTGATCTATGCCAACCCAACAAACACCTTCGGAGACACCTGTAGAGCATCTTTATAATCACCCAGTTACGTTGTGACATTTGATAGCACACAAGGTGTTCCTCCGGTATTCGGGAGTTTCATAATCTCATAGTCAGAGGAATATGTATAAGTCATGAAGAAAGCAATAAAACTTAACGATCATTATGCAAAGCTAACGGATGGGTCTTGTCCATCACATCATTCTCCTAATGATGTGATCCCGTTCAACAAATGACAACACATGTCTATGGTTAGGAAACTTAACCATCTTTGATTAATGAGCAAGTCTAGTAGAGGTATACTAGGGACACTGTGTTTTGTCTATGTATTCACACATGTATCAAGTTTCCGGTTAATACAATTCTAGCATGAATAATAAACATTTATCATGATATAAGGAAATATAAAATAACAATTTTATTATTGCCTCTAGGGCATATTTCCTTCACGCCCAGGGGGGTAGGGCGTGCCCTCGGGCTTGTCGCTCTCTCGTGCACTTTTCGGATTGTTTATTATTTTCCTAATTTTTATATTCCAAAACGGACAGAAAGTACTTTTATGGATTTTGGAGTCAGTTTACTTACCGTACCATGTACCTATCCCTTTTTCAGGGCTCTGGAGCGTTCCGGAAGGTTTCCCTTATGTGTTCATCTGGTGTCATAGTTTGGATGATATTAGTTTCAACATTAATAGGCATACCTAGGATAGAATTTTTAATTCTTTGCCCATTAACCACCTTCGGGTTAGTGCCCTCAGCGTTGTTTATCTTGATGGCACCTGAACGATAAACTTCTTCAACAATATATGGCCCTTCCCATTTAGAGAGAAGCTTTCCTCCGAAGAATCTTAAACGAGATTTGTATAATAAAACTTGATCTCCTATTTTGAATTCCCGTTTTTGGATTCTTCTATCATGCCATCTTTTAACTTTTTCTTTAAACAACTTGGCATTTTCATAAGCTTGTGTCCTCCACTCATCTAAAGAACTAATGTCAAATAACCTCTTTTCACCAGCAAGTTTGAAATCATAATTAAGTTCCATAATTGCCCAATATGCTTTATGTTCTAGCTTGAAAGGTAAATGACATGCTTTTCCATAAACCATTTTATAAGGGGGCATACCCATAGGATTTTTATAAGCAGTTTTGTATGTCCACAATGCATCATCTAGTTTCTTAGACCAATTCTTTCTAGATCTATTAACAGTCTTCCGCAAAATTAGCTTTATTTCTCTATTACTCAGTTCAACTTGGCCACTAGACTGAAGATGATAAGGTGATGCAATTCTATGGTTGACATCATCTTTAGCAAGCATTTTATGGAAAGCACCATGAATAAAATGTGAACCACCATCAGTCATTAAATATCTAGGGACTCCAAACCTCGGGAGAATAACTTCTTTAAGCATTTTAATAGATGTGTTATGATCAGCACTACTAGTTGGAATAGCTTCTACCCACTTAGTAATGTAGTCAACAACAACTAGAATATGAGTGTACCCATTAGAGGACGGAAAAGGTCCCATATAATCAAATCCCCAAACATCAAATGGTTCAATAACAAGTGAATAATTCATAGGCATTTCCTGATGTCTACTTATATTACAAATTCTTTGACATTCATCACAAGACAAGACAAACTTATGTGCATCCTTGAAGAGAGTAGGCCAATAAAAACCAGATTGCAATACCTTATGTTAGCATGGTGTCCTCCGTAGGCCTCGGAGTTACACTTTCATAGGATTTGTTCCTGTTCATGCTCAGGTATACAATGTCTAATAATACCATCTACTCCTTCTTTATAAAGATGTGGGTCATCCCAGAAGTAATGTCTAAAATCAAAGAAGAACTTTTTCTTTTGTTGGTATGTGAAACTAGGTGGTATATGTTTAGCAACAATGTAATTAGCATAGTCTGCATACCAAGGGGTATTACGAGAACCGTTTATGATAGCTAATTGTCCATCAGGAAAATTATCATCAATAGGTAGTGGGTCATCAAGGATATTTTCCAATCTAGACAGATTATCAGCTACGGAATTCCCAGCTCCCTTCCTCTCAGTGATATGCAAGTCAAATTCTTGTAGCAACAGAACCCGCCTAATGAGTCTAGGTTTAGCATATTTATTTTCCATAACGTATTTAATAGCAGCATGATCGGTGTGAACAATTACTTTAGAATCAACTATGTAAGATTTGAATTTGTCACATGCAAACACAACTGCTAAAAATTCTTTCTCAGTGGTAGCATAATTTCTTTGAGCACTGTCTAGAGTTTTACTAGCATAATGGATAACATTTAGTTTCTTATCAACTATTTGTCCTAGAACAGCACCAACAGCATAATCACTAGCATCACACATAATTTCAAAATGCAAGTTCCAATCAGGTGGCTGAACAATAGGTGCAGAGGTTAAGGCTTTCTTAAGGGTTTCAAAGGCTTCTACACAATCATCATAAAAAACAAATGGAACATCTTTTTGCAAGAGATTAGTAAGAGGCCTAGAAATTTTAGAGAAGTCTTTAATAAACCTTCTATAGAAACCAGCATGACCAAGGAAACATCTTATACCTTTGATATCTTTAGGACATGGCATTTTCTCAATTGCACCAACTTTAGCTTTATCTACCTCAATACCTCGTTCAGAAATCTTATGCCCCAAGACAATGTCTTCATTTACCATAAAGTGGAACTTCTCCCAATTCAAGACAAGATTAGTTTGCTCACATCTCTGCAAAACTCAGTCAAGGTTGCTTAATCAATCATCAAAAGAAGTCCCATAAATGGAGAAATCTTCCATGAAAATCTCAACAATTTTCTCACAAAAGTCAGAGAATATAGTAGTCATACATCTTTGAAAAGTAGCAGGTGCATTGCATAAACCAAAAGGCATACGTCTATAAGCATAAGCTCCAAAAGGGCAAGTAAAAGTAGTTTTCTCTTGATCTACTTGTGACACAGGTATTTGAGAGAAACCAGAATATCCATCAAGAAAAATAAAGTGTGTGAGTGTTTAGATAGTCTTTCTAGCATTTGATCAATAAAAGGCAAGGGGTAATGATCTTTTCTAGTAGATTTGTTTAATTTTCTAAAATCAATTACCATCCTATAACCAGTTACAATTCTTTGTGGAATAAGCTCATTTTTATCATTAGGAACAACGGTAATGCCTCCTTTCTTAGAGACACAATGAACGGGACTTACCCATCTACTACCAGTTATGGGATAGATTATACCTACTTCTTGAAGTTTTAATATTCCAGTTCTTACGACCTCCTTCATCTTAGGATTTAATCATTGTTGATGATCGACAACTGGTTTTGCATCAGGCTCCATATTAATCTTATACTGACATAGAGTGGGACTAATGCCCTTAAGGTCGTCAAGTGTCTATCCAATAGCAGCACAGTTCTTCCTTAGAGTTTTAAGTAACCTCTTTTCTGCATGCTCTGAAAGGTTAGCACTAATAATAATAGGATATATTTTTATTTTCATCAAGATAAGCATATTTCAATGTATCAGGCAATTGTTTCAATTCAAACACAGGGTCACCCTTAGGTGGAGGAGGACCTCCAAGGGTTTCAACAGGTAAACTGTGTTTAAGGATAGGTGGTTGATCAAAGAGCATCTTATCTATTTCATTTCTTTCATTCATGTGCATATCAGTGTCATGGTCTAGCAAATATTGTTCTAACGGATCAGTAGGAGGTACTGCAATAGAAGTAAGACTAATAATTTCATCTTTACTAGGCAATTCTTTATCCTGAGGTTGTCTACGGAACATAGAGAAATTAAACTCATGAGATATATCACTAAAGTTAACACTAACAGTTGCTCTATTGCAATCAATCTTGGCATTAACGGTGTTCAAGAAGGGTCTACCAAATATAATGGGACAAAAATCATCTGGTGGAGAACCAAGGACTAGAAAATCAGTAGGGTGTTTTATTTTTCCACACAAGACTTCAACATCTCTAACAATCCCAGGCGGTGAGATAGTATCTCTATTCGCAAGTTTAACTGTGACATCAATGTCTTCTATTTTAGCAGGTGCAATTTCGTTCATAATTTCTTGATACAAGGTAAATGGAATAGCACTCACACTAGCACCCAAATCACATAAACAATGATAACAATGATCTCCTATATTGACTGAGACAACAGGCATGCCGACAACAGGCTTATTCTTATCTTTAGTATCAGGTTTAGGAATTCTAGCAGCTTCACCACAAAAATAAATAACATGCCCATCAATATTATTGACCAAGAGATCCTTAACCATAGCAACATTAGGTTCAACTTTAATTTATTCAGAGGGTTTAGGTGCTCTAATATTACTATTGTTAACCACAGTTGAAACTTTCGCATGTTCCTTAATCCTAACAGGGAAATGCGGTTTCTCAATATAAGCAGTAGGAACAACTGGATCAACATTGTAAATGATAGTTTCTTATTTTACTATATCCGGTTCCTTAATCTTTTATTTAATAGGTGGATGATGTTTAAACCACTTCTCCTTAGGGAGATCAACATGAGTAGCAAAAGATTCACAAAAGGAAGCTACTACCTCAGAGTCAAGTCCATATTTAGTGCTAAACTTATTAAAAGCATCGGTATCCATAAAAGATTTAACACAATCAAACTCGAGTTTTATACCTGACTCTTTACCTTTGTCGAGTCCCAATTTTCAGAATTTTGTTTAATCTTTTCCAGAAGATCCCATCTGAATTCAATAGTTTTCTTCATAAAGGAACCAGTAGAACAAGAATCGAGCATGGTTCGATCATTATGACAAAGCCGAGCATAAAAATTCTGTAAGATAATTTCTTTTGGGAGCTCATGATTGGGGCTTGTGTACATCATGTACTTAACACTCCCCCAAGCTTGAGCGATACTTTCTCCTTCACGAGGCCACAAATTATATATATAATTCTGATCACGATGAATCAGATGCATAGGATAAAACTTTTGATTAAATTCCAATCTCAATCAGTTCCAATCCCATGTTCCAATATCATCACATAGCCTATACCATGTCAATGCCTTTACACCCAAAGATAAAGGGAGAACCTTCTTGTTAACTTCATCTCTGGATATACCTGCAAGCTTAAATAATCCACAAACTTCATCCACATACATTAGGTGCATATCAGGATGTACTGTTCCATCTCCTGCATAAGGATTAGCTAGCAGTTTATCTATCATACCCGAAGGAATCTCATAGTAAATATTTTCAGTAGGTGCATTAGGTTGAGAAGCAACTATTTGTGCTTCCGGTCAAGGTTAAGATACCCTGAACAAACCCCTCAAAGGATTGTTTTCGATAGTAACAAGTGACAGTAAATTTCAGCACGTAATATAAATGCTTCCTTACCAAATGCCACTCACCAAAGGCGCTCCAATCCCTGGCAACGGCGCCAGAAAGGAGCCTTGATGACCCACAAGTATAGGGGATCAACCATAGTCCTTTCGATAAGTAAGAGTGTCAAACCCAACGAGGAGCAGAAGGAAATGACAAGCGGTTTTCACAAAGGTAATGGATGCATGCACTAAAATTGTTGGTAACAGATAGTTTGATAGCAAGATAATTTGTAACGAGCAACAAGAAACAAAAGTAGAAATAGGTGCAGCAAGGTATCCCAATCCTTTTTATAGCAAAGGGCAGGCCAGAACTTTCTCTTATAGCAAGTAAAACGTTCTTGAGGACACACGGGAATTTCGTCTAGTCACTTTTATCATGTTTGCACGTTCGCTACTTTGATAATTTGATATGTGGGTGGACCAGTGCTTGGGTGTTGTTATTACTTGAACAAGCCTCCCACTTATGATTACCCCCTCTCGCAAGCATCCACAACTACGAAATAAGAATTAAGATAAATCTAACCATAGCATGAAACATATGGATCCAAATCAGCCCCTTACGGAATAGCGCATAAACTAGGCTTTAAGCTTCTGTCACTCTAGCAACCCATCATCTAATAACTACTCCACAATGCATTCCCTTAGGACCAAATATGTTGAAGTGTCATGTAGTCGACGTTACATAACACCACTAAGGGAATCACAACATACACATCATCAAAATATCGAAGGAATACCAAATTCACATGATTACTTATGACAAGACTTCTCCCATGTCCTCAAGAACAAAAGCAACTACTCATAGATCATATTCACGTTCAAGATCAGAGGGGTGTTGAATAGCATCATGGATATGAACATATAATCTTCCACCAAATAAACCAACTAGCATCAACTACAAGATGTAATCAACACTACTAGCAACCCACATGTACCAATTTGAGGTTTTGATACAAAGATTGAATACAAGAGATGAACTAGGGTTTGAGATGAGATGGTGATGGTGAAGATGTTGATGAAGATTGGTCCTCCCACGATGAGAGGGTTGTTGGTGATAACAATGGCTTCGATTTCCCCCTCCCGAAGGGAAGTTTCCCCGGCGGAATCGCTCCGCCGGAGAGCAAAAGTGCTCCTGCCGAGGTTCCGCCTCGAGACGGCGGTGCTTCGTCCCGAAAGCTCTCCCTTTATTTTTTTTCTAGGGAAGATGAAGTTATATACTAGAAGATGGGCCTTGGAGCCTGTCATGATCACCATAAGCTCGTGGGGCGCACCCAGGGGGGTAGGGCGCGTCCCATAGGCTTGTGGCTGTCTGGTGGGTCCCCCTGTGGTATTTCTTTCGCCAATAATTTTAATATATTCCAAAATAATGTTCCATCATTTTTCAGCTCATTTGGAGATGTTCAGAAAAGTTGCCTCCTATATAGCCCTTTCCGGTCCAGAATTACAGCTGCCGGCAATCTCCCTCTTCGTATAATTCTTGCAAAATAAGAGAGAAAAGGCATAAGAATTGTATTTTAAGGTGAAATAACAGTCCATAATGCAATAAATATCAACATGAAAACATGATGCAAAATGGACGTATCATGGCTCTACACCACCCAGAAGTTCTTCAGATCCCCAGATAACTCCTCAGGGTAGTGAGACTGCACCCTCTCCCCCGCAAGAGCAAGCGAGGGTAACTAAAGAAGTTGCACCTGAAGAAACTGCCAGGGCAACTGCATCAGTTGCGCCTGGAGAAACTGAACCAACAAGTTTCTCAGCTGCAGCACCACCCAAGTCTTCATCTTTGAAGCTCATCACCCTTCTTTCTGCATCAGAAGTGAAGAAGACCAATGCAGCTAAGAAGAAAGTTAAGAATAGAAAAGCTTCAGCTCCTACTGCATCTGAAGAAGTGAAGAAACTGAAGACGGCTCCATTGTCTTCAGTTGTACCCATTGATGCCATACCACTTTCATCAACGCCCCCTACTCGCTCCACGGAAGATCTTCAGATCGTTCCCTTTGGGGTGGAATGAGATTCCTCCAGCTGATGAAGAAAATGAGGACACCCATTCTGGTGCTTCACTGGATGAAGAGATTGAAGTTGAATCAGATGCTTCACTTCACCCAGTTTCATCACGGAAGCCACAACCTTTTCTGATGACTAAAGAACCTGTTGCCTCATAAAACAGCAGTGAAGAAACTGAAGAGGATGTGGACATTGACGGTGCCACAACGCCAGTCTTACATGACGATTTTTGGGAAGCAGTTCACCCAAATTCACGTGTGACCACACCTCTGGCGCAAATGCCACAATCACCCGTAAAAACTGAAGAAATTCACAATGGTTTTGAAAAACGTCAACCATCTCTTCAGACCATTGCTAAAGAAATTCCAGCCGCATCAGCTGAAGAAGTGGCATAATAGGAATAGATCATGGATGTCGTCAATTCATGTCCTCAACGCGAAGAATCAGTTCCTTCAGCTGATACTGACACTGTTCCTACTGCCACTGCTGAAGAAATTGCTAAGTCAAAGGCTGTCACCGATCCCAATGACTCCACTGGCTCTCCAAGGCCTGTGTTTGATGTTAGGCCAAAGAAAGTAAATCTTCATCTTGTTCCTTCAATGCCCAAGATCGGCAGAAGCCTTAGACAGCCTCATTTCGACAATGTCAAATTCTTCGAGGAGAAGAATTTCTTCATCGGCGAGTCCCCTTATGACTCTACCAAGATCAGACATCTATGCTTTTGGACTAAGACATGGATGGATTTGTATGCATCTCTGTTGTTCGACAAGAACAAGATCTTCCCACATCGTCATATTCCTCATGTGGATATGGAGTCCATTCCATGCTTTAGGCCCGTGCTGGTCGTTCTTCATGATGCTGGGTTGCTCAGCTTCTGCTTTGATGTCTGCGACTGGAATGAAGAACTCATTCTTCAATTCTATGCCACATTGCACTTCTCAGGCAATGCTGACAACATTCAGACTTGGGCTCTGGACTGGATGTGTGAAGACACTCATTACAAGGCACCTGTTGACGAATTACTTCTTGCCCTTCTAGTAGATCCACCCCTTGAAGAAGCTAAGAAAGTCTATGAAGAACCAGATCTGCCCAACCATATGATGCAAGTTCTGATGAAGCCATTGGTTGATGGAGAAGATCCAAGAAAATCCTTCTTAGCGAAGGATTGCTCTATGTGCCTCACACTGTCTACCGCATTCTTACCAAGACCCTTAGTCCCATTAAAGGCCACAATTCTGACACTGAAGAAGTTGTTGGCATCTTGAAGACTCTGCTCTTGTACATCATCCATGGGATTCCCATCAATATCCATGATTTCTTCATGAGGACTTTGGTCACAGTGGCTCAATCGCCTTTCGAGTTGAAGCCTATGCTCTATTGATCATGAGGTTCATCAGATCCAGGTCTTCAATGGATTAAAAGGCTGATTGTCAGAATCATCTCTGTTTTATGCCAAAGGTTGAAATTCTTCAAAGCACAATTTCCTTGGTCCCTGGCAAAGGCAAGGCATTTATTGATGAAGGAATTCATCCCCTTGATGGACAATTTTGTCAGCCTGCCTCACAATCAACTGGTGATGAGACTGCAAGCCAAGATACAACGGCAAAGGCAACAAGGCAAATTCCTCAGCCTGCATCAGAAAGGTTGACAAAAACCATGACTGGACAAGGCATCAATGTGCTGCTATTCATGCAAACATGATTATGACACATAATGCAGTCTAGAAGAACCACTACTATGACCACGAGATATTTGACAGGACATGGGCCATATTATCACATCTGAAAACTGATGACGAACTTGTTGCAATGGAATTTCAATGGAACTTTGATTGGTCCATGTCGCCCAAGAAGAAGTTCAAGAAAGTGCAAGTTCCTCCTCTCGTCCCAAGCTCAGTGTCTCCTTCACACTCTACTGATGAAACTGATGACGAACTTGTTGCAGTGATACGTCCATTTTGCATCATGCTTTTATGTTGATATTTATTGCATTATGGGCTGTTATTTCACATTATGGTACAATGCTTATGCCTTTTCTCTCTTATTTTACAAGATTCACATAAAGAGGAAGAATGCCGGCAGCTGGAATTCTGGACCGGAAAGGAGAAAATATGACATACCTATTATGCACAACTCCAAATGTCCTGAAACTTTACGGAGAATTATTTTGGAATATATAAAAAATATTGGACGAATAAACAACAGAAGGGGACCCACCAGGAGGCCACAAGCCTGGGGGCGCGCCCCCAGGGCTTGTGGGCCCCCTGGCCATCGTCAGGTGCCCATCTTCTCCTATATGGAGGGTTTTGACCTAGAAAAATCAGAAGGAAGCTTTCAGGACGAAGCCCCGCCGTCTCGAGGCGGAACCTAGGCAGAAGCGATCTATTGCTCCGGCGGAGCTATTCTGCTGGGGAAACTTCCCTCCGGGAGGGGGAAATCGAAGCCATCGTCATCACCAACGATCCTCTCATCGAGGGAGGGTCAATCTTCATCAACATCTTCACCAGCACCATCTCCTCTCAAACCCTAGTTCATCTCTTATATTCAATCTTTGTCCCAAAACCTCATATTGGTACCTGTGGGTTGCTAGTAGTATTGATTACTCCTTGTAGTTGATGCTAGTTGGTTTATTTGCTGGAAGATCATATGTTCAGATCCTTAATGATATTTATTACCCCTATGATCTTGTCAGATTTCGGGTTCCGCAAACCCTTGAGAGGTTCGAACTCTAGGGTGCATGCGAAGAACTCGTCCTCCCCAGTCTGCCTACTCGCTAATCTCACAGCCTAGCTCATCGAACTATAAGGAAAAGAGACACAGTAGTTTACCCAGGTTCGGGCCACCTTGCGGTGTAAAACCCTACTCCTGCGTTGTGGTGGATTGGCCTCGGGGGGCTGAGGATGAACTAGTACAGTGGCGAACAGCCTCAAGAGGAGAGGTGTTCTTGGGCTCGGGTGAGCTGGTGAGTGTGTGGGTGATCTGGATGATCCGTTGATCCGATCCCTCTACGATGGTAGCTAAGTCCTATTTATAGTGGCCTTGGTCCTCTTCCCAAATGAAAGGCGAGAAGGGATCCCACAATGGCCAAATTCGAAGGGAGACAGCTAGTACATGCTATCCTGACAAAAGTAGTCTTCGCCTGCAAAAGCCTCTGGTCGTGACGCCGTGGTGGGCTCGGTGATGACCTCCGTCCTGCCGTCCTGGCGGTCTTGGTCTTGTTGCGAGGGAATGGAAACCTTTGGCTGATTCCTCGGGACTCCGCGCCTGCGCTTGCCTCTTTAGAACCGAAGAGGAAACTGGTACACTACACCCGCTGGCGCCCACCTGGCCTTGGTCGTCATGGCTCACGTCATCCGGACCTCACGAGGTGAGGCTTGCATAGAGATCTCCGCTCCTCGGGAGCCAGCCTGAGGAGGCCGCTCCTCGTGGAGGTCTTGGCATCGTCCGCCTCGCGAGGCTTGGCCCCTCGCGAGGGTCTTGAGTTGTTGTCGCTGAAGCTGGGCCGTACCAGGACATCGATGGAGCCACGCCTTGGGCCACAGGCAGGCAAGTCTGGGTACCCCCGTTCCCAGAATGCCGACAGTAGCCCCCGGGCCCAAGGCGCGCTCGAACTTGGCTTCGAGGCGAAGCCAAGGGGCAAGTGCGGAGCGCCACGGGCCCTAACCGCCTGCGGCCTTGGTCGACGCGTGGCGATTGATGGGACGTGGGCGTCTCCGCTTCCCCACACTGCCTCGACAACCGTTTGACTTGATGAGACTCCACTGCATCCAGAGAAGAACCATCATTGCGTGGGGTCGTGGAGACCGGCGGTTGGCCTCCATCCGGCTATAAATGAGGGGAGGGGCAGAGCCCCCCTCGCTCATCTCCATCTTCTCGCTGCCCACTCCTTCTTCTTCTTCCTTGTCTCGCCGTCTTGCAGCAACATCCATGGCGCCGATTAGAAGATTCTCTGCGGTGGAGAAGGGAAAAAACCCCTCGGGACGAGCCGGGGCCACTTCCGCCGAAGAAGAGGCTCGGTCGTCCTCATGACGGCGGCGAATGGCAAGGGGTGACGCGGCCTTGGTACGAGTGGCCTCCGCCTGGCTTCCCGCTTCCTCTGTACGCCCGCGCGCAGGGCTCTGTATAGGGCGGCAATGCCCAGCGCCACGCGGGCCGGGGTCTTGGCGGACGGACCGAAGCTGCACGGCCGGCAGGCCGGCGAACTCATGGCGAGGGGACCTCGCGCGAGTTTGTGGTGTGGGCGGCAATGCCTCCGCGCACGTGGATCCGGCTCCCGAGGTTCTTCGCCGAGGAAATGCAGCCGAGGGGGCCGCTTGAGCTGTGGCTGCAGCATGCCGGGTGGTGCGACCTGGCCACGGGGGCGGAGGTCGAGGTCGTGCCCCCGAGCGACATCTTCATGACCCGAGGATGGGGCGAGGTCGCCCGCGCTTGCCGTCCAGAGGGGGCCCTCCCCATCCACTTCGAGTACGATGGCGCCTCTACGTTGTTCTTCAAGGTCTTCGATGAGGAGGGCCGGCGTTTGGAGTACTGCCCCGGGGGAAATATTCTGCGCGGCGCGGCTACGGACGTCGAACCCGCATCCGACAGCTCCTCGAGTAGCAGTGACAGCTCCTGGGAATCCAACGACTCTCCCGAGCCCAGCGATTCTCCGGAGTCCAGTGACGACAGCTACGTGCCGCCGAGCTCTCGCCGTGCCCAGAGCGTGGCAGCGGCGTCCGCTCGGCGTCGTCGGTGATGCACAGCAGTCGGGGTCCCTTGACGTTTCCTTCTTTTGTTTCCCTGCGCGGAATTGTGACAAACCCCATGGGGGTATGTAAAAACTGTAATGCTTTTGCTCCAATGTTTATTATTCCTAGTACGATGTTGCAGCCGCGTACCTTGCTTCAGCATGGTTCCCCCTTTTCGTTCCCGCGGTAGCTTGGTGCTCTACATCGGCAGGTCCCAGTCCCCAGGCAGGCTTCTACCATCGCTGGTATGCCAGGTCGCGATGCCGTGGTCAAGGCCAGGAGGTGAGCGGCCCGAGGTCCGGTAAGAGCTCCTGAGGCGCGATGCTCAAGAGGTCCCCTTTGGCGTGCAAGCAGCTCCCTGGAAGCCGAAAAGGGAAGCGGCATTGCCGAAGCGAGATTGCGAGAATCAAAATACCAGACGATGAGGTTCACTCTAATATGCATGGGTGACTTATCTTAGTGGGCCTGACGTGATTCCTTTGCGAAGCGCCTAATTGTGCCTTGGCAGTGACGCTTCCAGGTAGGGTTCACGCCGACCTCCCCTTCTCCCCGCTCATCTATGTGCTCTACGTCCTCGGGTCCTGACCCTCGAGCGAGGCTCAGCCGCCGCTGTTATGCCAGGTCGCGATGCCGTGGTCAAGGCCAGGGGGTGAGGGCTGGAGAGTCAGTAAGAGCTCCTGAGGCGCGATGCTCAGGAGCCCTCCCCCCCTTTAACGTGCAAGCGAATTGCGTGAAAAAAGGGACGGCCGGCGGGGCCACCCGTGGCTAAACTCCATGGATTCCTACGGGTTAGTCCGAGAGGAGAGTATAACTCATGACCGCGCTTGCTGTCCTGCCGCTGATCTTTCCGCAAGAAGATGAAGGCACTGAGGATCTGGCGAGGTGACGTGCGTGGGGCAGGCCGCGAGCCAGAGCTCGATCTCTCAGATTTGTCAGCGTTGCAGGGACGGACCCGAGCACAAGCGCCGTGCCAGCATGTGTAGCCCCCGTTGCGGAATGAGCAAGAGGCTGGTCAGTAATGCGGGAGGCCGCGGAGGCGATAGAACACCAGGCAAACAGGTGATAACATAAATGAACCCATAGATAAGGTAGAGCTAGTTCTGATAGATGCAAAACGATACATGCCGCTGGGACGGACCCACACGGCTTGGGGATAATGCAGCCCGAGAGGCGCCCCCAACTGAACAAACCAGAAAACGTCACCTGGCACCGTTGCTGAAGAGATGTTGGAGTAGCTGAAGACACGTGCTGCAGAAATCGTTCCTCATGAGCCGCCCAGGCCCCGAACCCCGGGAGGCTCTGGGGGCCCGGGGGGCTCGCGAGGATCCATCTCCTCCTCTGACAGGATCGCCTAGCTTCTGGCCTCATGAGCCGCTAGGACGCCCCGCATGTGGCGCTGGAATGCAACAACTGCGCTCGGCAAGCCCAAAGGCATGCGAACATAGCTGTGAGGGGGAACCTCGCATCGGCCAGCGTGGGACGCCCAAAAGCGCTCCCGAGATGCGGCCCTGTTCAGCCCTGGGATGTTGACGTAGACGCGTAGCTCGCTGTCCTCGCCGGGACAAGGAGCCGCGCCGGGTGGTGGCTGATGGTCGCCTCGCATAGCTCTTGCCTCCTGAAGCTCCTTGATTGCCTTGGTGATGAACTCCTGAGCACCTGGTGCCTCGCGCCTTGTACCCTCCTGGCGGAAGCGTGCGCTGAAGCACGCCTCCACATGGTGCCCGAGCGCCTCCCTCGTGACGTTGGCCAGGTCAGAGGCCCTCCAAAGAAGAGCCCCCGAGCCTAGTTCGAGAGGGGCGCCGGGCGTGCCTTCCTATGCGAGAGAGGGAGGCGCCCCGTCAGTGGGCGCTGGGCCTGAGGTGGTGCCGCTGGGCACCCCGCCCTCCTGAGGTCCTTGGCAGAGCAGCTGCTTCTTCTTCTTGGGGACAGCCTCAGGAGGGTAGACGGCGCCTTCATCGTCTGGGTTCTCGACCGACGCAGCCTGGTAGGCGCGCTCGAGAGAGCACACCGCGTCCTTCTCCTCGCAGGCGACCGTGATGACGCCGCAGCTCCCTGGCATCTTGAGGACATTGTAACCATGATGAGTCACAGCCATGAACTTGGCCAGAGCTGGATACCCAAGGATGGCGTTGTATGGGAGGCGAATGTGGGCAACGTCGAAGTCGATGAGCTCAGTGCGGTAGTTTTCGCGCTTGTCGAAGGTGACAGGGAGGCGGATCTGCCCTATCGGGGTGGTGGAGCCGTCGGTCACTCCTGAGAAAGGCTTGGTAGGCTGCAGCTGGTCGTAGGGCACCTGGAGTCGGTCGAATGTCTCGATGGAGAGAGCGTTGAGCCCCGCACCGCCATCGATGAGAGTCTTGGTGACGAGCACGTTGCTGATGGTAGGCGAGCAGAGCATCGGGAGAGCGCCGGCAGTCGCCACACACTTGAGCTGGTCGGATGAGCTGAAGGTGATGGTGCACTTGGACCACCTGAGCGGATGCATTGCCTCGAGCTTGGGGAGGGCCGTGTTCACCTCACGGGCAAACTGCTTGAAGATGCGATGAGAGGCAGGGGCCTGAGCGCCGCCCAGGATGCAGGCGATGGCACGAGGCTCCTGGAAGCCCCCAGCCCCCTCATCCTTGTGATGGTCATCATTCCTTCTTGGTGGTGGCGGTAGCGGAGGAAGGTCAGCGTTGCCCTGAGGACGGTCCTCACGAGGCTGGTTCCTCCAGGGGCCCTCGCGAGGCTGGCCTTGCCAGCGGTCCTCACGAGGCTGATTGCGCCATTCTTGGCGGGAGTCACGGCCGTCCCAGCGTCCTCCACCTCGGCCTCCTCCGCGGCTGTAGCCTCGGTCGCTGCGCTCGGGGCGACGACCAAGGCGCCCGTCGCGGATGGCCCTGAGCTCCTGGCAGTCGTTGGTGTTGTGGCTGTGCACGTTGTGGAAGACGCAGAACGGGCGGCTGCCCTTGGATGACTCTGGGTGGTCGCAGTCGCGCTTCATCTCTGGCACGGCCGCGAGCACGGCCGGCCCCTTGCGCTTCACGTCCTTGGCTTTGGCCTTCTTGTCTTCTGGGTCAGCCTCCGGGAGCTCCAGAAGAGAGAGGCGACCTTCCTCAGCTCTCGCACACTTGGTTGCCATGTTGAACATCTCCAGAGCCGTGCACAGGTCTTCATGTATGGCGAGCTCCTCCTTCATCTTGACGTCATGGACGCCATCAGTGAACGCCGAGATGATGGCCTCGTCCGACACCTTGGGGATCTTGAGACGAACGTTGTTGAAGCGCTGGATGTACTTCTGCAAGGTCTCTCCTGGCTGCTGCTTGGTGCACCGCAGGTCACCCGCAGCCGGTGGACGGTCGCGAGTGCCCTGGAAGTTGGCGACGAAACGCTCTCACATTTCGTCCCAGGAGGAGATCGATCCCGCGGGCAAGTTCAGGAGCCACGAGCGCAGACCATCCTTGAGGGCCATGGGAAACCAGTTCGCCATAACCTTCTCGTCGCCATTGGCTGCCTCGATGCTCAACTCGTAGAGCTGCAAGAACTCGGCAGGGTTGGGGGTGCCGTCGTAGCGCGGAGGCAGGTCGGGCTTGAACTTCCCCGGCCAGACGACGCTGCGAAGCTCCGGAGTGAATGCGCGGCAACCTGCTGTGGTCACGGAAGCCCGTCGTGGAGGTGGAGCCTGGTCTTGGCGCTCATGCGCCACCGCTGCAGGCGGTGCGCGGTCTTGACGTGGTGGTGCTGGGAGTGCACGAGCATCTTATCGCAGCCGCTGCACCACCTGGCAGCTTTCGTCTTCACGCGCCGGCGCCCTGCGCGGCGGGTCGCGCCGCAGGGCCTCGCGCCTTGGCTCGAGGGTGACGTCTTGACGGGGAGGTGGAGGAGGTGCTCCGTGGGCTACGTCACCCACAGCAGGCGGCAGGTGAGGCAGCGAGCGAGACGGTGCAGGAGAGTCCCCGGCGGCGCTGACAAGCTCGGCGATGCGGTCCAGCCAGTCTTCGTAGAGGTCGTCGATGGGGCGGTAGCGCAGGAGCTCGCACGCCATGAGCAACGCAGCCTGCGCGTTCGCCGGCCCGCGACGAGCATGAGACAACGAACCAGCCGGAGTCAGCGACAGGGTGGCGGTGCGTCCATCCCACCGCACAGAAGAGTGCAGCGACGAAGCTTGCTGCTCGTGCCCCACGGGGCCGGTGGCGGCTTTCGCCACTGGAGACGGGGGATATCGAGGGCAGCCGTCACCCACCGGCACCGTCTGAGCGACGCGGGCGGCGAGGGCGGCCCGGCGCTCAGCACGAGCTCGACGAGCGTCAGCCATGGAAGCGGTAGAGCGATGGCGGATCGACCAGCGGGAGAGAGGCTCCAACGCACCCCTACCTGGCGCGCCAAATGTCAGATTTCGGGTTCCGCAAACCCTTGAGAGGTTCGAACTCTGGGGTGCGTGCGAAGAACTCGTCCTCCCCAGTCTGCCTACTCGCTAATCTCACAGCCTAGCTCGTCGAACTGTAAGGAAAAGAGACACAGCAGTTTACCCAGGTTCGGGCCACCTTGTGGTGTAAAACCCTACTCCTGCTTTGTGGTGGATTGGCCTCGGGGGCTGAGGATGAACTAGTACAGTGGCGAACAGCCTCAGGAGGAGAGGTGTTCTTGGGCTCGGGTGAGCTGGTGAGTGTGTGGGTGATCTGGATGATCCGTTGATCCGATCCCTCTACGGTGGTAGCTAAGTCCTATTTATAGTGGCCTTGGTCCTCTTCCCAAATGAAAGGCGGGAAGGGATCCCACAACTGCCAAATTCGAAGGGAGACAGCTAGTACATGCTATCCTGACAAAAGTAGTCTTCGCCTGCAAAAGCCTCTGGTCATGACGCCGTGGTGGGCTCGGTGATGACCTCCGTCCTGCCGTCCTGGCGGTCTTGGTCTTGTTGCGCGGGAATGGAAACCTTTGGCTGATTCCTTGGGACTCCGTGCCTGCGCTTGCCTCTTTAGCACCGAAGAGGAAACTGGTACACTGCGCCCGCGGGCGCCCACCTGGCCTTGGTCATCATTGCTCACGTCATCCGGACCTCACGAGGTGAGGCTTGCATAGAGATCTCCGCTCCTCGGGAGCCAGCCTGAGGAGGCCGCTCCTCGTGGAGGTCTTGGCGTCGTCCACCTCGCGAGGCTTGGCCCCTCGCGAGGGTCTTGAGTTGTTGTCGCTGAAGCTGGGCTGTACTAGGCCATCGATGGAGCCACGCCGTGGGCCGCAAGCAGGCAAGTCTAGGTACCCCCGTTCCCAGAACGCCGATAGATCTTTAACATGAACGCCAAACTATCTATTACCGATAATCTCAGTGCTTACAGAAAATACCTTGCTGAAAACCGCTTGTCATTTCCTTCTGCTCCTCGTTGGGTTCGACACTCTTACTTATCGAAAGGACTACGATTGATCCCATATACTTGTGGGTCATCAAGACTTTTTTCTAGTGCCGTTGCCGGGGAGTGAAGCGCCTTTGTCGAGTCGAATTTGGTAAGGAAAAACTTATATTGTGTGCTGAAATTTATTGTCAATTGTCACTATGGAAAATAATCCTTTGAGGGGCTTTTTTGGGGTATCTTCACCCTGACCGGTAGAACAAAGAGTTGCTCCTCAACCTGCTGCACCTACTGAAAATATTTATTATGAAATTTCTTCAGGTATGATAGAGAAACTGCTAGCTAATCCTTATGCAGGAGATGGAACACTACACCCAGATCTGCATCTAATCTATGTGGATGAAGTTTGTGGATTATTTAAGCTTGTAGGTTTGCCCGAAGATGAAGTCAAGAAGAAGTTCTTCCCTTTATCTTTGAAGGCAAAAGCATTGACATGGTATAGGCTATGTGATGACATTGGGGCTTGGAATTACAATCGACTGAAATTGGAATTTCATCAGAAGTTTTATCCTATGCATCTGGTTCATCGTGATCGGAATTATATATATAATTTTTAACCTCGTGAAGGAGAAAGTATCGCTCAAGCTTGGGGGAGGCTTAAGTCAATGTTATATTCATGCCCCAATCATGAGCTCTCAAGAGAAATTATCATTCAGAATTTTTATGCTCGGCTTTCTCATAATGATCAATCCATGCTCGATACTTCTTGTACTCGTTCTTTTATGAAGAAGACTATTGAATTCAGATGGGATCTCTTGGAAAGATTTAAACGCAACTCTGAAGATTGGGAGCTCGACGAAGGTAAGGAGTCAGGTATAAACCTTGAGTTTGATTGTGTTAAATCTTTAATGGATACCGATGTTTTTCGTGAATTTAGCACTAAATATGGACTTGACTCTGAGATAGTAGCTTATTTTTGTGAATCATTTGCTACTCATGTTGATCTCCCTAAGGAGAAGTGGTTTAAATATCATCCTCCCATTGAAGTAAAAATAGTAGAACCTATTAAAGCTAGTGAAGAAACCACCACTTATAATGTCGGTCCTGTTATTCCTACTACTTATATTGAGAAACCACCTTTTCTTGTTAGGATAAAAGAACATGCTAAAGCTTCAGCTGTGGTTCGTAAGAGTTATACTAGAACACATACACCCCCTGAACAAATCAAAGTTGAACCTAATGTTGCTATGGTTAAAGATCTCTTGGTTGAAAATATTGATGGGCATGTTATTTATTTCTGTGATGAAGCTACTAGAATTGCTAAACCCGATGAAAAAGATAAACATAGACCTGTTGTTGGCATGCCTGTTGTCTCTGTTAAAATAGGAGATCATTGTTATCATGGCTTATGTGATTTGGGTGCTAGTGTGAGTGCAATCCCTTTTACTTTATATCAAGAAATTATGAATGATATTGCACCTGCTAAAATAAAATATATTGATGTTACTATTAAGCTTGCTAATAGAGACACTATCACACCACTTGGGATGGTTAGAGATGTTGAAGTCTTGTGTGGGAAAACAAAATACCCTACTGATTTTCTAGTTCTTGGTTCCCCACAAGATGATTTTTGTCCCATTATATTTGGTAGACCCTTCTTGAATACGGTGAATGCTAAGATAGATTGCACTAAGGAAACTGTTAGTGTGAATTTTGGTGATGTGTCTCATGAGTTTAATTTCTCCAAATTTCGTAGACAACCTCGTGACAAAGAATTACCTAGTAAATATGAAATTATTGGTCTTGCTTATATTGCCGTGCCTCCTACTGATCTTTAGAACAATACTTGCTAGACCATGAAAATGATATGCATATGAATGAAAGAAATGAAATAGATGAGATATTCTTTAAACAAATGCCTCTGTTGAAACACAATTTGCCTATTGAAACTCTTGGAGATCCACTTCCACCCAAGAGTGATCCTGTGTTCGATCTTAAACAATTACCTGATACTCTGAAATATGCTTATCTCGATGAAAAGAAGATATATATCCTGTTATTATTAGTGCTAACCTTTCATAGCATGAAGAAAAGAGATTATTGAAAACTCTGAGGAAGCACCATGCCGCTATTAGATATACTCTTGATGATCTTAAGGGCATTAGTCCCACTCTATGTCAGCATAAAATTAATATGGACCCTGATGCTAAACCAGTTGTTGACATCAGCGACGGTTAAATCCAAAGATGAAAGAAGTGGTAAGAAATGAAATATTAAAGCTTCTGGAAGCAGGTATAATTTATCCTATAGCTGATAGTAGATGTGTAAGTCATGTTCATTGTGTCCCTAAGAATGGAGGTATTACTGTTGTTCCTAAGGATAAAAATGAATTGATTCCGCAAAGAATTGTCACAGGTTACAAAAATGGTAATTGATTTTAGAAAATTAAATAAAACTACCAGGAAAGATCATTACCCTCTACCTTTCATTGATCAAATGCTAGAAAGACTATCAAAACATACACATTTTTTCTTTCTAGATGGATATTCTGGTTTTTCCCAAATACCTGTGTCACAAGAGGATCAAGAAAAAACTACTTTTACATGCCCTTTTGGTACTTCTGCTTATAGACGTATGCCTTTTGGTTTATGCAATGCACCTGCTACCTTTCAAAGATGTATGACTACTATATTCTCTGACTTTTGTGAAAAGATTGTTGAGGTTTTCATGGGTGATTTTTCTATATACGGAACTTATTTTGATGATTGCTTAAGCAACCTTGATCGAGTTTTGCAGAGATGTGAAGAAACTAATCTTGTCTTGAATTGGGAGAAGTGACACTTTATGGTTAATGAAGGTATTGTCTTGGGGCATAAAATCTCCGAAAGAGGTATTGAAGTTGATAAAGCTAAAGTCGATGCAATTGAAAAAATGTCGTGTCCTAAAGATATCAAAGGTATAAGAAGCTTCCTTGGTCATGATGGTTTCTATAGAAGATTTATCAAAGACTTCTCTAAAATTTCTAGGCCTCTCACTAATCTTTTGCAAAAAGATGTTCCATTTGTTTTTTATGATGATTGTGTGGAAGCATTTGAAATACTTAAGAAAGCCTTAATCTCTGCACCTATTGTCCAACCATCTGATTGGAACCTACCCTTTGAAATTATGTGTGATGCTAGTGATTATGTTGCTGGTGCTGTTCTAGGACAAAGAGTTGATAAAAATTAAATGTTATCCATTATGCTAGTAAAACTCTAGACAATACTGAAAGAAATTATGCTACTACTGAAAAAGAATTTTTTTTGCAGTTGTGTTTACTTGTGATAAATTCAGATCTTACATTGTTGATTCCAAAGTAGTTGTTCACACTGATCATGCTGCTATTAAATACCTTATGGAAAAGAAAAATGCTAAACCTAGACTCGTTAGATGGGTTTTCTTGCTACAAGAATTTGATTTACATATTACTAATTGGAAAGGGGCTGAGAACCCCGTAGCAGATAACTTGTCTAGGTTAGAAAATATTCTTGATGACCACTACCTATTGATGAAAGCTTCCCTGATGAACAATTAGTTGTCATAAATGCTTCTCGTAGTACTCCTTGGTATGCAGAATGTGCTAATTATATTGTTGCTAAATTTATACCACCTAGTTTCACATACCAACAAAAGAAAAGGTTTTTCTATGATTTAAGACATTACTTCTGGGATGATCCACACCTTTATAAAGAAGGAGTAGATGGTGTTATTAAACATTGTGTACCTGAGCATGAACAGGAACAAATCCTACGCAAGTGCCACTCCGAGGCTTACGGAGGACACCATGTTGGAGACAGAACCGCACACAAGGTATTACAATCTAGTTTTTATTGGCCTACTCTTTTCAAAGATGCTCGTAAGTTTGTCTTGTCTTGTGATGAATGTCAAAGAATTGGTAACATTAGTAGACGCCAGGAAATGCCTATGAATTATTCACTTGTTATTGAACCATTTGATGTTTGGGGATTTGATTATATGGGACCTTTTCCTTCCTCGAATGTGTACACTCATATTCTAGTTGCTGTTGATTACGTTACTAAGTGGGTAGAAGCTATTCCAACTAGTAGTGCTGATCACAACACTTCTATGAAAATGCTTAAAGATGTTATTTTCCCAAGGTTTGGAGTCCCTAGATATTTAATGACTGATGGTGGTTCACATTTTATTCATGGTGCTTTCCGTAAATTGCTTGGTAAGTATGATGTTAACCATAGAATTGCATCTCCATATCATCCTCAGTCTAGTGGTCAGGTAGAATTAAGTAATAGAGAAATAAAATTGATCTTGCAAAAGACCGTTAATAGATCCAGGAAGAATTGGTCTAAGAAACTTGATGATGCATTGTGGGCTTATAGAACTGCTTATAAAAATCCTATGGGTATGTCTCCATATAAAATGGTTTATGGGAAAGCATGCCACTTACTTCTCGAATTAGAACATAAAGCTTATTGGGCAATCAAAGAACTCAATTAAGACTTCAAACTTGCCGGTGAGAAGAGGTTATTTGACATTAGCTCACTTGATGAATGGAGAACCCAAGCCTATAAAAATGCCAAATTGTTTAGAGAAAAGGTTAAAAGATGGCATGACAGAAGGATACAAAAGCGTGAATTCAATGTAGGTGACCAAGTCTTGCTATACAATTCTCGTTTAAGATTTTTTGCAGGAAAACTACTCTCCAAGTGGGAAGGTCCCTACATTATCGAGGAAGTTTATCACTCCGGTGCCATCAAGATCAACAATGCCGAAGGCAATAACCCGAAGGTGGTGAATGGGCAAAGAATCAAACATTATATCTCAGGTACGCCCATAAATGTTGAAACTAATATTATTCATACCATAACACTGAAGGAGTACATAAGGGAAACTTTCCAAAATGCTCCGGAACCCTGAAAAGGAATTGGTATGTCACACGGTAAGTAAACCGACTCCAAAACTTTTCCAAAAGCAATTTTACTATGTTTTGGAATATTTAAAAAATTAGAAAAAAAAGAAGTAGTCTGAATAGCGCATGAGGAGGCGACAAGCCGTGGGGGCGCGCCCTACCCCCCTGGGCGCGGCTCCCAGGCTTGTGGCCACCTTGTGTGCCCTCCTGACTCCGTTTTCTCCGAGAATACTTATTTTGCACGGTAAAAATTCATTATATAATCTTCCGAAGGTTTTGACCACCGTACCACGGCAATATCCTCTGTTCTTGTTTCGAGCTATTTTTCTGATAGATCAAGATCGCCATGACGTCTCCAAGCGCTCCCAAGGACAAGCCTATCACATCATCAACTTTACCACCATCATCACCGAAGAAGGAGACTTGAGTACATGGGTATGGGCACTCCCCTTGGCTTGTGCCAAGCTTGGGGGAGGTGCCCCGGTATCATATCACCATCACTTATTTATCATTATCGTTTATCCTAGTTCGATCCTTTTGGTTATATCGTTATCTAGTAGAATGAAAGTTTTTAGTATGATCTAGTTTTTGAGTTTTGCTTTGTGTTCCATCTATGTAATCGAGTGTGAGAGTTAAAGATTAGTTTTGAGTTGAGGGCTTTGCTTTCTTGCCTTGATCTTGGAAAAGAAATAAAAAGATTATATAATAATCTTATGGAAAGTGATGACTTCACATATAAGAAGTATGTCGCAGGAAATTTGTTGAGGGTTGACAAACATGGTTTTGGTCATTGTTGCAATTAATAGGAAGTAATAAAGAAAGAGATGTTTCACATATAAATACACTATCTTGGACATCTTTTATGATTGTGAGCACTCATCAAAATATTATATGCTAATAAGTTGATGTTGGACAAGGAAGACATCATAATGAGTTATGTTTTCTTATATCCGAATAGAAGTTATATTGTCATGGATCCTCCGACATGTCGAGCTTGCTCCTCACCCTATGCTAGCCAAATCTTCTGCACCAAGTAGAGATACTACTTGTGCTTCCAAAATCCATCAACCCAGTTTTGCCATGAGAGTCCACCATATATCTACCTATGGATTGAGTAAGATACTTCAAGTAAGATGTCATCGGTGCAAGCAATAAAAATTGCTCTCTAAATATGTATGATCTTTTAGTGTGAGGAAAATAAGCTTTATACGAACTTGTGGTGGGGAAGAAATAAAAGCGACAGACTGCATAATAAAGTTCTTTAACACAAGTGGCAAAATAAAGTGACGTTCCATTGCATTAAGATTTCGTGCATCCAAGCATAAAAGCGCATGACAACCTCTGCTTCCCTCTGTGAAGGGCCTATCTTTTACTTTTCACCTTCTACCTATATACAAGAGTCATGGTGATCTTCACCCTTCCTTTTTACACTTTTTCTTTTTGGCAAGCACTATGTGTTGGGGAACAATCCAGACATACATATCCACTCGGATGTATTTGATCATAAATTATTATTGTTGACATTACCCTTGAGGTAAATGGTTGGGAGGCAAAATTATAAGCCCCTATCTTCCTATGTGTCTGATTGAAACTTTGATCTCATAAGTGTCCACAGTTTACGCCTCCGGTCATATTCACGTAGTGCTTAGCCGAAGCCCTGCGCGGATCACTTCACCATCACCGTCACCACACCGTCGTGCTGACGGAACTCTCCCTCGACACTTTGCTGGATCAAGAGTTCGAGGGACGTCATCGAGCTGAACGTGTGTAGAACTCGGCGGTGCCGTACGTTCGGTGCTTGATCGGTCGGAACGAGAAGAAGTTCGACTACATCAACCACGTTAACAAATGCTTCCGCTTTCGGTCTACGAGGGTACGTGGACACACTCTTCCCCTCTCGTTGCTATGCATCTCCTAGATAGATCTTGCGTGAGCGTAGGATTTTTTTTGAAATTGCATGCTACGTAACCCAACACAGTGGGCCACAACCGGACACAAAGATCCTTCAGGGTGGGCTCGGCCATCCGATGTAGCTCCATCAGCTGCTTCATATGGTTGCTGAGGAGCGGAGGGTGTTCGGGCGCCTGGAACTGCGACCAGAAGAGCCGCCGTTCGGAGTCCTCCTCCCGCGTCGCGAAGTGCTCCGCCGCAGCAGCCGCACTCTTCGGAATCTCGGCAAAAGCGCCTGTGGAGCGCTAGACCCGCGTCAGCAAGGCAAACCTGTTGCCACCAAAAACACTCTGCAGTAAGTACTTCTTACCATCTGCGATTTGTCCCACTTGGCGGAGCTCCTCCAGGACACCCCGCACCTCCGTCCTGGCCTTCTGGAGCTCTTTGTCCGCCTTGGACAGCTTGGAGGACTATTCTTTTTGCTTTTGCTCAAGGGCCTCACACTTCGTGACGACATCCTTGAGCTCCACCTGCAATTCAGCCACTCGAGCCTCGTGCTTCTCTCCGGCGGTCTTCGCCTTCTCAAGATCGGCAACCACCTTTTCGGCAGCCGCTTTCTTCTCGGCCGCCTCGGCCTCGGCCCTCTTTAGCGCCGCCTTCAGGACCTCAACCTCCGCGGCGGCAGTTGCACTCACCAAACACCATATGCTCAGCATATAGTTCGGACTATAAGTATCCGGCATTATTAAATATGTACTTCGACAAGAGCTTACCTTGTGCCTCATCAAGCCGCTTATTGACGAGGTCAAGCTCTTCATCGGAGCGTTTAAGCTTCCGATCCATCTCCTCCAGGGCAGCGGCATTAGCAGCCTTGACCAAGGATGATGCCTGCGATAGCAAATCAACCAAGACACTTTAAAAGCCGGCCTACGGATATTTGACCCTCTGCAAGGCTTTTTGCAAACCTCACAGAGTTTCAGGGGCTGTTATATATATACGGCCTGCTCAAACTTTGACTAAAAAAGTAAAGACCATTACTTGACTCACCTCAAAGCCTGTTAGAAGGCCCTGGATGGTGTCGTTCAGTCCGGTTTGGACGGACCGAACACCCCGTAGAACCGCACCCATGAGGGTGTGGTGCCCGTCGACGATGACGGAGTTGTTTACCAGCTCCTCTAGCGCGTCCGGCCAGCCCGTCGCCGCCTGGTTGTTGGTGTCCGGCGTGGGTGACAGGACCTCAACCCCCTCCCCATTGGAAGGCGGGACCGGCACCTGTGAAGGCCTTGGGGGCTAAGGTGCGGCCGACTGGAAGGGTCCGGACGGCCCGGATCCTCCTCCCGCATTAGCTAGGAGGGACGCTCCCTCCTGGTCTTCGATGACCAAGGCGTCAGCCTCGGCCATGGTGGCGTCGCCCTCCTCCCCCATGTTCGGACGGGGAGGGGTCCTTCGGGACAACACTTCCCCGACCTCTTCGGGGATCAGGGGAGGTGCAGAGCGCGACGCAGATCCGCTGTCCGCCAATTCGGCGAGCGGAGACGTCCCCTCCAAGGTCTGCTCGGCGGGGTGGCCGCACGGTGGGCTGTGGCATCGTACAATTAGCTTTCATGAGTAAGGGACTGTTAAAAATAAAGCAACTAAATACGCCAAAATATGTACCTGGCAGCAGGGGTCTTGACCCTAGGTTCCCTATCCGGAACCTTCTCGGACGCCACGGACTCCTCTTCGGAGTCCGAACTGTCGGGCAGGATCAACTTGGGCCTGCACTGCCTCTTCTAGGCCCGAGGAAACAGCTCCTCCTCGACGTCCCCGGACGCAGCCCTTTTCTTGGAGTGGGAGGAGGCGTTCTCCTCCTCGTCCTCCTCCTCATCCCCATCTTGGGCAGACGGGGCGGCAGTGTCTCCGGACAACCTCTTCGGCGGAGGCCCTCTCTGGCCTCCGGCAAATCCTTCTTCTTCTTCCCTTTCTTTTCTGGCGCCTTGTAAGGCCCCACGACCAGCAGCCCCTCTAGTTGGGCCGATCGAGGCCCTTCGGGTAGAGGAGCTGGGCTACTGATCTTCTCGGACTTTTCAAGTCAGCCCTGTAAAAACCACAAACAGATGTTTAGACCGGATTTTGTGCAGTACGCCCTCCCGAATATGGACCAGGGAAGGGGTCAATTACCTTCTTCGGCAGGGTTGCGGCGTCGAGGCCGATGTCTTCGTTCTCGGGCGGCCAGTCCTCCTGAGTCTTGAACAGTTGACCCCACACTTTATCGTGGGTTGTCCCATAGAGGTATTGCATGGTGGCCGGGTCATCAGGCTTGTAATCCCACATGGGGGTGGTCCTTTGCTGGCAGGGAAGGAGCCAGCGCTTGAGCATTATCTGGACCACGTTGGTCAGCTTGGCGCTGGTCTCCGTCACGCTGACGACGCGTTTCTATAGCGTCTTCACCTCACTAGCGGACCCCCAATTGGGGCCCTTTTGGGTTCATGAAGTCAGTCTCGCTGGGGGGCCGGATCTAAATTCGGGAGCGGCCGCCCAGGCCGCATCCCTTGGTTCTGTGATATAGAACCACTCATTTTGCCACACCTTGACGGTGTCAATGAACCGACCCTCTGTAACACCCCCGGTGATTAGCAACAGTAATCACTTTTGATAATGACATGTTAGCATGATCAACAGTGCATAATCATCATTAGCATCATATTGCATTTCAACTCCTAAGTCAAATTCAAATTTAAATGAAAGTGGAATATAAAAGTTGTCCAACATAGGAGCTAAAATGTCAGATAAATAACAAATATTCCAGAGGCTATTCTAAAATTGAAACCAACATCATTGGAATTGGATAAGTGACTCGAACAACCTCAAACAGTGGATAAAGATAATATTTAATAACCATTTATTAAATCTGAAATAAGTATGGAATTATGTTTTGTCCAAACTAATTTTAGGTGTTAGGGAATAATGCACTGGTATTTATGAAATAGGTCACACTTTTTACAAAAACCATTTGGGGCCTAAACATTTAACAGTGGAGAAAAGAGAATAAAAAAAAAGGAAAAAGAACCGAAAGATAAAAGGAGAGAGCCCCCCCCCCCCCGACTGGGCCTCGCCCAGCAAGCCACCGGGCCGCCAGGCCGGCCCAGCCGGCGCCTACATAGCCCCCCCCCCACCCAAACCCTAGCCCTACCCCCGATCCCCCCCTCCCCCTTCGCTTTCTCCTCCCCCCCCCCATCTGGATCGGGATCTTCCGATCCCGTCCCCCCGTCGCCGACGCCGCCCCGCCCGCGCCGCCGCCCCTTCTCCTCCTGATCCACCCTCTCCTCCGCGCCCCTCCCCTCTCGATCGGTCGGTATCGCGGGAACGACCCCGTCGCCCTCGGTCGCTTGGACGACCTCCGCCGCCCCTCCCCCTCTCCTTCCCTCCTCCCCCGCCCGTCCCCATCCTCCCCACCCCTCTCTCCTCCCCTCTTCCGTCGCTCTCCCCGACGCCCGCCCCCCCCCCCCGCCCCTCCCAGTCCCTACGAGCACGTGAGGCCCAGTCCTCCCCCTCTCCTGCTCCCGCACTCGCCGCGCGCACCACTCCCCTGTGCCGCCGCTCCCCGCCCGCGCTCGCCTGCTCGCGCACCGCCCTCGCGCACCACTCGCCCGGGCCTCGCACCTCCACCCTGTCCCTCTCTACTTCTTGCTCGCGTATCTTGCCCCGCTTCGCCCCGCCGTGCCCGCTGTGCCGC